>CM077504.1:28173310-28773310 GCA_039654745.1 Houttuynia cordata
GGGTAAGAGCATATCACAACTCCAATATTCACAAATTATTGGAAGTCTCATGTACCTCATGAATTGTACGAGACCGGACATTGCGTACTCAGTAAGTAAACTGAGTAGATATAATAGCAATCCAGGGGAAGATCACTGGAAGGCTCTAGTCAGGGTTCTTAGATATCTAAGATATACCTTGGACTATGGACTGCACTATACAAGGTATCCAGCAGTACTAGAGGGGTACTGTGATGCAAATTGGATATCTGATACAAGAGACTCAAAATCCACAAGTGGATATGTCTTTACTCTTGGAGGTGCAGCAGTGTCTTGGAAATCTTCTAAACAAACGTGCATTGCAAGATCCACAATGGAATCAGAATTCATTGCACTTGATAAAGCAGGCGAAGAAGCAGAGTGGCTTCGTCATTTTTTAGAAGATATTCCAATGTGGGGGAAACCTGTGCCACCTATATGTATCTATTGTGATAGTCAATCTGCTATAGGAAGAGCACAAAGTAACTTGTATAATGGTAAGTCTCGACATATACGTCGGAGGCATAATACCATAAAACAATTGCTCTCTAGTGGAATAATTTCCATTGAGTATGTTCGGTCAAAAGAAAATATTGTGGATCCACTAACAAAGGGTTTGACCAAAGAACAAGTGAGCAATTCATCGAGGGGAATGGGCTTGAAGCCTATACATTAAGAATCACCATAATGGCAACCCAACCTAGTTGACTGGAGATCCCAAGATCTAGGTTCAAAAGGGACAACCGAATTGTGGGGGATTCAAGGGGAATCACTATGGAGATAAAATCTCGTTCCCATTCCTATGATGAGATAGTGATGCCTGCTGAATGAATCAGGATAAGCTTTGCTTTTAATGGTTCTCATAGCTTGACTTAGTTCGAGTGGGGTATTGCAGGATACTCCTAATGAGAATCACCTATATCAGTGTGAAGGGGCCACTTCTATGAGGATTTTAAGGCTAAATTTTCTAGAGCACTCATGAAAACCAGGTTTGTTCGGGGCCAAAATGAACAAAGTCATGAGAACCACAGTGTGTCTGAGAAGTGATTGTGTGACTTCTATTGTCTTGGTTTACACAAACGGCTGAACAGTTCAAGACATCACGTTCACTGATTAGCCAGTAAACCCGATAGTCTTCACAAGGGAAGGTTCAAAGCCAAAAGCTACCTCTCCCCCATGCATGATCTTCTCAATATTTGCTTTCACAAGTTTTCTGCATAGTTTTTGCATAATTATCCAGCCAATTCTCATTCATGTGGGGGATTGTTAGTAATGGGTGTTAGTGGTAACCCATAATTGGGTATTAAAGAGAGTGAACTAACCCATGTTTAAAACCCACTTACTATGAGATGAATGAGTGAATTGGGTGAAGGATGAATAGTCCCACATCCACACCAAGGATGGGTGTGGATGGTATATAAGGCTCAAGATTGGCCTTATAAGTTAGGCCCAAGGGCCACCCCACTCGGCTCGGCTCGGCTCGGTTCGGTTCGGTTCGGTTCGCACGCGCGGCCGGCCGGGTCGGGTCGGGTTGGGTTGGGTTGGGTTGGGTTGGGTTGGGTTGGGTCAACAAGAAAATATTATTTTGGGACAAATTTAATGGTTTGGTTTTCTATTCTTTTTGGTTCAACCAAAACGGGTCCGTTTTATTATGACCGTTAACGGACGGACGCGTCCGTTTAACGGGAAAGGGTTTCAACGGGCTTTAACGGGATTTCTATAAAAGCTTGAAAAACGGGTTTTTCTGTACGGAATTTTTCCTGCATCTTCTTCTTCCTCCTCTCTTCATTCTGTGATTGCATTGCACACTGTGGTTCGCTGCGCGTGCTGTTTGGAGTGCTCCTACAGCGCGTGGTTGATCGTCTTATCCTGGGAGGCAGACGCCCAAGAGTCCTAAGCACCGTAGGGAGGGCGAATTCTGTCTTAAGGACAAAGTGTTTCGCTTGATTCGATCATCAAATTCTTCTGATTACTTATTATCATCTTTGAAAAAGGTACACAGATCATCCTTAAGACAATAGCAGTAAGTAATTTTACTAACAAACATAAGAAGTAGCTAAATGAAGTTGAAACATGTAGGTGGTGGCCGTGGCGTCGCTGCCCAAGGAGATTGCAGCGGGACTGCATCCAAAGCAGAATGACTCCATTAGAGGGCTACTGTTGCAATCAGGTTGGGTGGTTGAGAAGCTGGACGACGATTCTTGCATGGTTACCTACGTAGTACAGGTGATTAGCTGATGTAACCCTTTTTAAAAACAATAATTTTCCAATCACATGCGAGTCCAGTCCTTTTCATGATCATGATTTTTGTATTACTACTAAATGAAAAAAACTGACAGTTGCCTAAACTACTTTTCAGTTAGATCCTGCTGGATGGCTGCCGAAATGCTTCGTCAATCGGCTGAACACTAAGCTCGTTATGATCATCGGCAAACTAAAGAAATTAGCGCAAACTTGCCCAGATAAAGACGACCAGTGATCACTCTTTCCCTACTTTGGTTTACCACCAGTGTAGTCTTTTCTGTTATTTTATGACAGTTACGATAGAAGGATATAATTATACAAATCACTCGTATTTAGGGGCCGTTTGGATAGGGGCCGTTTGGATCGTGAAAAATAAAAAATATCCACATTGATAAATCTACTTGACAGTTATGTATTGGTCTTAACCGAGCTTGTTTGTGAGAAGGATAAGCAGTGTGTAGCATAAGATTCCCAAGCATCATCACTCATGAATGGGGCCGAAACTGAACTGCCCACATGAATGAAGTGTGGGCACAGTCATGATGTCATGTGAGCTGTTGGGATGACAGATGACATCCAAACCGAGGTTGCCAATAATTGCGAAACAAGATAAGAAGCCACGGCCAATAAACGATTGCTAAGTTAGGATAGAAGAAGATGAGAGATCCTGCTTCGCACCCACATCACATGGCTATCTTGGATTGTATTTCCAATGCGCCAAGAAATTGTTTGATAACAAATCGAGGGCCCATTAATGCATTTAAGAAATAGCCAAACCCAATATGAGTCGTCACTAGAGATTACGCATGTTCTCCGGGTTCGCATAGATTACCATTGATTTGAAAAAGGCCAAAATCTATATAATTAGTTTGTACTTTGTACCAAGAAAAAAATTCTATATAACTAGTGGGTACAATTAACTAGAAACTTTATAGAAAGGTAACATCACATGCGTGGAGGAAAAGCTTCATTAACTTCGCTGACTCAACCGCGCTCTATTTTGGTGGGTTGAAGTTCAACGAAGCACTTCCGTTGGTGACATTTCTGACAATGCACTAAATCGTTTTCTTCAGTGCCCTTTCTTTAACCATACCTGTTCCTGGGGGAAAGAACCAGAATGAAGCGAAGGAAAGGAATGAGATGCCATTAAAGAGAGACAAGAATTGACGACCACAGCCTACAATTAAAAGTGGTTACCAATTCCACTTTAACGCATGGTAAAAGTGATAATATTTCTTTGCGGGAAAACAGTTGCAATAGCTTCCCACTTTCATGACTCTCACAATGGAGAAAGGAAAGAATCTCTGCCAGTTGCAGTAAGAAAAAAGTTCACCGTGACCATAGTACATAGGGTGCTACAGTCGTATGTACTACTTTGCATCCTATGTAAGTTGCCCGTAAGGCTAGACGTGCCCTCGCAGTAACTGTGAAAGAAAGGTGATCCACGCTACATACAAGTCGTATGATAACGAATTAATATCTCTCTGCTCCAGAAAATATGAAATGAACGCTTAAATAATGATCAAGCGTAAAAGATCATAAAGCGACTGTATCTGTATCTATAGTGAAGGGAAACTTGAGGGGAATTCAACTGGAATATCAAATCTTATAATCCCTCCGGCCACTTTTAATAGATACAGTTTTTATCAAATACATATGTATTTGATAAAAACTGTATCTATTAAAAGTGGCCGGAGGGAGTATAAAAAAAGAAGAAGAATTGAAAAGATAATTGGAAGAAATGAGGAAATTTCATTGATAAAGTAGGATATGTGTATTTGATAAAAGCTGTATCTATTAAAAGTGGCCCGAGGGAGTATAAAAAAAGAACAAGAATTGAAAAGATAATTGGAAGAAATGAGAAAATTTCATTGATAAAGTAGGAATCCACCTGTTTGCACTGGATCCACAAGGCGAAATTCACTAATGTGAGCTCTCAGCTCCTGAACAATAAAATTTGGTAAGAGAACAATTCCATCAACGACTGTCTGTCTCTCTTTGACCTCCCCTTTTATACCATGTTCAGAATGCTTACCACTACTCCTGTCATCAGTCTCTAACTAATCAGGATTTATCTACGACTAACTGTCGATTACAATAAACTTAGTCAACCAATCGAAGGGTCAACCAGTCAGTAACCTCCCTCCCTTCTTCTCCTTGCGCTTAACCTGTTTTGACTGGTCACGAGCTTTCAGGTTAGCTGCAGCCATGTCCTCTATAAGTTCCACATCATATGGCTACTTATTTATATACATTAACACATGAACGTTGCGCTTCCACTCTAGCATGTCTGTGCTAACTCTTTGAGATAGCATACTCATATCCTTCTTTATTCTTCCCCATACAAGTCCGCTTATGTCTCCCTCTCCCCCTCTTGACCTCCATTTGCAACCTCTCAGCTTTTTCACCGGAGCCTTGTTTCCTACGCTCCCTAAGCTCCTCCCTAAAGGTAATACATAATCAATTAAAACACACCATAGAGATCGGTCATAATTTGGCATGTACCAGCCCCTGAGAGTCCAATCCATAGCCCCCTTACAGGCTCAGATACTTAATTCCATATGTTCACAGCAAGAGTCACCTATATTCCTAATGTACTATAACACACAGATATCTTTTTTTATCAGTCATATCGATATGCTTTTTGGGAAAAACTTGCATATAATTAATGAAAAAATTTACATGCACCATGTAAGGGAAGAATAAGTATGACTATATAATTCACACAATTACTCATATTAGGTCCCACATAAGCAGCTGTCAACTGTTCCCTTGCAAGTTCAGAGAGCCATCATTATCATAATTTGCACTTCCCCAGCTATTGTTATCGATGGCTGCTATTAGTAAAATGGGCAAAGAATGAATTGGTAATAATCAGAATATAATTATCTATACAAATGTAAGCTAGAAGTCAATCCACAAAATTATTAGTAATGCAACTAGAGCAGCAATCCCACTGCCAAACCCGTTTTCACATAGAACTTATTGTATCTAACATAATAATCCTTTCCAAAGCGCACATGGTTTTTATAAAAGATTTACCAAAACCAAGAAGTTCAATACAAAGACTATTCTTTACACATCTAACTGTTTACTTTGTTTTCTCTCCCTCGCTCTCTTTCCATTATCAAAGGACAAAAAATCTATCTATAGCTTCTTGCCTATAATGTACCATTGCCCGTAAAACAGGGAAGGCACATCCACTACGCACTTGCTATGTACAGTTGTAGTAAATCCCGAATTTCATAGGACAATGACAATGTAGAAACTCTATTATAAACAAACAAACAAATATCACGAACGTGACCTTCAATTGGCTTGGATGAGAAGAAAGATAAAACGAAAAGTGAAGACTGCAGACAAACTTTTTGAATCAGCACAAAGCACATGCAAGAAGCCTTCCTGGAAAATGATTCACCAAATTGCTTGTATTCAACTCATCTTGTAAGCCCAACCATGCTCATTCAAAAACGATTGGACAGCTTCTTTAATTGCAAGATTTGGAACTAGATGATGTTTATTCAATGGCAACCGCGTGACTGGGTCAAAATTCCCTACCTGTAAGAAAAATAAAATTTCAGAACCAGGACAACATAAATAAGCTAAATAGTAAAGCAAAGGCTTTCAAACCTTTTCAAGATGTTCCAGCAGCACTGCCCTCTCATAAGTGACCCCACTGGGAGTAATTACAGGATCACGAAAGATAGCAAGAGTAATTTTACAGCACAAATAGTCTGGAACCTTCATTCAAAAATAAAATAGGTGGTTATAAATAACTGAAGCATCATATTTAGAAAATAATAAGACTACAACAGCATAAAAGATCTCTTTGAATTGGTCTTGCACCTCACTTGGTGTATCAGCTTTTACAGCTTTGCTGAAAACTTCCGACAGCAATTGTATCTGCTCTTCCAGTTCAGCACTTGCATCAGATTCCCCTTCCATCTCAGGAGATATACCACCCGGATGTTTATCCACTAAAGCTCTTTCACAGTCTTCTCTGAAACATAATAAATTCAGCAGCAGTAGTAACACGAAAGCAAAAGAAAAGGGAAAAGAAAATAAAAATTGTACTAATTCAATCTTCCAATATGAAGTATAAATAAGAATAGAATATACTACTTACTTCAAGGTTTTTATTTTAAATGCTCGCTGAGTAGATTCACGGGCCCAAGCAAGATATTTTGCTCTGGCAAGAGACTTCCAGATCTCTTCCACCATGTATCCCTTTGAATCTGCACCTCTCACAAGATCCATCGCCTAGATTTATTTCAAAAATTTTCAGGGAAGCTACCACTTTTTTGTGGCTAAATCAAAGAAGATAATACTTGCACATAAAGAATATATCAATTCAAGATGCATAGTAATGCATCCTTAAGTTCTACAGTTAATGCTGAAATGGAAAAACCGCATGTAGGCAATAGCATCTGTAATAGGATTTAAAGCAGCAAGCAAAATTGTATAAATGTAAGACATAAGAGAGGTTTAAGAGAGGCATAAAAAGCACTCAGGAAGATGAAGCAGGAAATCATCTTTACAATACATATAGCGCAAATGACTTTTAATCTAATATGTAATCCTCACAGTTTTATTTCACCTAAAACAAACAAAAAAAAAAGAATGGCAGCATAGTGTGAGTCACATATAAAGCGTTATACATTTTAGCAATTTCGAGTATAGGAGCCTTGAGTAAAGTGGTTGCTAAGCCTTTTGCTGGGACAAAAAATCGCATCAACATATCTCGGCATCAATAACATGAAGTAAAAACCGACAACTGTAAACAGATGATATTTTATAAAGCAAGGAAGAAGCCATTAGCCACTTCCCCCTGGATTAGTCATGGCAGCAATAAATTAAACTTGATGGAGACCTACAATTACCCATGATCATAAGGAAGATCCAAAATCATCATCATACGCCTTATCCCAGCTATCTGGGGTTGGCAGCATGGATTATATATTGCATTTGATCTTAAGGAAGAGCCAAAATGATGGTACAAAATCTACATTCAAATCAGCAATTAAAAGAAAAGCACATGCATCATCGTATTAATGTTTGCTAATTTTAAGTCCACAAACAGCCTCAATGGTCACTTAAATTTAGAATAAGCTCTGCTCTCTGCCAAATCTCATGTAACTAGTGCATTATAAATTGGTCGATCATAAAGAGGATATTGTCGCCGACCCCAAATAGTTGGGAAAAGGCGCTACTTGATTATGATTATGATTATGACCAAGAGGATATTGTATTTCCAATATGATTTTTACAGCCGTACCAAGTTTTTCCTGATTTTGAGAAGCAATGTGTAATCTGTGAACAAGTGGCAGATTTGTTAAAGTAAAAAATTATATGATAATGAGTAGATAGAGCAAATTGGATGGAAGTCTAATCAAATTGGAAGTAGGTAAACTGGACCCTAACAATCACATGCAAACTAGCCATCAGTGGAAGATTGACTAAGACTTTAGAGATGGAACCATTGAGTGGCCTGGATGCTAAACTTCTAAATTCTGAATGCTTCAGATAGGAACATTCTTCAGTATAAAATGCCACTACAAAAGAGAAGTTAACATTCCACTCACATTTGAACATCAAATGGCATTGGAATGTCATTGCACCACATAAGCTGCACTCTTTTTTTCTTTTCTTTTTTCAATTAAGTAGTAAAATCTATTTAACTGTTTCACCTTGTCCAACTCTCTGACTCCTGCATCATAGTCTTCTTTCTGCAGCAATGCAAGACCAAGCATATAGTGACCCTGCAATATCAATTCCATACACTAACATTCATAAATATGTGATCAATTGATAGTCCAGGACTATCACAATTGGTTAACTTCAGGAAGAAGAAAACAAAGACATGAATATCGCCGGGACAACATTGAGGATCTCACTATCTGTATCCTATGACAATCCTGAGTGATAAAAGAAAAAGGATTTTTTGGTGTTAATTTTACTTGAAAGATAATTGTGAGGACAACCATAACAAATGATCCTGTAAAATCAAATCATAGCCAAATTCTTGTTGCAATTCAAGCCGCTTTAAAAAAACTACACCCTATAACATCCTCCCTCTGTCCCATATTATAAGGAGAAAATGTGTGTCCTATAACTTTTAACATTTGGCTCAATTTTTTGTGGTTGGGTACTTAAAAAAGGCATCTCACAAGCTTCTTACAAGTATTTACCATTCTCTTAGCAGTGCGTCCCACCATTCAATAAAAATCACTACTCCCACCGGTCTTTTTTTAGTAGATGCAAATGGTTTTCAAAATGTATTAATTTAAAAAAAACGAGGGAGTATTTTTCTAAAGATGTAGCTATAAAGGCAGAGAAAGTAGTCTATATCTTTCACAGCCTAAATGGAACAACCTAAAAGTTACGTGAAATCTTAAATGGCAAGTAGAGCGACACAAAGATATAAAAGAAAAAGTGGTGTAAATGATTCTCTTTGGCATCAGTATTAACTTGCACCACAGATGACCATGATATGAAGAAGGATTATAGTTCTTAATATCAATAAAAAAAAGATGTGGAAAACACTACGCTTTAAATTAAATAATCTTGTGCACGCATCAATATTGGAAACAGGAACCAACTCACCACTTAGTTATCCCAAGAAAGCAGAAGTTAAACATTAACTAAAAATTAAAATGCAAGGTGATAGAAGTAAGGACAATAACTAGAATGATGAACCCAATTTCACCATCTACTACGTAAAATAAAACTAGTGTACAAAAATATTACATGACACAACATAAAAGCTCCATTAGTACAACCTTGAATGAATTATGATCAAGCTGAATAGCCCTCCTGCAGTCCTCTTCCACTCTTGTCCATTCACTAAGCCCAAAGAGAATGTAACAAATTCGTCAAAGTCAACCAGCATGAGAATTGGTATGATCAGCTCAGAGGAAAGAAAACTAAACCATGTTCTTTACTTCTGTTTCCAATAACACAGTGCACGATTCGTCCACAGAACAACCATATCCGGACGTAGCGTAATTCCCTAAACATCCAACACAACTCCAATCAACCACAAACTTCATCACAAACTGTGCATTCGTCTGTAACATATAACATCAAGCTCAATTATCCAAAAATCAAGAAATCATCATCAAGAAATTATCCTAAATGCAAGCGAAACAAGACTGAATTGAATGTTTGCAATTGATCTAAATGCATATAAATTTGATTATTCCAAACTAACCTAAAAAATAGTAAACCGTAAATCATGAATTGAGAAAAGAAAAAAAATCAAAAGGAGAGCGACCGGATGGATGAGACCTGAGTGTAAGCTTCAATGGCGGCAGCGATACGACCTTTGCTGAAGTAGAAGTTGCCTTCTTGCCTGAGGAGCTCGGCGCCCTCCTCGGAGGCCGGCGCCACCGGCGCCATCTTCGGATACGTCCCGACCGATGAGTACGGATGATCGAATCCGCGTCAGTTTCGGTGAGCGCTGGAGGAGGGGACGGGTAATTCCGGCATTTCGCTTGTGAGAATTGAGTTCCGTTTTATTTTCTCTAGTTTATTTTGGTTTTATAATGCAGACATGTAATATTGGGCTGTAATAACCCTACAGCAGATTCCTACACATTTTCTATACACATCAGCTGTGTACGAAAAATGTGTAAGAATATACTGTACAAATATCATTTCCCTGTAATATTTGGACATAGGGAGTATCCGTTTTGACTGTGTCGGACTCGGAAGGTGGGGAAATGAACCAACAAAAAATGTTTTCCTGACCGACCGTGACAAATAACGGTGATCATGGTACATAGGGCACCTTACAATACATGGAAGTCTGTATGTACTATGTGCGACTCATGTGCGAACGTAGTACATAAGATATACATAAATTCCCTATGTACTAGGTTAGGACCATATATGTAGGGATGGAACCGGGGCGGGTTTGGGCCGGGTATTGGCATACCCGGCCCCGGAACCATTTTAATTCTTCAAACCCAGAACCGTCCCAGACCCACCACGGGTCCAGTTTCAAGGACCCGGACCCGCCCCGGTACCAGAACTTGAAACCCGGACCCGCCCCGCCCCGACCCGGTACCAATTTTTTTTTATATTTTTAATGTCATATACATTAAACTATTAACTCCTTTAATTTTTTTATTAATAATATATATCTATAAAAATCCAAACTACTCAAATCAAGAGATATGAGTGCTTTTGCCCAAAAAAATATTCATAAAAAAAAATAAATATGGGTCCAAGTATATGATATATATATATATATCTATCATATACCCGGGTCGGGTCCGGGTTTTACATGAAAACCCGGACCCGACCCGACCCGATGGGTCGGTTCCTCTTTCAGACCCGGAACCGGAACCGGGTATTGCATAAGCAATCCCAGAACCGGCCCAATAAGGCCGGGTCTTGTCGGGTCGGGTAAAAACCCGACCCAAGTTCCATCCCTACATATATGGCGTGCTCGTTTCGACAAGAGAAGCTGCGGACTCTTATGTCAGAAGGCCGTCGGCGTTATCATTTTTCATCTTTTTTTTTTGCTATAAATATCATTTTTCATCTTGCACATTCCTCGTGAATGCTTCTGGGGACATGTCGTTCCATGTACCAACCTGTAGGAAAGCAGTCTCTTCACTAGGGGCCCATATGAAACCATATGGGCTTAAATCTCTGTTTGTGAATGGCTGTGTAGTCTGCCACCCCATGTTGTAGGCAGCCCACCCGTTTTACACGTCCACCGTCTACCTATATTGGGCGGGCCGGCTAAACCAGTGTTCTCAAAATCGGACCAGCCCGGCCGGTTCAACCCGATTCGACCAAAAGAGCCGGTCTATTTTTTGAGCCGGGTCGACTGAGTGCAATGCTATGCCTATGTAGGCGAACGCTTCTGTAACCTTAGACTCGTGAACGACTTCACTCGTTGGCTCCGCGTCCACCGAAAGTAGCTTCGTCACCGTCAGCATTTGGTACCAGTTGACCCAGTTTAACCTGCCCAGTTGAACTAACTGGCCAGGCCGGGCTGATTTTTAAAACTACAACCCATAAATTTCGGTCAAGTTTATATTCTTTCCAACATAATTTTTTTTCTTTGTAACATTCTTTTTTTACATCAATCATGGTAGAATCTCATATCACATTTTTTTTCTTTTTATGTTTTAAAAAAATATTTATTTTTTTTATTTAAGAGTTTTACTTTTTATAATGTTGTTTGTTCATTAAATTGTTATACAAGAAATATTAAATTATATAAAATTTATACATCATATAAAATTTTAGGAAAGGGAGGTTTTCATTTTTTTTATATTGATGACGTTAGCAACTGGGTCAACCCAGGTTAGATCTTATGAGATGTTTCAGCTGGTTAATGGATTATCCACTTTATCTACTTTTTAGGTAGATTTTTCTAAAATAATCTGCGTGGATAAAGCTGATTTTTCATGACCCAAAGAAGCCCCTTAATATGTCTGAATTTAATCATTAAAAAGAGAAATGATATTATATGATATCTTACCTAGTTGATACAAATTTATTAGCGGGTACATTAATTTCTTGAACAAGACCTTAATCTTGTCTTGAAAATGGGTCACATTAGACGCCCTCCACATTTTATATGGCCAACCAACTACCTGCATCACCTTTGCAGCTGCAGGTAGTGAACGCCATCAAACTGACATATAGTGATGATGCCTCAACAAATGTCCACCATGCACTAGAATGAGGATATGTACTACCGGTTTCGTGGACAACAATGAAAGAAGAGGAGAGAGTAGGAGTTGTGATGACAGAAAAGCTAACATTTTCGGCGGCTCGGGCAACTAGCTATCTCTTATGTGAAGACGAACAGACATTCTTTTGCCGATATTTATGTGGACTTGCATGAGACTTTAAAACTTGGCAAGGTAGTCATATTCATCAACTTGGAATATCCTGCATGCTTGATTCTTTCAGCAGGCTTGGAAGTCGGAATACAGTTATATTTCATTCATGTGAGGATAACATGAGAGTCTACCACATAGAGATCAATGGTTCCGATCAACATCACATTAGCTCATATTATGAAGTTTTTTGTCAGAACTTGTCCGCATCTATCCAAAATAAGAGGACTAGCTTAATGGACAACTCCATTTTTCTTACTGATATATGGTGCCGAGAGAGCTTATTTGAAGTGTTTTGAAGAAGAAGGATGTCATTAGAGGTTACATAGATATCATAAAGGATATATATGAGAGGGTTGTGACTAATGTGCGGACTATTGGGGGAAAATTAAAGAATTTTCAGTTACGGTAAGTCTTCATCAAGGGTCGGTCTTAAGCCCTTATCTTTTCGCTTTAGTTATGAATGAGCTTACTAGTCATTTGCAAGATAATGTACCTTGGTGTATAATTTTTGCAGATGATGTAGTTTTAATTGATGAGAGTAAAGTAGGTTTGAATGAGAAACTGGAATTGTGGAGGGATGCTCTAGAATCAAAAGGTTTTAAAATAAGTAGGACTAAGACAAAGTGCATAAAATTTAATTTTAAGGAAGGTAGAATGATAGATAGAGCCTTAGTTGAAATAGATGGGCAAGAAGTGTCAATATGTGATCAATTCCGTTACTTAGGATCCATTATCCATAAAGAAGAGGATATTGATAGTGATGTGGTGCATAAGATTAATGCGGGGTGGGTAAAGTGGAGGGCAGCCTCGGAAGTGTTGTGTGATAGGCTTGTGCCAAAAAGGCATAAAGGCAAGTTCTATAGAATAGTCATTAGGCCGACAATAATCTATGGAGCAGAGTGTTGGGCATCAAAAAAGAGTCATATAGATAAGTTGAATGTAGCCGAAACGAGAATGTTAAAGTGGATGAGTGGGATAACTAGGAGAGATAGAATTAAAAATGAATATATTTGTGAGAGTCTAGGAGTAGCTCCTTTAGGGGAAAAACTGAGGGAGTGTAGGTTGCGTTGGTATGGGCATATACAAAGAAGACCTTTAGATGCCCTTGTGCGAAGATTAGAAGAGATACATACAACTGATGCTAAAAGAGGGAGAGGGAGACCTAAGGGAACTTGGATGGAGTTAATAAAAAAAAAATTTGACTTTTCTATCTCTTACAAAAGAGGTAGCCTAAAATAGGCCTGAACAGAGGAGTAAGATCCGTGTCGCTGACCCCAAATAGTTGGAAAAATGCGCTACTTGATTATGATTATATATATATATATAATAAAAGAACAAACATCACTTTTCTCATCTTAAAAAACTTGAAGCTTCTGTGACAGCCTTTTAGATTTTAGATCATGGTTCATATGATATATCTTACAATGGCTTGCCTTGAATTTGTAATTCAAATTCATTTGAGGAAATATCTTGAAGTGAAATGAAATCAATAATGTAGTGGAATATCACAGTTGAGAAATTATTAGAGGTACACATCGCGTACCTGTAATTCAATGCTCACTGTTGCCAAAAGAAAAATTCCATGCTTAGCACCAATGGGTAAATGGCACAATTCCCAAGTAGTAGGCCCATGTGGGACCTTTTTACAAGCAAAGAAGTCGTGTCATCCACCAATTTGTGATGAGCACGACATTCTTGTGCGCTACGGGTAAGTAATGTTAGTTAGAGGTATGGGTTAGGCCTATATTAACTTAACCTAATTAAACAAGGAGTCATCCCTCTCTTGAGGCATAGTCACGTGGAGTGCACAATGTTTTCGTGAGCCCGGTGGGGTCTACATAATTTGAACGAAACACCTAAATAGGACGATTATGGGGAGTACATGGGAGTGGGAGTGGGTTAGATAACCACCAAGAGAGATAAGGGGAAGTGGTTAGAGGATTTTTTATAAATATCCTCAATTCTCCCAAATCAAAAGGTGAGATGAAAAGGGGGAAAAGGAGGATGTGAACAATAACTTTCTCTCCCTCTGGGTTCTCTCTCTCTCTCTCTCTCTCTTGTGGATGCATTCTCCATTTTGGTTTTGCTTGATCGCTTGCTTGGCTCTTGGGATTTGGCATCTTATTCCTCCTACAACGACGAGAAAGTTGATCACTATCTCTCGGAGAATAGTGACTCTCATCCATGCAATTGTGATCCTTGGTGATCTCCAATATTTTTCTACATTCTTGTGAGTGTTCCTGGGTGGATTGATCGTAGGACATAAAGGCCCAAAAATTAATAGTATTCAATCCGTTAAATTCTCTTTATATGAAATATGAAATAAATATTTGTTCATATTATTGCTCATAAGTTCTTCTATATGTGTTGCTCGATATTGTGTGCAAGAGAAAGAACTCTAAAGGGGAATGATTTGGTGAAATTTGAGCATCACGACCATCGATCCATCGAGCTTCCGCTGCGCTCATGACCCAACAGGTAATAACAACTCTCACACTTTGGGCATACATGCCAACCCTTGAACAAAACTGTGGAGTAACTACTACTTCTAAATTGATTACTTAAAAATCCAATTACTTCACGATTCACCCAGGGGTAATCTGATCCATCCACTAGACATTTATTAAAGATTTAGCAGTTAGCACTGTATAATGGTCGTGCCCAGATGTAGAGAGCATGAAGCCATGTACTTTCTCAATGGCAAGTCTCTCGTGTGGTCAGCCGCTTCTTTCCGATGGAGACTTTGTCAAGAATGAGTCTCCCAAGAAGATGAGAGCACTAGCATGCAATTGCCAAAATGTGTGATGTGGGCAATCTTCATATCTTGGGTTGTTATCATATTCATCTTCCCAAGCAAGCTTGGGCAGACCATCTTTGGGCTTTCAGGTGTGCGGCAAATAGATTAGTACATTCTCTTTAATTATAGTTTCTAAATTTGTACTTATTTTGCATGATGTGATTTGATATGCAGGAACTGCACTTCGTTTGCTGAGTGGCTCAGTGCTGTTTATAACATTCTTAACGGTTGTTGTTGGGGAAAACTATATATTTTTCCTCTTTTGACTTAGCCAAAAAATACAATCAAATACACACTTCTCCACACTCACAATGATGTAAGTGAATATTTTACACCTCCTTAATGTAAGATGCAAAAATTATCACATACACAAAGGAAGATTAACAAAAAAAAATATTTTATTGAATACTTGGAAGACATAAATTTAACGTGGTTTACCGTCAAGGGAGCAGCTGCATCCTACCCCTGTATCGCCAATTCGTCTACCCTACTGATTACTGTGACCGAACGCCGTGGCCATACTACATAGGGTGCGATGCTAATTGTAATACCTATGCAATACTATACTCGCTCATGTGTTCTAACATAGTACATGGATGTTTCTATGTACTACGTCGAACTCGTAAACAATGAAAATCAAGCAGTCATCTTCTTCCATCCATCCATCTACCAAAAAAAGAAAAAATATTTTTCCACCAATTCAAAATCGAAATCATGCATCAATGGTAGAACACTAACAAGTAGATATCTTAGCTTACTCTCATGGCCTCCGAAAAGTTCCCCAGCATGGACGAAGCGCGTGTGGATGGTGTTGGTCCATCTCATCCAGGGCACGAGTCCAGATCTGCTGGTGAAGCTTCACTGGCCGTCAATCGTTCGGAATCGACGACGCACACGGATACAATGTGCGCTTGGCCAAAGACGCGTCTTTTGGCGTGTGCGCCGTCGATTCCGTACAATCGACGGCTGGTGAAACTTCACCAGTGGGTGAAGCTTTACCAGCAGATCCGATTCCTCCGGGGCACCCTCATGCTTCGCTTTCCTAGCAGCTTTGGGACAAACCTCGACCTCATCAAAACCTCCGATGTCCCCATACCATACTGCTGCTGCTTCTCATACTGATGATGCAGCAGCTGGTGGGCCGATCTGCCCATCTCCACTATGGTCACGGTGCTCGGTCATGAAAACATTTTTCGTGGCAAAATATCTCACACCCAAGCATGCTCGCCCCCACGGCTGCCATAATGTGCAGGCCCGATACATGGGGCCTATGCATCGTGGCGTGCCTGCATGAGGGGAGCTTTCCTTTACCATTTGTGTGTCTTTTTTGTTCAAAATGGTGTATATATGTAACTTCAGTGAAGTAAACTAGAGAGGTGTCATTAAATATTGGCCAATGAATCATTTGTTGATCTTTATTTTTTTTATCTCGAATATGTCTTTATTTTGGCAATACTGCAGATTTGAAGTTTAATTCTCTCAGTTTTATGTTCCTACAAGTACGAGAGATTTCATGGTTGCAGTGGCATCCTTTCAGCGTTTCCTCTAGTCCACTCGAAAATAATCATCAACTTTCCGTTCTTGATAAAGTCCTTGGTGTGTGGACAAAAAAATTAAAAGACAATGCTGATGCGAAAGTAGAGCATGGAAAAAACTTCCACTTCAATGTCACCCTTCATTTTCAGCATCCACCGAGGGGCGAGGGTCCTTTTGGGCATGAATGTGCATAACATCTAATGCAAGCATCTATCTTCGGTTTATTTTCTAACAGAGTCGTTTGAGCTACTTCTCTTCCGAAGATTTCATTTGATTATCTGACAAATTTCATCTAAAATATATGATCCTTTGCAGGTATGGCAATCTTATTCTAGTTGCTGGTGGTATTGGGATTTCGCCTTTTTTAGCCATATTAAGTGATATCTACAGACCAAGGCAGAGGAAACCATGTTTACCAAAATGTATATTAATCATTTGGGCTGTGAAAAAAGCCAAGAACTTTCTCTTATTTCAACAGTCAATCCAAAATCCATATGCTCATTTTTTATGGATGAGTTGCATTTAGAGCTTCAAAGTTATGTTACCTAAGAAACACAACCTCCATTGGGAGGTCGAGATTTCTCCATCGTATATGACACAATTGAGGAATGATTTTTAATGTAATAGCACCACTGACTCTAATTGTTCTTATGACAGGAACGTACAATATAAAAGATCTAATAATTCTAGTTTAGCTCGACAACTGGGAGTAGCATCTCTACATTGGCTGGTACTGGTAATATCTTATGGTTTGGAGCGTATATGGTCTCATCCACCATTGGATATGTGATCATCTTAAGCTTGATGGAAGTTACTTATTGATGGCCCCTTAATATATCTTCTTGGTGGTATCTAGGACTTCTGTTCTTAATATGCATGATTGCGAGTGTAGTCATATTTGGGAGTGCAGTAATTTTATTATGGCATCGATGGGAGAATCAAAGTGCAATTGCAGATGAATGTGTCAGAGAATTTTACTAATGGTAAGCATTCTTCAAATGGAGAGGCAGACATGCAAGCTAATGACTTCACTGAGACAAATTTTGTGGAATTCAGCAGGATAAATTTGGCTGGAGGCCTAACATTCAAGGTATACCATCTTTCATAAACTATTATCCACAGAAGATGGTTAGGCATGTGGAAAATATTAAGGAGAGATGATGTTAAATTTAATTTTTCGAAGTACACTGTTTTTTCTCTAATTATGTTTTATATTTTCTTGCAGCAATTTTTCAGTTTTTTTCAGAGGGTAGGGGCCCTGTGGACGTAGGAATAATTGTTTGTGGCTCCTCGAGTCTTGAAACCAATGTTGCTAAAGAATGCCGGTCACTAACTTTGAAAAGAAAATGGAATCAGCCAATCTTCCACTTCCACTTCCACTTCCATAGCCATAGTTTTGATTTCTAGAAAGAAAAATTATGCAAAATATGCAGTTCTGTTCTCTAAATCTATGTACTGATATTCAGAAGAGCCTAAATGTAGATGGTGCATATACAACTTAAAATCATATCTGTAAAAAAAATGAAATTGCTAATTTTTGTTATTTTTTGCACATAATTTTGCTCATTCTTAACCAAGCATTGTATGTTGACTGTTATCAAGGAGCACAGTAGTTTAGTAGACCATTCTCATGTCACGCCCCCGCATCCACCCAACACTCTCAGGTCGCATGATCAGACTTCAATATAGTTATAGGGGCACCCTCCCTGCTATACACGCTCTCGATGGTGTATATTTTTTAATATGCGACTTGGCTCATATTACCTTTCCCATGTTAATTTAAGCCATGGAGTTCTCGTGGAGGGAGAGTCGTAAGTTTACTCCGGCCTGAACAGAAACGATACTACCAGGTTGGTAGCATTTTATATGTTAAGTTGAGTTAAATATTAAAAAAGGTAAAAAATTAAATGAGATCGCTCTAATTTTGTTTATACTAATTTAAGTCATAGCCGTTAGATTTTGATTTGACGGCTATAAGGGTGAGTGATGGGTCACACCTTCCTACTGATTTAATACCCACCTTCAGATAAAAAAGTCTGTTCTCATATAAACCGGTCTCTATTAAAAACAACTCTATCGTATGGTTATCTACTTATCTTATATGATATCAAGATCTAGCTCTGGTGTGTACTTGCACGTGCAACAGTGTTAAGTTAGGTAAATATTAAAAATAAATTTTTCATGCTAGCTCGAGCTTTTGAAAAATTTGATTATCTTACATTATCAGCCTTAATTGCGCATGGAAATCTGCCATCAGTCCTCGGGATCGATGGCTCAACTGTGCACTACAAAAAAAGAATTTTGTTATTTTATTATAAAAATTATTTTTTTCGTTACTGGATCATCATGATCGATAGCTCGTATGCATGGTGGATTTCCATGCAGAGATCCTTGAGGCGGATAAAAAACATAATAAATCATCAAAAAAAAATTATGAAAATGACATGGTAGCAAATATTTGCAAAACATGGTATCTGTCAAGCCACGCAGGCGCCCGCGTGGCGCAGGCGCTTGCGTGGCTTTTTTTTTAAACCAAACCAAAAGGGTCTCTTTTAACTTAGAGGCGTCGGTTCGTCGGTTGAACCGACACCTTTTACTACCTTGTCATTTTTCGTCCTATTTTAAATAGGCAGTCACTTCAACGATACATATCTCTTTCATCTCTCACCCGTTTTCACTCATTTTTTTTATTCTTCCTTATTTTTAGTGCTCTTTTTAGTCATTATGATATCACAAAGATGTTAAGCCATCACATACTATTTATCGTAATTTTTATAATATTTGTTTTAATAAATAGCATGTGATAGATTAACATCTTGGCGATATCATTATGACCAGAAAGGGCACTAAAAATAAGGAAGAATAAAAAAAATGGGCGAAAATGGACGAAGAATGAGAGAGATATGCATCATTGAAATTTATCCCACTAACACAAATTTGTCCCATTTTAAAGGGGTGATAACTTCAATGATGCATATCTCTCTCATTCTTCATCCATTTTTGCCCATTTTTTTTCATTCTTCCTTATTTTTAGTGCTCTTTCTGGTCATAATAATATTGCAAAGATATTAATCCATCGCATACTATTTATTAAAAAAATACTATAAAAACTACGATAAATAGTATGTGATGGCTCAACATCTTTGTGATATCATAATGACTAGAAAGAGCACTAAAAATAAGGAAGAATAAAAAAATAAGTAAAAACTGGTTAGAAATGAGAGAGATATGTATCGTTGAAGTGACTGCCTATTTAAAATAGGACGAAAAATGAAAAAGGTAGTCTCTTTTAACCGAGAGGCGACCGACGCCTCTTGGTTTGGTTAAACCGACGCCTCTCGATTCGAGAGGCGTCGGTTCAACATACGGCTTGTCAAATACCCTATTTTGTAAATATTTATTATAGTGTGTCATTTTTATAATTTTTTTTTATGATTTATTATGTTATTTTCCCATTTTTCCTCCTGGCTAGAGCTTTTGAGAAATTTAATTATCTTACATTATCCGCCTTAATTGCGCATGGAAATCTGCCATCAGTCTTCGGGATCGATGGCTCAACTGTGCACTACAAAAAAAGAATTTTGTTATTTTGTTATAAAAATTATTTTTTTCGTTACTGGATCATCATGATCGATAGCTCGTATGCATGGTGGATTTCCATGCAGAGATCCTTGAGGCGGATAAAAAATGCTGTAGGAAACACAAGCTTAACTAACAGGAGAACAGGTAATGACTGTGACTTGTTAACGACTGAAATGTCTGCCATTTCGTCCCATTTCATTCATGCGACAGTCACCTGATGTTGCTCATCTCTATGTGCTTTTCCCTGTGTGGTTCTCCTCTCCTCGTTTGTTTTTCATATCTGCTTCTGTCCTGTCACTCTTACTTGGTCCACATGTTCTCGTGGACGCCATTGAAACAGGTAAAAGAGACATCCGTCTCTCATTTTCTATACTTGTTTCCTTCTCAATACATTTACAATCTGGATTACTTGGGTCAGGAATGTTCACATAACGGATATTGTTTCAAAATTCTTGCAATTTCCAAGGCTTGTGGACCTGAATGTAATCACTTCTTGTGGTTGTTATGTACTGCTCCATGTTTTATGGGGATTTTTTGTAGCTTCCCTCTTTGTTGGGTTTACAGAGCATGAAAGCAACAATTTTTAACAGTATATACCATGTGGGGAACTTTGATGTGGCTTCCCTCTTTGTTGGGTTTACAGTGCATTAAAGCAACAATTTTTAACAGTACATATACCGTGTGGGGGACCTTGCTGTGGAAATTCTTTCAACAACAAAAAGTTTTCTTATGTTGCATATAATTTGCAGGCAGAGAATTCTCATCACTGTCATTTTGAAATTCGGCTAAAGTCATCTTGAATTCAGAGTAATTACTGTCCGAAACCTTGGTCTTGATCACTAGAAATGATGTAAGTGTGTAATGGGTGGTGCTTGGAAGGCGATAGAACCAAAGAATTATTTTCTTATCGCTCTGGGACAAAGCAAGCTTCGTTCCACAACGTATGATATTGTCAATTTAGAGTTGGAAAAAGTGTTTTTAGAGTTGTACTAGGATTTGTTGAGAGGAAGGAGGCACATATGGCTAAATTATTGACGAGCAGTAAAAAAGGCAAGACTTTCTATGACTGTTTCAAGTTTTTATTCTGATATAGGTTTAATTTTTATCTTACTTTCTTACCTCAATGATTTAACAAGTGATGAATTTTGTTTACTCCAGGGCAAATTAAAAGTTAAAACAAGTTAAGACAGAGGCACTAGCGACGAAACATTTTCTGGTAAACATGAACTCTGAAACGGTCCACTGGTTGTTTCTGTTGTCAGTATCAAACCTAAACTCACATTACAGAAAAGTGATGTGGTTTGCTCTGTTTCTTATGGTTGTAGAAGTATTTAAGGTGATGTAAGTTACTGGAAATATTTGAAAGGTTCTAACGAGACATACTACGCTTCTTCCATGGCAGAATACTCAGCTAATGAGCCTCTTCTTTCAAATGTTCTCGTCCATGATGATCCTGGCAAGCAGACTGCAGTCTCGACATGTTTTCTCAAGTGGAGTTTGAAATTTTTGATGTGGGTGATTTTTACTGCTTGGGCTGCTCTCATTTTTCTCTTCCCTAGCGAGTTCATGCAGGGTTTGTTTCGCAAATGGATTTTTGCATCCAGAGACACTGTTTTTGGGCTTTCAGGTGGATTCTCGCCCTGTTTCTGACCCTGCTTCTTTGATACATTAATTGGCACACTAGCATCCAGTTCTTATAAATGCTGGAATCCTATTATTTGACACTAGCTTGTTTACCTTTTGTGCATGTAGGAAGCTTACTACTATTATTCAGCGGTCCAGTTATTATAATTGCTATCC
Source organism: Houttuynia cordata (assembly GCA_039654745.1). Taxonomy (NCBI): domain Eukaryota; kingdom Viridiplantae; phylum Streptophyta; class Magnoliopsida; order Piperales; family Saururaceae; genus Houttuynia; species Houttuynia cordata. The sequence continues at coordinate 28,195,154 of CM077504.1, forward strand.
TATCCGTCGTTTATCTAGCTTTGTTCCCAAAGGAGTCAGACATGTAAGGCATTTATCTTAGAGACATTAGACCCATACTTCATATTCGTTTCTTCAGTTAACAAAATGAATAAATTAATGTGCAACAAAATTTTATTTTAGGTTATTATTCATCTGGAAAAATATATGCAGGCTGAGAAGATCAAAGTTCCCAGGGTTTCGCATGTGGACTTTTCCTGTTCTTGTTGATGGACCGTTTGGTGTAGTTTCGGCTGCAGAACTGATTGGCATTTTTCTATTCGGTGCATATGTTCTCTGGGCTGTTTCAGCTTATATGATACAAAGTCAATCTCTTATATCAAAAGCTTCCTTGCCTTCATTAATAAGAAGGTAGTCTGAGTATATCAGTTAGCTGATATTTGTTCAGAAAATTGTATTGGAATAGTATGTTAACTGATTTAATGAGGAAATGCTCTTCTGGCTACCAAAACATAAGCCATATAAATTGAAGAAGCTGTCAACTATCTCACTATAAAAGAAATGTTGGCCATTTTTTGACTTTGCAAAGTGGTTGTTTCCTTTCCTATAAAATGGTTCAAAGCTATTGCCAAATGCTAATTCGGTCACAGGTTTAAGTTATGCGAAGTAGAAAAAAGAATTTGTCCATAGAATGCCTGCTCTATATTGTTATTGTTATGTCATGATTGTTAGAGTATATTTGCTCATAGTCATTTTGTTTAAGGATTCAGTATTAGTTTTTTATGTATAACAATGATCATCATCATTATCGTCATCACCATCATAAATGTGTAATTCCAAATTTCATGAAATTTGAACATGAATACAGTGTGGATATTTGACTAACTTCTATTCATGATGAAAGCTAAGATCCATGTGTACAACATCTTGGGCAAATTTTATATTGGCTGCCCTTTTCATGCAAACTTTTAAATAAGTGATAATTACTATGAAAGATCACGATGAGGACTGAGGAGTATGCTATTTTTTGTTAGTTCCATGAGGTGATAATTTCAGGAGATACATATATTATCATCTTCTTACTCTAGTAGTTTTATGTATATAAAGAATAATTGGATGCTATTGTACTTGAATCGTAATCATACATGTCAAAATAAATTAATTTGTTAATTACATAGATCAGTTGAATTTTGGACTAGTGGCTGTCCCTATACATTGCCTAACTGCATCCCTCGGTCTCTTGTCTTTGAGTGCACTGAATTTGTACTAGCATTTTTTTCCCTTTTTCTATGCTACTTTCACTATTCTTCCATTTCTTGGATAGATTTATCTATTGTCCGCAAGCTAAGCAAAAGAAAATACACTTAAGATGCTAGATTAACATTAGAAAGAGATGGACATATGTATGTTCTTTGAAAAATGACTTTGTTTTAGTCTGACAGTTAGTTGTTGGTTTTGCAGTTGTCTCATGTTGGAAGTTATGGGCCTCCGATTTGGTTCAATTGGACTATTTTGCATGAATTTCTTATTCTTACCTGTTGCAAGGGGTTCTGTTCTTCTCCGTCTTATTGATATTCCTTTTGAGCATGCAGCCAAATATCATGTTTGGCTTGGACATCTCACAATGGTGATGTTTACCTCACACGGAGTTTTTTATGTGATATCTTGGGCACTGCAAGGAAACCTTCTTCATGAAGTAAGTTTGTAGTTTGTGCTTTCATTACATCTGTAGTGTGAAGATGTTCGATTAAATGGTAAAGAAAAGCCATCTTTTATTGGATTTATTTACTGCATATTAGGGTGCAAAGAGATATAACAAATATCAATTTGTTGAATTTGGACTTGTACAATTGCTGTTTAGAATGACTTACCTATTCGTGTTATCAATGGTGGGTGAAACTCTGCAATTATTTAATTTATTCAATCAAACCTGAAATGTTAATTGATGTCCACTATGTGTTTAAGTGCTGGAATGTTGCTAATTAGGTAGTACAATGTAAAAGCCTTTAATGAATGGCATTTAGATGCTTTGAAAACTTGGATGGAGTTAATAAAAAAGGATTTGACTTTACTATCTCTTACAAAAGAGGTAGCCCAAAACAATATGTAACTGACCCCAAATAGTTGGGAAAAGGCGCTACTTGATTATGATTATGATTATGATTTAGATGCTTTGAAGTTCACTCCCTTGCAACTAGAAAATGAGTGAAAATAGCTGTGATTAAGATAACAGACGTCAGACATTTAAAATAAAATGTTTGTCTAAAGTTGTTAGTACAGAGTCCAAATGAGGTATAGGTCAAAATGAATGTTATCCGGTCTCCTCTGTTTAGTAGCAGTCATGACTCTTAGTGATCATTTTGATTTGTACATATGCTACTTGCTAGAATGAAATTATTTCCATCTTACATTGATAGAATCATTGAAGTCTAAAGTTTTTAAAGAGAAGAAAGAGCTTCCCTTGAACTGAATTAATGAAAAAGAATACCATTACAAGACTCTACCAGCCTCAAAGTAGGCTTGGGGTCTGCAATTAAAAGAAGAGACACTACTGCCCTCTAAGTGAAGGGGATTACATATAATAAAATGGGAATTAATATGAATGACTAATGTTCCTTATATAAGAACTATGCTACTAAAAACAACCAAAAATATAGCGATATGACCAAAATACTCCTCCAACTCACATAATGATAAATAAGCAGAGCTTAACTTTACTTAGCTGGAAATAAGTGGGATTATCATTGTGACTTCACTTGTGGAAGAGAAATCTAGTTAGTATGTCATAGCCTTTGTTTTTTTCACATGCAACAACGGTTTTACTCTTCCAATCTATGACCACTCTCTCTTAATTTTTGTGAGAATTTCTACAAGTCTTAGTCATTCTTTCATTTGATCTTGGTAATACAAAGTATTTACTTTAATTCCCACTAGTTATTTAATTGTAGTGCAAGTTTTTAACTCCTTTGAAAAGCTACTTGAAATCAGTGTAATCAACATAAGCTGTTTTTATTTTTTTCTCACTAAATGTGTGAATGCAGCTGTTTGAATGGAAGGATATTGGGGTGGCTAATCTTGCTGGCGTTATTAGCCTTTTGTCTGGATTATTAATGTGGGTGACTTCACTTCATACAGTGCGGAAGTATTACTTTGAGCTGTTTTTCTACACTCATCAACTATACATAGTATTTGTTGTCTTCCTAGCCTTGCATGTTGGGGACTTTATTTTCAGCATGGCTGCAGGACCGATATTTCTTTTCCTACTTGATCGTTTTTTAAGATTCTGTCAATCACGAAGGACAGTTGACTTGATTTCAGCTCGTTGCCTTCCATGTGGGACTGTGGAATTGCTTTTCTCCAAACCGCCAAGTATTATTTCTGATTCCTTTGATTTTGATATTTCCAATTCCACTTCCATAATTGTTCTTGTAGAAAGATTGAAATACGTGCAAACAGAAACTTACATTCGTGTGTGCATATTCGTATTTACATATATTTTGTATCTTGACAAACTCTTCAATGTTGCAGATATGAAGTACAATGCTCTCAGTTTTATTTTTGTTCAAGTGCGGGAGTTATCTTATTTGCAGTGGCACCCTTTTAGTGTTTCTTCAAGCCCTTTGGATGGTGAACACCATCTTGCTGTTCTCATAAAAGTTCTTGGAGAGTGGACCAGAAATCTTAAAGACAAAATCACCAGCCTGTCAGAGCAATTTGGTAAAGGCCTATCAATTCAGTCTTGCCAACAGATAACAGCTTCAGTGGAGGGCCCTTACGGTCATGAGTGTGCTTACCACTTGACGTAAAGATTTCTTCCAGATAGTTTTGCTGTAATTGACTATGAAACATGTATAATTGGAATTTTACTCGATATAACTTTATGCTGTCTTAGGTATGAGAACCTTATATTGGTGGCTGGAGGCATCGGAATTTCCCCATTTTTGGCTATACTAAGTGACATTCTACACCGGCTGAGGGAAAATAAGCCTTGCTTGCCGAAAAATGTATTAGTTATCTGGGCTGTCAAGAAAACCGAGGAACTTTCTCTTCTCTCAATGATCGATGCAAATTCCATCTGTTCATGCTTTTCAGATAAGTTGCATCTTGAGGTCCAAACATATATCACTCAAGAAATGGAGCCTCCATTGGTAGGTATTCTGGTTTTATGATCACTCCTTCAGTCTAGAGCATTTCTGGCACAACTGATGTGTTTCTTTGAAAATGTAGGAAAACGGTGTTCTTCATAAGATAGATAATTCCAGATTTCCTGAGATAAATGGAACTCATCAAATGTCAAACCTTGTTGGTACGGGGAATATTATGTGGTCTGGAGCTTACATAATTCTGTCTACGGTTGGATTCATCACCATTTTTGGCTTGATGGAAGCCTTCTACATAAAACCATTTGGTATATCTTCCTGGTGGTACCAAGGACTCTTACTTTTCATTTATATGATTGGAAGCGTTATCATATTTGGAGGTCTTGTGGTCTTCTTGTGGAATATTTGGGAAAATAAATTTTCTACTAGAGAGGCATGCTCTGATAAAAACGGGAGGCCATTACCAAATGACGGGCTGCACACAAAAACTACTGCAGGTCAAATGGACCTTGTTTCCTTGGGCAATACAATATATGGCCTTAGGCCAAACTTTGAAGGTACTAATCTGTGTTTTTCTTTTTATGTGTATGTGCATGTTTTCTTTTTTCTTTTTTCCCTCTGTGTGTGCTTGTGTGGATTTGAGGGGGAAGGAGAGGATTACCGGTATACTATGTGGTGCAGTGCATATGTTCTAGATCTGCATATGCACTAATGCTTCTTTAGCCATAAGTTCCCTGCTCATTTTTTTATGAATGTTGTGACAAACTTGTATAGATAAGTCAAGATGAAAATATAGGGAAAACTTTGAAGAAAGAAACTACTCTTTAGTAGAATAGAAAGCGGGCAGAATGAAGGAAAGGGAGTGAAGGATGAGAGATGAATAAAATAACAAAGAAACTTAAAAAAAAATAATATAAACGAGATTTTACTTTATTGTTTGGAGGCACGCCTCAGAAGATGAGGTGTTACGGGATTCATTTACCAGCTCCTTAGGCGATGAGACGAATACCTCTTGCACAAAATGCCTCAGATAAGTGGTTTGTCTCAGTATGAGCATCAGTCTTAGAACTAGGACATGTGTCTTGCTATATATCTTGTATTTTATGAACTCAAATTCAAGTGACGTGGACACATGGGACACCATTTTTTCAGTATTCTCTTTTATGTAGGACCGTTACATGCTTTACTTTGTTTATACAGTATCCTAAAAAACTAATGACAAAAAAAAAATCTGTTTGTAAAATTTAAACTATGCTTCACGGAAAGAAAATCTGAGGTTTCTGCAATATCTTACAGTTCATGATAGATTCGTTAAAACATATTAATCGGTGTACTTCATGGATTATTGTTTTGCAGCAATTTTCAACTCTGTCGCAGAAAGCTGGGGTCATGTTGATGTGGGTATCATTGTTTGCGGCCCTCCAAGCCTTCAAACCAGTGTAGCTAAAGAGTGCAGGTCTCAAAATCTCAAGTGGAGACGGAGTCAACCGATCTTCCATTTTAATAGCCACAGCTTCGACCTTTAAAGCATCAGTTCTCTTGCATTACATTTCGAGCCTTCTTGGTAACAAAAGGCATTTGTAATAGGCTGCTTGTGTGCCTGGTATAGTGCCTGCAAGGAAGTCATGGTAATGAAAGGAATGTGCAATAATAAGCTGCCTGTGCGCTTGGTATGGTACGGTAAGGAATTCAGTTGTAGATCCTTTAAGAAAAAGTTAGTTGTAAATGTTCATGTAATCTATAAAGCTGGTGAAAAAGGGATGGGGTGATGCTGTTGTTCATATATTTGAGATAAGATAGAGATATATGTTAGAGCAAAGAAAACAAAAAAAATATTAATTAGAGATAATATATGTTACAGTTGTAAATTGGTGTTTTTTGTCTTGTGATAATTTCTTCTATGTTGCCCAAATAAAATAATACTGCCGATCCGCTCAGTCACACCTGTCTACAAAGGAAGTGCATGTATGGAAGGAGATCCAATCTGATACTCCCTCCGTCCGGAATCAGCAGATAATTGGAAAACCAAATGTATCTACTAATTCCGCACGATGGGAGTACAATTACATGATCTTTTTTACCATAGTAGATACATCCGAATTCCGATGGGGCAGCATGCTACGGTAATCAGGGGGGCATTATACTCCCCTGTTTATGCTCCCTCCCGACTTTCAATGCGCTATCATCCATGACCCAAAATGTGTGATAGCCACCTTTGAAAATACGATGATGATCTTTTTCAGCTTTACTTAGGTCATCCCTTACACACATTCCTGTAAATCAAGAAATTTTTCTCCGCGGGCTGGCGTGTGCGCCATCAAATCTTGATGGATGAGCATTTTGCCACCCACAGTTTACCAGCGGAAGAATTTTACATCCTCCCAGTTAGATTTTTCATTCCTAAGAGTTCGAGCTGTTGGGAAAGTGAAATATAATTGAGATATAAATATATCCAATGAGATTAGAACCCAGGACCTTCCATAGCTAGAGAGCTCTGATACAATGTAAATAACCAAGTTTTCCAACTCAAACGGTTTGAAAAGAGAAATCTTTATTCACATTATATATTCTAACATATACAAGAAAGAGGATGTAAAATTCTTCCGAACCCACCCCATTACGTGGTCGATGGATGTCCACCGTCCGCATATTTTCAGACAGCTGATGGGCTTCATCTAATCCCGAATTCCTAATGATGGATGCTTCCTATAGTATTCTACCTGTATACTCCGGGAGCATAACGGGCTTCTCATAATGGGCCTGGCGGTGAAGATGGGCCTTTTGAGCAACCCAAAACCAACCAAAAAACACGATAGTAACAAAATCTGATAGAAATCCCATCAAATTCATCATCCCCACCCCCAAAACCCCAAAAAAATTCTAATTTTTATGGAGTATTAAACTGACAAAGACCCGCAAATTCCTCGCCCATCTCAGATGTTTATTCCTTCCACCATGAACTCCGCTCAATTCCCTGACGGATTCCGGCGATCCTCTCCTCCTTCTCCCCTTCTTCTTCGCCGCCACTAAAACCCTAGCTCCTTTTCTTTCTTTTTTTCATTTTTTGTTTTCTTCGGTTGGTCGTGCAAATTGCGCCGCCTTCAGTGAGCTCCCGGCGGAGGTTTTGTTTGTTGTAGATTAATTTGTGTTGTATCTTGTAATGGAGGGAGCTTCGTACAATCCCCGCACTGTGGATGAGGTTTTCAAGGATTTCAGAGGTCGCCGCGCCGGCATGATCAAGGCTCTTACCACCGGTTCGTTTTCTCCCTATTTGTACTGCTGCGCGCCTTTGTGTTCGTCGCGTTTTTTTAAGGGAAGCTGGTTCTTTTGTTATTCAATGATATGGGTTTTGATTTTTTTTCTTTTTCTTTTTTTTTTGAATTTTGGTGCAGATGTACAGAAGTTCTACGAGCAATGCGACCCCGGTGAGTTTATGTGATTTCATTTGGCTTAGCTGGGAAATGGCAGCTTCGGTCCGGCGGAGTGTGCTTCGTTTTTGTCGTGAATTTCATAGCTAATTGTATCTCAGTGTAAAGAAATTTGTGTGTCATTTTACGTGCTTGGGCTCTGCTGTGCTGATTTTTTTTTGGCGCACGATGAGTCGATGATAGGTACTTTATGTATTTCTTATTTCTGATTGCTTTGTTTTGCTTATGCAATTAAGCATTTTAACATTGACCTTCTCAGTGTTTAACTTTACATTTCACTTTTGTTGTACCTAGATACTTTTGTGATTTGCATGTGTTTATTAAGCTGCAAAGTTACTCAAAGTTTCTGCATGTATGAGTTTTTGTAAAGATTAGCTCCACTAGATAGGGAATGTTTTTCATTTACAACATCATGGATGCAAATGTGCATGTGGAACGGTGGGTTGCTTTTTATCCTAGTTGGTTTAGAGGAATATGAAGTGAATAGGTTTCTCTGTACAGAATTATAAATTGTAGAACATGAGTCTGTTTTATTTGTCTGCATTGCTTAATCTGTCAATTTGCTGGGACTCAGAAAAGGAAAACTTGTGTTTGTATGGACTTCCAAATGAGACTTGGGAAGTGAATTTGCCTGCTGAGGAGGTGCCTCCAGAACTTCCTGAGCCAGCACTTGGAATCAACTTTGCTCGGGATGGGATGCAAGAGAAAGACTGGCTGTCACTTGTTGCAGTTCATAGTGATGCGTGGTTACTTGCTGTGGCATTCTATTTTGGTGCACGGTTCGGCTTTGACAAAAATGATAGGTATATTTAAGCATGTCTTTGTTGAAATTTAATGGCATTTACCTACCATATGCTTGGATGATCTGCTTTGGTTCATGTCTGTCTAATTTTCTGATGTTACACCTCTATCAGAGGGTTGTAAATTTAATTTCCTATTGTTTTTTTAGGTTATAAGATGGGATTTGCATGTGGACATGGGTGTTTGATATCAGACTGTTGGCATAGATAAAAAGCACCATACTTGTTCAGTTCTTGCTGTGCCTATGACGACTGCTGATAACTTAATGTTGCTTTATTTAGGTTTTGAATAGTTTAGCTAATTTAACTTAATTGTTATACTATCTTTTCTATTGCCTATTGAATGATTTCAGTTTAAAGGACGCATTATTTACTTTTCTCATTTTTCTTTCTGTCTGGTGATTCTGTTGTACTGTTATTTAGGGAAACAAAAAATGATGGAAAAACTAGTCTGGGATTTGAACTTCAGAGCAATAACTATTTGTCCTGGCATAGGCCAGTGGAGGGTACTGAAATCATCCTTACTGGTATTTAGAAGATGCAAGTGTAATTGTGGTTTGTTTATTATTGTAGCAGATTTATGTAATAAGTGGATGTACATAGGTACCATTTCTGCTAGGCTTATACATATTTTGGAGTCCAGTGGAGAACGATATCCCTTTGTTTAGTTGTCGGTTTTTCATGTCCCTTGGAAACTTCATTCGGTTATCTTGTGGTCAATGACCCTATAACTTGGTTACTTGATGATTCATGTCCACCAATCTATACCTCAGTGGTTGCTGCTACTCACATATGTCCCACCAGGGGTCTGGTGTTTGAGTTCTACACCAGGTTTTCCATTGTTTCCCTTTCCAGTTTACCTGTGGTTCCCTTGTCCCCTTACCAAAATAAAAGTGAATCCGAGCCTGTAAAATTGAGTTTATTTTGATCTTTGTGCCTTTGTGATAATTGATTAACTGAGTAGTTGTCCTCCTGCAATTAATATGATTAACGACCCAATTCCGGTTACATTGAGGTTTTTGTACAAATCATTTAGGTGATATCTACTTTATGTTAAGGTGTGAAATTTTCTGATCCCATTTGAATTGTGAGGAGGCTATGCATATGGCCCGGTTCTAATTGCAAGCTTTGAGTATAGCTCTGCTTTTGTGTGATTGCTGTGAACTGTAGGGACTTTATAAAAGTTGCAATGAAAGGTAAGTTTTCTAATTTTAAAAATGGTTAACTAGCTAGTTTTGCATATCTTTAAGTGTTCATCTTTTTAGAAGAAAGCATGATAATAATTTAATATAGTTTTCTATGATGCTTGCAACCTTTGAAACTTGAAACTAGTGCACTGCTGCAACATGCTCTTATCTTGCCTTAGTTCTTTTTTTCATGATGGTATTTTTCTTTTGCTTTCTAGCAATTATTGGTGGTGCACTCTTTTATCTACGTCTCCTAATTCTTGGTTAATTTGACGGTATGTTACAGGAGAAGGCTCTTCCAGATGATTAATGATCTTCCAACCATATTTGAGGTCGCGACAGGTGTTGCCAAGAAACAATCAAAAGAGAAATCTTCAACTACTCCCAACAATGGCAGTAAGAGCAAATCAAGTGGGAAAATGGTGAGTCTGAATGGTTTCATGAGTAGTGTATAGTAGTATATACTTATTCCTTGATAAAATAGATTGCTACTGGAAGGTGGTCTGTAACTTGTATCTTTTAAATGTATTTTTCTGTTGGTTGTTTTTTCTTTTTCTTTTTTTTTGTGGCAATTGGCCTATAATAAAACTAGTCATTTTCTTTTGAGCAACCCAAACAGGAGTCGCAAAGGCCACCATCAAAAATGGCACTTCCAAAAGACGATGAGGAGAGTGGGGATGAAGATGAGGAGGAGCAAGGGTTGACACTTTGTGGAGCATGTGGGGAGAACTACGCCAGTGATGAATTCTGGATATGTTGCGATGTGTGTGAGAGATGGTTCCATGGGAAGTGTGTGAAAATCACTCCTGCCCGGGCTGAGCACATCAAGCAATACAAATGTCCAGCTTGTAGCAACAAGAGAGCCAGAGTTTAGGAACTCATGTGGGTAATTGCATCTGAAACAAAATAGAGATTGTTAGGTTTAAAATCGTAACCCTTCTGAATATGACAGGTGGACTGGTAAAATTATGATGAATGATTTGGAAGGCAAGAGTAGGATGATGTGTTTCAGTTTTGGGACCTTTTTTCTCACTTTTCTTTTCTTACTGTTTGTTATCTTTCTGTAAAATTGGTGGGTTCTGTGTTATTTCTGACAGCAACAAATTAAAATATAACTTTTGTATCTCTTTTTTCGTTGTCTATTCATGGTTGCTTTTTTCCTAATTTCTAGTTTTCAAGACATTATTATCAGTGCTATGATTATCTACTAATTCCCTTTTTGCAAGATATTTACTTTGTTTCGTGTGGTGGCTACATGTTAATGTTGTTGCAAATTGAATGCTATGATTTCGTCAGTAGATGACATTTCATCAGCTGATGAAAACTCTTTTTTACTGTCGGGGCGATCACCACACTGGAGAGATTCGTTGGGTGTTTTCTTAAAGCCAGGTGGGGCCAAAGACCTAGTCGATGAACGCCTCTGGCATGATCTCAAGATGTATTGTTGGTTCTTTTATGCCATCCGTCTTTCGAATCAATGATTATAAATGTCCAAGTTGCGTAGCAGTGAAATAATTGGTCCAGAGTTTTGATATACTCCTAGTTTACAAATACATTTGGGTTTCATGCTTGAAAGAGTAACTAAAAGCTTCTTCCAGAAATGCATGTCGTGATACAATTCTTTGACGTTTACTAATCCCTTTCTCAAATTTGTGGTCAGTCCAGGAAAGCTGGATAGTAAGGCTAATTTTGCATTTGGATCATTTTTCCTGTTATTGGTTTTATCGTCCGCCTGCTTTCATTGAGCCAGTTTTAAGGGCGGATAGATCTGGGACATCTTTGTTGTTCTCATGTTCTTTCTTTCTACCAAAAAAAATGGAAAAGATAAAGTTGGTCTGTGCGGGCAACGCAACCTTATCTACCAGCATGACGGTTGGAATGAAGTTAAATTGTAGATGCTCCTGTTGCTGCCGTATTGTTCCCTTTCTGCCCAACTCTTATTGAGCCCGAGGATTTTTTCTTAATAAAGCTGGAGTATATTAGTTAAATAGCTTATATCGGCAAAATCCCAGAGATGTCCAATTATACCTCGCATGTAGCATGACCTCCCAACATGCAAGCTGGTTTCTATTTTGAGTTACTCATGATGGTTGTACCAAGAATAAAAATTCCTCATGATAGGAAATCAAGTACCTTATCCAGCTATCGTTTTACGGGGAAATAGTGTGTACATCAGTGATAGGGGGTATAGCTTGTGCCACCCAATGGAATCTGGTTATAGATGAGTAGATAATTCTTTTCACACTAATGATGTATTCAAATATGCATGTGTATAGCCATATGCTATAGTATATACTATATAGACAGAAGGGAAGCCATTAAGTCTGACCAACATGTCTGCCCCACTTGATCAAGAATAGAAGACTTGGCTATTTGTTTACTAAGTTTGAGGCTTTGAGCTGCTTTAACAGGGGCCCGAGACTTCACATGCTCCCTGCCCCAGAAGGATGTTGACAGCAGATCCCAATGAGGCAAAGGCCTTTGTCTCCATCTACTCCACATTCTTTGATAATGTCCATCTGCTCTACATCTCGTTACAGAAAATGAACCACTCATTTCTACCAAAGGCCCTCAAATACTCATTCTAAATACTTCTATTATTTCATCCTTTCTTTTCCCAACTTTTCATGATCTAGTGATCTTTATTACCTTATTTACGTTATAACTTATAGCTCTTTAATTTGTTTGGCTATTCGTTTTCAGGATCTCTTTCAACTTTTTTTAACCCGCATGAATGTGTCACCATCCTAGGCATATGCATATGCTAGTAACTCCTCAATAATGGCGATTTAAGATAATCAAACGCCGTGTTGGAAGTGCCATTCTTGCGACAATCGCGGGTACTGTCCATAAAAGCTTTTTGCTTTTTTCGTTGAACAGTTGTAACATGCATTAACTCAATCTAAGGGGCAGACAGGGAATTAACGAGTAGGAAGAACTCTAGCAAATCTCGGCGAGTGTGGAGGGAGTTTTGAGTTCGTTTTGTCAGGGGCGCCCACTGGAAGCTAAAGTAAACAAGCTTCTTTAAAAGTCTTTTACTCTTGTCAGATCTGAAAAATCCAATCTTGCCTTATTCTACATCTTTTTCGCCGGACACCCACATTCTATCAGAACTCAGATCAGACCCGTAAGTTCCAGTAGATCTTCTACATTGCTTTAGTCTTTGATCTTCCACATTGCCTTGCTTGTTGCTGTTGTCACCCATTTCTCAGCTTTTAAAGCTGAACTGGCCGCAGAGTCCAGGTCGTGTATATATGTAGGTTTACTCTCTTGAATTTATGTTAGTTTTTTGCTGAATATAGAGAACTTCATGCTTAATTTGGTGCCCTCTGCAAGCATGTTTCTGGTGATACTAAGATATTCTGTGAAGGTTTTGTTTCTGGGCATCAACTGGTTTTCATCTATTGGTTCCGTGTTTCTTTTTTAATTATTCTTTGTATGGTGCATTTTTGGGCTACTTCCTTTCACAGATTTTTTTAATTTTGCATTGTCTTGCTTGAAGCCTTGAGGAATTGCATATGTTAATCAGCTCGGTTCAAAATTTTCTGTTCGTGTATTGTTCCTCTTGTGTTTTAAGTGGAAAGATGGTCTTCGGATTGATTCTACCAGACATGACTTGAACAAGTATGATATTAGATGTTTGATTGAACGTTTTATTTAGGTGCTATAATTGGTGAGTAAGAGAGGGAGGGGTATGCGATCTTTTCTTTTTTTCTTTCTTTGATATGATAATTGGAGGGCTAGGTGCTCTTAGTATTACTTCTCTCTACTTACTGTTTTTCACTTCTTATTGCTTGTGGAGTTTATTAAAATTTGATTCTTCTACAATCATTTTTGAGAGGGTTTGCATCTGTGAACTGGGCTGAGTATGAAATCCTGCTATATTCTCTTTTTTAATTTTTATAGTACAAGAGTAGCTGGATATGAGTTTATATACCAAATATTATGTAATTAAATTTCCAAGCCTCAGTGAGGCTTTAATTTTGGTCAATACAGATAGCCAATTCATTGATCTTTTTTTAAAAAAAAATTTGGGGGTCCCAAAGAACTGCTTATTGCTTCTGCATGCCACAAAGCTTTAGTTTATTGCCTTTTCTCTCTCCTTCTTATTAGCTTTGTTGCTATTAATAAGTAGTAATTCTGTTACCTTCATATTTGTTTCCCTTCCTGGTGTTGTAGATTTTGTTTTATGGGCACATGCACTATTGTATAAATAGAGGAATATATATCCTCATATAACTATAGCTTCTGTCTGATTCTTTCTGTTCTACATGTGTTTATTTATCAGTTGTCCATTAATTGACTGCTGTATGTTCTGTTGGATGCAGGGAAGAGTGTCCTGATTGTTGTGCTATTATATGTCACATGCATAGATGCAAGAACACTCAAAGTATAAATGAGCATGCATAAATTCAGGAGGTAACGTTAGATACTTTTTTTTATCCTTTTTAGCATTCACCGGGAATGCAGAGTTGATCTGCAACAAGAATGCCCAGTGCATCTTTCAGTCCAAGTGGGCTTCACTTGAAGAAAGAGCTTACTGCCCTTAAAAAGGCAAAATGCTTGCGTGACCCTGAGACTAGTTCTACTTGGAGATCTCCTTTAAGTTCCAGGAGAGCAGCAATCACTCCTAAGTATAATTTTGGAAGTTCAACACAAGGAAACCGTGATGGGACAAATAAACCGCCTGATCTGGTTACACCAGAATATTTACCAAACAAGGGTAAGAGCAGGCGGAAAAAAGTGTTTTTATACAATTGGAGGCAGCAGTCTGGTAAGTCAAGTGATAGTGGTGCAAAGATAGATCAGGAAAATCGACCGGGATCAGTGTCAGAAAGTGCAGGGGGTAGCCTGAGTGATGCTAATATCGGAGATTCTAAGAGTGATGTATTTCGTGACGATCCCACGTTAATTTTCAGGGTGAGGGAAGCAAATTTTGAAATTCCAAGAAATAGAATGATCTCAAACTTGAAGCAAACATCTGTCCTAGAACAGCAAATAGCGCGGGCCTCTAAGACATTGAAGCTACTAGATGTACCATCAAACTCTGTTAAAAATTCTAAATACATAGACCTTTGCAACTCAGAAGAGATGCCACTACCATCTGAGACATTTACAGGAAAGTTATGGATTTCTTCACTTTCAGCTTCACCATTATTATCCTATTATGAGAACTGTTCCAACTCTTCAAAAAATTTCAAAGATTACTACAAAGAAAACTCATCTTGTTCACAAACCCCTCCATCTAGTAGCTCCTACAATAGACATAGAAGTTGGTTACCTGGTACCACCGAGTCATGTGATGGTGCTACAGCTTCTTTGGATGGCAATGAGTTAGATCAGTTGGACTTGGCTGGAAGTCAAGGTTGTGGAATTCCTTGTTATTGGTTAAAGAGAAGCAGACCCAGTAGTGGTGGTCGCTTTTCTCCTTCACTTTCTGATCGACTAAGGAGAAGAAGATGTGCCATACTTTGCGGCAATAATACCTCATCATGTGGCAAAAGAAAGTCCCCAGCTGCATACAAGCAAAAGAATTATTTGCATTCAACTCATAGTCTGCCCTTACTATCCAATAGTTGCGAGGGGGGCGAGTCATCAGTTGATTCAGCAAGCGATGAGCTTTCAACTAACTTTGGAGAACTTGAATTGGAGGCTTCAAGTCGATTGGATGGAAGAAGATGGTCAACCTGCAGAAGCCAAGACGGGCTAAACATTCCAATTAGAGTGGAACCTGATGATGTGATGGTCAACCGGAGAAGCATAGTTGATAAATATAGACCCTTGTCTTTCGATGAGTTGGTTGGGCAAAGTCTTATTGTCCAGTCACTTAAAAGTTCAATTCTAAGGCGAAGAATAGCTCCTGCCTATCTCTTTCAAGGTCCTTGTGGGACCGGAAAAACATCTGCAGCAAGGATATTTTCAGCTGCTTTGAACTGCTTGTCCATTGAAGATACAAGACCGTGCAGGTTTTGTAGGGAATGCATTGATTTTGCTTCCGGTAAGAGTACACATGTGATGGAAATAAATGCAATTAACAAAAAGCGACTTGATGGAATAAGGTGCCTACTGAAGACTTTGTCAGCTGATCCACCTCTTTATCGGTACAAAATATTTGTCATTGATGAATGTCATAGGTTGCCGGCTGAAACTTGGCCGGCATTTTTGAAGTTTCTTGAGAAGCCACCAGCGCGAGTTGTGTTTGTATTTGTAACTTCAGACATGGATAACTTGCCTCCAGTTGTTATTTCAAGCTGCCAAAGGTACCTCTTCACTAAAATCAAGGATGTGGACATAGTAACCAGATTGAAATGGCTTGTAGTTCAAGAAAACTTAGATGCGGATACAGATGCCTTAGATCTGATTGCTTCAAGTTCTGATGGGTCTCTACGAGATGCAGAATTGCTGTTGGACCAACTAAGTTTACTAGACAGAAAAATCACCAAACAGCTCGTTAATGACCTGGTCAGTCAGCTTTTCTCTCAATACTTCCATGTTTAATACTAGAGTATGCTATCACTTTCTAAATTTAGATTATTGCACTTACTGTCCGTAATATTTAGAGAACAGGCATGTCTGTGCAGCAATGCGTGTTGCTACCATTGGATAATCATCTGATGGTGCACTTAAAAAGGGGAGGGTGGATTTTAAAACTTCGCCGGGTCCCCTCAATAACGAGAGCCACCCATGCGACGATGATCACACAGCTTCTATATATATCCCCTTAGGTTAAAACTGAAATTCCATAAACAGTTTAAAGTTGATTTTAAATTTCTTCAACATCATTATCCAAAATTGTAGAAGACTGTCCTCCAAAAAAAAGTTGTTAGAAGACAGTGTTGTTTACCATGGTGCAATATTAATTTAATTATTGCTGCCCTAGGTTGGTGTTGTATCAGATGAAAAATTACTGGATCTTTTGGAGTTAGCCATGTCATCAGACACAGCAGAAACAGTGAAAAGAGCCAGAGAATTGTTAAATTCTGGGATTGAGCCAATGACCTTGATGTCACAGTTAGCAAGCCTTATAATGGATATAATTGCTGGGACTTACCACCTGGTTGAGTCGAAAATTAATGGTGCATCTTATGGTGGCCGAAGATGTAAGTATGCTGCCATCACTTCACTTTTAAATTTTTTCATAAGATTAATGTTTGTTTTCAGTGGAAAGTAATTTCATCCTTCAAGCATATCAACATAGTTCTTGGGCCTGTATATATTAAAATTTTGAAATATTTAAAAGTAAGGACAATCTGGACTCATGAATGAGTCCCAGCAATTTAATTTAATTTTGTCATATCTAATTTAATTTTCATGATGATGATGAACAATAAAAAAATAAATCTTTGAGTAGATCGACAAGCTAAGGGTTTTTATTGAAAATTAAGCCAGAGTTCAACTAATCGAACTTATGCCACCTTTATGGCCAATATCATCATTATCTTATTCCTCTTATTGACGATTTGCCCTGGAATTGCTTGAATAACCATTTTCCATACAGTGAGTTCATCATAATGCTTTTCATCTTCGTCGTAATACTTTTCCCAGCATTGCCGAAGCTTTTTTTAGCATACGACCAATTTTCTGAAATCAATTTTTACATTCTTCACCTCCTGGTTCTTGTTAATTAACCATTTCTCGTAAAAGATTAAGCTATAGGAAAGGGGATATATTATGCATGATACTCCCCATACAAGAAGACCTATTTGGGCTGTGCATGTCAACCAATTCAAGTGGTAGACATTGAGGCTTTTTTTGCCTCCACGGAAACTTGAACAAAGGACATTCTCCTCTGTTACAATGTTAATTAACCACTTTTCCTAAAAGTTAATGCTAGTGGGATTGGGAAAATTTACGCAATGTAAAAACTGAAAGGACTCTGCTTTTCCTGACTTAGTATTATATATACGCTGCTTAAAACTAGTTGATTCTGCTCAAAGTGAAAGCGAAAAAAATGTGAAGAGTTCCAACTATGAGCCCCATAGGTGCCCGCAGAGGTGGTGCCAGGGGGACTGAAGATTATATATAAGGAGTCATAGGCTCATACCAGGAACATTGCCATTGTGCTACTTGAATCTTAATACCCTTCAGATTTTTTGCAAATTATACCATTCAAGGTTCATATATATTTCTTGCAGACAATTCTCCTTACTACAGTTTTTTCTGAAACCCAAAATTTTAATGCACTTCTTTTTTGAAAGATGCAAAGCAAAACATTACCTAATAAAGAGCTTACTTGTACAATTGGTGGCCCCAAATATTCATTAAAAGGTCAGACAGTGAACTCAAGAGTTCAATAGTGTAGGTATCTACTAATGTTGGAAAGTTGAACCATATCTGCCCTGGAAGTTTTATTTCCCATTTTCATGACACCTTTGAGGATATAATGCTGTCTCCACTTAGTTGTTGCGAGCTTTCTTTACTAAATAGTTCTACCCATTAGCCTCCTTGGAATATGTTGTATTTCACCGTCAATAACCTAAGATTTTTTTGAACTCATATTTTTGGCTTTAAAAACAAGTCCCGTAGCCTTCAAGGCCCTCAAAATTGCATTAGAGGACATTTTTTCTCTAAAAGGATTGGCATTATGACTATCAATATGTAGTTGCCTATTTGAATAATATAGTAGCTACCTAAGTTCCATTTTAACAATAAAAACAATTTTTGCTTGAAATGAATTTGGTGAACTGTTTTAATCTATTAAAACGATGTTTGCAACTGTTTGCCCTTCAATATTTTGTTTGATTCAGCTGCAACATGGTCAAGTCAATCCACTTGTCCATGGCGGATCGTGAATGGTTTTGAGTTTAGAACATGTCTTTATCTTCTCTCAGATGTATTTCTGATTCATGGCAATTTCCTTAGTGACTGAAACAGAGCTGGAGAAATTGAAGTTAGCTCTCAAGGTCCTGTCACAAGCTGAAAAGCAGCTTCAACATTCAACTGAACGCTCGACATGGTTCACAGCTGCTCTACTGCAGCTTGGTTCCCAAAGTTCTGCAGATACTACTCACGCAAGCAGCAAGAGAAGACAAGCAAGGGAAGATACAGAAGCTTCAAGCCAGAGTAGAAGTGACTCTGATCTAGGTTGGCGGAGATCAAGATCAAATTCGAGGCCTATGACACCCAATGGCCATATCAGCCCAAGTGGCGATCAATCTTCTGGTAGATCAACCATGGATTTGTCATGTGATGCCCTGGACAAAAACCTTTCCTGCATGAGCCAAGACAAATTGGACGAGACATGGAGAAGATGCATTAAAAAATGCCACTCAAAAGCTTTAAGGCAGTTACTTGGAAGTCAGGGCAAGCTCGTATCAGTTTTGGAAGTTGATGGTATGCTAAGACTCCATTAAGTCTCTCTCTGTCTGTCTGTCTTTCTCTCTCTCTCCTTCTAACTTGCTTCACTATGCAGGTGTTTTGATTGCTTATATAGCATTCTGGAATAAGGATAGCAAATGCCGAGCAGAGAGGTTTTTCAGCAGTATTACAAATTCAGTTGAAGCTGTGTTAAGACGTAGAGTGGAAGTCAGAATTGAACTTATCTTAGATGGCATGAACTCAATTAAAAACATACGGCCTTTTAGGTACAAGGATGAAAGTAGCCAGAGAGTAGCATCATCAATTGAAAGCAACCAAAGAGCGAAAAAGAATGAAATAATCAAACTTTCTGAACAAGAACCACAAAAAAAAGTTATTAGACCGTGCGGAGAAATTTTTGAAAATTCTTGTCATGGATCTCAAGCACCCGAGAAAAGGTTGGAACATTTTTTGAAAGAAAACAAGGACACAATTAGAGTGCAAGAGGACGTGCAGGTTAATTCTGCTCCGAAGATACATGGTGCCATCAATGAGGAAAGTTTAAAGGGTAATTGTTTTCCGCCTGATGACCAAGAAACACCACCTGTATCAATGAGTCGGTTTAAAGCTGAGAGAAATCATGTATTGCCACAGGGAGATCGGTTTAAAGCTGAAAGGAATCAAGTATTCCCACAACGAGGTACATATAACCAGAACCAGAGGCATATAGAGCGCATGGCACCTCTTATTGCATCAGCCTCACAAAAGGATGATGAAGTGCAGAACGAAATAAAATCCGTAAATACCAGTAACAACAGCATCCATCATAAGGAGCAAAGCCATCAGGGGGCTGATCACTGTCCAATCTCTCCGAGCTTACTGCACACTGGCAGCTTCGGTGCCACTCTTGATAAAGGGAATCTGTGAGTAACTTTTCTTATAACAAAAGAGTTTATATTGGTTCATAATCCGCATAATTCGCTTGAATATTGAGTTTACTCTTCAGACCTCTTGGATATGTGTTTTAGGTTTATATCATCTGAATTCGCGTCATTGCTCTCAATCATTTTCTAAACACTACTTCCGTGGAGCCTAACTGTTTTTCAACTCATTATGTTTCTGTAGATATTTATTATCTTTATACATAGAAGATCAAGCAAATAATCTTACAATATAACGTTGACTGATCATGAAAGGTCAGATCTTCAAGTTGTTTTATTCAACTTCTTAGCAGAGGAAATTATCAAGTTTGTTAGTTTGAACTGAAACATTTAGAGTGTGGTGCTTTGGATGCAAGTGTTTTCTCCATGTACTATGATGTGTTGTTGCATCATGTGGGATAATTTGTACCATTTCTTCTTATTGTAGCGAGATCAGGTTGTATGTGCTTGATGGTTAATGAAGGCTTTGCCCTTCTTGCGCCTTTTGCAATAGATTAAAAAAGCACAACATTAATGATATCATTATAATCAACGGCTTTCTTTCCAGGGGATATGAATCGGCATCTGGTTGTTACGGGATTCTTTGTTGGAAAACCTCCAAGCCACCTGCAGGAAGGGTACGTAGAAAGTCTTTGCGTTTCTATATCATAGAAAATTCTTTGTCAAAATCATTGACATTTAATAATTTCACAGGTCAAACTAGGAGCTTGTGAACGGTTGCAGAGGTCTGCTCAATTTTCTTTGTTTGGACAGTGTGGAAAGCACAAGAACAAGAGAAAGGGGTGAAAATTTTGACATAAGATCAGGACAGACCTACAAATGTGGTCGTTCTTATTGACAGCTACTTTCATAGTACTTGATATTCACCCCTTGGGGATAAGAAGATGAACAACGTGACTGAGTTCTGTAAGGATGTTGACTACATAAAACCAAAAGGAGGGGAAACAAGCAAGGTGATTCTTTCTAAAATAGTTGTTTATATTCATGACCCAACACATTGTGCTCATTATGCAATATCAAATGCCTACTTTCTCGATTTAAGACTGAAGGAATTCCTCAGTTCATAAAAGCAGTGGAACAAAGCACAGCCTCGACAAACAAGAGTATATGAAATGAATGATGTGCAGGAGTGCCAATTAATAAACTGAACACTCTGTCTTGACTATATCTTCTGGTCCATCTGAAAGCCTCAGTTGCCCCAGCTTTCAGGGATTAGCGTACGGGCTATATGCCTGTATTTTCATGCACCAATTTTGAGTATCCTCTCCGCAAGTAGTAAATCATCCGGTGTTGTCACCTGCAAGCAGGTGTGCCAAGGAGTAAAAAACAACAAAAATTCTTGAAATGGAAGATAAAATGTGACATCAAAACGCAACAATGCACATAAATGAACAAATTTACAATTCTCTGAGTGAATTTCAAGGTATTTATACTCTTTTTCAGATTTCCAAAGAGTAGAAATACTAGGTTTACTTTACTATCAAATAATTTTCCCCTCGTGACATTTATATTGCCCGAATTCTGTCAGTTCCCCTGCTCATGAACCCCACATATCCAGCTCTTCCGCCACATTGGAAAGTAATTTTTGAAAGTCACCAAGCTAAAAGAACTTCTGAAAGTTGAATATTTTAAATGTAAGCATAGATAAGACATGAATCTTACCTTTATGTTTGTATAAGATCCCTCGGTAATGTAAACAGGATGTTTTAGGTGTTCCACAATGGAGACATCATCTGTCACTTCAAGACCTTTCCTGTATGAAAACATAGCTGTTCTTCAATTGAAAGTTCTTCGCTTTATTTTGTCTAAGAATCCTTGCTACCGTTTGTAGCTTTTTAAGACTCAAAGAAAATATCAAGAATGCATAGATCTTGCTATGCTACAAAATTTCCTCCCTTATACTGCTTTAGCTATTTTTTTTTAATTAATCTATTTATGGAGATAAATACCATGATTTATTACACCATATAACTCATTGCACCATGAATATTGATGCATCAAATTGCAATACTTATTTAATTAATATGCATACAACCAGGAGATGTCTCATTGGAGATTCCCTTACGAATATGATTATGATATTGCGCTGTCTTGTACAGTTCTTACTACAACAAAGAAAGAATGTCTTTCCGCAATTAACAAGTTCAATGTGCACTGCACATATACTTGCCTGTTGACAAGGTCAAAGCCATCTCTAAGCAACTGAGGCTTGATAACCTGTGGTGTTTGCATTTCCCAGAGTGTTTTTCTGTCTAGAGTCTTCACAACAAAAGAATCACTGTTTGCCTGTATTTTAAAAAAATTACCGAGTTACTGATAAGGAGATTGGAGAAATAATCGAAATGACATAATTTAATATAACAGTATAGATTCCTAGCCGATTTACTACATTTATAAATTCTGTGCCAACAGTACCAATATGAATAGGCGTCATCCACTAGAAGTGAAAGTCAAGAAAGAAGAGAGCATGATGGGGAATATACTATGGGAACTAAAGAAGAGACGTAAGGGAAGCATGTGACTACTGTGAAGTGATTAATCATCATATCATATGCACCTCTTTTATTGTAGCTTGAACAGGTACACCAAGCACAGCTGCGCCATTCACTGAAGCATCTATAAGAACCTTGCAACCAAGACCAAAATAAAACCATATAAGACCAGCAGGAAACAGCTCTTTATGTCCAAGTTAATACCCACTTTATAATACAAATAGAGGAAAATTCCAACTTGCCTTATTTTGATTAAAGTCGAAACAAATGTAGCTCTTAATTATCCAAAAACAGAGTAGAAACCCTTGCTCAAACCTTTTTTATGTCTTCAGATGTTACTAACGGTCGTGCTGAATCATGGATGCAGACAAGTTCTGAGCCCCCATCAATTTCCTGTCAGTTATAGGATACAAATAACTTAAATATTATACAATTTAATTCAACGAAATGCAGAGAAAGTAATCTATCTGCTTAATGCTCTTTTTTCACGATATTATGCTAATATATAGAGCATATTGGAGGTGAAAGACATGTTTTCTACAATCAACCCAAAAGAACAGGAGGGAAGATATAACGTGGTCAACCTCACAATTAACATTTGGCAAGCACCTGAAGTCCACTGAACACAGAATCTTGTCTCTCTTTCCCAGGCAGTGCAAACTTAAGGCCGACATGTATCTCCCCACTTGCATCTGAAAACAAAAGGTTACATACAACATTGATGGTTGATCATGAAGGAACTGCAAGATTTTTTCCCAACGGAGAACAAACACAGAAGACGAGTTCATACAAGTAATAGTTATACTACGCTTTTGGGGATAGCTAAGTGACGTCCTCACGAAACATAGAGGACACAACCCACTAATTTTCTGTTCTAATTGTTAACTGCACCCATTTTTTTAACTTTAAAAACATTGAACTTTATATACTGGAAAACTGCTCAGTTTAGTAATGGGAGTGAATGAGATACGTACAACAATGATAATTCATGCAGAAAGGGAGAGCTAAATAATTTGAAACCAAATAAGGGTTACCGCCACAAACCTTCAAATACATCTCTGTAGGATGGATCACATACCACAACAATCTCCTTAACTTCGGCGATACGTGAAAAGGTGGCAAAACTGCCCAAAGTAATATCGTTTTCGTCATCTTAAAGCTACAGATGAGAACAAGCTTTATGTTGTGGACTATTCTGGATGCTAACTACCTATACAGTGCAATGGGTTGATCCAGAAGTGGGAGATACTGCTTTGGCATGCTTGCCTATTCCACACAAACAAATAATAGTAATTATTTTCCCACATATACCAAAATGTTCATATAAACCAACAAGAAATTGAACTCACCCCCATTCGCTTCCCCTTCCCTCCGGCCAACAGAACAACCGAAACGCTCTTCTCCTGCACAAGCCCCGCAGCCTAGACACACGAAAAAAATCAATCTATTTTCGCTCTTGCATCCAATAACAAAAAGGCACTCATTTTTAGTATAGAAAGTGCTGGGAACCTCTCCAGTTTCACTACTCTTGGCGGAGCAATGACCCCTCCTGAAAACCAATCTCGCCTTTCTTCTAATTTCAGGCTTCTGAGCTGCAAAAGGCATCGAAAAAGATCCATTCTTTTCCGGATGAAAGTAAGGATCTTTGCTGGCAAACCGGGGGTGGGATGGAAGAAACAGAGAAGTGGGTAGCCTGGTATTCGCGCCATGGATGGACTGCAGCTCGCGCATGGGGCGAGTGGTGGGAGGAGAAGGAGAGGAGCAAAACGCAAGCGCCATTGAAGTCAGTACTTTTTTATTGACCATATTTGCTGTAGTTTAGTAGTTAAACTAATCTAAACCGAGGTTTCAATGAATTTTCATGTCGCTGCGTTACTTGTGTAATTAACTTGTGTTTAGTTAAGATTTCGGGCCCGTTTGTTTACTCTTATTAAGGTCTGAACTGAATACTGGGCTTTTCAGCCCATTTATTTGGGTCTCTGAATTCTATGCTGAATTCAGCCCATGTATGTAAAAAGGCCCAGAAAGTCAGATTGAAAAACCCATCTGAAAACCCTCTTGAGTGTCTGAATTCTCTGTCTCGTCGTCGCCCTCGCCGACATCTCCTTCCGCCGCCAGCCCTACCCCTCCTGTAGAACTTCGACCTCTGCAGAAGTACGAGATTGATCTCCCAAGCAAACAAAGTAGCGACGTGACTCTCATTTTCAACAATTCTCAGCAAAGGGGACACAATCCCTTGTATTTCCTGCAAAGAAGTCTGCAGCTTAATCTCCTCCAGCACCAGGCGCCTCAAGTTCATAACGTGCTTCTGCAACTCTGCGGACTCCCTGATATCCTTCGCCCTCAGCTGAAGAACCTTGTGTGCCAATGCCATAAGGAAGCTGGCATATCTGGGCATGGTGGTGTACTTGTGCAGAAAATGCGTAAGCAATACAAGCTCATCATGGTCCAAATTGGAGACACACCTTATGAGCTTCCTTCTGGCCACTAATTCCTCCATGACAACCACAATGCTCTGCGGGTTTTTGCAGTTCAGCGCCGAGACCAGGGCCTCCTTGTGCCTGAACTTCCTCAGAAGCTTGTCATGCTCCGCCAGCTTCACCTTCTTTGACCTGCTAATCACAGTGTCCCCATCCGACGGCTTCTCTGTCTGCCCTCGGTAGAAGTACCGAAAATTCGACGGCCGCAGCACCCTCTTCCTTGCCACTCTCTTGTCCCCAATACCACCATCTTCATCATCCTCAGATTGTTTCGATTCCTTCCGCCTCCCAACGTAGAGAATTCCATTATTAGTACCAATCACCCGAGCAGAGCAAGAAGGGGAGTACGCAATTGACATAAGCGGCACGGGGAATCTCATCGAATGCGTGATTTTGAAAGCAGAGTAATCCAATACCTTCATGAACCCGTCCAAGGCGACACTGAGGAGGCGCTGCTGGTCGGTCGGGCCAGGGATTTTGGCCAGGCAGAGGGAGGTGAATCTGAAAATTTCAGATTCAGATTCAGATTGGAAAATTTTAGACATATGGCTTTTCAGACTTTTCAGAGGACTTTTCAGATTCAGATTCAGACTAATCAAACGGACCCTTCGACGAAGCAAATTTGTGGAAGTGGTACATGGATGATCGGATGAGCCGTGTGATGTGAGATGCTTTCGCAGGAAAATCGTTTAAGGAAGCATCTCAGCTTGTCTTATTAGCTCTTTTATTTTTTTGTTATAAGTCTTATTTTTTGATACATTTGTTACAAGTCTTATTCCTTATTAGCTGTTTGGAATTTGGATAGATGGGTGGAATATGAATTGAGAAGAGTTTACATGAGATCGTTTTCATATAAGGAGCATGAGGTCAATCTTTATTGCCGTTGGATTCCAATCGGAGGGTGGATATCAAATCAGTGAATAGGTGAGTGTGTCACATCAAAGAGTGAGTGAGATCATTATAGATATTTGTAGTCGTCAGATCAAGATCTAACGGCTACGATTTAAAGTGGCCACATATAAGCGATATGAGAGCGATCTCATTTAAACTTTTCCCATATGAAATCGGTTCCCCCTTCCGTGAGAAAGTCTGCCATCTATTAATGGAGCCGGCTTTTTTTAATGTAGACAGGTTTTTTTGGACTGAGGGAGTACTATTTAGGGGCCATTTGGTGCGTGATTAGGGGCCACTTGGGGGTGATTAAAAGCAAAACACCTCAGGTGGTGTTTCAGCTGGATAGAGAAAAAATATGGATGCTACAGTGGATCTGGAAAATCCATGGTGGATATTTGCTTATAATCACGCCCCAAACGGCCCCTAAGTCTATCAATACTGTTATCAGTCTCGTCTCGATTGACCAAGAGATGAGATCTCGGAGAGATAAGAGAAAACGATCTGAGTCTCAGAGAACTGCATAAATGAAATCCAACAGTAGAAGAATATGATAGGTTTTGATTGAAATTAAATATATTAAAAAAAAGTCAAGCGCCACTTTTCCCTTTTCCCCACGCCCAGCACTACCTCCACCTTCACCCTCCTCTCTTCTCCCTCTTCCCTCACCGCCACCACTGTTGGCCCGGCCCCCGCTACTATCTCCATGATCCCAACTGCCGTCACCACGATCCCTCTTTCTTCCCTTGCTGTCCAAACCTAAAGGCAGCGCCTTTGTGCACTGTCGTGTCCCTCACGGCCATGGCCTTAGCCTGTGATCTATGCATCTCCTTCCCTTCCTCTTTTTCCTTCCGTATGAAGTTCTCCTCGCAACATAATAAAAATACTTGTTGTGACTCAATCCCTATACTAGTACGCTTGGCTCCATGACGAATGAGTAGGTGGGGCTACGGCTTGCAAGGGAGAAGTCATGGCTATCAAAGACGGGGTCATCATAATCGTCAGAAGAGCGGCATGTTGGGATTGAGCCGAGAAGGAGCGAAAGAGGAGAAGGGATGGAACAAGGAAGATTAAGGAAGAGAGGAGAACGAGATGAGAGCAAGTTGGGTCCTGAACCAGTGAGTCAAACGTCCGCCACTTATCTCGTTGAGATCTTGTGATGATCTCAGTTTTTGGCGAGACTGAAGAAAAACGAAATTCCGAAGTCTCATGTCCAGGTAGGCATGGAATGCCGGCTTGCCGATATATCGGTATTGGGCCCCACCCGATACACCGATACAAGTAAATCTCATTTTTTCAAAAATTTTTAAATATAGGTGATATATCGGCTTTTTTAAAAAAATGATTTAAAAAAATTGAATTTTTTTTGAAAAAAAACTTTCCTGTTTGTTTCCCATCATAATATATATTTTTTTTGCATATTTTGAAATCTATGTTTTGTCTAAATTAGTATAACTCATTTTAGAAGTTAGATTGTGAAAATATATGGTAAAAACTAATTTTCGACCACCGATATTTTTTTACACAATATCTCCGATATTTCGTCTCTTTGGCCGACTAATATTTTACCAATATCCGATATGAGAGGTGCTCCGAAACCGAGATCTCACTGAGATGGCGAACTATGATTATGACCCTTTTCTTTTTTCTTTTTTCTTATGTGTGTATTTTTGGGCTTTGGCTTGATGAATAGTCAGTCCTTTCTTGAAGTAAATAGTTTGGCTTGTAAGAAGCAGGCAATCAACCAAAAAAGTAAGAGATCGTGCATAGTAATATTAATGCACCCACATGATCCGCGTTGATCTTGTCTTCATTGAAAAACCTGTCGATTGTTGTCCAGAAGAACAATAATACATCAACATGGAAACATTGGATACATGTGGAAAAAAAAAGTTAGATACATGTAGCTAGCAAGCAGTGATCACGAGGCCGCAAACTACACCAACTTCCGAGACTCAGCAATCAGCACACCTTCTTGTCTTGGAGAGCGATGTTGGCCTCATTCAAGGGTCAGCTTGTCCCTGTGACCTTCATTATTACATTGGCCAAT
Source organism: Houttuynia cordata (assembly GCA_039654745.1). Taxonomy (NCBI): domain Eukaryota; kingdom Viridiplantae; phylum Streptophyta; class Magnoliopsida; order Piperales; family Saururaceae; genus Houttuynia; species Houttuynia cordata. Next base: position 28,222,778 of record CM077504.1, read on the forward strand.
TAGAAATAGATTCTAGAATTTTGTTCATCAATAGAAGAGAAACACGAAGAAAGAAGATAATAACATAATTCTTACCATGCACAGAGCAGACTTAGGTATTACTCAATAACTTCGGTAATAGAGGATAATTGGTGATACCCAAATTATCTCGTTTACCTTTGAGAGAGTTGATCCTCTTTAGTTTGCTCCAAGATCTTGAGCAAAGGCCTGCTCCCACATTGCCAGCCTTCATCGAGGGGAGTGTTTCCCCACCTAACATGGCAGTAAAAGCCTCTGTAAATACTCAAACCATTTTTCTTTTATCTATCAAGCATCATTAAGATTTTTCATGGGCAGGAAAATGTGTACCTGTCCGTGGAAAAAATATCTGCTCCATACTTAAGCAAGATACTTGCTACTAAGTGTAGACCTTCCGAGGGAGCAATATGAAGAGGTGATCGCTGATCGTAATTCTTTGAATTTGGATCGAGCCCAATCTCCAAAAGTCGTTCAAAAAATCAATATTACTTTCTGCAACAACTTTACAGAGGTAGCTTCCGGCATCTTCCAAACTTAAGATAGCTCCTTTCTTTACCAACAGGGAAGCCACTCTGTCATGCCCACCCTTGACAGCCTCAAACAAAGGTGATTTCCCAAACTTGTCTCAGATAAAAAAAAATTAAAACCATATAGATGTCTTAGTTATTTGACTAAACTTCGACAGCATAGTAATTGAATATTTGTGGTTATCATTCACCTGTGCAGTTGACATTTGCTCCTCTTTGTATTAGAGGCAGCCAAATGCTGTAAAATTAATCAATATTATAATCTGTTTTAATGGAAATGCTAGTAGATTCACGCAAGAAGAGGCTAAGTATAGCTATTCTTTGAATATAAGTACTCCCTCCGGTCACTTTTAACCTTTTTTTAAAATGAACTACAAAATTAGTTCATTTGAAAAGAAGGGTATCTACTAAAAGTGACACGGAGGGAGTAAATTTATACTCCCTCTGTCCAGAATTAGTAGATATATTTGCTTTTCCAGACGGAGGGAGTATATGTTTCTCCTTGTAGAATTGCTTCGTCATCTCAAATAAATGGCAGCAGCTAAGGAAGAAGGATGTGAAACAATTCAAGATGCAAAAGAAAAAGCATAACAACTAGCTAACAGTGAGTAATAAGGTAAAGGCTTTGGAGATTACCAATGCTGTCTGTAAGTAATCTTTATTAACATATAACATCATCATTAGTAATAGAGCGTACCTGAATCCATAGTCGAAAACGATGAGGAGAGGTTTCTCTCCCTTGCCCTAAACTTTCTGACGATCTCCTTCTTTAGATGGAATTTCTATCGTCTGGTAATTCGTCTATGGGCGGAGAGAGGACCAACTCCTCTATTTATACTTAAGTAACCACGTCCATCAAGTGGTTATTACTTTTGTACCCTTAACCAATTAGAATTAGGATAACTAGTCTTGTAATTTCATTAGTTATCATGTGGGACCACTTAAGGGTAATTAGGAAATTACTTACATTCTCCCACTTGGTCCGAATGATAATTATCATAATAATAACAAGACAACATAAGGTGCACAAGATTATCCATTCAGATTGGTCACATAAGACTATAATTAAACAAATATTAATACGAGTCATGGCGGTTCTATGTCTTTAGACGACACGGTTCCATCCATGTACCACAATATTAAATAATATGTTCAATATAGTATTTAAAAGAGGAAATCATAAGAGTCCACTTAATGTCTCTACTAATTGAGACTAGTCCTGTCATAAATATTTATTCATTCACATCGATGCATATTATGGACAGGAAAAAAAAACAGAAACACGTTTATTGATATCAAAGTGTAATAGAGCAGAAACATCATCATAAGTAAAGCACGATTCATACCATTATTGATTAGTCTCAAGACCCATTCTATTGGCATGTTCGATAAAGGTCTTTGGAGGTAATCCTTTTGTTAATGGATCGGCAATCATAAGGTTAGTACTAATTTGCTCTATAAACACTCTTTGTTTCTGAACTTCTTCTTTAACAACAAGAAACTTTAATTCCATGTGCTTTGCTCCTTTAGAATACTTGTCGTTTTTTTTTTGAGAAGATAACTGCTGCGGAATTATCACAATAAATTTTCAGCGGCCGATCAATAGTGTCGACAATACCACGCCCTGAAATAAAATTCCGCAACCATAAAGCTTGAAGTGTGGCTTCATAGCATGCCACAAATTCAGCCTCCATAGTGGATGAAGCAATGATAGATTCTTTTCCACTTTTCCATGATATGGCTCCTTCAGCAAGCATAAATAAGTAGCCAAATGTGGACTTTCGATCATCAACACATCCAGCAAAATCAGAATCTGAGTAGCCAATAACCTCAAGATTCTCAGTCCTCCTATATATGAGCATGTGATCTTTTGTTCCTTGCAAGTACCTCATTACTTTCTTTGCAGCTTTCCAGTGATCCAATCCAGGATCCTTTTGGTATCTTCCTAGCATACCAGTAGCAAAACTGATATCTGGCCTTGTACAGATATCTCTCTAAAATCTTTTCTATATAGGCTTTTTGAGACAAACCTAACATTCCACGTGAACGATCCCGGAATACTTCTATTCCAATCACGTATTTTGCCTCACCCATATCTTTCATTTCGAAATTTTTAGAGAGAGTCTTGGTTTTATACATTAATCCAAGGTTATTGCTTGTAATTAATATATCATCGACATACAAAATCAAGAATATGAATTTACTCCCACTGACCTTTAGATAAATACACCGATCAACGATGTTTTCTTTAAATCCAAAGGAAGTAATGGTACCATTAAACTTAAGGTACCATTGTCGGGAAGCTTGCTTAAGTCCATAAATTGATTTCTTAAGTTTGCAAGCTAAATGCTCTTTTCCTTCAATAGAGAATCCTTCAGGTTGGTCCATATAAACTTCCTCATCTAAACTTCCATTTAAGAAAGCTGTTTTCGCATCCATTTGGTGGAGCTCTAAATCATAATGAGCAACCAACGCTAAAATAATTCTGAGTGAGTCCTTTTTGGATACAGGAGAGAAGGTCTCTTTATAATCAAAGCCTTCTTTTTGAGTAAATCCTTTGGCCACAAGTCTAGCTTTATATCGTTCTATAGTACCCTTTGAGTCACGTTTGGTCTTAAAGATCCATTTGCAACCCACTTTCTTGTATCCTTCGGGTAATTCAACGAGTTCCCAGACTTCATTTTGGGCCATTGAATTTAACTCATCATTCATGGCTTCAATCCATTTTTCAGAATTAATACATTCTATGGCTTGTGAAAATGAAACCGGATCATTAGATGTCCCAATATCATAATCAGATTCTTGTAGATAAACCATATAATCATTAGAAATAGCTGGCTTTCTGACCCTTTCAGATCTTCTTAAGGCAATTTGTGGTTCTTCTATTACTTGCTCATTGATGACAGTATCATTATGGAGTGTTGAAGGAACAATAAGTTGTGGCTCATTAATTTGTTGTTCTTGATTGACAGGACATACATCAATCATGGGAACAACAATTTGTTTAGAAGTTATAGGTAATGAGACATGCACCCTAACTTCTTTAATTGCCACATTTTGTGTTGTAGCACTCCCACTGATTTCAGCATTTTCCAAGAATCTGGCATTACCGGTCTCAACAATTCTTGTACTATTGTTAGGACAGTAAAACCTATACCCTTTGGATTTTTTAGGGTAACCAATAAAGTAACCACTGATTGTTCTTGAGTTCAATTTCTTTTCATGTGGATTATAAATTCTCACTTCTGCTGGACAACCCCAAATATGCAGGTGTTTTAAACTGGGTTTCCTTCCAGTCCATAACTCAAATGGAGTCTTTGGAACTGCCTTACTAGGAACCCTATTTAACAAATAAATAGCAGTCTTAAGTGCATACATCCACATAGATAAGGGTAAAGTGGAATTACTCATCATACTCCTAACCATATCCATAAGAGTACGATTTCGCCTTTCAGCCACACCATTCTGCTGAGGCGTTCCAGGCATAGTGTATTGAGCACATATACCTTTGCTTTCAAGAAGTTTAGCAAATGGGCCTGGGTGTTGCCCTAATTCATCATATCGCCCATAGTATTCACCACCTCTATCAGACCTTAGGATTTTCACCTTTCTGTCTAATTGCCTTTCAACCTCAGTAATGTACACCTCAACGGCGTTCACTGCTTGAGATTTATCATTTAATAAATAGACATAACCATAACGTGAAAAATCATCTATAAAGGTGATAAAATATTTTTCTCCACCAAAAGATAGAGCATCAAAGGGCCCACAAATATCTGTATAGACAATTTCAAGAGGTTCCTTACTCCTTGTGGCACCTTTCTTTGTGTGTTTGGTTTGTTTGCCTTTAATACAATCCACACACACATTGAGATAAGTAAAATCAAGATTAAGAAGAATCCCATCTTTTACTAATCTCTCAATTCTTTCTCGGGAGATGTGTCCCAACCTTCTATGCCACAAGTTTGAGGAATTTTCATTAATAAGGTTACGTTTAGCACCAACACAAGTATGTAGGGAAAGTAGTGAAGCAGCAAAGTAATCATCAAGATTAAGTCTATATAAGCCATCACATAAAATACCAGAACCAACACAAGAAGCATTCTTAAATAGGCTAAAATGCTTATTCCCAAACTTAAATGTGTATCCATCAACATCAAGTTTCGACAAAGAAACTAGATTTCTAGAAACTGCAGGAACATAAAGAGTTTCAAATAAATCTAAATGATGTCCACTATCGAGGAACAGCCGATAAGTGCCTATGGCTTCAATGGGAACTTTATCCCGATTTCCTGTGAACAGGAATTTCTCCTTTAGGTTTGTGGCTCGGGTTGTAAGAAATCCCTGCAAAGTGTTGGAAACATGAGTGGTAGCTCCAGAATCTGCCCATCAAGTATTAGAAGGAACTTCAGTAAGGTTAGATTCAAAAAGATAAGTTGAATCAATACCTTTCTTTTGGAACCAGTCTTTCCTTTTCTGGCAATATTTCTGAAGGTGGACAAACTTTCTACAGAAGTAGCACTTTATGCCCCTTTCCTTATGATGATGGTTGTCTTTCTGGGTAGCATTATTCTTTTTAGGAGCCTTCCCTTTAGAGCTTTTAAACTTTCGCTGCTTACCTTTAACCTCTTGAGAAACCATGTGGATTGAGTTCTGTTCCAGTGCCTTAAGCCTTGACTCCTCTTGCACAAGCATATTGGCCAATTCATTTACATTCCATTTGTCTTTCATGGTATTGTAATTAATTTGAAATGGCCCATACTGAGGAGGTAAGGAATTTAAAATGAACGGGACAAGAAAGAACTCATCCACTGACATCCCCAATGATTTAAGATGTACTGCCAAATTTGTCATCTCAAGAACGTGCTCATGCATACCACGAGAACCATCATACTTCATCGTGGTTAGCTTAGCCATAAGAGTGCCTGCAAGTGACTTATCTGCAGACTTAAAACGTCCTTCAACTTTAGTGAGAAATTCTTTGGCACTTTCAGTTGGAGGGAGTGTGGTCTTAATATTGTTTGCAATTGTCATTCGCATAAACATAAGGCTCAACCTGTTTGACCTTTCTCATGCATTAAATAATGCATTATCTTCAGTGCTGCTAGTTTCAGTAATTGCAGCAGGTTTTTCAGTTCTAAGAGCGACATCAAGGTCCAAAATACCAAGGTTGAATTGGACTTGCTCTTTCCAGTCTGAAAAATTAAGGCCATGAAGCATGGGAATGGAAGAAGCATGGGAATGCAGGAAATAGGAATTGATGCTGCAATTAAATAATCATGCTCAATACATTAGGCTATGAATTAGACATAATCAAGCACATGGATAATACATACATAAGGAACGACATAACTTTGATCTACCTTTGGGAATAATCTAATGTTATGTTATTCAACGATTATGGTGTTCCCTACCACTTGTAAGAATTATTAGTTAGGTGCACACATTAAGTCGGTTCGCTACCTTTGGGTATGCGTCACCTACCACTGTACACGCCCTAATAATCCTGTTCAATTCAATGATCACTAGAAGATTGGTGCACCTTTGGGCCAGCCATAATATCTAGGAATCAATGAATTGCCATTTATAAAAGTTATTCTCATCACTAACACTGGGGAATGTGTTAGGACACAATAATTGACTCATTTCTATTGACATTCCAGTTAGGCCACTTTGGTGACAAACAAACTGTAACTTAATATAGAAATAAAGTCATGAGAAAAAAACTTTTGCTTACGCATGTATATAATACAAGAACATTCATTCATCATCATCATCAAAATACATAAAATAATTCATAAATAATACATAAAAATGCATAGCGGAAGCATTATGATCACCCGACATAAACCACTTAAGGCCCCTTTCAATTTTCAATTTTTTTTAAATAAATTAGAACAGTGAACCAGAATATTTATATAAGACCGAACCGGATTAATATTCGGGCCGGTCCGGTTTGGTTCAGATAATGGGCTGGTTTATAATCTGAACCGGGCTTTCATGAGGTGGTCCGGTTCACTTCACAAGGGTCATCTCCTCTCAGGAGATGACCTAATCACTTCGGGCAGTAGTCATGGCGGCAGCCGTGAGAGCCACCGCCGCCGCCGCTTCCTCCTTCAGCGGCCGTGAGCGCCACCGCCGTCGCCGTCTTACTCTTTCAGCGGGCAAAAGGCCGCTTCGTTCTCTTTCCTCATCAGCGGCGGTGATGGCGATCGAAACCCACGGCGATGAGCGACAGCACGGCGTCACTGCTGCCGCCTCTTTCTCCAGTCAAGGCCGGCCGATGCGTGGCCGGTGTTAGGTGAGTTCGCGATCGCCTTCTTCTTCCTTTCTTCAGCGGCAAAAAGGTCCTGCTTTTCTTTCTGCAGTCACCGGTATCGACCTCATGAATGGCGGCGACATCAACCGAGCGTCGCCGCCTTCTTTCCTTTCACAGTCATGGCCGCTGCCGCCTTCGCGGCGGCGAAAAGACTTTTTTTTTTATGCGATCCGATTGTCGCCGGCGGTCATCGACGCTTGCTATGGCGGCCGAAAGGGCCGCCCTTTCAACATCTTTCACGGCGATGCCGGCGGCGGCCAAAAGCCGTCACCTTTATTTTTTTTATTACGATCCGGCATAACCGTGGTGGTGGCGGCGATCGGCGTGCGACGGTCATCTTAAGCGTCGTTCACGGCACGTCGCCGCCACGGGGCTCTACTATGGCGGCCGGTAAAAGACAGATTCAAAACTGCCATGTTCAGGATCTGTTCCAACGGCCGGACTTGTCGTCGGCCGGTATCAAACGATCTAACGTTTGTTCGTTGGCTCGATACCAATTGTAAGTAATCTTTATTAACATACAACATCATCATTAGTAATAGAGCGTACCTGAATCCATAGTCGAAAACGATGAAGAGAGGTTTCTTTCCCTTTCCCTAAACTTTCTGACGATCTCCTTCTTTAGATGGAATTTCTATCGTCTGGTAATTCGTCTATGGGCGGAGAGAGGACCAACTCCTCTATTTATACTTAAGTAACCACGTCCATCAAGTAGTTATTACTTTCGTACCCTTAACCAATTAGAATTAGGATAACTAGTCTTGTAATTTAGTTATCATATGGGACCACTTAAGGGTAATTAGGGAATTACTTACACTGTCCTCCCATCATAGTCCTTCATGCGTGGATCTGCTCCTGCATTTATTAAGCCTTTTAGATGATATAAATCCCCATGGTAAGTCCCAAGGCCAATTCTGATTTTCTTTTGCAATAAGGTATGTAATATCGGACTCTAACTGTGTAATTATCAGGTCTGTATCTTTGTTCTGCATAGATATGCATACCAACTTATGTATATCATAAACATATAGCCTTAATTCTTCGACTTTTTAGTATATACCTTGAGAAGATTGTTGAGGTTTTGACGACTATCTTTGCAGTAAAGTTGTAAAATACTGGTGAAGGCTTGCTTTTCCATACGTAAAAACCTTGATAACTCACTGACACGAACGGCATATGGCTGGGGAATGTTCCACAAAACTGCAATTTCACCAAATACACTGTGTGGTTCAAGGTTAGCAATGATATCTTCTGAATCAGTTTCACAAGTTACCACTTCTTCCTGTCATAAAAGGAACATGAAAGGATTTAGCTAAGGGAATTTACTGTAGCCCTAGTAAATAATATCTTATAGATGGGAAATAAATTACCAAGCGGCCATGAGAAACAATATAGATCTGATCCACAGCACCTCCCTGTTCAAGAATAACTTCTCCTGGAAGAAAGAATTCTTCATTTAGCTTCATAACCTGCAAAAGTTACTCACAATATCCTCACTAAGATTTAATGCTCTTAAAGAACTAATTAGGAAGTTATGCGGTGGATTTTGTGGCAATTACTATTTGGTTGAGGAATTCCTCTGAGCATCCTTTGAAAAGTGGAACTTGTTGAACCATCTCACTGTATAAGTCTTGAGAAACCTGTGGAATAAGTTAGTTGTTAGTGAGTATTGATTTGCAAGAAATTTTGAGATACAGAATTGACTTATTATGATACCAAGAAGATCAAATGCGAAGCTGCTCTTTGCATAACTGCATCAGTTAAGTTGAATAAAAATTTGTTAGGGCACCAACATATCTAAAGTGTAAAAAGTTAGTTGAAGAATTGAACAGGAATAAATGAAGTGGTTATTAAATGTTACAGCAAAAATGTTCATGTGGGTCTTGACAGAGTTTTAGTATGGGTTTACGACAATCATTTATGTTATAGGAAATCATTGGAAGAAAAAAACCATCATTTGGCAAGAATAAATTGCAAAATTTGGACAGAATCTAGTGAGAACCTACCGGACTGCAATGCTTCTCCTGTCATATACCATTTTGTAGGTGTGGACATCTCGGTAAGCCACAAAGAATTGCAAAAATCACATCAGCTAAGAAGACAATTTGCATGGTCTTAAGGTTGTGGAGATGCTCCGGCAAACCTCTAAAGAATCCAAACTCCACTGGAGTAAAAAATGAAGAATAGATTGACCATACAAAGATTATATTCACCCAGCATCTGTACAATCTGCATCAGAACAACATGATATTACCCATTGAGTTGCGAGATTCAAAATCGTAGATGAAAACGTTTCTGCTTTCTCTTATAGTACATACTCCCGAGTGGTGAAACTTCAAAGAAGATATCCAGCTTGGAAATCAAATGATAAATTATACTTATGTCAGACACTTGATCAAGACTAAAACAAATGACAACATATAAATGTCTGCATGGCATAAGGGGACTAAAGGAGATCACTTACCTTCCATAGGATTTATGACAAAGTCTCCATAGCACTGTTGCTCTCCCACTTACTGTTCTTTGCCAATCCGTATTTCCTTGAGCACGAACTCAAACGGCTTCCAACGGACCTACTAAATTTGTTTGTTATTTCATTCAGCTAAAACTCCTCATGTATCTCTGCACCCATGACTTACTAATCACCCTTATGCTCACTTTGGTTGAAAGAGAACCTAAAGTGCTTATAGAGATCAGAAAGACCGAGAGCAAGAATTAGAGGAAAAGAGCCTTATAATTTCCATGGGCTATCAGAGTTGGAAGTTGCAACGAGCACCATGGCCACTAGCATGTGATATAGGTAGTTAATGGCTCATGGGAGTTTGTTTTGGGCTTGTCCGCATCTATATATTTCTTGTGATTCAGGTCGCAGATACTATTTATGATGTCGTAAGGAAAAATAAAAAGCTGCAGTAGCATTTGATTATAATTCATTGATGGAATGACACCGGACAAAAATAAGTAAACATAGAGGAAATTTGTAAGGATGTTTCCAAAAGTGCCATATGTGTTTTTCCAAATACTCTATGTCTGCAAGACTTAACCGTTGAAAAAATTGACTTGAAATAATGAGGCGATTGATCGCTAAAGTGACCTCAATCAATCAGCTACAGGACGATCGATCATATCTACTGTGATTTTCTTAAAAATGAGGCGTGATCAATTGTACCGGTGGTTATCGGGCAAAAACTGCCATTTTGGCTTCTAAAGTTGTGTCATTTTCTTCCTGAAACACCCCAACATACTCCTATATATTAAGAATGGAAAAACTCAGAAAGAGGTTACATAACACAATCAAAACTCTTTTTAAAATTCTTAGTCTATCATTGAGCAATAGCATCTCCTCTGATCGAGTTCCAGTCAGTTTGATTTGAAGTGCACATTTAAACTGACGATGTGGTTCGTTATATCTAGGGAACGGAACACCAGTATTTGTCTGTGCACGGAGGACGGCATATCTATTTCAAGGATAACGTGTAGAGCGCCTCGGACCAAATCTCTTGTCTTTCTCTTTTGGATATTTTGTGGAGTCATTCGTCAAACCGGTTAGTAGTATTTTGCTATCTTATTTTATAGACAATCCCAACAGTAACATGTTAAGGATATCTTATCTTCCGTGAGAGAAAGTGGGAAACTAAGACTCAAATGGTTTTGTTAAACAATCAAAGATTGTTTATCTGCACCTGAAAAAGGCAGAATGGCAATACAATATATACTTACGGAAGCTATTAAAGAATGACTCCAGCTAGCCATTTCACACCACTAAGACAAAACTTCATTTTTCTGACCACTAGAGTTTAGCCTTAGGTCTATTGAGGGCTACCCAAATGCTCTACTTTTCTCTTTGCATTAAATTAGAACGTGAAGATCAAACTAGTATGTGTACACCTTCACAAAGCCTAATAAGGTCAGCATGGTGTTAAGGTCTCTCGATTTGTTTGCGAAAAGGTATGGCCTCGCATGCGCGCTTCAGTTTCATATTTCAAATTTCATACTGAAGCTGCCATGTTGCATAGTGGAGTGACCAGAACTCGACTCCAGAAGTAAATGGGATGACCAACATATATAGTTAGGTCGAAGGAAATTTGGTGCCTGTGCAGTTGAAACTGGACGGATACTGTATTATTCTTGCATAATTAGACGCATGATTATGCAATAAGCTCTAAGTGAGGCGAAGTTAATGTACATACTTATGAAATTTGGACTTTAGACTAAACTGAAGGGAAGCTATTACCTAAAAAGCTCAAGGGGAGCCTAATGCAAGTATGCAAGATGGGAGATGTGCCCGAGGGACCGACATGTACATGTAGATCGTTAGCACTTCAGGCGGAACCAGCCAACCAGGTGGGTGAGGGGCGAGCTCACTGTTGAATTGGGCTGGTATCAGCTTGATGTTCATTCTTGGGCTATCAACTCAACTTGGTTTCTGATCTGGCAGCAGAGCCACGAGGTCCTGCTTTTGTTCTACGTTCCTATAGAACCTGTTAAGTGTTGGATGATCTGAGTATGTCTACAAACACATATATTCAAAGAGGGCCTTATCAGCAGCCTAATATCTCCAACATCTGAGGAGTGGTCTATTCGTACAATATCACAACAGTAGTACATGATTACAAGGCAGATCGATGAGCCATTAAAATTTAACATTGCAAACGATTTGTGTGATTCATCTGTAAGATCTATGATTTATATGATTCACGAACTTCATGAAGATAAATACTCCTATTTCAGTATTACGATCAATTCATGAAGAAGGGTTAATTCATGATATCATCTAGAAGAATGTCTCTATGACATAAACGATGTCACGTACCATGAATTTAAAAAAACACCCTCTATATGACTTCCATGCCCATCATGTGAAGTATTACAAAAAAAAGCCCATCATGTAAAGAGTAACAATAAGTACTGTTGTATACACTCCTAGGTCCAACACAAGTCTGCAGCCTACCACCTAAAACATGCGAAGCTAGCCCAGACTGTGGAACTTTCAATGCCCATTTCTTCAATTTTGTAACTGCTGTTTCACTGTGACAATTTGTGAATTAACGATTACTTCAGAAGGCAATACTACGATTGCAAAGGAGCATACACCACGATAAGCAGGCCCATGCCTAAAATGCGGGCCCTCAGTCTTCATCCTAAGGGCGATGTGTTAGCATTCCTGCCTTCCTGGGGATTGGGGCAAGTGCTTGTCTTAGCATTTTCATATTTTTTTTCTTCGAGCGAATTTCGGTCCAGGTAGGTTTTAGATATCATGTATGAACGCGGATAATGTCACCCCAACAATATCTCAGTAACACTTGTTCATAACACCCAACCGAATTAAGCAAAATCTCTCACTATTAACCGCCCTCCACCCCCCAAAAAATATGCATTATATTTTACTCAGCTTTTACCCTACACAATTACTCCCCTATTACCCTTTGCTATTGGTTGTTCTTCCTATCTTGTTTGTCAACACGATAAATTTTTGGTGGAAGACTATCGGTGGCTCCGTCGATCTCCATGGTTCATTTCCGGCGCAACACCTTGGCCACTCATCTCTCTCTTTTCTTTTTGGTTTCTTTAAGCTCTTATGCTAGTTATAGAAAAGCAGGCACACCCTATCCTCGTAAAAAAAATCCTCCATTTTAGCTTCGAAGGCGTTGGAGATTCCAGCGGTTGCCAATGAAACAAAGGAGAAGGGCGAGAGGGATGCACATTCGGGCTTCGCGACCATTGCCAATAGAAAATAGAAGGGCGAGAGGGACACCAACTTTTAGGAGAATCAAACTTTTAGGAAAATCTCCCAAAAATGTGATTCCTCACTTATTTGATTTTTTCGGATAGCATATTTTTTAATTTTGTAAATAAGACAGGGACACATAATAAGAAAAAATGCGTCATATTTTTTCCTATTATGTGCCCCTATCTTTCATATTTATTTATAAAATATGACATTAGACTCTAAATTATTTTTTAAAAGCTGATTCTTCCCAACCAAATACTCATTTTCCACCCCAATGTTTTTTCCCTAGAATCTGACTTTCTCACTCCAGAAAGCTACTACCAAACAGACTCTTAGTTGCCATCTGGTTGGCTTTCTACCAACTGTGGGAGTGGAGGAGAGGTCCAAGTTTGAGTCCCATTGGTGTACAGTGTCCCCCACCGCAATAGTCAATCCACATAGACCTTTTAGTTTGGGTTTTTCATTTCCGACACTGCACCAAGGACCATGTTCCCTACTCTCTTTTTGTTTCTTGAATGTCATTGTTCCTACCTTTTTTGCTATGACTAATCGTAACATAAAGAAATCATGGTTCCTACTTTTCCTTTTTATTTGCTAAACTTTTGTGGTTCTTTCTTGATTAAAAAACTATATTACTACATTGGTTTTAAGCACATGCCAGCCACTGAGGTGTCAGGTGTATGTTGGGCAATGATAGTCTAGATCAAGATCATGAACTATCTGTTAAATAAAGATTATTGTTTCATAACAGCTTGAGTTTTTAGGAAACTTGGTTATAGTATCGGAGCTCCAAGTTTTGGAGGTCTTGAGTTCTAGTATTGAAAGAGATGTGTTTATATCCTAATTATGTTTTACGTGTCGTGCTCGGCAGACGCTTGCACATTGAAGGGTATGTTATAAGGGAAAAGTTTAAATTATATCATTCTCGTATAGTTTGCATGAGCCTAAGTAATTTTGAGCCGTCATCTGACGGTAGTGATGATTCATACTTACCTACTGTAATTTGATATCTATCGTCAGATCTTGATCTGATGGATGAAGATGACTTGGCTCATGTAAGTTACATGAGAATGATCTCACATAAACCGGTCTCATATATATATATGGGAAGGGTTTACATGAGATCGTTCTCATATAAGGAGCATGAGGCCAATCCTTATAGCCGTTGGATTCCGATCGGAGGATGGATATTAAATCAGTGGGTAGGTGAGTGTGTCACATCAGAGAGTGGGTGAGATCATTATGGCTATTTGTAGCCGTTAGATCAAGATCCAAGGGCTATGATTTAAAGTGGCCTCATATAAGCTATATGAGAGCGATCTCATTTAAACTTTTCCCTATATATATATATATATAAAGTTCTATGTTTCCACGAGAGTTTTTGAAAAATTTGTGCGGGCCATTTTTATTTGCACAATTGAACCACGCAAATCTCGTGGTCGAAAAGGTTTTTTTGCTAGTAAAAAAGAGAAAAGGTCATTTGATTGAGCTGCTTTTATTACTCTGAATCATTGCGAACACGAAGTTTCTTAACCCGTCATGGTTCATTAGTTAGTTTGGTACACTCAGAAAGAGGTGACAGAAGGTTAAAGCGATTCGTTGCGAGTTGCGGCCCTCAGTAACGAAGTCTGAAGCAAATCTTTGTATTTGGAGCATATGGCAGACAAAGTGAATGCGTGCACATGTTTCTTGAGAGGTGTGGGGCGGTGCCTCATCGGCAATGCACCTCGGTTGTTCTTCGATGTCGGAAAAAATCTACAGGTGCAAACCTCGAGGCCTGTCTGCAGAACTCATGTTTTTCTTTCCGTATCTTCTTTCTTTTTTTGGTACAAACCTTCATTTTTAGCATCTTCATTTCACTAATGCTGGTGCCTAAAATACGGAAAAATAAACTTCACTTGAGTAGCGGATGTCAACGCGACGAGTTTTTAAATTTGAAAAGAAAATATCTTCACTTAGGCATATAAGAAATATAAAAATATTTATTGACCGACGACCATGCCCAAAACCCGCAACCATAATACGTACACAAGGTAGTATTGACAAATATTGATATACTAAGTTAGGACCCATAAGGTTGTAGAGGGTAGGGAATGGGGGCAAGTGGGTCGGCAAAAGAGGGGGTTGAGAGGGCATCTCCTAGAAAAGAATGGTTTTGTGTGCCGGTGCAAGAAAATTAGGAGGTAGACTGTGGGAGATAACACAACTTTTTTTTTTATCAGGTAATTCTTTTTTGATTTCCAAGAGGTCCTATATGGAACACCAGGCAGATTGAATAATTCCTCTTTTAAATCTAGACCTCTGTTTAAAAAGGTCTAACATGTCTTGGAAGTGTCCTCTCTTCCCCCCTAAAAAAAGAGAAAAATATGATTGCTCCTTTCTCCACAAAGCCATTCACAACTTGGCATTCCCACCCGCAAGAGAATCACTTTTCATTCTTCAGAAAAAGCAAATTTTTTTAGAGAAACACTTTGCATTCCTAAAGCGCCATCAATTTCAACGGTTAAATTTTTAAGAGGCCCACACTAATTTTCTTGGTCCCCATCTCTAAGTAGTACAGATTTGGAAGCTGTCAGATATGTGGGCCCCACTGATCTGACGGCCACTAGCGAGAGAGACCGGCAAGAGTGACACCATCACCCAACTTAACGATTTGGTTACTCCAGACAAGCGCGGGCCCCGAAACTCAAACTCCCCACCCCTTCCTTGAAACGGTCGTCCCAAATCCCATCTCCTTCTCCAACCTCAGCCCAACTGCCACGCCATTCCCGCACCTCTTTCTCTGTGCCTGCGTTGAGAACACCAACAAAGAAGAGATCCACATTATACGGAGTATTAATATCTCTTGGTCTGAGGCTGAGAGTGCGGAAGAGCATCGATGGGGTCAGTGGGGAGCTTGAACATGGAGGACTTCCTCCGGCGGTGCGAGCCCTCCGGCGACTCCGCCTACAATGCTACAAAGTCGCTTCTCGAGCTGCTCGACGATCCCGCCTCCCGGGCTCCCGCCCGCGCCTTCCTTTCTCGCCTTCAAAAGCGCTTCCAGTCCAAGGCCGACTCCGATCTCTGCTTCGACACCTACCATTTTAGAATTCACGACGTCCTCCTCGCCGATTTCCAGGGTATCTCTTTCTCTTCTTCTCTTCCGCTCCCAGTTCTCTCTACTGTTTTCAATTGGTTCCGGTCATTCACTGAACACTTCTTGGCATTGAGACATCCTGCGAGCTAGTTGATCCACGGCCGTCATTTCCTGTTTCTCATCCAATTATGGAATCGGAGCGATTAGTTTGCTATTCTTTGTACTCCCTCTGTCCATTGAAGCTCGTTTGGATGTGGAAAAAGACGGGTCCAACATTACATGGCTGTGTTTGCTCCCTCAAGGCAAAAAAAACACTAGAATAACAACAAAATTGTGTCTTTTGTAAGGGAGAGTCTAATAAAATTCCCTCGTTTAACAGACCGAGCATCAAACAGGTTCAATGGTGTTAAGTTTTCAGTAGTTTGTGGACTAGCATCACTGTTGTTTGCTTCACTTTACAATGCGTTGTTTGTATAATTGTGGATGTAAACTTAGTAAGTGTTTATCAGGAGATCTGGTGCAGGAAATTCATTCGCGTTGCACTTGGATCTTCTTGTATTTATTTTTTTCTTACTGCAACTAATAAGAATCTGAGATGCCTTGGCTCTGTTTGAGGAAATCATTTTTATGATTTTCCTTTCTCTAATTTTAAAAGGATTCTTCCCTTATCTTCTTCGCGTTGGTTTGCTCTTACGAGACCCTTTGCACCTTGCTGCAGGCTACCAGAAAAGGAAGAAATTAACCATGATGGAGATCCCGAGCATTTTTATTCCAGAAGATTGGTCATTTACTTTTTATGAAGGAATTAACAGACAGCCGGTTTCGATTTTTAAGGACAAGACTGTGGCTGAGCTTGGTTGTGGAAATGGCTGGATATCCATTGCTCTCGCAGAGAAGTGGAGTCCTTCCAAGGTTTCTTGTCTTTGTTACATTTTTCTTCCTTGTTTCCTCTAACTCATATGACCTAGATTACTGGAGATTTGTCCTTTTAAATTGCACAGTTCAGAATGCTCTATTACTCTTTGCTAATGCATTTCTCTTTTTTTTTTTAAAAAAGCTGATTTGCTGTCCTACTGCTACACAGAATAGTGTATACTATCGTTTTAATTTTCTGAAGCCTGTTATTGGGTCTGCTGAGTGGCATGACATCAATCTCTGCAGGTTTATGGTCTCGACATAAATCCAAGAGCAATCAAAATTGCGTGGATAAATTTGTATCTTAATGCATTGGATGAGGATGGACAACCCGTCTATGATGGTGAGGGGAAAACTTTACTTGATAGAGTAGAATTTCACGAATCTGATTTGCTGGCTTACTGTAGAGATCATAAAATGGAGCTTGACCGTATAGTTGGATGCATACCCCAGGTAATAGATTTAACTTTGTAATGACTCGTTATCTGTTTTTAATTCTGTGTGTAAGTCTGACTGTGCAAATTACTGTGGACCAGTCTTGAAATTTGGAAATTTGGACAAAGTTTTCAAGAGATAATGTTGTGCCTAGTAGACGTGATATAGTGTATTCTAAAATATTGCTTTCTTTTGTTCCTCAGATACTCAACCCGAATCCTGAAGCTATGTCAAAGATGATTACTGAAAATGCAAGTGAGGAGTTCTTGTATTCCTTAAGTAACTACTGTGCACTTCAGGTGAGAAGTATATATCATATATTACTGCATTCTATATATTAATATCACACACATTTCAATTGTAGAAGTGCTTCCTATGGGAATTGTAATTGTGTTTGAATGCTTGTAGTTTTTGAATTCACTGGTCTCTTAGCAGATTTCGAAGTGATGTCTAATTTTGTTCCTCACAACATTTTCTTGGAATGGTATATAGTGCCATTTTTTCATTCTCCTATTAAGATCAACTAACTATTGGATTCTGAATTCTGATGAAGTGATAGCATAACGAACTTCAGAATAATATTTACCATATGAAATAAGCAAGCATTTAATGTGGTCGCGTGGTGTTGTTTGAAGGCACTTTCACTTTGTTTTCAGCAAAGTTTGCAGCATATAATCAATTCAAATGTATCAAATCACAATTGCACTCCATTTAAGGATTTTAATCGCAGATGTCAGTCTTGTCTCGTTCAGTTAAAGAGATAAAAGATTGAGAGGTCCCGGAGAAATCAGGGATAATATTTGGGTGATTAGACAAAAATATATGCATCTTTAACTAACAAAAAACACTAATGTTAGTATCAAGCCATCATAACGTCAAAGAATGTATCTTTAACCAACTCAAAACACTAGTATTAAGTATTAACTTAATACTCTAGTAGAAATCTGGGAAGAGAATGTATGTAAAAAGAGAAAACACAAATTGCATTAATATTAATGTAAAACACTTTAGAAATTATCAGAGGTTTATCTTTCCTTTTCAAAGCACTAATGTTAATATGAAACAAATACTTTCAATATTGGAAGTGTAACTCTTCCTCCTCCATTATAAATAGGAAATAAGGGACATGTCTTTGGTATGAAAAGCTTTCCGCAGCTTTATGTTTTTTCTTAACATTTAGTTGCAGCTGGTAAAACTATGTAAGATTAGTTTTATTGTATTTTTCTTTTGCAACTTGACAAATATTTAATTAGCATGCGATCTTTCTTTCTTGTAGGGTTTCGTGGAAGATCAATTTGGGCTAGGCCTGATTGCTAGAGCAGTTCAAGAAGGAATTGCAGTTATTAAGCCTATGGGTATTATGATCTTCAACATTGGAGGCCGTCCAGGGCAGGGTGTGTGTAGGCGTCTATTTGAGCGTCGTGGAGTCCGTATCACGAGGATTTGGCAGACTAAAGTTATGCAGGTTCTCTCTCTCTCTCTGTGTTTGTGTGTGTGTGTGTGAAACCATCAATAATGTCCCACTTATGCATGGAATGTTATCTAGACGTTGGTGAATATATTTGAACATGTTATTGCAGGCTGCTGATACAGATATTTCCGCTTTGGTGGAAATTGAGAAAAATAGCCCACATCGGTTTGAGTTTTTTATGGGATTTGTTGGTGACCAGCCCATTTGTGCTCGGACAGCATGGGCCTATACACAGTCTGGCGGCCGAATTTCTCATGCTTTATCTGTATATAGTTGTCAGCTTCGGCAACCGAATCAGGCATGCATTTGGCTTGCATCTCATGGTTTTTCTTAAGTAGCATCAAAATAGTAGCTGGGTTTTCATGTTCAAGATGACTTGACAGGTTAAGGTCATATTTGACTTTCTTAAAGATGGATATCAAGAGGTTGGAAGTTCCTTGGACCTATCGTTCGATGACGATTCTGTTGCAGATGAAAAGATCCCATTTTTGGCTTATCTTGCCAGTGTTTTGAAAGAGAGTACATTCTCACCTTATGAGCCTCCAGCTGGGAGCACACGGTTTCGTGATCTTATTGCAGGCTTTATGAAAATATATCATCACATTCCCCTTACTTCTAATGTAAGAAACAATTTTTACTTTGTATTATTAGCCTGTTCATGTCATATTAATGATCATAATCATACTCAAGTAGCACAATATAATGCCATAATTCATATATATTAATTGTGCTATTTTTTAATTTATCTAGTCAAATTGCCCAATGTAAATTTGCATAAGGACATGTGATGTAGTCATCATATGGAAGATGGTTAATTTTAGAAGTTTTCTAGTTTAGTTATGGGTTTTATATGGCAGTTGTTTTTGTAGAGAATTCTAGTTAGAATAAAATTTTATTCCCGTTTTTTATTTTAGGCAAATTTTAAGTTGGTTTTATATTTCCTTCTTGAAGTAGAACTCTCTTTGTAATAAGCCTATTTAAAGGCCTTAACATCAAGAAAAATAGAAAACGATAATTTGAGGAAAAAACTTTGCCTACTTCTCTGTTGATTGAGACTCTTTGTTCGGTGATGATGCTGAACAACCATGGTGCCGATGCCATGGTCCACCGTCCGGTGTTGATTCCGGCGGTAATTTCTGGTGGTAATTCCATAAAGATTTATTAACTGTGGTTTATATGGCTGTCCAGCACCAGAATTATTTTCTTCGGCATGGTTCATGTTGATTGCTATTTGAATATTGAAGTTATAGTGCCAAAAATATTGCTTGTAGACTTTAGTAACTTGGACTTTGGACAAATCATACGTGATGTTTCTGAATAATACATTAGGAGTATGCAAAAAAGAATGGATTTTTTGTTTTATGATTATATGTTGGTTTGATTAACTTGTGTTATAAGGTTCACAGATAAATGCTACTCCAAAAGCTTAAATGTGTCCTCTTCACTCCTTAATATTAGTAATAAATTGTCTGTAAGTGATTTAAATTTTTGTTTGGAATTTGAGGATTGAGCTATAATGCAGATACTTGAGAGCTCCCATGTTTACTATGTTGTTTTGGCTAGGAAGTGCCAAGTTGAACCAGATATTGTATACTGTATAGTGATTTCATGTAACAAAATTTTAAACAGGGCGTCCCATTATAATTCATATGCGGATCTCTGTTAGAATTGTTTTCTTTCTTTTTTTTATTTGCCTTTAGCTTTTTTATATGGGAAGAGGGGACGAGTATACGTTTCGCTTTCAAAAGCAATTCCTGGACCAAGGATACGTTTGAAATAAACTCACTTCTTGAGCTCCTATGTCCACTGTGGAAGCAGCCCTAAGCCATGTTCGAGCACAAAACGGAACACAATATGTTGATATATATGTTGGTTTATGGATTCGACAAAGGAAACAGGAATTAATAGCTGACTTTTTAGTTTTTGTCCTTGACTAGAACGTTGTTGTCTTCCCATCAAGAGCTGCAGCTATTGAAAATTCTCTCCGACTATTCTCTCCAAGGCTGGCCATTGTTGACGAACATCTTACAAAACACTTGCCCAAACAATGGTTAACATCATTGACACTTGAGGTATGAGAATGATAGAGATTTCTGTGGTTCTTATTTACAAATACTTTTGTTTAAGCATAATCCCAATGGACCCAGCTTTTTGGTCAATATCTGGATGGTTTTGCATGTATGCATGAGTACATGTTTGTATTGGGTCCTAAAAGTTTACCACCCTGTATAACATTTTCACTGTTTTGATGTATTCCTTTGAAAGTCACTGAAATTGCTATGATGAAATGAAGTCTGCCATTTTGGTTGGGGTAATTATGGAATTCCATATAGGTTTCATTCTCGGATAGAATTTGGAGAGATTGGGCAAGTGATCTCGATGTGGAAACATCAATTTCACGCGTAAAATTGTTGTGTATGTATATTTACAACCTACTTTTTTTACAACATTTACAGCCTACTTCTACTCCAATAAATTAATCACGAAATTGCTTACATATGTTGATGCAAAGATAAAATTGTGATTGATGGTTAAGAAGTATGAGATTTGTGAATATCTCATTGTCGATTATGTTTTAAAGAAGTTTAAAAACATCAAAGGTACTAATCTTTTTAACTTGCATAGATTAATGTAAATTAGAGTGACGAGGCTGTTCAATCACTTGAGTATTTGAGAATGCGGCAAGATCTAGATCTTCCTGATGCTGCGACGTCTAGATGTTGCCGAGACGGCATTCCAAGGGTGAAGTTATGATGTCCTTATTTTATTTACCTGCTGAGATGAACCGACATAGTTAAGTCTGTTTGAGCATAGTTAATTATAGCATAGTATAGCTTTTCTTCTCTCTACCATGCATGTGTGCATCAATGCTCGTGCAAAAATGTAACTTCAAAGATGAAATTTGAAGTTCACACACTCACTCTCATTAGGGTTATTTTATATATGGTGGAAGAATTGAAGCTGCTTTTCTGCCTGCTTCCCTATCCGCAACCTATTTTTTTTCTCCTCATTAAATTCACATTTTTTTCCATTGTTCTTTTGGCATAGTTGCAATAATGCTGATTTTGTTTTTAATGTCTATTAGGGTACAAAAAATGACATCGACGATGTCCTGACAGTTATTGAAGCCCCTCGTCAATCAGATCTGATGATTGAATTGATTAAGAAGTTGAAACCTCAAGTTGTTGTTACTGGCATGGCACATTTTGAGGCTGTTACTAGTTCTGCATTTGAACACCTTCTAGATACAACTAGAGAAATTGGGTCCCGTCTATTTTTGGATATATCTGACCACCTGGAGCTTTCTAGCTTACCAGGCTCTAACGGGGTCCTCAAATATCTTGCTGGAAATGTACTGCCTCCACATGCTGCAATTTTATGTGGTCTAGTGAAAAATCAGGTAATGAGCTTAATTAAGAATAATTAAACTGGTTTTTTGTGGGTATGTCTTCTACCTACTAACGTGGACAATTTTCTAATCTTACTTTTTTCAGGTGTATAATGACTTGGAAGTAGCTTTTGTGATTTCTGAAGAAGAGTCCATTTATGATGCCTTGGCAAAGACGGTCGAGTTGCTAGATGGACATACAGCTGTATTCACCCAGTACTACTATGGCTGTTTGTTCCATGAGCTTCTGGCATTTCAGCTTCCCGATCGTCATCCGGCAGCACAGGTTCATATGCTTATACCCCTCAACTTGTTCTATTATTATAAAGGATATTAATGTTGCTACTTTTAAGATCATTCAAAGCTTGTTAGAATTACTGTGAGGGCAAATATGAAATTGATCAGTTTAACTGAAGCTAACCTATTTCCCCAATTGCTGACTTGACTAATATGTCAGTTGCTATTAAAATTTTATCACACTTTGTATTATGGGCAGTAATTAAGAAAAATTTTTTAAGTGATTCTCAAATGAAGCAGGTTCCTACATACTATACATGCTATTGCTTGGATTTATTTGAGTTTTGTTATGTAGTTGCTGAAAAACCAATCAATGATTTTTGTTATAAGATACTTAGATGTGTAATTTAGTTGTTTATGGCTTCTACAGAGGGAATGTGCAAAGGTAGAACCAGTTGAGATGATTGCCATTGCAAGTTTGGCTGCTTCTGCTCTCAGTGATGCAGAGCTTTTTATAAGCGAAACTAAAGACTCACCAATTCACATGGATGTGGATCAAAGTTTCCTGCCGATACCAACTGCTGTGAAGGCTGCCATCTTCGAGAGTTTTGCCAGACAGAATATGGCCGAGTCCGAAACTGATGTTAAAAATGGGATACAAACTTTTGTTAGCAAAACTTTTGGGCTGTCAGTTGATGGAAACACTGAGTTGGTATATGGGGATTCCCCTCTGGCTTTATTTAACAAGATGGTTCTTTGCTGCATTCAAGAAAGCGGAACACTTCTTTTTCCCACTGGCACAAATGGGAAATATGTATCTGCTTCCAATTTCATGAAAGCCAGCATTGTAACAATTCCAACAAATGTGGAAGATGGTTTTAAGATCACTGAAAAGTCTCTCACTGATGTGCTTGGAAAAGCTAAGAAACCATGGGTGTACCTTTGTGGACCCACAGTGAACCCCACTGGGTTGCTTTATAGCAATGAGGAGATGCAGGAAATATTGCGTGTTTGTGGTAAGTTTGGAGCTAAGGTTCTGATTGACACGTCATTTTCGGGGCTGGAATTTGACAATTGGGGCGGGTGGAATTTGGACGAGAGTTTGTCAAAGCTGAAGCATGCAGATCCAGCTTTTTGCATTTCTTTGCTCGGGAGTCTATCCTTCCAGCTGCTGACTGGAGGCCTTGAATTTGGGTTCTTGGCTTTACACCCTACTCTTGTTGAAATATTTAGTTCTTTCCCAGGGTTAAGTAGGCCACACAGCACCAGCAAATATGCTGTTAAGAAGCTGTTGGCTCTACAAGAGCAGAATTCAGGGAATCTGTCTGCGGCCATTGTTGAACACAAGAAGATTCTCAAGTGCAGGTTTTTCCGTTTAAAGGAGGTTGGTTTTTTCTGAACACAATGTACCAGTTCTCTGTTAGAGATCATGCTTTTGGTAATTCTGATATTGCTAAATTATTTTTCCAAGTTTGCACATCCCTGTTTTTTTTTTTATAATCACATCCTTGGCTTGTAGAGTTACCTTGCGTGCTTGGGATTGCCAAGGATGCAGGAGATGCATTTAGTAGTTGAGTTTGAATTTGGGTTCAAGACCGATGAAGACTCTAGCCAATGACTCCTTTTTTCTAACATTACAATTAAATTTGTGTATCCTTGACGTTTTCATTAACTGGATCATCTTTCTTGAGAAGTCAGTTACATATTAGGAAGAAAGCTCCTTTTTATTTCCATAAACATAAAAGTATGCAATGTGTTTTATTGTGAACCGATTCACTTGTTGGCACAGCAATGGAATGTATCAAGCCTAGTGTTCATTTAACTATCTGCATATCATTAATGATTATTTGCTTTTTAACAATTTTCGAATTACAAAAATTCTTATTTCTTTTTGTTGTATGAGATTTAAATTCCGTGCTCTCATGGTTGGTAATGAATGGCTTTGTTCTAAAACCTTGAGCGTGCCTTGCTATACCACTATGCATTGTTGACTGTGTTTGTTGATTTGCATTAGCTCCTTTCTTATCCTGTAGAGCTGATATAAATTTATCGGTGATGGATTATAACAGACTCTCGAGAGCTCTGGTTGGGAGGTAATTGGCTGCTCTGCTGGTGTCTCATTGGTGGCAAAACCATCCGTAGCTTATGAAGCCAAACTTAACTTCTCAAATTTTAGAGATGCGTTTCTTCAAGCTACTGGCTTATGCATCAACAGCAGTTTGTGGACTGGAATCCCTGGGTATTGCCGGTTTACCTTTGCGCTTGAGGAACCACTATTTGAAAAAGCTTTGGAATGCATAACTAGCTTCAAGAACTCGGTTTTAGATCACTAAAGTTTGCGTTACTTACAATCTATTGATCAAGTTCAATGGCCAAGTACTTCACAGAAGCCTATGCTAAACCGTGATCTTTAGCGCCATACACAGGTATGTGCAGCATAAGTTGCCATACCTGGTTCTTGCTTGTTATCTTCGTAATTCATCGGTTTATCATCAATCTCTCTTTGTTATTAAATTTAAAAATTGGTCTGTCTGTCAGACCGGCATGTAGTTGTAAAACTCTCTGCCTTAAAATATATATGGAGATTCAATTGCTGTGTATGTAGGAATTCTGATATATTTCTTATTAACTCTCCATCTCGTTTTGTATTTCCTGTAGTTAACTTGGGTTTTTAATTATGTTGGACCACAAATTTGGTTCTTTCTTTTAGAAACTTTTGGTTAGGGCTGGATGCCAGAGTAGTTGTCTCTTGATTCTAGTGCACTGATAAAGCTGAAAATTATTGGCATTATGAGTTATATATTTTTATTAACTCTCCATCTCGTTATGTATTTCCTGTAGTTTACTTGGGTTTTTGATAATGTTGGACCACAAATTTTGTTTTCTCTCTTTTGTGTTTTTGAGATCTTTTTGAGTTGGGAATCCTACCAAACTTAGGAGGGCTATTGACAGAGCACCCTAGATGGTTTGAACGTAGTTTTGAACCAACGGTAGAGATTATTTTGGAGTAAAACTGATTTGGGAAGTGATTTTCTAGTTGTGTTAGGGTTTCTCTATAAAAACCCATTTAAGAGGGGTTGTTCTAAGTGCATGAACGTCTAATCCTTAGACTTTTGGGTTTTTCTCTTTTCCTTGCTTGATCATCAAGTGTTGGTGGTGTTCGATCCTTGGAGCGAGGCGGATTCATGAGGAGGACGCGGAGTTCGACATGAAGATTTAAAGAATCATCGGGTACGATGGTAGGATATGTTTTTCCCTATTCCACTTTTGATTGATCATTGTTCGTTGATTCTAAAAGTATTGCATGAGATATTCTGATCCTTTATTCATATTGTGGTGATGCTCATTGTTTACAAAAATATCAATTTGCATGTCATATGAAAAGATAGTTGCTTTCATATGATCGTTGTACCTTAATGTTTCACGTAGTAGACCATAGGAGACATCCTTATCGTAATTGATATTTGAATGAACGTTGTTTCATGTTGTTGTGTCTCATATTATGTTATGTCCACAAAAGGTTGGTATATTTCTTATTCAATTTACCATGAATCTATGTTTAAGTATGTTTTAGCTCAAGTAAGTACTTTGTATACCGAGTCTTGTTCGAAGTATTGCTTCTAAATTATGAAGATTAATGAGTCATAACCTACTGATGTTTCCAAGAGTCTTCTTTAGTCATGTCAGTTCGTGACTAATTGTCTCAGTGTCTGTAGATAGTTGTCTCTTTTGGGTTAATATTGGTATTAAAGAGATAACGTATGTGTAGGCTGATTTGCATGGAAGGGTACACAAAGTAAATTACCTAATTACATATGCAATTGGGTTCGGTAAAATACTTAAATAGATGAATAATAATGTCAGGAAGGTAGTATTAAACATTAAAGTAAGTAATCATCAGTTGTTAATCATAACATATTAAGTTAATTGCTCTCGGCCAGAACTATTTTTGTACCAATGAGCAGTAATAAAAAATTAATAACTAATTATAAAAATTCAAAAAAATATACGGTTAAAAGGGTTAGAAACTAGAGACATAGGGTTGTCTGCTGTAAAATTTTCAGAAATGATAAGCACTGTACAGATTGTAGCAAGTGTAGGAAGTGGGCTATTGTGCATATAACAGTACACTGTGTTGGAGGACCAAAGCACTAATACTAACAGTATTAGTGCACTAACAGTATTAGAGTCGAATTCTTCCTTGTGATGCAGTGCACTACAACTCTCGAGTTTCGTAAAGCAGTTTTGAGTCCATGAAGTTCTCGGATAGGGTTTAAACTCTTGAACCCTATCATCTTGTTGTATTGTGATATATTAATCGTGGTTTTGACTGATTCTGGGGATGGTTTTAGCTAGGGCTATGCACGGTGAAGGTATTTAGGGTATCGACTATCTGTTGATGAGTTATCTTTGGTGATTGAAATAGTAAAAATTTCCTTAATTACTCCTATGTGAGTCTATACTGATCAAGATATTGAAATCTCCATAGTACTTCTCTGTGAGTCTTATATTGAAAGGCGATCGATTGAGTCTTTGGATGATACAAACTCTGTTATTGATAACCTGATTCAGTTTCATGTAAACTGCTTCTCCACTAAGAGTTCTTGTTAATGTTCATGAGCCATTGCTAGATCTATAGTGATCTTCAATTTATTATGAACCTATGTAATTTAGCTGATGAAGGCACACGTACGTTATTAGATTGTATGATATTACGAAAGGTTTGCAGTCTCTGCCCATTGTGCCCATAAGCACCGATGGGGCCAACATCCTTAGAAGCATTGCCGGGTTCCTCTGAAGAACCTCTAGAATGTTCTGGTATAGAAGTTCATAGGGGAAGTGGACTGATCTGAGAGCATAAGTTGAGGTCTCCTTCTGCAATGGATGTTTGGAGGCTGAACATATTGTTATTTTCTCCCTACACGCTGAACGTTCGGAGTCTTGAATGATTATTTTATCCATACTATAAACTGTTGTTGTCTTTGAGTATGGTCGATATTCAGGTAAGGTAAACATTATATTTCTAATTCTTGATCCTGTTGAACTTTGAAATTCTTCACTAGAACGTGATGTTTGTACACTTTTCATTCCTTTTTATTTGTGGGGTTTTTGGCATCCTACTGGGTATTTCCTTCGGAATACTCATGCATCCTCTAATGCAGGAATAAAAAGGGAGCAGGTAAGTCGCTAGAAGACTCTTTTAAATTTTATTTATAATTGCTTTTATTAGACTGGTTGGCATGTGTGCCAGGAACTTAAAATTTAAATTTTTTATTATTTGATTACTATAATAGACTAAGTAGTTCTTTTGGTAATATTATATTAAGATTGGATACTTAGATATTGTTCTGTCATATTGATCATGTACATTCCAATTTGATAATTGGGTTGAGATCGATCGAGTGTTCGGTCACTCCTCGAGTTTATGACCTCCTGACTGTATTTAATTGGTTGCTTCCGCGCTCTAATTGAGGTCTGAAAATTTGGGCGTGACACTGACTGCACCATGATTGATCGCACGAACCACATGACATATTTTATCGTTAAACAGAGCCTAACTATAGCCCCAAACTCATGGCTATATCTTTTAACGGCCTCCTCAACTTCATTGAGTGTGATAGAACCTTTGTTTAGTCCATGGAAAGTTGCATCGGCGATATATTGATATCAGCTTCAACAGATAAAACGACATTGTATAATCTCGATTTTGACAATTTTTTAATATATATATATGGGTACTTTTAAAAAAAAATATTTTTTTAATTTTAAATTATTTTTTTAAAACGTCAACTTTCCCGTTTGTTTCACATCCTATGCTAAATAGAAGAATATGGGTTTAAAATGCTAACACATATTTTGAATTATATACAATTTTTATGCAGATTTTAAAAATTATGCTTGTCTAAATTAGTATCACTCATTTTAGAAGTTATATTGTGAAAATACACGGTAAAAATTAGTTTTAGACCATCAATATTTTTTTATACAATATCTCCGATATACCTCCGATATTTTGTCTATTTAGTCGACCGATATTTTACTAATATCCGATACGACATTCCTTGGTTTAGTCTCGAAATATTTCTTGGTAAGATGTTTGGTCGTCAATCAGAACTTCCTATTGTACGAAAAGAGAAAAGTGGATCATGTAAAAAACCATGATACGAAGCTGGCTGTTTGGGAGACCATTTGATGATTGTAGGAATGGTAAATGTTCTCATTTTCCCTTTCTCAAATGAAATAAAACTGATAATTTGCTTAGTGAGGCATTTTTTATACTTTTTTAAGATCATTTAGGATGCAAATGGTTGTTTGGAAGGTTCATTTAGGAACCCATTTAGGATAATTTAGGGGCTGTTTGGGAGGTCATTTCCCACTTCATATCCCATCATTTCTCACTAAAAAGTGTTTAGGAGGTAATTTACATTTTCATTTACATTTAGTAGGTGAATGATCATAATGGTCATTTTCATTCTCAGGTGAATGTCCTCGTAAGGACATTCACTTGTCAAATGGGTTTTTAAATGGGAATCTTGTGACAAATGACCATAATTACCCTTCTATCATTTATGTCTTCGTTTTGAATCCTCATAACCCATGCTTTAATCATTGAATGAAAATAAATTTTTTTTCGATCTTCAAATGGCCTCCCAAACCGCCCCTTAGTCTCTTTTCACCATTCTCATTTAAAAAGCCCTTTAATATTTTACATTGCCTTAAATGATACTTACAAATTGAATGTAATTCAATGCATGAATGTGACTCCCAAGGCATTGTTCGAGAAGCTCTGCTTCCCGCCTCTACACGTCACATGATGCGCGAGAATGTTCTAAACCACTCTGTTTGGGATCTTAAATTCTTCTTTCCATAGCCGACACCAACGTTGTCCAAAAATCCCATAGATGAGTCCAGAACTCTCTACTTAACTCCATCTGTCCAATAACCGTTCCACCTTCTTATGCGTTTATAAAAGGAGTCTAGTTCTTCCTCGGTTTCTGTCAGTCAGCAGCACTTGGACGTGATTTGATTTGTTCGTAAATAGCATTGCTGATACAACCATCTTCGCGCTTTTCGTTATACCAATATTCAACAGAGCAAATGGGGTCTTCATCTTCTGCGCTTCTACTTGTCTTCTTCCTCCTCGGCTTCTCCATGCCGACCATGGGCCTCATTCCCTACAGGCGAGGCCTGTGGGACTGGGACATGATGTTGGTCCCTAGCGAGGATCCCTTCAGAATCCTGGAACAGAGCCCGCTCACCATCCCCAAGGGCGTGGAGAGCCTCGCCCTTGCTCGAGCAGACTGGAAAGAGACGCCCACTGCCCATGTCATCTCCCTCGACGTCCCAGGGATAAAGAAAGAGGACATCAAGATTGAGGTGGAGGAGAATCGGCTGCTGAGGATCAGCGGGGAGAGGAAGGCCGAGGGGGACAAATGGCACCGGGCGGAGAGGACGGCGGGCAAGTTCTGGAGGCAGTTCCGGCTGCCTGCCGCGGCTGACCTGGGCAGTATCAAAGCACACCTGGAGAATGGGGTGCTGAGGGTCACCATCCGGAAGTTGGCCGAGGAGAAGAAGCGGCAGCCTAAGGTCGTGAGCATCATTGAGGAGTCGGATGGTCATGACATCAAGGCTTCCAGAGCTGAAATTTAATGGTACTATAGACCTGTCCATGGTAGGAACGAAGATACAAATGTTCCGTTACCATTGTCTTTGATCTGCATGCATGCACTTGTAACTTATGGCCTTTGTAAATTACCAAAAAGAAAATTATGGGCTTTGTAACCGAGCAAATAAAAAATGGCCGTTGTACTACGCTACTAATTACTCTAGTTTATATGAGCTTTGGACATCGAAGTTTTTAGGAAGTGCGTATGGTAATTGAGGGAAACTGTTATGCAAATGTTGCTCAAGTGTGCAAATCTAATGTAGGTTGTTTCTAATAAAAAGGTTGGGTTCTTTTTGGCTTATCTTAGCAATCTGTATAAAAACCTTTAGCTTAGTTTTTTTTTTGTAAAATCCAAGAATTTTGATGTACTCCCTCCATCCGAAAAAGATAGGTACCGTGAACCCTCGAGTGAGAAAAGGCCTCTGGTGTTTCAAGATAGATATGACATGTAGGATTACCATTTTTCCTTTGAATTGTACTCTTTGTCTCTTTGGGCCAGAAAACAATAATGCTACACTGAATCTGTCCAAAAAACCCTCCAGTTGGGTTTTGATTGGACAAAATAAGTGGATCTGTCCAATCAAAACCAGTTGGAGGGGTTTTGAACAGATACGGAGTAGGATCATCAGCTTTCAGCTCTTGAAGAAAGGAGTTTGAAGCCCAAATTTGTACACTTTGATATTAAGACTTGGGCTACAGCTACAAGGCCCATTAGGCGGAGTATATGCCACCAAAAAAGAGTGGAGATGCCTCTTGCCGCTGTTCTTTTTTTTTTAACAGATTCCGGGATCAGGTAAGAGTGCATAGAGATAACTAGCAAAGCCTATAATAGCGCAAAGTCGATTGTATGACAATGTAACATTACGACACTGCACCATCCAAATACTACTTTTTTTTTGTATTCTCGACCTTATTGCTATAATATACAGTCTCTCTGTGCATGATCACAAAGTCTGCCTTATTCTCTTGTTTATGTTTTGCCTCGAATGTTGATGAAATCATAGGATTATAGGCAGCGATTCCACTAACGAGATAAAAAGGCTTGAGAGAGAAAGAGGAGCTCTGTAGTTTGGCAATGAGATCTTGAACTGAATTTTTTTTATATACTAAGATCTTGGACTGATTTAGCATGCCGTTGGCTAGTACATTCCCTTTACGCATTTAAATAATTAAGGACATTATTTCTCGAGCTTTGGAGCTCTAAGTGACGCATATATCTGCTTAGAGCCCTCTTTTCCTAGAAACGTTGCAGCTTGATTATATAATCTAAAAGGCATTCTTTTTCTTCTTTGACTCCTCAAGCGCAAAAGGAAAACAGACCGTTCTATGTTGCACCTGTTTAACAGCTTTGTCAACTACACCGCCTTTCTCCAATCTCTTTGATCTTGTCTCTCTTGGGTGGCCACTGATGAGTTAAGATGTGCAGAAAGAAATGACAGGCAAAAGAGCTTTTTTTGTAGCCAACTTTATTTAAAATTTAATCAGGGAGGGCCTCAAAGGATTGAGACCAAGGAATTTGCATGTGCGTTTGAGTCCCACTTGATCAGCATCTCAAATTCCTATGCTACATAACATTGTTGTCAACTAATAATCATGTCTCTCAACTTCAACACTTTCTTGTTATCCGAACCCTTTTTGTTCCGTTACTAACCATATTCATATCTCTAACCTCTATGTGGATGTCACTGTTGTTTTTACCATCTTTTCAATGTCTTTCCATGCACGTAACATGGTAAAATCTGCAACGTTGAAAAGAAAAAGAGTTAGTATTTCTCTCTTTTACTTCCTTTTTGCATCTTATGTTCTATTGCCTGTTGGCAAGGAAGGATTAAACGTTCTAACGGTTTATGGAGGGTTCCCCACTCTGCATATATGCTGCTTTGAATCTAATCAAGACTACGCTTGAGACAAAATCACAAAGTGGTAGGAGGAACAGGAATATCCCCACGCCTCTTCCTTATGTTGGGAAAGTATGAGAAAGCTGATGATCCCTTTGTTTCAAAAAAAAAAAGCTGAGACCACATTCGTTCATTCTTTTTGGGCTGATAGAGTTGATTTATTTTTGGGTCTCTGTCATCAGCCGCAGCCGACATTGGCTCAAGTTCAAATCTTCAACTTGTTATTTATCATCTTTTGGTCTAATGTCGTTGAAACAATGCTATTGTCGGCAATCACTGAAAACATCGAGAACATTATCAACCACCACTTCTGCAATAGCATGTGAAGTGAGGAGACTAGCTAGCAATTCTAATTAAGTCAATGCCTACTCCTGGCAAGAATGAGCTATAATCCCACTGGCAAATGGAGCAAGTTGATTAATGATCACCTCTACCTATGTCATTTGCAAGAGACGCCCACCCACCAAAAATTTGTGAGTTCATTTCGCCCCCTCCATTTGCTTTTTGGCTTAATTTTGGGGCCCAAAGGTAAGGACAGAGGCCGTTTGGGTTTACAATCGGGAATTGGCTGGAGGTGGGACATGCTCTGCTTTCACTGGCCAGCAGGGTACTATCTCAACTTCTGACACTTCTGATATGTTCTTCTGTCTTGGCATATTCTGGCCTACCCATCAAAGATCGATTGCCTCTATCTCTCTCCAATATGAACGATTCATAGAGGTTAAACAATAACGTATTTTACTAAGAAAAATGAAGAAATTTAATAAATGCAATAAAAAAACTTTCGTACTTATTTTGTTTCCATCAAAGATCGATTGCCTCTCTCTCCAATCTCAACAATTCATAGAGGTTGAACATAAATGTATTATACTAAGAAAAAATGAAGAAAGTTAATAACTTACTTGATACTTTAGGTATATAAAAAATGGTTAATTGCTACTTATTGATGATATCATCTTTAAAGGAATGCATTGGCTCATGCACTATAGAATAGATGATCATATTGGTTAACTCCCTAGCTCCATGCCACTTTAATACTCCCAATTGTTATTTCAAAAGTTTTGAAAAGCCAAATCTGACAATTGAAGTGGGACGGAGGAGTACTAGATAATAACACAATAATGATGAGAATACTCATTTTCAGTTTCTTACTTGTCAATAGCGGTTAATATTTGTCACCTGCTTCCTTATGTTATTTGATTGATTGAATTTTAACTATTTTTACTCGCAATCGCACGAGACTCAGTATAGTCTAGTGGAAACGAGGTCGAACCCAAAGGACTTGGAAGATTAACTTAATTCTAATGAAAGATTGAATTTTTATGATTTTAATTAACTTAAGAAGCAAACTTTAACAAGAAATCAGATGAATGAGAATATCAAAGCGTCGAATCCACCACTAAATATGCAATTACTACTCTCAATTATTATCTTCACAAATTGATATGATACAGTAATTTATGTTCTTGGCCGGACACACAAATTACCAGTGAATGAACTATACGTTTTTGTCCAGACACAAAAAATTCATCCACTATAAATTAATACAATTAACTCTATCCTTGGCCGGGCATAGAATCAATCATAATCCTGTTATTATCTAGACACAGGAAATATCAAGATCAAATTCTATTAATCATTCATTAAGTTTCGGTCAAAGCACTTAATAGAAACAATAATGAAATTCGCATTAAGAATAATCATATCAAATTTCACTAAATTAAACAAATAAGAGTAGGAAATACAAATCTAGGGCTTCATCTAGCCTTGATAAAAAAATTAGCTAGACATGGAATAGGAGAAAGAAGAACCCTGGGTTATCGAATTCATGTTCACTATTCACGGGCACTATTCAAATTTACTGTTCACGGATACTACTGTTCACTGTCTTCCTCAATGAACTCGCGCACTGTAGCATTTGGAACAGTACTGTAGCAGTTGCTGTTTTTGCCCAAAATCCGTCTTTTCTCCTTCTGCTCTGGCCTTCTTCTTCCTTCTCTACTTCCGGCCAAAGGCCCGCCGTGAATCCGGCGAAGAATCCCTCCAAAGACTCTATTTTTCCGGCCACAATAGTTCTCGTCAAGCTCTTTCTTTTTTCTCTGTTTCTACTCTGTTTTTATAGACATTCCAATCCAAGTTCGTGTCTGTTTTGGATTCCAACTCCCTGTCGAAGCATGCCTCCATTGAATCCTAAATCGAATCCGAAATCGATTAGAAATCTGTCCGTTTTCCCGATTGAACACCATCTACCGTCCGTTCCTCTGCATCCGTTCATCATCGTCAAGCTCTTCGTCGTTGTGCTCGTTGTCATGGTTGATCGAGCCCAGCCTCACCTCTATCGCCGTCACATATCAGAACCCAGCTTGGCCCGCCATCTTCTCCTCCGACGCTAAGCTCGCCGTCGCCATCAAGCTTGCAAGTGGCCACCTTTCTCTGTCAATCGCTCGAACAGAGCTCGAATACCCGCCATCTTCGTCAAGCTTGAACCCATCCTTAGTCGACCCCGTCGCCGGACCTCGCCGTCCCTGTCCATTGCTCGATCTGCCGTCTAGCTCGAGCAAAACAGAGTATCGCCTCTGTTTGGAACGAAAGGCCCGAGCTTTGGCTCGGGCCGGTTCAATTCTTCTTTTTTTTTATTTAAAACCCGAACCAGAATTAACAAACCTGAACCGATCCATTTTTCCTTTTTTTTTTCTTTTTCTTATTTAAAACCCGTAGTATTAATCTCCACCGCCAGATCTTCAATCTCAGCACAAAAACGGTTTGGCGCGTATCCACTCTTGACGATCTGCATTTGAAACTCTTTCGCCTACATAAATAAAATTAAATATAATTTAGATGCATTATAAATTGTAAATCCACTAAACCCGATTAAAGCATCTAAATTAATCAATTAAGAGCATTTAGTTATTAATCTCCTAATTACTCACCAAACATGAATAACCATTAAGAATCCATACTTTCAACCAAAATTACGATTAACATATAGGTAAAAAAGCATACAAAAATGTGTATATTTTGTATATATCATTATTTACCTGGTTTAATGTTGCACAAATTAGGTGAAAACCAGTATGAAACCCTACTGTGAGACGCAATTCCCACCCAATAAATTTCCATCATTTTAGCATATGTTGCTTTCATTGACTTAGTTATATGCAGCCGCAAAGACCCACTGTCAAAGTTGCCTGCAGGCCCCATCAGAGTTGATGAGCTGCATGCCACCAATTAATTATATTACTCATCACAACTTCCAACTAAATTGCATTACTAATCTCTTCTTCGTTATCCATTCTGTTGGATGGCTCTTAGTAGCATGTAAAGCTTCTTGGTATATTTTCATATTTTTGAAGTTAGCAAAAATCCACATCGAACTTCATGTTCAACAATTTGGCTACATGGCCCAGATAGAAGGAGTTGGGAACATGTTCGAATGTTATAATCATGATCAACTTGAACACATCACTGTTCTGCAACGACGGACCAATTGCATGTGATACGCACATGGATCACAGCAGTCAGCCTGTAGAGTTTGATACAAGGAATGTCCCACTCAAGCCGTCCAACATGATCAAAGTGGCACGAGTACTGCTGCAACGCAAATGTGCAATTGGCAATGCCCCACTTCAGGAAACAGCAGAGAGATGATAATTTACCTTAGCAACTGAGGAATGGTGCACGGTAGTGCCAATCTCCCAAAGAGAAGAAATAGCACAACATGAGTATCAAGCAAGGGAGCATGATATCTTGTCAACCTTCAAATGCTTTTACCAATTGTGCACTACTGAAAGGATTACTCTACCTTTCAAGCAAGTTTCTATAAGAACAAACGGTTGACAGAAAATGATCAATCAGGGGAGGGGCATCCATTTCCTTTCACCTAGAAGGAAAATGATCTTCAATGATGGCGGCCAGTTATTTTCATGTATGCCAATATATTGCTAGTGCCAGGCTTGAGTAGGACTGCATAAAAGTCACGTTTTACTAAGGAAATTGTACAATGGATAGCTCAACAAAAATGTCAGAAGTAAATGCTATAATCATCTTCGAAAAACTCAATTCTCGGTAGAGTTAAGTCGACTCGAAGTTTTGGAGTCATTCTTGCATTATGGAGGATATGACCCGCTTACTATAGAAGTTACGGAGTCTATTTGATCCAAAACATACAAAAAGTTACAATATTTAGTCCAATTTACTATTATCAAGCCAAATGCCGAGGAAAGAAAAAAATATTAAACAAAAAAAATTTAACTTTTAAGGTTGTGTATTACTCCACTTTTGCTTTAACTATAGACTGAAGGAGGGGGAAGAAAAGTCCATGAAGAAGAATGCTACGAGTTATTAATGGAATGAGCGCTAAATGTGATTCTATCTTAGTTCTAAAACTCTATTTTGACTCCAAAGACTCCCTGAGTCGACTCCACTCCGTACATTTTCGAGTAAAATTCCATTTCAACTCAAAAGTTACATAATTTCATGATTGTAATGATATTTAATAATGATTTTTTAATTTAATTAAACATGTCAGGCATTTTTATTAGCAAAAGTATTTCTACTAAATGTAAATATCATTCTGTATGTTGAATATATGACTCCATTTTGGCTCCATTAAGACTTTGAGTCGACTCCACTCAAATGGTTGTGGAGTCGAGTCCGAGCCTTGAATTTTCGAAGACCAGATTCTACTACAGTTTTCTGTACAAATTTTAATAGATATCATGAATTGAGAAAAATAAAATAAAAAATAAGAAACACTTGTACCGAGGACTCCAAGGAGTCATGAATTTGGCCATGTTAATATTAAGTGGGCGAGTTAAGGAATCAATTGACTTAGTAAGGGAGCAATGTGGATCTGAACCTACATTGGATTTTGACTTGATTTGCAATGGAGCCTAGTTGAATTCATAATTTCTGAAGTTAATAAGGTGTGTTTAAACTATGTGTTATGAAGTTTGTAACGATTAAAAAGGTTAGAGACGACATATAAATCGTAGTCATTGTCCATGCACGTTTCATTAATCGCGATTAAGACCTTTCACTAGTGGGCTCTACTTGGAGATTCTGCTGCACTATATCACAATCAAAACATAAACCAAACCAATTAATGATATGATGATTATTTGAAGCACCAAAAAAGTGCGTATATATAGTGACATAATCGAGAAAATCATTGATCCAACTTCTCTAGACATGACATTCCCACACATCATCTCCGAGGTGGACGGTGGGTGGAATGTGTGATCCCAATTCCCAGCATAATGTTAAAAAGACCTTATCTAAGTTGCTTCTGTTAAATTCTGGCCAACCAACGTTCAAAGGTCAGCATGACCAAGACCATTCATAGTATTCCCATAAATTCAGATGAGAAGTCTAACAAAACATTGTAGTGATCACTCATGATTCAGTGGTAATGTTCGTAGCCCATCGATCACCTTTATATAAGTTTTCTTTTACATATATTCTTAAAATTAAACTATAGCACTTCCCGGGCTCCCCCATTATTGTTCAACCTTTAATTTGCAAAGGTATCCTAGCTTCTTCTAAACAGATAAAGAGACCAACACATTCTTCTCTTTGCAGAGAAAAGCAGAAGTAACGTTTTGTAAGAGTCACTAGACCTGAATTCTTACCGTCATCTTACGAGCGATCACAAGGAATCAATGCCTTATCTATACTAGCCTTTGTCCTTCACATATTAATTTCTCATTTATGTTTACGTGTCTATACTCGCAACAAAAATGTACAACGTACAACACTCCTAACTGTTTGAATTCCCGTTGGTGTGCAAAAGTGTAAATGCGGTTTGTCCCCCCAAGGGAAGGAGGACACGGCCACGGCTGCTTTCATACCAGATGGACTTTAAACTCAATGTTGAAGGAACCACGTGAAATGATAATGGTGGCCTCAACGTCTATGAGGCCATGAAACGGGTCCTCAAGGCATTGGGGGAACTACATTCGAGTTATAACACAATCACATGGAAATTGATCCAGACCACTGGTGTATAACGTAACTCCTTGCTTCAGATGTGTATCTTGCATGAATTTCTTATGATCTGGCGTTTTTTACGGGTGCATTACTCTAGTGGAGATTGTATTTGTCCTGTGCCTGGCGATGTTGAAGGATATACACCCTAATTTTATGGCACAGAAATGCCAAAAGCTTCCTCCAATTGCATTCTTATCGACTTGTTTTCTACAAGCAACCTAGCAACGATATAAAAAGACTTAAACAATATATTGTCGCTGTGGGAAATGGGTAACATGTTATCCTATGCCAAAGATATCTAAGTCCCTCCGTTTATATAAAGTCCTTTTTGTTTTTTCAAAATGAAAAATCAGTTCATTGAAAGAAAAAACTGGTAGGACTACTACTATGGAATGGAGAGAGTATATGATTTCTCCTTGAATTCAGCGTGACAATAGCACCACACATGGACAATAGTTAAAGTTCTGGAGAAATTAAGCTTTTAATTTTTTTTATCCTTCCAGGGCCGAAAGATTATCCACTGCTTGTTTGCCATCAAGCCAATCTTTGTGGTTGGATGCCAACCATTTTCATGAAATACACAAAGAGTCATCTATCCACACTTCCATGATTCACCATATAATTTGGGACCACAGTCACTTCAAAGTAGATTCTAGCAGATAGCATTTAAAGTGCGATCACCACATTCAATTGACCGTGCCTCATACTGCGATCATGACTTATTCTTTTCTTTTCACATTTTTTTTAACCTTTTTATCCACTCATTATCAAATTTAACTTCCATCACACCGTAAAAATCCAGTCCTCAAATGATCCAGAGTTCGAACCCCTGGTCTTTGGCCACCGGATTACTCAATGTATATGATGGGTGGGCCTTGTATGCACCCGAGGGGATACGGTGCTCTAAGAGGTCGGCCGTCCTGCCCCTTCTAGTCGGGTCACAAGGACTCACGCACCCCTCGTGATAAAAAAATAAACAAACAAACCACAATCTGAATGATAGAAAGGATCAAAATTGAAGGCATTTCAATTGGGAAAAAAAGGTATCAAATCTTGTGAATGGGAGAGCGGTGAAGGGTACTGTTGGTTGTTAAGGATGAGAGGGTAATGGTTGAAATGCATGGCGTGGCGGAGGGAAGGCCACGAGGGCTGAGCTGACAGAGTGTGGCAGTGCGTTTGATGAAGGGATCAGAGAAGGGGAATGGGGGTTGTGACTGATTGAGATGGATATGCGTTGGCTAATTAAAGAGGATTTTGGAAGAGCGTGATCACTGATCAGCATGTCATCAACGCGGGGGGGGGGGGGGCACCTGCATCATCTCCATCTTAATTCCCTATTCCCAATCCCAACTTTTTTTATGCCTGGTTATCGTCAGCATGGATACGTACACTAAAAAAGTAGTCCGCTGGGGAATTGCAGTCCGTCAGATTTCGATCTGGTGGTACACGTTAATACAGGAGGTAGGCAAGTTTGAATCACACGATATTATGGAGCATACCATCGCGTGTGAGCGATGCTAAATTTTTTTATTTGAAGTTCAAAGTAGTTCTGCCAATCATAAGGGGGGGCTTTGCGACACAATGGAGTGAACTGTCAGATATAAATTTTTAAGAAAAAAAGAGGAATTGTACAGTTTTAGGTATGGGAAAATCCCTCAATGACTCGATCTAAGTGGTACCTCTGTTTTTAATTTGATGTTTGGTTCAGATGAATCTAGAAGTTCTTTTAGTTCTTATCTATGTAATATCATATTTAATTAGTTAATAAATTTTGCCTTGTTAGTAAGTAACCAACTTAGCTGGCCCGTTGCAAGATGGAGCAGCCTGGTCCTTCCTTTTTGTCAGTTAGGCCATGGCCTCCCCCACCCGGCCCCCGAGCTTCTCCCCCACCTCGCGCAACCCAACCCCCCTTCACCTCATCCGATCCCCCCTCCCTTGGGCCCTAGAGCAAATGCCACACCCTCCAGGGTCGTGCCTGTCTCCCCTCCTTAGGTAAGCCTCTTCAGAGGTGTCTCTGAGGCATCCAATTCACTCACCTTCCACCCGGAGCTGAAGGGGTTGACATCAATTAGAATCCCTCAAGAGATTGTCGACAGAGAAGCCTTAAGATGGATAAACACGCTTGTTGGATATGCCATGGGGAAACGTCCGTCTTTTGTATGGTTTAAGGAGTATGTCTTTAAGATTTGGAACCCCCTTACCCAAACCCTCCGCCGACACCTCACCTTTGCTCAACCGCCCCTCCTCCTCCAACGCCTCACCTCCGACCCTATCTTCTCTTATTCTTCTTCTTCTTCTTCTCCTCCTCCTCTCCTCTCCTCATCCCCACCACCTTCATCGCCACCCTTGCCCTCACCTCTGCTCTTTACACAGAAAACCCCCTTACCCAAACCCTCTGCCGATGCCTCACCTCCGCCCAACAGCGCCTCCTCCTCCGACGCCTCACCTCCGCCCCTGTCTTCTCTTCTTCTCCTCCTCTCCTCTCCTCATCCCCACCACCTCCCCCCCTCCTGGTGCGAAGGTCCCCCCAACGGCCAAAGGCGCCGCCTTTGGCAGTGATCTTCGGCTCCAGCCTCTTCCGCCACCACCCCGACCCCTCCTACCCTCACCCCGACCGATCTTCCACCCTAGCAGCCCCAGCCTCGCCACCCTCTTCGCCTATGCCAGTGCTCCCACCACCTGCTCGACAAAGTGCCGAAGTGAGTTCCTGCGAATTGCAGTGGTCCTTTCTTTTGGTCAGTTAGGCCATGGCCTCCCCCACCCGGCCCCCGGGCTTCTCCCCCACCTCGCGCAACCCAACCCCCCTTCACCTCATCCGATCCCCCCTCCCTTGGGCCCTAGAGCAAATGCCACACCCTCCAGGGTCGTGCCTGTCTCCCCTCCTTGGGTAAGCCTCTTCAGAGGTGTCTCTGAGGCATCCAATTCACTCACCTTCCACCCGGAGCTGAAGGGGTTGACATCAATTAGAATCCCTCAAGAGATTGTCGACAGAGAAGCCTTAAGATGGATAAACACGCTTGTTGGATATGCCATGGGGAAACGTCCGTCTTTTGTATGGTTTAAGGAGTATGTCTTTAAGATTTGGAACCCCCTTACCCAAACCCTCCGCCGACACCTCACCTTTGCTCAACCGCCCCTCCTCCTCCAACGCCTCACCTCCGACCCTATCTTCTCTTATTCTTCTTCTTCTTCTTCTCCTCCTCCTCTCCTCTCCTCATCCCCACCACCTTCATCGCCACCCTTGCCCTCACCTCTGCTCTTTACACAGAAAACCCCCTTACCCAAACCCTCTGCCGATGCCTCACCTCCGCCCAACAGCGCCTCCTCCTCCGACGCCTCACCTCCGCCCCTGTCTTCTCTTCTTCTCCTCCTCTCCTCTCCTCATCCCCACCACCTCCCCCCCTCCTGGTGCGAAGGTCCCCCCAACGGCCAAAGGCGCCGCCTTTGGCAGTGATCTTCGGCTCCAGCCTCTTCCGCCACCACCCCGACCCCTCCTACCCTCACCCCGACCGATCTTCCACCCTAGCAGCCCCAGCCTCGCCACCCTCTTCGCCTATGCCAGTGCTCCCACCACCTGCTCGACAAAGTGCCGAAGTGAGTTCCTGCGAATTGCAGTGGTCCTTTCTTTTGGTCAGTTAGGCCATGGCCTCCCCCACCCGGCCCCCGGGCTTCTCCCCCACCTCGCGCAACCCAACCCCCCTTCACCTCATCCGATCCCCCCTCCCTTGGGCCCTAGAGCAAATGCCACACCCTCCAGGGTCGTGCCTGTCTCCCCTCCTTGGGTAAGCCTCTTCAGAGGTGTCTCTGAGGCATCCAATTCACTCACCTTCCACCCGGAGCTGAAGGGGTTGACATCAATTAGAATCCCTCAAGAGATTGTCGACAGAGAAGCCTTAAGATGGATAAACACGCTTGTTGGATATGCCATGGGGAAACGTCCGTCTTTTGTATGGTTTAAGGAGTATGTCTTTAAGATTTGGAACCCCCTTACCCAAACCCTCCGCCGACACCTCACCTTTGCTCAACCGCCCCTCCTCCTCCAACGCCTCACCTCCGACCCTATCTTCTCTTATTCTTCTTCTTCTTCTTCTCCTCCTCCTCTCCTCTCCTCATCCCCACCACCTTCATCGCCACCCTTGCCCTCACCTCTGCTCTTTACACAGAAAACCCCCTTACCCAAACCCTCTGCCGATGCCTCACCTCCGCCCAACAGCGCCTCCTCCTCCGACGCCTCACCTCCGCCCCTGTCTTCTCTTCTTCTCCTCCTCTCCTCTCCTCATCCCCACCACCTCCCCCCCTCCTGGTGCGAAGGTCCCCCCAACGGCCAAAGGCGCCGCCTTTGGCAGTGATCTTCGGCTCCAGCCTCTTCCGCCACCACCCCGACCCCTCCTACCCTCACCCCGACCGATCTTCCACCCTAGCAGCCCCAGCCTCGCCACCCTCTTCGCCTTTGCCAGTGCTCCCACCACCTGCTCGACAAAGTGCCGAAGTGAGTTCCTGCGAATTGCAGTGGTCCTTTCTTTTGGTCAGTTAGGCCATGGCCTCCCCCACCCGGCCCCCGGGCTTCCCCCCCTCCCCCCCCCCCACCTCATCTGATCCCCCCTCCCTTGGACCCTAGAGCAAATGCCACACCCTCCAGGGTCGTGCCTGTCTCCCCTCCTTGGGTAAGCCTCTTCAGAGGTGTCTCTGAGGCATCAAATTCACTCACCTTCCACCCGGAGCTGAAGCGGTTGACATCAGTTAGAATCCCGCAAGAGATTGTCGACAAAGAAGCCTTAAGATGGATAAACACGCTTGTTGGATACGCCATGGGGAAACGTCCATCTTTTGTATGGTTCAAGGAGTATGTCTCTCAGATTTGGAACCTGGCTGGGTCGTTCGAAATGCAATCCTTGGCGGGCAGGTTCTTCATGTTTAAATTCACTTCTCCGGAGGATTGTGAGCGAATCCTGAACTCCATGTGGACTGTCGGCGGTAGGCCACTGATCCTACATAAATGGCACCCAGGCATGGGCCGGTTCGTGAATTGGTGAAATTTGTCTCGATTTGGGTTCGTTTTACCGATCTTCTACCCCAGTACTTTGCAAAGGAAAGCTTGAGCATGGTGGCTAGTCTTATGGGGCACCCCTATTCTCTGATAGAGCTACAGCTGACCGTACTCGTCTAGAATATGCCAAAGCCTACATTGAAATAGATTCGGATTTCAAGTTCCCCTCCATCGTCCATGTGGCCACTAAGGACAGGACCTTCTTCCCACAATCAGTGGAGTATGAATGGAAGCCTCGCATTTGTTC
The DNA here is from genome assembly GCA_039654745.1 of Houttuynia cordata. Classification (NCBI taxonomy): domain Eukaryota; kingdom Viridiplantae; phylum Streptophyta; class Magnoliopsida; order Piperales; family Saururaceae; genus Houttuynia; species Houttuynia cordata. Next base: position 28,265,741 of record CM077504.1, read on the forward strand.
CAAATGTAAATGTTTCGACTTTCGACCACACCACCACCTCTTGTACATCAAAAGAAATTTGGATTGAGACTCTTCATTGCCCATCCCTTGTTGCTGAAGTAGGCGGAAACACCATGGGTTTGACAGCTACAGAGAATGCCATGTCAGTCGCGGGCTCCCCTAAGCCTGTCATAGCATGCCCTACCTCTCATATGGTCCCAAGTGCTAGGACTAAGGCCACACTGAATCTAGAATTGGAGCCCCCCAAGCCCTCCTCCCCTGAGAACAACCATTTGGCAGACAATCGATATGGAGATATGAGGTTAGTAACAAGTAACTCCCCATCTGTGATTGGCCAGGTACCCTATATGGTATTTGATATGCATAAAATATACATATTTATATTCCTTATTTACCTATATGCTAGTGTAATTTTAATGATAAAATATAAATAAAATGGGTTATTTGTGATTAGGATAGTAAATAGAGATTAATAATTAATTTACTCTAATTAACTATTTTAGATGCATTAATGAATTTAAGGAATCATATTTTTATTATGCGTCTAATTTTGGTTTGGTTTTATTATTGTAGGTTCAAAAATACGAATTGCCGATCGATAGCAGAAGAGCGCATTTGTCGAGTTTTGAAGCGCCAAAGCGACCCGAGAATTGAGATCACAAGCAGAAAAAGATCTGATCCGTTGATGATGTACTTAAGAGAAGACGAGCGCGTGGAATCAAAGGATGGGCGTTCAAACTCAATCCGGCGACTGAGATTGCTTGGATGGGTTTTATTTGATTGAAAGAAAAGAAAAAAAAGGAAATTGAAATGAACTGGTTCGGTCCGAAGAAAGTAAATAAAGAAAAAATAAGATAACCTAAGCCGCTGGCTCGGGTGTCTAACAGCAGAGCAGAAACTCTGCTCGAGTGCCGGTGGTATGAGGGCAGAGCCCGACGGAAGGTGATGGGCGGCGGCCTTGGATTCCGGCGGCCATGGGTCGAGCTCGAAGGCGGAGCTCAATGGTGAGCTTCATGGCGGTGCTGTAGAGGAGTCGAAGATGGCAACTGTGGAGCGATTGAGGGACAATTGAAAGCAACAACCTGGGCTTAAGATCGACAGATGGCGATGGCTTGGTCCGATGATGAGTTCACGACGGTCAGGAAGGCTTGTGCAGAGATTCCATTGGTGCAAGGAGTAGGAGAAATAGAAGGAATGGTCGCTATTTGGAAAGATCCGGATTTGGAAATTTGCGTGTAACAGAGCCGAATCGAGAAGGCGTCGAGGCAAATCGAGTTGCAGACGTGTTCCAGTATGGTAAGCTTCTATATTCAGTTCGATTGGAGATGGAAAAAGGGGCGATTTGGCTCGGTTGGGAAAGGAGGAAGGACTGTTCTTGCAGTCTATATAAACAGCACTGCCAGAAACAAAAAAAAAAGTTCATTTTGGTGGAAACAGCGGGTGATTTTTCTGAAAGTGGGTCATGTTTTTGGCCGGATTCAAGTGGAAAAAAGGCCGGGAGACAGGAGAATCGATTGGGGGAGAGAAGAGGAAGAGAATTGTGAAGAAAAGTGAAGATTTTGTGCTATTTTTCATATGTTACAGTACTAGCTACAGTACCTACGAAGAGCTACAGTGATTTCGGTAGTTTGGGGGAGACGATGAACAGTGCTCGTGGTGAACAGTGATTTGCTGCAGTGTTCCTGCTACAGTATCCGTGAATAGTAAAATTGCTACAGTATTTTTCCCGATGCAATTTCTTCCAAATCTGATTTTTCTCATGAATATGAATAGCTAAATCTCTTGTCAAAGCTAGAGGTGACATTATTTGATTAATATTTCTATGTCTATGAAAGAGTTATTTATTACTTATTTTGATTGAATGTGATGTTTTGATAAAGTCATAATCTATATAGTTATTTGATTTGTCGTTAACGCAAGGTACGTTGAATGCTTATAATTCCCTGTGATTAGTAGACTATGCTCGTTAATGATGAATGTTCGGTCAAATATTTATGAGAATTATTATGATGAGTTTGAATGCAATATCATCCGATTAGGTCAAATCATTATTTGAATCTAATTGTGTAATTAAATAGACATAGAATATTGATTAAATAATTGATCCTTGAAGCTTTGATATCTCTCATTAATTATCTTTGCCTGTCTTTAGTTAGTTTTAATTGAATCTTTATTCGTCATTTTAGTAGTTAATTAAATTACAATTTCTCTACATAATTTCCTGATAAGAATCTTAATTTGCTAAGCTAAGTAGTGTTTAAATTAGTTTAGAATAGATTAATTCTATTCTACATCCACTCCCTGTGGTTCGACCTTGGACTTTCCAAGTATATATTACGATTGTCAACCTTCTCTTGGGTTCGATCAGTATTGGGTAAACATGTTAGGGCTTATGATGGCTCACCCTTATACCTCCCCTCCACCCCCCCCCCTCCTCCCATGTCATAGTGGATGTGAATGCGAATGGAGGCCCAACGCAGATCGATCCGGCCCTATTGTCCCCATCTCCCTTGGAAGCTCTTAGGGAGGCTCCTCAGCAGATCCATCACTTGCAGGATTGGAACGTTCCCGGAAAGAGGGGGGTCAAGCCTCTGTCTAAGTCTGGTCTAGAACGAATTGACCATGCATCAAACCCTTTTCACCCAATACAGGATAGTGATGAGTCAATCTCCGAAGTTTCGTCCTCTCTGTCGACTACAGCCAGAAGGACCCAACCAGCCCGAGCGGTTGCCCAAAATAACACTACCAAGAAAGAGAAAGCAAAAAATAAAGTGGGGGCGACTGCCCCCAACCCCAAGTAAATGTCCATTTGTAGCTCGAATATCCGTGGCCTGGGCCACGGAAGTAAGAGGTCGACGGTGTTAGACCTTGTCAAGAATGAAGAGGTATTCCTGTTGGCGCTTTGTGAAACTAAAGTCAAGAGAAGACAGGTGGATCGTATTAACAGAAAAGTTATTACGGGATGGGAGTCCTTTAATAATCTAAATTCCGATGAATCGGGAAGGCTCTTGGTTTTCTGGAATCCTAATGTTGCTACCGTTCAGAAGGTGCAGAAGACCTCCCAGACGCTTCATTGCCTTGTCACGTACTCCTCAGGTGATTCATATTATTTCACAGCTGTTTATGGTTCTAATGATGCCCAGAAGCGAAAAAAGTTGCGGCATACCCTTTGCAACCTTAGCAGTACAATAAGTGGTCCTTGGATAGTGATGGGTGATTTTAATGCTATTTGGCATGAGTCGGAAAGAATGGGAAGAGACACCACGCCTCAAGCTAACTCATAGCCTTTAATGATTGTATCTTACAAGCTGGATTGCAGGAAATTCCATCCCCTCTATCTTACACATGGAGCAACAATCAATTGGGTAACAACCTTACTCTTTGTCGAATTGATAGAGCTTTTGCTAATCCTGATTGGTTCATCAGATCCCCCACCTCCAGACTCCATTGTCCTCCTCCAGGCTTATCGGATCATAACCCCATCGTCTTTCGAATGCGCCATCCTTTCCCAAAAGATCCGGTTCCATTCAAGTTTTTTTGCCATGTGGAAGCAGGATGTAAGCATACGAGAGGTTATCTCTAAAGCCTGGGAGATGCCCATTCAAGGTCAGCCCCTATTTATCCTTTTCAAAAAATTGCAGCCTTATAAGGAAGCTCTTAAAAGGTGGAATAGAGATCACTTTGGGGATGCTAATACCAGATACAGAGCAGCAGTCCTCGAACTCCACACCCTACAAAATGTCCTGCAAAATCAACCTCTTGATGATGCTCTAAGGAGGAGTGTTAACTCTATGAAGCAAAAAGTTTGTGAAGAGGATGGTATTAGAGAACAATTCTATCGGCAAAAATCAAGAATTAAGTGGCTCAAAGAGGGAGACAAATGCTCCAAGTTCTTCCATGCCTCTGTTACCTCTCACAGTGTTTGGAACACCATTCATGAGATACTTGATGATGTGGGCACGCGGTTGGACTCCCCTCAGGAAATAGGAGCCAAAGCAGAATTGTTCTACAAAAACCTTTTCGCTCCTACCACTACAACCTCTCAGGTACCACTCCCTTTCTTGTGAACTCTGACTCTGGACCAAGCTGCCTTCCTGTCCAGTGATGTAGATAATGATGAGATCAAAGGGGTAGTACTCCAGGCGCCTAATGGAAAGGCTCCAAGGTCGGACGGATTTCAGAAAAAATTCTTCGTTCACTTTTGGGACATTATTGGCCAGGACTTCCTTGCGGCAGTACGGGATTTCTTCAAGAGAGGGTATATGCTCAAGGACTTAAATCACACTTTCCTAACTTTTATCCCTAAGAAGGTGAACTCAAAGAGCTTTGAGGAATTCAAACCGATTGCCCTATATAACTTCATCTACAAAACTATCTCAAAGTTTATGGCAAACAGGTTGGCTGTAGTGCTCCCACTTCTTATTAGCCTCAATCAGTCGGCCTTTGTAAATGGGAGAATTATTGGTGAGAACATCTTGCTTGCTCACGAACTCGTCGGCAACATGCATCGTCAAGGGGGTCAGAAAAGACTTTGTGTAAAAGTTGACTTGAGGAAAACATATGATAAGGTGAGATGGGACTACATCTTCTATGTCCTGGAGTCCCTTGGTTTCGATAACAAATGGATCCACTGGACCCGGCAGTGTATTTGCACTCCCACTTTCAGCGTCTTTGTCAATGGGTCAAACTATGGGTACTTCTCTAGTGCTAGTGGCCTTCGACAAGGATGCCCTTTATCGCCGCTCCGATTTTTATTATGTATGGAAGGACTGTCAGCCATGTTGAATCATGCCTCATTGAATGGCAATCTCAAGGCTCCAACCATTGAGGGAGGTATACCTATCTCACATCTCCTCTTTGCTGATGATGTTCTGTTGTTCTCTAAGGAGGATGTACAATCGGTGGTGTGCATTTAGGACATTCTCTCAGATTTTGCAAATATGTCGGGCACTCGGGCCTCCAGGCGAATATTAGCAAGAACTCTGTTTTTTTCTCTACAGGGTGCCAACACAATTCAACCATCCTAGAAATGCTTGAATTTCAAGAAGGGTGCTTTCCGATTACCTATCTAGGTATGCCTCTCTCCTCTAAGGGTATATCCTATTCAGCCTGTAAGCCTCTTCTTGACATGATATCTGGACAAGTGAATGGGTGGAAAACTGCACTCCTATCTTACACATGGAGACTACAATTGATTAAATCAGTTATTGGCGGATTGAATGTTTATTGGACATCTTGTTTCAAACTTGCCAAAAAAGTCTGTCACAAAGTGGAGAGTATCATGGCCATGTTCTTGTGGAAAGGCTCCACCCAATCTAATGGATTTCACAACAGTTCCTGGCGGAAGCTTTGTCGTCCTCTGAAAGAAGGAGGCCTTGGAGTTAGACGTATCCAAGACATCAATAACGCAAATCTTGCCAAACTCTTTTGGAGGTGTCTTACCTGTACAGAATCTCTTTGGTGTCTTTGGGTACACGGGGTGTATCTTAGCACCAACTCCATCTGGTCGACTAGAGTTCATAATTGCTCCTATGCATGGCAATCCATCCTTCAATTGCAATCCTTCATGTAGGAGAGAGTAGTGGTCAACATTGGAAATGGACGCACAGTAAGGATGTGGGTGGACCTGTGGAGTGGTCCCTTATCCCTCGCCCAGAAATTTGGCAACAGAACCGTTCTGGAATTAGGAGGTAACACAAATGAAACAATGGCAGATTATCTTAAGTCTGGCAAACTTCAAAGTGAATACTTAATCTCAAGAAAAGGTGATCTTGCCAAAAAAGAAATTCTAGAGAAATTGCCGGTGCTCACTGATTTGGAGGATTCTTTTGGATGGCTCAACCAATCTAGTAAATTCACATTTAAGAGTGCCTGGGATGCTTTCAGAGTGAAATCTGGGAAGGTGCCGTGGCATGACCTTATTTGGTTCAAACATCGAGTGAACCGTTACTCCTTTTGTGCCTGGATGGCTCTCATGGAAGGGCTACTCACTCTAGACAACCTGAAGAGAAGAGGGATATCCTAAGTTAACAAATGTGTTTTGTGCAGGAAAAATGAAGAATCAACCAGACACCTCATGTTTGAATGCATATATGCTAAGGTGGTATGGCGTATATTCCTACGTAAGTGCAATATTTATCATCCAATTAGGGGGTGCTCTATGGAACTGGAATGGCTGACTTAGTTGATCAAGAACAATAAACACACAGGGCATATTATCCAAGCTGGTTTCACATGTTTTATCACTATGATATGGGAAGAGTGAAACAGGTGAATCTTTGAAGACCATAAGCGTGAGACATATATCTTGGACCCCAACCTTATCCATAGATCAAAGGAGATCCTTACCGCCTTCCAACTCAAAGAGATTTGCCTCACTCATAGCCCTTTCTTGCATACCTTTTGGGATGAGCACAACCCCTGAACAAAGGGTCTGGAGGGCTCTCAAGATTGGGAGGGATTGACTATTTTTGCCCTGTTTTTGGCATGGGGTGAACCAGTACTTTGTATTGTCTTTTAATTTCTTGGGGGTGTGCACGCCTCATGAGTCATCTTGTTGAGGTGAGGTTGTACTCGCTTGGTTTCTTTAATACAATTTTTTAATTATAAAAAAAATGTCGAAGGTTTTGGCTCATTAAAATCTTCTAAAAAAGGCTCAAGTAGTATTTTTCCTTTTTTTGTTGAATCGAGGTGTTCTGACAAGAGCCCACTCGCAAAATGCAATAATCAGAATCATTAACATAGGAAGAAACTTTTCGGTACAGTGCACACGCACACACACAAAGAAAGAAAAAAATCAAAAAAATATGAACTTCAAAGGAAAATATTTTAGTGACCAATTTTGAGGACCAGATTAATGACCCCAGATGCACAATTGCAGGGCCCCATGCCAAGGTGGCATGAGGTCATTAAATCTGGTCCTCAAAATTGGTCATGCTAGACGCCCTCAGCTTCAAACTAACAGGATGTTGTTGGGATGGCACGCTCTTGACGGGGAGGTCATGATTTTGATCCCCTGACTCCATTGGCCACCTACTTCGGATTATATCCTGATTTATACTTTGCACATGATGAGTGGGCCTTGTTTGTACCCGAAGGGATTGGTGGTGGAATATAGTACTCTAACAAGGGGTTAGTCGTTCTGGATTATAAAATTCTGAATTTCAAATATAATTTGTACTAATATAAAATTCTTGAATTTAACTACTTGATTTAAAAAATTTTAAACTTCCCCAGATTCTATTGTAAGAATCCTTGGATTTAAGTTTTAAATTTTAGAATATTGAACACCTCTTTCTCTCCTAACGATCCATGGTGAAGTGGTTGCTCCGATGGCAAAGACGGCGAGTCCAACAAAGGAGACGGTGGATTCAACATCATAGATGGTAGGTCCAATGGCAGAAATGATGGTTCCAGCGGCGAAGATGGTGAGTACGACAACAGAGATTGTGAGTATGGGGTGGATGAAAGTAGTGATTCCGGTGGCAAACACGATGAGTCTAGCGGCAAAAACGATGACGTCAATGGTGGTTATAGTGATGGAGACAGTGATTCTGCCGAGGAAGACGATGACGTTAGCAATGGAAACAATGGTTATGGCAACGGAGATTGTGATTCCTGCAGCGGTGATGATGAGTCCGTTGTCACTAGAGGTTCTGACAGCAGAGATGGTGATGCCGTCAACGGAGATGGTGGTTCGGCAGCAAAGATAATTCATCCGGCAACTAAGACGATGACACCGACAATGGTTCCAACGGCAGAGACGTTGATTTCGACAGCATAGACGATAGGGCTGCATCTTGGGCCAGGTTGTCTCAGGTATAGCATAACCCGACCCTACCCGAGATAGAACCCGCAATACCCTAGAACCCGAGATAGGAATTGAGATTTTAATAAAATAATAAATATAATTTTAAAAAATAATAATAAAATAATTTATATAATTATAATAATAAAAAATTGTATATATATTAGAAAATGAGGGGTTAAAATGGTATATATAGGGTAGGGTCAGATCTTGGGTATTTTAAAGTCAAACCCGACCCTACTCGAGATAGGACCCAACCCGAACCGACCCCGGTCAATGTCAGGTCGGTTCCATCTGGGTTAGGTTTTTTGGTGCAGCCCTAATAGACGATGATGGTAGCAGCGGAGATGGTGGTTCTGCCGGCGTTAACAATGAGTTTGGCGGAGTAGACGGTGGTTCCAGCTGCGAAGATGGTGACACCGGTGGTTGTTCCGGCCACAAGAAATGGTGGGTCTGGTGGCAAAATGGTGACGTCGGCTGCATCGGCGAAGGAGATGGTGGTGTTGGTATTGAGTGTGATGGGTAAAGGTGGCCATTACGAGAGGTCAAGAATAGAAGAAGAGAAGGAAGAAGCTTGACCAATAACTTTAAAATTCCATATCCATAGATAGAACTATAAAATTACCATTTCTAATATAACTGCATTGATAAAATTCTGGTCATTTTAAATTCTATTGCTTTGACTAACTTTGAACTTGAATTTTGCAATTCCACGTCGAATCCATTAACGCTACATGTAGAATATCATATTGTAAATCCTCATTGACCAAGACTGAATTTTGAAATATCATTGAAAATCCGGAATGACTAACACCAAATTTTAAAATTCAAAGATTTTATTTTGAAATCCATAATCACTAACCCCATGTAAAAGGGAGGTAGTCCGATCCCGTCTAGTCGGTTTGTAAGGCTTTGGCACTCTCATTACTTGAACAAAAAATGAGCTTCACCACTATGCGGAAGCCAGGGCCACACCTTTGGAAGTGGAGATCTTGAATTCGAAACCCCACTCCATTTGTAATCGACAAAGATTATATTTATACCTAGTACGCATGTGTGTGGTGTAGGGGTATAAATGGACAGATACGGACAAGCTACATCCATAGCCGTCCGCTCACATTAGAACTAGGTGTCCGTCCACCGTCCGTGCAGACACCCCTATGTGTCCGTTACGGACACAGACGCAAATGGAAACAGATCATTTACCTTATAAATTGTCACGAGCACGGATACGAACGGACATGGATGGCTCTGCATGCAGACGCACCATGTCCACAGTCACGCCCGCTCATATGCCAGACCACCAAAGTTGTCCATGTCAGTGACGGACAAATTTTAATGTATGTTTGGACAGTAAAATGGATGGATGGACGGACACGAACATCCGGATGCCGTTTACACCCCTAGTGTGGTGTACATGTGCTCTAAGAGGTTGGTTGCCTTGCCTCTTCTTATAAAGGTTGAGGGTTCAGAAACCCTTCTTTAGCCAAAAATTATTTTTAATTAAGTAGAAGGATATACCGACCCAAATAGTTGGGATAAGGCGTATGATGATGATGATATATATAGGGTGCGTTTGGAAGCGAAAATACTATCAGGCGTGACGACCTTTCAGGGTGAAAATAATCACATTGATTTTATAAAAGGTGAAATATGTTTAAAAATTGAAAATAAATCACATTGATTTGTGTTTTGAAAGGAATACTCGACGGCGGAGTTATTGAGACTCAAAAGGAGAAGGAGACAACTATCGTGTAATCAATTACATGATAGCTTTTAATAGGACAAACTTCAACAATGTATTTCTTACTCATTTCTGGTCCGTTTTCACCCATCTTTTTTTATTCTTCACTATTTTTAGTGCTCTTTCTTATAATGATGATATCATAAAGATTTTAAGGCACCGTGTACTATTTATCATAGATTTTGTAGTATTTTATAGGATATCAAGATCATTAGGATATCATGATGATTAGAAAGAGCATAAAAAATAAGGAAGAAAAAAATGGCAAAAAATGGATAAAAAATTAGCGAGATATGAACTGTTGAAGTGTGTCCTATTTTAATAGGCGATTACACGATCCAATGTGCTATTACACAATCCAATGTGCTATCGTGTAATCCAACACACGATACAGAGTGTCGTTATTATGTAATCGATAGTACAACACATGATAGCCTAGGTCCCATTTTAATAGGTGATTACACGATACAGAGTGTTATTATGTAATCGATTACACGATACAGTATGTTTAATGGGACAAACTTCAATGATGCATTTCTTACTCATTTATGATCCGTGTTTGTAAAAAAAAATCATTCTTCTTCATTTTTAGTGCTATTTCATAAAGATGTTGAGCTACCACGCACTATTTATCATAGATGTTATGGTATTTTTATCGATAGGATCTCAAGGTCATTAGGATATCATGATTATCAGAATGGGCATAAAAATAAGGAAGAAAAAAATGGCCAAAATCGGACTAAAAATAAGGGATATATGATTCGGGAAAGAGAAAGGAGATGGAGCTGATTTTTTCGTTGAAGAGGAGCGACGACTGATTCGTCAGCCTCTATGAGAATCACGTTTTCAAAGGTAAAAGGTGAAAATTTTTACTTATCACCATCACCGACCACTATTAGTATTTTCAGCTTCCAAATGCTTTTCAGACTTGATAGCACTTTTTGAAGCCCAAAAGGTAGTTTTTCTCATCTTCCAAATGCACCGATAGTGTGACAATCTATTGGACATGTTCACCTCTAGCCTCTTCCTTGACATGGAGTGATAGCCTCACTTTCTGGAGCGTATTTGACATGCGTGTTTGACACTCTAGCCCAGTACTAGAGTGTAAGGAGTGATAGCCTCACTTTTTGAAGCGTATTTGACATGTACTCTATTACTGGGCTTGTCGCCCGAAAAATTATTGGCTACGTGCCGCGCAGGGGGAACAGTGTGCTTATCACCAATGGGTGATGGGCACACACCCCTGTTTGTCATGATTACCACAAGGGACCCACAAGCAGGGGGGTCGTGCCCATCACCCATTGGTGATGAGCACACTATTCCTATACGCAGCGCACAGCTAATAACTTCTCCTAGTCGCCCTGCCCGTTTTATTTTTGGCTAGGTAAGCAGAGTATGTATTAAGCTCAAAATCAGAAGAGTACGTCAATATATCCAATACAAAGAAAATCCTGGCTCAAAAATACGAGCTACAAATTGCCCACCGAAGTCGAAGATAGAACATATCAGGAATCCGTATATGAAAGACGATCACAAGGACTACAAAACCAAAACCTGTAATATTCATAACAAAACACAACGAACCTAAAATTGATTGACATGCACCTTCTAATCTGATCCTAAATGCTTGGACATCCCCAGCTAAGAGAAGTAAAAGAACGATAATATGTGCTATTATTGTAAGGTAATCTGTCCCCTAGTTGGCCGTAACTTCCTCTCTGATTCAACGTCGCCTGTGTGACAGGATATCTAACTGACCGGTATGCATAGTGATAGAAGATACAATTCTAGGATGTAACAAAAGTTTGGGACTCATGATGGGTCCTTCATAAATAAATCCGTCGGTATTTTGAGTTGGAATTGACTATCACACCATTGTATGGTAGTCCCTTCTTGTGAATGTTTTTTGCTTGTGATTGTTTTCTAATTTCCTCGGACTATGAAAGATGAGTTTCTAATCTTTTCCTCGTGGATACAAAGGATACCTGACTAGTGACTGCTTACACTAAAGTTCTATGGCTCCTACGGGCTACGGCGCATTGTCTTCGCCGTTGATCCTGATGGATCGATGGCTTCTGTAAATGGAGAGCAAAGATAACATGGTCTGCTAAGAGTAAATAAGCAATAGAAAGAGCTCATTGGTGTAGAACAACCTGATGTCCTCATGTAGAGCACCTGCGCGCCATGGGCCCCGCTGCCATGGTGAAGCCCGCGAGGAAAAGATTAGAAATCAAGCACGTTCAGGTGAAAGTTACATACCACCCAACCATCCATCCACAGTTTCACAGGGAACATATCTAAGTCCCCATGGTGTGTTACATTGTGATGATTATAATTATCTCTAATCTTGGTGATTCCATTATTTTAGTACTGACTTTTGGGTTAACGTCCTCAAATCAATTAAGTCCATGTAAGGGGAGAATTAAGCTATTTAAACTTTGAAAACAAGAAGCAAAATCTGTAGGGATGTTGGGGTCCCCCTCTTTTCTATCCTTTCTGACACCCTCTGCACTCACTGTTCTTTCTCTCTCACTCTCTCACCGTGACAATGGCGTAAGCGTGGTGCCTGATAGTGCAAGCAAAGCAAGAACCTCTCCACTTTATTTTTATCACTCTCTTAAAACTCTCTGTCCTCTTTGTCTGTAAAAAATCTGCTTTTCCTCCCTCACCTCTCCCTCAAAACTCCTTCCTTCATCACTCTTTCACCTCTACTTATATATCATAACCTCCCTTGTTTTAGTGCCTTCCCAGCCAGAAAACTCTCTCCTGAACCCTTCTCTCCTCCATCAACCCATCCCTTGTCTTTTGTCCTGAACCTCCTTAGCTTCCCTTCCTCTAATGTCCCTAAGTAGGTTAATTTGAAGATTTCTCGAGGCAGTTTCTCCTAGGAGCTGATGTGGGGCATCACTAATCCAGCCATAGTTAGCTTGGGTTTCTCTAAATACCCATTTTCTCGCTTTGGATCTCTTCATGCTGTATTTCTTCCTCACATCTCAAGTGCTTAGAGAGGAAAGACAAATTTGTTTTTCACTTGCTCGTCATCTTTCCTCTCCTTGTAGGGGGAGGAGACAAGGTGCAGCAGTAGCTTTTCATGCACTTGAAACAAACTAAGGATCATTACATTTATTTCTTTCTGTTGCTTTCCATCTTCTACACCCCATTCTTCTTTTCTTCATCTGCTACTAATTGAACCAGGTGCTTTCATTTTCGACGTACGGACTACAGAAGAGCACCAAGACATCCTCCTGCTGCTGCTTTTTCATTATTTCTCATCTTTTAGATCACTTAGCTGCTCCAGCCTCCCAACATTCAATTTAACCAAATTACCAGATTTCCTAGCTCTTATGCTTCCTCTAGCTACTTCCTTTGCAAAATCATGAAGTCGGTGTTAGAGTAGTAGATAGTTTAAGCTAGTTCATAGAGTCTGATCAGCTGGGTTCAACTGTTTCCTCTTTTCCCACATTAACTTTAGTTTGATCCTTCTATTCGATAGAAATCCAAGGGAGGAGAAAGCATGGATATTTCAGCTCACGGAGGCGACATTCCGATGCCACTTTCCAGCAGCTATGGCCACCACCACGCTCACATAATCCACGAAGTCCCACCTCATCACAACCACATAACACCTTCCGCCGCCGTCGTCGCCCCGCCCCTTTCCACCAACAACGGCCCGATCGTCTCCTCCACTCTCGACGACAACAACATCAACATCAACAACATCTCCTCCTACAACAAGAGAGCAATCAGGTATAGAGAGTGCCTCAAGAACCACGCAGCTGCCATGGGCGGCAATTCTATCGACGGGTGCGGCGAGTTTATGCCTAGCGGCGAAGACGGCACAATTGAGGCCCTTAAATGCTCGGCTTGCAACTGCCACCGGAATTTCCACAGAAAGGAAATAGAAGGCGAAGCCACCTCTTGCGACTGTTATCATCTCACGGGAGGAGGAAGAAGGGTGGTGGGCCAGAAAGGTGTCCTCATTGCAGCTCCAGGCTCGGAGGCTGCTGCCTTTGGATACCCAACTGGCGCCCTTGTACCAAGGCCGCACCCCCACCAGATGATAATGTCCTACAACTTGAGTGCTGGAGGCCTGCCCGCTGAATCGGATGAGCAGGAGGGAGGGGGTGGGACCATGTCCAGGGGGGCTCCTCTTGTCAAGAAGAGGTTCAGGACCAGGTTCACCCCGGAACAGAAGGACAAGATGCTGAGCTTCGCGGAGAAGGTCGGGTGGAGGATACAGAAGCAAGAGGAAGGCGTGGTGCAACAGTTCTGTCAGGAGATTGGTATCAAGAGACGGGTTCTCAAAGTCTGGATGCACAATAACAAGCACAGCTTGGCCAAGAAAGCCTCCTCCACTGAGAACTGATCATTTTAGTTCATTCATTAAGTTATGGACCTTTGCTCTTTACTTGATCTCTAGTATACTGATAGTGCATTTGAGCTTAATCTTTGTCTGTGTTTAGGGGATGAACCATTGGAGATGTTCAACTGATTCTCTTTTGTCTTTAGCTATGGTCTGGGCTACTTTGAACAGTGATCAACTGGTTTTGTTTGTTTCTCATTAGGGGATGATGATCGTTTCATGCATTATACTCTTTTTATCTTGTTTCCTGTTTATGGTGTTTTCTAATGGGGGAACTTTGATAAGATGAGAAACCTATTATGGTTATGTATTTACTAATAATGCATTTGGTGGCAGTTGCTGAAACTCACATAAATGCTGGAGAATTGAATCCTGGGACTTTTTATAAGTAGTTAGGTCTGATTTTTTTTTTTTTTACAAAGGGTTCTGCTCCATTTGTTCTTTCTAATTTTTAGCATCTGATTGACGTCTTTTTCTCCATCCTCTTTGGAACTTTTTTCCTTCTGGGTATTAGAACTTCAACCCTATCATACTTGAAATAACAAGGCACCGATGACCTTTTGTAATTACCTTCTAAGTGTGGATTTATGCCATTTAGCTCCCCAAAGATTGCTGTATGATCAAACCAATCCACTGAGCGTTGATGCTATTAGTTAGGAATTCATATTTAAGAATTGTAGAAGTTTATGAAAGTTAACTAAAACAGACACAATCTTCTCTTCTCAAGTGTGCAATGATCAAAAAGTTGTTTATGTCTCCAATGACCGTACAGACTGTGACCGGGACATGGGGTTTGTGCCATACACAATAAGCAAGAATGCAAGCATCGGTACATGCGTGCCCTAAAAAGTTGGTGGGAATGATTTCTTCCTCATTCTCCTTGGGAAGAGAGGGGGTGGAGAGTTGAATAGTATTATCTTGTTCAGGATATCCATTTTACTCTCATACTTTTGCATAATCCCTTCTCCACGAGTGAATCCAATAGCTCCATGATCATTACTCGATGCGCAAAGGAAATCAGGAGTTTTATTTCATTTTCTCATTCAAGACTAACTGATACTCCCTCCATCCGATCCCATACTCATAGATCCATTTGGATTTAAGTAGCTGGGTACTATAAAGAGTGTCTCAGAAGCCTCTTGAAGCTTTATTAGCTGTGCGATCTACTAATAAAAGTCACTATTTTCCCCAAAGGAGCTATTAATGTAGGACAGGAGTTGTATTTATCTTCGGAATGTTATACACATTAGAACTTGGATTTTTGTATGTTGAAAGGACTTTTTTTTATTGATATGTTGAAAGGACTTTGGATGTATGATGCTTCTCGTCAGGGAATTTTGAAGTTCACCTCTCTAAAATAAGAAAAGTTACAGAATTTTTACAGATGAGAGACCTCAATAAATTGGATCATTGGTTTGAATAATGAGTAGAGGCGGGCAATAAATGGAGTGCAGGGCTAGTAAATGCAGGGCACATGAACGCCTTGCCAAACCTGCCCATGCAGCTCCAAGCTTTTTCTCTTCAAAAATCATGTTATCAGTTGAAGCATCAGGGTTCATAACAAGAGTTTACATCATTCTTAAACATCATAGATTAAGGCAAATATTCTGGTATATTTATTTTGAGAAGCTAAGTTTAGAGGATGGATGAGACAATCTCAGCAATAATTGTGGTCGCTGTCACTATATTTCAAACAAACAAACAGACAGACAGAGATGGAAAATGATCCGTTACAAAAAAAAAAGGGAAATGAGCAAGGACGTGGTTCCCTTGGCACACACTTTGGGGCGTTTGAGGCTAGAGCCATTGGCCTGCTGGCGCTACAACTGCAGCCCGAAAGAAACAAAACCTTACTTATTACAGAAAAGGTGGTGAAATTGGACTTCACTATATGACGGTCCACATAGCTTGGAAGAAGAATCCCACAACTTTTTGGCTTAGGCACAAGCTGTCAATAGCCTCTAGATGACTTGTTCCATAACAAGCTGCAAAATCACGTCCAACTTGTTTCTTCTTATGGGTATAAAGAGACTAGTTAGCAAAAAATTAAGGAGACTAGATAGAGGTTCATGTATGGGGTAGCGGGAGCAGCAGAAATGAGATAGATGAAGTATAATATAATTGGATAGGCTGTGGTGGTGCCGTACTAGCAGGACGATCAAGGATGATTGATGGGACCTTTGATGGCAAATGGAAGAGAGAGGAGTTTGCGTGTCAATCAGGTCTAAGCATGGGGGGTTCAGGCATCAGCATCTGGCTGGGAACAAGTCCAAAGTCCTGAAATTGTAAGGTCACTTCCTTGTGATGGAAGGGAGTTACTCTGCTCTGCAAAATATGGGGCAAGTGCCAGCAGTCCTTGCCATCCTTTCTAATGTAAAGATGGATGTGCAAGCTGATGGCCATCACGTGGGGGACAATCTCCTCCTTGTTCTCGAGTGCGTCCTTGGCCCTTGCTACTCAAAAGAAGGATGCAAGTGGAAGGAAGGCCCAGGGACTTCTTTTACCTTAACACTTCCATCTAATGGGGTCGAAAGTATTATTACGTAATAATGCAAAAGAGAGAGATCCCAAGTTTCAGTGGTTAATTAGTGCATGATCGGTTTCACTAATTAATGCAGACAATGGCTAGAAACCCCAACTGAATTATAAACTTTTGGAATTGAATCACATGTCACAACTGCAAAAGGCAGGACAGTGGGTGGACAAATATATGGGCTGTAAACAGACAAACGGACGTGAATGAAATATTGTATTGTACTATCGATGTGTTTAGCAAAATAATACTTCTTCGTTCCCGCATTAATAGTCTTATTTGGCTTTCCAAACTGAACTAATTTTAGTTCATTTTGAAAACTAAGTAGGCACTTCATGTTAAAAAAACAAATAGGAATTCTTTTTTGGATCGGTACCCAAATATGAAGGTTCATGTGCAGTTCATTTTGAAACCAAATAGGACTATTGAAGTGGAATAGAGGGAGTAACACTAAAAGGAATTTAGCAACAAAAACCAACTTTAAGCAAAGATATCGATCCCCCCCTAATATATACTAGGAAAAAGTTTGTATGGGCCGGGTCACATATGGGAACTCATCGTGCACCGTCGACCCAGACTAATGGGACTATGAAGTGTATCACAATATCATATGTTATGTTTGTATCCTCATTTTCGCCGTTTTAGATAAATTAGTACAAGAAGAGCCGAAGTCCTAACGCTAATTAGCACTTAATACTTGTAGATCAATATATTTTTTGTTTATTTACAATACTATCAATGGTTAATGTTGTTCTTATTCCAACTTCCGTTATTGTCATTCAATTTTCTCCGTTTCAAAGAAATTAAACTTCAAACACAAGAATTCCTTACAGCTGATATTTTTTATGCCAATATTCCTTGCATTTTATCACTTTTAAGTCATTGCAAAAGTCCACCAGCTCCGAAACTAATCCCACGTAAAAGCTGTAATTTTTGGACTTTGATCTGGCATAGAGCTAGTCTTGGTGAAAATATGGATTCAAACTAATTTTGGTGGGCAAGCCTGGTCAGATTGACTCGTTCTTGACCTGCTAGGCTGCTACTAGTAGTTTGAAGACTCTGCCAATTGAAAAATACCTTTCCATGCACATATTGGAATTGCTTCCTTAGGCAAACCTTAAAATGAAAGAAAAAAAGGTAAAACAAGTATGATACTCCACTTATACTCTTTATTGCACGCCATTTTTTGTTTAAGGTTATAACTTATAAGAGTCCTACTAACGCAACCCACTCGCCAAAACTCGCTCAACTCACAGATCTAAACACTGGCAACCAATACGGCCACCATTGTTTTACTCGTCTGTCAAACCAGGTTAAGCTTGATCGGACTGGCTCCGGTTTGTATCTATGTACAATTATAAGAGCTACACAAGCCAGTTTATACTTAATTACTAGTCAGGAATAAGTTAAGATATTAAGTAACACATGCAGCAGGCCCTTGTGTACTCTGATTCTCCGGATAACTCTACATGCAGTTTTAAAAAAATAAAAAATAAAAAAGAAGATAAGTTTACATGCCTCATCCTTATTCTACTATTGATTTCTTAGAGAAAAACAAGAATCCACATGTTCAATTTATTTACCAGTTGGCAAAATAAATTATTTTGAACTGAGGTTCTTGGCATTAAAAAAAAATGAATTGTGGCCAGAAAAGAAAAGGAAACCTGTGAGTTGTAATCAACCAAAAACTATGCTAACTGCTTAGTGCTACTATTTCTCAACAGATTGTTCTTTTTTAAAACAGTTGATGCTAAGAACCTCAGTGCAAAATAATTAGTGCTACACAGACGTCAATTGTTGAAGCGATGAAGTTACTTCATCATAACAAAATCGTTGAATTCCGGGGCCCACTTCTCAAAACATTGAGCCTATTTATCCCGATACGGTTGACGAATGGACTTGAATCCGCTGGTGAAGGTTCACCAGCCGTCAATGAGGGATAATCGATGGCACAAAGGAAAACTGTGTGCGCTGTGCTCAGTCAAATCATGCGGTTTTACATGAGCTTCACCAGTGACTCCGTTGGTGAAGCTTCACCAGCTGATTCAACGTTGATCCATCGTGGACGTTTTTTTCTTAAAAAACAAAAATGAACGCAGAGACTCGAGTTTTTTTTTTTTTTGGAAACACCCACAACCATACGGGAACTTAATAGTTTCTCATAAGCGTGGAGACCAAACCAGTAAACCAAAGTATTTAACTTTTTGTCATGGAATCATGTCAGACCAGCTAAAATAGATGAAAATGAGAGTCTGCAACTGAGAGGTTTACGCCCCATTCAATGCACAAAAGAAATACTCAATAATTTTTTGAGCCTGATAGTCTCCAAAATAACCAGAAAGTTTTGGATGGAATACACATTTTATCAGAGAAAAAAGAAAACCAATCGCAGCAAATGTGGACAGAAAGCACATTAAAACTCTGAACGGCTAAAAAATTATCACCCTGCTAACCTCACAAGATCCTCGAGTCAGCTTTAAAACTTCGCAAACTCGATGCTAAAGCTTCAAAGTATTTCGAAGTTTCCGGAACATGTCACTGCTACCAAAATCAGGAGCACAATTTTCGCAGTCAAAATCTCAACCATCATAATATACACATCAGGAGCTTCCTCCTACCCTTTGTCCCTACAGCATCTTGTCAGATACAGCTTACCCCAAAATTCAATGCAATATAACTTTCGTGAAGATTTCTTCTATACATAATTAACTGGCCACCAAAACCATGCAGCATAAACCCACATCCGCATGGCAAAAACAAATCGGGCACCATGAATATATACTGGCTAATACCCTTCTTGTTGCTATCTTTGCTTGGCAATTCAAGGACCATTTTGGTCCCTTTCTTGTGCCTTCTGCCTCACTAGTTGCAGCTTTGATCATGTGTAATATTAAATTACCGAGGAATTTTTAATCAGCAGAAGAACATAGACGGGCCCTCCCAGGATTGAGCAAAGATTCAGACATCACCCACCCCTATGAGAAATTTGTAAGATATACAATATAAGCAATTTCTTAGGTAGCACAGACGAACAAAGATATTAAACCACATAACATCATGCAATTCTCAAAATCGTATACATCAACATTTTTCGTTAACAAATTCATTATTTATAAAAATTGAACAGTTCTTTGCAGAGATGCAACCCTATCAATACCGGATTTAGTTCTTTGACATATATACCTCAACTTCCACAAAGCAATATCCTTTAGTACCTATAACTACTAAATTACATTACAAAGAACGAATTGCTTGTTGCAGCTCTTACAATGAAATACTATACTCTCAATTTGATATACCGCCTGATAAAGGGAGCCTGATTTGCACTTTTGTTATTTACTTCACCTTTCTGTATCTAAATTCTTTTCATTTTTAAGATTCTTTAAGCTTCTAGAAATGTCAACATAAAAAAAGGAACTCTTAACTACAAGTTATAATTGACTTCCTTATCATCTTGAAGATTTGAACCCTTCTAGTTATACTACTATCATATAACCAACGTCACATGGGGTATTCCTGATTACTCTTCTAATTTGAATTCCAGTCTTTTCTTGTATATTTACACGTCTTCGCTGTCAAATAGACATTTTTTTTGCAATGAGATATAAATGTGGGAGATATTTATATCATCATCTGCAACAATCATGTCATGATTCATGAAGCCAATCCACATATTTGGAAAGGCGTATGATGAATATGATGACGTTGAATCTTCTTATCATCGTCCCCTCTTGAGAGGGTTGCGTCAGGTATATAATCCATGTCGCCGACCCCAGATAGCTGGGATAAGGCATATGATGATGATGATGATGATGATGATGATGACGACGATGATGATAAATGTGGGAGATAGTCACCTGTTCAGTTGCTTTTTCCTTGAAAAGCACATAAGAGCTACAAACAACTTTGCAAGATTCAGCAACTTGGGCCTCTACATCAGACTCCATAAGTTTAGCATAATTAGACTGTTTTGACAAACCCTGCATCCTGGAAGTCATCTTCCCACTTGCATGGATGCAATGCAGAAGTACATGAGCCTGTCATAATTTACAGAAATTAGCTAACAACAAATGTGCAAAAGTATAAATCCAACTGTACTGATATCGACAACCAGGCATAACTCACATGAAAAGCTGCTTTTAGAATGTCATCAGACTTGGCTTGATCCTTAAGCAGTGCGTACACATTGTTTTTTGATGGATTATACGTAACAATGTATCTTTCACTCCGTATAAGTAGAGACCATTCACATAAAACTTCCTGATATTAGTATTGTTTGTAAGATATAATTATTGCACAATAATAATTATACACACCTTAAACATGGGTTCTATTGAAAAAAAGGAGGCTGGTTCTTGGAATGCGTCCTTAAATCTTGACCCTGTTGTAAAAAGTAAAGTTAATAAAAAAGGGATCAGAATAACATCCGTCGCCTGTTTACCAATTGTCATGCTCATACCTAAAACAATAGGCGTGCTTCTTGACCATGGAAAACTAAACACATTTTCTTTGGAATTCCCTTCTTCTAGTGATGGAACATGTCCTGAATCATAAGACAAAAACATTATAAGATGAATTGGGCCCAATGTGGAAATGCAGATAAATCATTGAGTTTTCTCCATTTAGCAACCCAAAAACAGGAAATTTTATTTTATTGCAGAAAGGAGCAATTATGAAAATATGCTCACTAAGAATCTACATAAGGTGAAAAACGAATAATGTTTTTTTGGATAATTAAAAACGAATAATGTTGAGCTGGGATATTATACATTCCCATGTGAATCACATGTTTGGACATACATTTAAGTAGAATTATGTCTCAAATAGAAAGGAAATACACAACTAGTTAAACACATTTGATAAGCAATAATAAACATAAAACAGCAAGTATATAAGGAGAAACACAATTTCCAATATCAACAGTAAGGATTAAGGATGTAAATGGTTAAAAAACACATAGAGGTATACTACCAAGTACATCCTGACTAAAAAAGAATCCATGCCAGAAGTCAAACTAATGCATGATGTGATGCTTGTATGCATTTCTAAGATGGGATTTCTGACACGTCCATCTGTATCATCGCACAGTTAAAAAGGGGGAAAGAATTCAAGTCACCTGTCTTAAGAAAGGAATCTACTGCCACAGAGAACCTCGCTCGATTCAAAGACCGCAATACTACAGAATTAACCTAAAAAAAGATAGAATAGAAATGAGCTCATTCAAACAAATTTTACTAATAATGGAGTAAACAAACCTTTTGTGGTGGTCAAGTTGAAGATAATTGTTCAACATAATGGTTTTATGGTGACATGTTTCAATATCCCATTTCAACATTTTCTTTTGGAGCAAATTGTCTGTACATATATATATATATATATATATAAGAGAGAGAGAGAGAGAGAGAGAGAGAGAGAGACCTCTTGGAATGAGCTGAATATATATCCGCAGGAAAGAAGCGCAAAAGTGGTCACCAAGGAAGGATTTCTTTTCGATATCAAGATGCTTAACCCTGTCCCTAACTTCACATGACAAATAATTAACAAGATACAATCAGTGCTATAATCAGAGAGTAATAGATTTATAAGTAGATGATTGAAGTTGAGCATCATGTGAATATATGCTAAAAATTGAACCATCTCGTCCTTCCCAATTCTTTGATTCTGATGGGTCACAAAATTATTCAAGAACAATGAAGATGGTTGGAAGCATGAGGAGGTACAAGAGAGATCTGAGCTCAAAAGCCTTAATTATTGAGCCATTTTCAGAAAGTAAAATGGGCATGTAGGTAAATTTGGATCTCAATATGAATTGCTTGTGGTGACTCACATTTTTCCCCAAAGAATCTCATGAAACAGCACTTAATAATAAAACTACACATGTCCCTCATTTCAATTTGGTTTTCTGTAGATAAAAACAAAATTGGCTTTCAATAATGACAGTACCTAAATATTCATTTTCCTAAGTATAATATAAATTCACACGTTGGACTGAGCAGGCAGTACCTATCACTGGCTTGATTAGGTCTACCCAAAAATATGATCAAACATTTTTCACCGTAAACAAATTACAGTCTCCAAGCATTCAACAAACGGTTGTAACTAATAAAAAATTACTATCTTTCGAAAAATAAAAGCTAATAATTAACACTCTGTTATGGCCCAAATCAGCCATTATGCTGTACTTATTAAACAAAACTGGCATCAACAGGTAAAATAAAAACAGACTATATATATTACCAAATCTGCAATGTTGCCAACACATTCTCCTTTCGCAGTGACATCTCCAATATTTTCTCCTTGAGCAAATGCTTTATAGATAGGAGTACGGGTGGATGTTGACGTAACAGCACCAACATTCTACAAGGAGCAGAATATTGGTGAGATTACACTTACAAAACTCATGATACAAAACATGATAAGAGAACATTGCATTAGAGCATATGAAGATATGAGGTAATGCTGGGCATATTACAACGCCACTGCAGTCCACCTACCTTGAACCTGTAGGGTTATTATGGTTTAAAGTTAAGATGGCTAAGATAACCTGAGACAGTCTGTCATGTTTAGGAAGACATTGGCAGTTTATTCTCTTGATTACATTTGATTGAAAAATACTATCTATGAGACACCTTCACAGTATACTAACAGTATGTACTCCATTACTTTTCCTTTGCTAAAATTTTTGAGATCTGTATATTTCTTCGAACAGTTACTTCATCTTCTTCATCAACTCTGTTATTCAAAGTCTATATGTCTAATATTAAAAAAGCCATAGATCCATCATACTAACAGAAAAAAAAAAACATAATGCCACCTTAGCTACATTGGCTGCACAAGCTAATGGAAGGAAAAGATGTGGCATTGCAGCAGTTGCCAACTCAACTCCAGCACCTAATTCCATTAACAGATCACCGGTAAATCGAAGCTGCAGCAGAAGAAGTTGGCATTTCAGTAATGAAAAAACTTAATTTTCACTTGAGAATATCATTCCCGATGGAAGGAATTTACAAGCATAATAACTAAAACAGAAATAAAAATGTACTGCTATTACCTGTTTGAGATCGTAGTCAAATTTCTTCCCTTGACGTGCAAATAGCATTTTCCCAATACGACCAGCTCCATCCTGACATGAAATTAATTATAATAAAAATAAAAACAAGATGAAGTTTATAAGAAAACTGCATAAGATTGAGCGAAATTGCTAGAGCTAGAAACTTATAAATAAAAAAAGTCCTAATCGCAGATACTGCATGCAATAGAGAAGCAACACTTACTGACGATAACACCAATATTGAAAAACAAATCATTGCCCGCCAATTCAAATTTTTCACTCAAAGCTAAAATTGAAGTTACTAAGCATGTGATATTTTTACTAGATAAATAATGCGATTGCAGTAAGATGGACTGAATATGATTACCTTAAGGATCCAATTGATAGCAACAGCACCTGAAGTAGATCTACCTCTAGCTACCCCAACTGAAGTCAGTAACGTCTGTGTGGTAAAAACACCCATGGCTCCACCAAAAAAATGCTGCATAAAAAATGCAAACGATCAATAACATTACCAAAATTGCTTATGTTTCTGTCATCTAAAATAAAATATTTTTCACATATTTTATTCCAAAAAACTGAGTACCTTCAAAGCTCTCCATGTCATGTACGGAACATATGAAGGAGTAACACTCTCGGGAAATCCTTCCGGTACCACATAAGATCTTATAAATGACACCAGATCCTGCAAGAAAGTAAGTACCAAAATGGAAAGCCTGCCAATCGAACCATTTGAAAATCAACGGTATCTATTAAAAGTGACCGGAAGGAGTATATTTATTTTTAACAAACGCATGGAGACCAAATAATCCATCTACTTATAAGAAAAGACTACATACAGTACAATAATAAGCAAATTTTAAAGTGAAATACAAAGCCTTTAAAATCAAACAGACAACAGTATGCAACTTTTCTGTGGCACACGAAAACAGTCCCAATTAAGCACAGTTTAGCTGGTGTAAGTTTGAGAAACAAAAAAACTATACATTGTAATTAACAACTGTGACTCAGGTACATGGCTTGTATCTAGTTTGCCAAAGAGCAGAAAAGGTTCCTTCCCTTAACAAGCCAAGATGACGCAGAAAACCGTGCAGCTTGAATAACGTTAAAGAGAAGTTGCTTATGGGCATCTTCAAGCTCTAGGTCAATGAACTCCCCAAAGATTGCTTCATTTACAAGCTCCATTACCAGAATTGACACTACTTTACCAAAAATAACTGCATATTACTTCTCTCGTAGTACCTATTCCATAATAATTGCTTGGACATCATCGTTTTTCAGTTTCCACTTTTCTAATTTGTTCACAGAATGAGAAAAGAATGGCAAAATTAGAAAATTCAGTACAGAAAGAATGTTCAAAATCCACAAAGCTTGTAAGAAAATCAGCATAATTGAGCAAAAAGACGCAGACTTGCCAAAACACCAACTCAGTACTCACGTTAACAGGCGCCTCGGACGACTGGATGCCAACAGCACGTATCGACGAACCCCTGCGAAACCCACGAGGCTCACTACCATCACGCTCGGCAAGATACTTCCACCGCCTCCCATCGATCTCCTCGCAGCAGAGCACCCTGAGGCTCGACTCCACGAACTCGTCCTCCACCAGCCGAAACCTCACCTCGGGCCTCTCCCCGCAGTTCTCGGCAACGGCCGAGGGCGGCGTGGGGGGAGCGGAGGCGAGATTGGCGCTGATGCGCATGGTCTCGCGGACGAGAAGCCGCGCGTCCTGCGCGCCCCCCGGGAGGCCCGACGCCGGCGACCGCTTCATCTGGATCGGAGCCATTAAAAGCGGAGAAAGATCAGACAAGAAGTGCGGAGAGAGGGAGCGTGGGGACGGAGGGATATAAGGGGGGAGGGGAAAGGCGGCGGCGGAGTGGCCGAGGCGGGCGCGGCATTTTCGGTGGGTGGGGAGAGGGGCAAGGTGTCGTGGTCCGAGACAGCGGGGCTACAGAGGGGCGGGGAGGGGCTAGAAAGAGAAGGTGGGGGATTGGCGCGTGCGTGTGGGTGGCGGAGCGAGGGAAACGCGAATCACACAGTCCACGCACCGGGGGACTCTTTGTTGAGAAAAAAGAAAATTTGGGTTTTTTTTTAATATTTACATCAGTTCACCGAAAATGGCTCCGATCACCCACTCATTTTTGTATGCAAATGTGTAGGAAATCTGATATAGGGCTATCACTGTCCTTTTTTTTTCTTTTTTGAGTTAAGAACGGGGAGTATGACATTCGCAGGACACCAGTTTTAACCGCGTGGTGAGACGTAAAAAATCGGCTCCATGCATTACTTTGGAAAAATACACTTAAAGAGTGGATAAAGTGGATACTACTCTTTTAGGTAGATTTTTCCAAAATAATCCACAGAACTGATTTTTCATGTCCCAAATGACCCCTTGGTTTGTTGTGGTTTGTGGTTTCTTTTACAGCCGCCTAGGGGTGTAAACGAGCCATGCTTGGGCATGGCTCACCTTGAGTTAGTTCAAAATTTTATTAAAGAGTGGATAAAGTGGATACTACTCTTTTAGGTAGATTTTTCCAAAATAATCCACAGAACTGATTTTTCATGTCCCAAATGACCCCTTGGTTTGTTGTGGTTTGTGGTTTCTTTTACAGCCGCCTAGGGGTGTAAACGAGCCATGCTTGGGCATGGCTCACCTTGAGTTAGTTCGAAATTTTAAGTTTGAGCTCGAGCTCAACTCGGCTCAGCTCGTAGCCTCTCGGCTCGTTAAAAATTTTGGAGCTCGGCTTAAGCTCAAGTGAAAGCTCGGCCCAAGCTCGAGGTCGGCTCGTTAAAAAATTTTATGGAATAAAATTAAAATAAAAAATAGTTTATATATATAAATAAATATATATATATAATATCAAGCTGAGCCCAAGCGGGCTCACGAGCTTCTTCGAGCCAAGTCTGAACGTGTTGAGGCCAAAATCGGGTCAACCCAGATCAGCTCGCGAGCCAGCTCGACCCATTTATACTCCTTACAACTGCCTATGCTACGGAGATGCCAGGTTTGGGTGATAAGGGGGGAAATCGAAAATGTTTTCATCACCACGTTTCGTCACCAACTAGGAAGCACAAATACAAATTTAGCAATGCAATAGGACACGAGGACATAATATTTTCTAAAAAAATAGGATATGACTGATAAAAAAATATTTATATAATTTTTAAATATATTTTTTAATATTATAGCACGATATTTTTTCTTTTAAATGTTCTTATTAAAGAATAAATGTCATCATGTGAATTGGATATACATATTTTGGGTCTTTGCCTTGTATAACTAAGAGTTGGGGGCCCTTGACTAGAGAAGTTTTTGGCCCAAGAGGCTTAAATGGGTCAAATACATTGTGTAAGATCTCTCATCTTGAAATGGTTTATTTTAATGTTAGTTAGCGGTTATTGTGTGGTTTAAGCGTTTTCTAATTTAAGTTAGAGTTTTTCAAGAATAAATGGTGTTTATAAAGGTTTTGATCAAAACTAACTTCACAATCATAAATTTTAAGTGATTTTGGATCAAATCTAAATTTTTGGAATTTTTCTAATTTTTTTCACTAATTTTCCGAAAATTAGGGTATGACGGGACCCCTGTGGGCCCCGCCGTCAAAATTAGGTTTTTATGACCAAAATGCCCCAGACATCAAAGGAAGACATTATAAAAAATTTCAAAATTTTTTGGACCTGATTTTGGATTAAAATCGCTAAATTTTTTTCCAATTTTAGCCAAAAACTCTATTTCTACCCCACATTTTACTTAGGTTTATCCCAACTTTTTCTATAAAAGAAAAGTGTTGTGCCCTTTTCCAATTTGGGAATAGGCCTAGCTGGGAGATTAGGAGCCTCTTCCCCATTAGGCTTGAAGAGGAAAAGATTAAAGGTAAATAGCTTAATCTCTCCTTATTTCGTTAGGGTTTTTTTCTTAAATATTTCTTAATCTTGATTTCTCCATTGTTTCAATCCATTTTGGAAAGCATAAAAACTACTATTTTATCTCTCTTTACTAAGCCCTACCTTCAAAAATCTTGTTTTTATGTTTTCAAAGCCCTAGATCTGAGGTTTTTTTATATATTCAAAGCTAAATCGAGATTAATAGTGTATTAACATAGAATCATGGTTTTTGGAAGGTGTTGAAGAAGGTTGAAGGTTATTCTCAACAAGTCAAGGTAATAGATTCTTCAATCGCAGCTTTGGGTAGAAAATGGTTTGTTTTCATGACTTGATTTCAATAGGCTGTGTTTATTAGGGCTCTAATGGTGGGTTTATTAAATGTTATTCTTTTGTGATGATTTATTAGGGTTTTAGCTTAGAATGATGCATGTATAATATTTTAATCTCGGTTTTAAAAATTTCGAAATGGAGAAGAAGCCTGGCGATCGATCGGGTTTTCTAGCCGATCGATTGGCCAAGCGATCGATCAGACTTCTGACCGATCGATCGAATCTATTGGTTGTTGGATGGCTATGTTGTGAGCCGATCGATCGATCGGGTCTTCTGGCCGATCAATCGGGTTCAGCCAAACGATCGATTCGATCGATCGTATCTACTGGTTATTTGATCGCTGCTTCTGGCCGATCGATTGGCAAAGCTATCGATCGGGCCTTGTTGGCGATTGATTGTATCTACTGCCATTTTTGAACAGTTGTGCTTATTTCAATGATTTTAATCAATTTAATGTTCTTAATGGTGATGGAAGGTGTTTTATGTTGAAATGAGATTATTGGAGGCATAAAACTAATGATGAAATATATGGATTAAGCTAAGTGTTGTAGGTGATAGTGTAGCACATGTTGATAATAATGCATGTTGATATTGAAATTATACCATGATGAAATCCTTGTGATTAAAGCATGTTTCCAGCAAGAATATTATGTTGTATACTATGTGATGTTTTCTCTCATGTCTAGTATAGTTTATTGAGAAATGATGTGATCATGATATGGATTAAGGTATAGAAATGAATCATACTTGTATGGGCGAGTTTTCGACTCCACATGTTGGATTTATGTTGTTATGGTGGAATTGCTTTGATTTCAGTGGAGAATGGTGGTTTTGAATGGGATTAAGCATGTGTATATTATCTTATGGGTTTACGTCAAAGCATGTACCAGGTGATTAGAATGTGCATGAATACATACACATGGGGAAGTTTATCATGAAATGGTAGTTGATATATATTTTGATTATGATGCATGAGGGGATGGATTGGGAGCACGTTCTATGTGTTGGAACCCACGTAGGTCTTACTCACGGATGTACCATGATATCATGTATTATATATCGGACTTCATAGATGAAGTTTTATCGTTGTTTAACCGGAATTGATCGATTGTATGCAATGCTTGAGATTGCTTGCTGGATTAATCGATCGGTGGATTAGTCGAAACTTGGTTGGTCCGAAAGGACATGTTTTCGATTTCGTCCCTTTGTGGGACAGGTATGCTCCCCAGTTTGAGTTGAGCTGAAATGAAGTTACATTGAGATATATGGGGGGCGAGTTGTGTACTTGTCTTGCGGATGAGATTATTGAGATTGTCATCTGGACTCTGAGCATCCAGTGTGGTAAGCTTTTGTGCACCAGCTACCACATGTTCTAGGGTTCTCTGTGTGAGAATTTGGGCTCTCTCCCACCGCAGGAGATGTCCCAGGGCGAACACACATGCTCTAGGTTCTCTGTGTGGGAATCGGACATCCTTGGCCAGGATTGTCTAGGGCGAGCAGCATTTGGGGACCGACAACCCCGACCCTATTCTATGTGGAAACTGGACCATGATATGCCTTCGTGGCCTTGATTCTGTCCCGCCTTCATGGCAATACCTATGTTACTCCTTGATGGAGGCATTCACCATTGTGTTGATACATGTTTATTGTGATAGTTATGCATGATTGTACTATGTATTGGTTACATTTGACGTGCAGGGTGAATTTATGAGATATGAAAGCATGTGAATGAGATATCAATATGCAGGATTATGTGTTATGAGTGCATGATGAGAAAGTATGAGAATGAAATATCATTATGCAGGATTAGGTGTTATGAATGCATGATATGAAAGCATGTGAATGAGATATTAATATGCAGGATTATGTGTTATGAATGCATGATAAGAAAGTATGTGAATGAGAATGGTGTAATCAGGTCGCTTATGGATCTATATTTGTCATATTGTGAAATCATTATGATTCTTGATTATTACCGATTGTATTAAAACCATTACTGAGTTTTATACTCACCCCTCTTTCATTGCTTTGTTTTGGGGTTGCGTGGTGTGACACGTAGATGGACAGGATCTTCTGTATGAGGAGCTATCGGAGAGAGCTTGGGATTAGGCGTGGAGGCCTTTAGATGTGGTTATCTTTTCTGTTGTACTTTGTTTAGTGTGGAACATGGTGGTTGATAATACTTACATCATACTTATGTTCAGAGTCTATTTTAGACCCTTTGTTTCGAGCCAGTATGTTGGCTCAGGATTTAAGTTTGTGGGTTTAAGACATGTGGACAATTTTAGACTTAAATTCCTCTTTATATCTTCTTATTTACTCTTGCTCAAAGTAGTTGTGTAACTCTGTTAGATAGACCATCCGTTTGTGGGGCATAAGTCTTCCGCTATATCTCTTTAAAACGTCGCCCCCCCACGCCGATTCGGCTCTTGGACTGGGTTCGGTTCGGATCAGGCGCTGCCCGGGGCATAACACATTGGGCCTTGAATTCACAAGAGTAACCTTATTAGTAAAGAAAGCTCAACTTATGTAAAATCTAACAAATTGTGAACCGTCAATCTATATGGTCAGATCTTTTTTCTTTGAGTTTGTTCCGACGATAGGGTTTCCCTCAGAATAGACGTGTGAGGTTACTAGCCGCCATGGGAGAAGAAGAAGACTCGGAGTGAAACAATGATGTCATGTCCTATCATCGGAGGACCATCATCCCAACCTCTCACTGTGGGATGCAGCCCGACGTTTCCGCCCCCCACCCTCTAACTCCTCCTTTTTCCTACTCCTCGACACTTACCTTCGCCTTCTGTTACAGGGCGGCTGCGTGAGCAACAACGTTAGGTGGTCTGACCTAAATCCGATACGTATCCATCTGTATAAAAAATGTGTCTTTTTTTTTATTCCAGATAATACACAAGCAACCGTGTTACTACCATATCCGTGTCTGGTATGTATTGGATATAAATATGGATACGATAGCCAATTTGTCATGTCTGTGCTTCCTAGGTCACCAAGTATCCTCACCATGGAAGATATCCTGCCACATAGAGGGTGTGAACCTAGAAACTGGTTCATCCGATTGCTCCTTTCACAGGTAAAATGATAATTTCGTCCACAATTTCAACCCTCTCCCTCCCTCGGCTCGTCTCCCTCCCATTGGCCCTCTCTCTCATTCTCTATCTGGCCCTTTCTTCCTTCTTCAACCCCTCTCTCTCTCACTCTCCCCCCGTATTCACATTTTTTTCTTCTTTTTCAAAAAAATGTGAGACATTTTCTTTCTCATTTCTCTCCCTCCTTCCCCACCCCGATCCAGATAGCGATTCCACAAACAATCAGATCTCCCATTTTAGATCATGCCCTGAAAACCTAACCAGCATAATCTCAAGCTCTGAGATGCCCTGTTCGGGCCTCTGAGGCCCAGACATGTTGGACAAAAAACAATAATTTTTGTGCAAATTTTGTTAAATTTTTGGGTGGGGAAGATGGGGGGGGGGGGGGGGGGGGGGGGAGTATCTTCGATAGCAGCCAAGTTCACCGCCGTCATACAAGCTGGTGCACGACAAGGTGTCGGACCTTTCGACGGTTAGTTGCTTCCCAAACCAGGAGAATGCGGAGGTGCTGAAGCTGCCGACACGCCAAAGGACAGAGATCGTGGCAGTGTGGCGACATCCACGCTGCTCTATTCCCATGGCAACACAGTAGATCTTGGCAGTTTTGGAGGTGATTTAAGCTTGCTAAAAAAACGGTTTTGAGCGGGAAACTTGTTCCGGTCTCCCGGTCTCCTCTTCCATCTTCTCTATTGACGTGGCAGCTTCTCCTTAATGGTGATGTAAGGCTGGTAAGGAATGCTGGTGAGGCTTGACGATTTGGGAAGAAAGGGTTTGGGCAGAAGTGAGAAAGTGCTTGGAGGTGGGACCGTGGGAGACGTGATGACGACATTTGTCATGAAGGAGACGGGGCGTTGAAAGTAAAAACCAAAGAGGATGGTTGATATTACCAGAGTACCCTTCCTTCATCACATTTTGGCCTTCGTTGCGTAGGGGCCTAATTAACTAAAACCTTCAAGTTTAGAAATTTAAAAGCAGCGCTCATGACATGAATCATGTTTAATAGTGACCATATTTCATATTTTTCATATCCACATAAAATTGTCTTCATTTACCTAGAGGCCAATATTTCCTCCAAAACGTACATGTGTTGTGCGTGTGTAGTTGTTTTCATAGGATTGAATTGCTGTGGGCCCTCCAGATCAATGAATTTACCTAATTTTAAATCGAGGTCACTATTATGCGGACGGAGGGAATACCATGTTTCTCGATCATATGAAAGTGATACGTCTACACCAGTGTATACACTGGTGATGTGGCCAGTGTCTATTGGATTTAAACTGGGACCAAATGTTCCACTTTTTATTGTCCAACATATACCCGCCACGTCTCAGGTGTATACCTACACCGGAGTACAATTATCAGCTTCCGGATCGGTGTACCACTGGAATTAGGGCTTTTGATAATCTCTGCGGTGTCGGGGTTGTATTGAACTTAAGATGCAAGTTGGGGGGGGGGGGGGAGTTAGTTGGGCAATTAAACCAACCAAATGTGGTTAATTTTCTTTTTAGCTTTCGTTGGCCTACTTTCTTTATTTGCTAGATAAAGATTTATAATTTAGGAATGAGGAACATAAAAACCCATATGGTCCTTTCGGATGATTTAGAGGAGGTTTAGATCTCCAACGAACTCCACCAATCTCCGAAAAAACCAAATTAGCAAACATATCAGTTAATCTATTATTTTCCTTATCCACATGCTGGAAGGTGATAGAAACAAAGTGTGACATAAGTAGCTTTCGTTGGCCTACTTGCCGTGTCCAAGCAGTGGCATTTGCATGGCATTGCATGCCCAAATCAATGGACAGCCAATTAGGAGCATGGGTTTGTCCAATCATAATTCTCCATTGTTTTCTTCACTGATTAGTTTGTAATTGTCCTTGGGGCCTTATAGTTGGGAATTTTAGTGACATTGGGGGACCCATGGGTCTTCAATGTAGGTCAGAGTTAGATAAACCAACTAACGCCGCCAAATCACAGTCACAGCAATTAAATTAAGAAAAATATGGTTGAAGGCAGTAGAGAGTAGAGACAAGATTTCATTTGCTTTTCCGTCCAGGCATTTGGAAAGCCTCACCAACTACAAGGTAAAGCGTATGAGTCACAGTATGGATGACAATATTGCGTTTGTCATTGCCATCGGAATCTGAAGTGCAGCCGTAAGTGTTGTTCGAAGGCTTCATAGTTCGCCCAAGAGGGTAGCATACAAAATAGGGGAAGGAACAAAATAAAACAATCAAATTCCAATGGCATGATATGAAGTTTTCAAATAATGCTGAATTGTTGTTTTATTAACTACAAAGATGTGGAGAAAAAGTTATAAACTACAAAGCGGTTGTGCCGAGTACATAGCCTATATCTGTGATTCTATGCAAAAAGATTTGTCTTTGTTAAGATACTTTGCGGTGGATCCAGCCTTAGTCGGGCTGGTTGGGTCTCTCATCGGGGGAGGGTCAAGTATAGAATCCCATTGGCACATAGTGTGTGAGGGTGCGTGAGTCTTACCAGTCAAAAGCGAAAAAAGAATAAAACATGCTTCCTCTTCTCCATCACCGTGATCCCATGCATATAGTTATTCTTTAGCCTTGACTTGGAAGTTTTTCCTTGGACTTGATTTAATTAAGACTTCCTTACTTGTATCACAATTTGTCGTCCATTTATTTGGAAACAATCGATATATCTTCTCGTAATTTTGGATACGGTGTGAAGATCTTTAGCGTTTCTAAATAGGCGATAAGTTGAATTGCGTGTACTCTGCAAGTAGTTTTGTTTATTTGACTCAGTTTAATTGCTCATAAGATGAACAAATCTCTTTTTCACACATTTTCAGCATGGTAGCTTATGCAACATTTCCAAGAAGACGACAGTTAGATGGGACAGAGGGCTTCAATACGGTGTTCATACTGTGGTCTAAGATTGCAAGAATTTACCACCCTCTTCCTCGGTGTCGCTCGTGAGCTGCTTTGCCATGGTGGCCACATGCATAAAATATTTAATGAGCCACCTGAAGAAGAGGATTGTTATTAGCGCACAGATAATCCTCTGTACTAATAGCATGACCTCCATTCTTTGTGAACGATAGGTGTTTGAAAGCAAGAACGCAAATCTTTGCTTCGCCATGTCGACCATGTACTCGAGGTGGATGATCAGCCACCAGCAGCAGATAACTGCGCCGGAGACGGACAAAATCCAAAAGGCGACCATCATTTTCCGCTTTGCAGCCATCACCATGTTCTTTAGGTAACCAATGAGCCAGCGGATGAGATAGACTACCACGGCGACTGCCAGAATTCTCACCACAATCAGAGTGTAGCCCATTAAGAATCAATTGGAATGAGCAACAAATTAATTGATACAAGACGTGACTATTCATAATGGTCATCTTTATAAACATGGTGGTGGTATAGCTTTGTGTTAAAGATGCTTCCGAT
Organism: Houttuynia cordata; assembly: GCA_039654745.1. Classification (NCBI taxonomy): domain Eukaryota; kingdom Viridiplantae; phylum Streptophyta; class Magnoliopsida; order Piperales; family Saururaceae; genus Houttuynia; species Houttuynia cordata. The sequence goes on from CM077504.1 coordinate 28,299,985, forward strand.
CAAAGGCAGAGTCTTCCTTTCCCTTCGGAACAAGGAAGCCTTTGTACACGGGCATGTTTTCCACTCCTGCCAAATCTTTCTCCATGATTCCTTCAGGATTATTAATTTTGCCTTCAAAACACTTCCAAATTCACTTCGGAACACTAAATCCGTTGGTTGGTTTCCTCGTTACCCAGCACTGGATAACTTAAAAGGCCACATCTTCTATGATAATGCATCCATATGGTACACACCTTACTGTGATTTGCAATCCTCATTAGTACTAAGAAGCTCAACTGAGCCAGCATGTCAGTATACGATTAAAACAGCTATGCTTAGTCGCGCCCCAATACCTCTATTCAAGTTCAAGCAGCTAATTTAGAAGTAAGAAAGCCAACATTCTATTCATCCATTATAAAGCAAGTAATGATGTCCTGACCTCGTGCTATTCAACCTACCAAACTAGGGTGTGAAAGTCACCGTTGTGCAAACATAAGCAGTATAGACAAAAGCATCAGGGACATATGTAACACTACAGTTTAGCCCTAGCAGATAACAGTGCACTGAAATCATTCAAATTTGTAGTGCTTGTCTACAGCTTCTGAAACTTCCCAAGTGCAGCTCATTCTCCCACCAGCTCCAAACTCCACAATTCATTTTTATGACCTTCGGGATAAACCTTCACCTTTCCCTTTAACAGGAAGCATGTCTCCTTGGCTTCATATGTCCACGGGAATTTGCTCGCAGAGCAACCCCACCTTTAGCATGTAACTATACGTTACTCAAGAAACACGACATTTCTCCCCAATAAATGAAATCCAAAGGACGTTGAATATGAGTACTCACTTATTACAAGCACATAATATAATCTACAAGCTACGGTTTTAAATTTTTGTTTCAGCTCTATCAGTAAAAAAATTTACAAATAAAAAAGTGAAAAAAAAGAGACGGAAGTTATACTCCCTCTGTCCAAGAATACCTGCCACATCCGAAAAAAGTGGGAGGTATTTCAGGACGGAGGGAGTATATAAGAACTGAAATCCCAAATTTTGGCCAAAAATAGAATAACCAAAATTCAATCCCAATAACACTAATATTCATAGAACATTGGCCCCATCATTTAAGTCTGAAAAATTATTATACCTCACAAATCTACTAGTCAATGTTCCGATCGGGAGCCTGACAGACATGTTAGTCCTTTATTTCAAATGGATACACTCTACTACCTATTACTACATAAACTTCAAATTCCTCTAAGAAATACCAGTGCAGAACAAAATGTGGCCAATGCGAAATTTATCTTTTTTAGTGTTAAAGAGAAAATTTGTATCATGAAAATCATTGAGATGAAAAACAGGCAACGAGTCCAATCTCTAACCGACTAGTCTACTGATTATGCTGTTTAATTCTCATATTCCCCTTATTATCATATTCTCCTGAATCCCATCCAGAACTTTATTCATATTCTATTTGGGTATCTCCAAGTAAAAGATGAATATGAGAATAATCATACTCCTTCCGTCTGAGAAAACTTGTCGGCATTTGAAAAAAGCCAGTTCCATCATTGGATGGGTGACAATGCTCCCTCACAACCAAAAACACGGAAGAGGGTGGAGGAAAACTCTTGAAAAGGGGTGGGAATCCAATAAATTTCACTCCTTTTCAAATGCAGACAGGTTCTTTTTGGACAGAGAGCATACTGCATGGCCCTCCGTCCGAAATTGTTATTAACATAAGTTTTTTCAAAATGAACTAATTGACTAACCATATGTTAATAATAATACCGGACGGAGGGGAGTAAATGAGAAAGAGTAAAGACGAATAGATATGATGTAGCCTTTCTTATAAGGCCTAGATGAGGAAGAGTAAAGACGAAAAGGGAGGTTGCATTAGCATCTTAGCATCTTATTGTGTCCAGGTTGTATTATACTCTCAACCTATTTCCGGTTCCAAGCCCTTGCCATAGCCAAGTAAATGGTCTATCATGATCTTTTAAGCTCAACAGACAACCACATATCATCCAATGACTTTGACTAAAGACATCCCACTGAAGATTAGTATTCAACAAATCTCTAAAGGGTATTACTTTATGTACTAGTGTGTGTGAGAGCTCAAGCACATGATCCAAGAGGACTGTAACAGAAAGATATGCTCAGTTAAGTGTTTCTATCCTCAAGTATACTTACTCACACTTCCAATGTAAATTAATCTCTTAAAAATTGAAGTATGCATCAAGAAGGGATAAACTATCAAAACCTAAGTGATGGGACTATTTGATTTGTCGTTAACGTAAGGTACGGCGAATGCTTATAATTATATAGATTATGACTTTATCAAAACATCGCATTCAATCAAATAAGCATTAAACACTTTTTCATAGACATAGAAATATCAATCAAATAACATCACCTTTAGCTTTGAAAAAAGATTTAGCTATTCATATTCATGAGAAAAGAAAAATCAGATTTGGAAAAGAATCGCATTGATAACACAATTGCAAAACACTATTCACAGATTACTGTAGCAGATTCACTGTTCATCCGAGGTACTGTTCACCGTCTCCCTCGAACCGCCCGTACTGTAGCAATTGCAGGAACACTGTAGCACAGCCAAAAATCCAACTTTTTCTCTTCCTCTTCTCCTTCTCCCTATCTTCTCCTCTCGATTCCTCTTATTCCCGACGAAAATCCGACTTTTCCTTCTCTTCTCCTTTTTTTTTTCTTTTTCTTTAATAAAACCCGCCGAAACGATCTCAACCGCCGAATCGAATTTGCACGTCCGTATTTAAATTTCGCGCACGTCTTCTCTTAAATAGCTCATCAACGATTCAGATTCTTCAATACGCGCCATATCAGCTCATGGGTCACTTTGGCATTTCAAAACACGTCTAATGCGCACGTCTGCTAGTGATCTGCAATTCGCATTTTCAAACCTACAATAATCAAAACCAAACTAAAATTAGATGCATAATAAAAATATGATTCATTAAATTCTTTAATGCATCTAAAATAGTTAATTAGAGTAATTTAATTATTAATCCCTAATTACTACCCTAATCACAAATAACCCGTTTTATTCATGTTTTATCACAAAAACTACACTAGCAAATAGGTAAATAAGGCATATAAATGTGTATATTTTACGCTTATCACCTATTATAGGGTTCAACTTGATTCTTTTATTAATCTTTCAAGCAAAGTCTTATATTGCTTCCCAGGTTCATGTTTAATAATTAAGTCTTTATCCCATATAGACAGACTCACTGAATGTCACTCCTACATGACAGACAACATGAAAACACTGTGACTATCACTACGGTTAATACCGATAATCATGGCACGCCCTGAATCCCTCAAGGGTGACTGCCTCGCCCATTCCTTACCTTAGAAGGTATGACCGTCGGAAGGATCTGACTCCACATCAACTCCTGGGCTTGATGTGGGTCAAGAGAATGCAGCCTTCCAGGATGCTAGTGCCTCCAATGTGTACAATAAACCACCTAGCAACCATGGCTCAGGATGAGTGGAGATCTTCCATCAAGGGAAGATGCAAAAGCTCTCTCTAAAATCCATAGAGAAGAGGTAACAGCTTAAGCCTGGTCAATAGAATATGTAATGCTCTCTCTCTAAAATCCATAGAAAGATGCAAACTGTCACGCCCCGAAATCCCATACCTCGATCGGAGTGCGGAAGCCAATCAATGGTATACATTTGGAGGTAGAGAATCTCGGGCGCGAGACCGAACAGTCGATTTCACCACCAATTACGATCATCTCAAAAGGATGTGTAATCGGTCACGCCCATATCAGTGCAATACAAATACAAACATTACTGAATACTATGGAATGGAAATTTACTTAATAACACTGATAATAATGATAATCCATTTAAGAAAGTCAAATCAAATAAACCTATAAATCTATGGCACACAATTGCCATTAAATGTCATAAGCATCAAATAAGCAAAGCAAATAATATAAACTCTAAGTCTTCACGGCTCCTGCGACCGCTTCACTACTGCAACTTCCTGATCTCAATTTCCATTTGCGCCTGCATCAGAGGATGCATGAGTATTTCATAGAAACACTCAGTAGGATGTAAAAACCCACTGAATTAGGACAAACAATATGAATAGGATAAGAATAACAAAGGTTTATGAAGATGCCGCGACATCTGGACTAAACCAAGGATTTATACACCTGAAAGGTTAGTCGATAATAATTCCAACCCGCAAGTAGGGAAAACAACAATAAGGCTCCTACTACACATATGAGTAAGGAGGGAATGATAATCATATTAAAAAGCTCCAGACATTAAAAAGTGAAAGGAGTACAATTTCTGCTCGCTGAACCGATCACCCGCAAGTGACTATACCAGAACCACCCTAGGGGTCCTCTTTTTGGAACCCTGCCATGCGTCTAGGATGCTGGCCCCACCAGTGCTTACGGACACGATGGGCGGAGATTGAAGACCTTCCGTAATGTCAACAATCTAACGTACGTATGTTGCCTCTTTTTGGGCAGTATGGAACCGCAGTACCACAAATATTAGTGACCCCGCAAGATCAAGCAATGGCATAATGTGAGCATACTATGAATCCACTTCCGGAGAAGTCCCGCAAGACCTCTAGTGGAGGAATCAATCAAATAATCATGATGAATAATAATTCAACGAAATAGAGGCCGCAACGCTCTAACCACATAAGGTATCAATCACCGGAACAGACTCACATACAGAGTATAAGTGAGAATGTCACACAAAGAGAATAACACAATCCATACATACGTTCATGCTCAGCCCTAGATGGAATTTCATATAGGTCTTATTGAAATATATAAATCAGAGACAAGGTATTAATGAGTCCTAGATGATTTGGATTCCAAATGGAACCTCAAACCGACACAAACGCTTTATCTTCAAATACACGATTACGGTTTTCTTGACATAAGTATTACCCATCTATCATATTAACCATAACCCAACCTTACTGTGATAATCATAAGGATATAATCCAGTAATAGTTACTGACACGTCCTACCATCTTCACATCATATTAAGTGGTTTTACTTAAGTACTTAGTGTTTTCACTTGGATTCTGCTCACTGTCTTTTGCATAACAGTCCACTTCCGGCGGCTCCCAGACTCTGTACAGTTAATATTATCTTCTGAAATTTTTACTGAGAGTACCCTTATGAGTCTAGTTTCTAACCCCACCGGTTTTATATTTTTCTGATATCATATGAATTAGTTATGAATTATTCACTGTCGACTGTCCGTGCAGAAACAGTTCTGGCCGAAAGTGAGAAACTTGATTAAACTTTAATATTCTTATTCCGAACCACTTATAGATGATAATTTACTCATGATAGATGATAGTACTACCCTCCTAGATTAATTACAGATCCTGGAATTAACTAGAATTACCAAAAGATTCCCTTTTTATCATGTTTCTCCCCATATAACACAATCTTAGACCAAATATCTTTCAATTAAGTCGATTTAAGCAAAACGATCATTAAGGCCTAGGACTCCATCATTAGACATCATAATCAAAGCAATATCAGAACTTTTATCTTCAGTAAAATTAATAAAGCATCCAACTTTGATGTGATTTACCATCTAGACATGAAGCATGAAGGCATATATGCATGTATCGCAATACACATGGAAAACAAGACATAAATCATTAATCCCGCAAGATTCAAAGCAATACTCCAAGGAAATCAGTAAGAACACTCATCATATAATGTGAGGAAAGAATAAGAAGAGAGGGAAAAACCATCCTACTCTTTATCACCAAAAGACGTCGCCTTTCTACGCGATGTTCGTTCCTCCGCTTCCTTCAAAGCTTCCCGATCCAAGCTCTTGAGCAATTCCCACAAGAAGAGATCTTCTAAGAGAGGGATGAACGTGGGAAGGAGAGGGGAAAGCCTCTGGACGTTCTAGGGTTTAGTTTTCAAAAGCACAAGCCTAGACTCTATGGGTTTATATAGAGTTTTTAGAAGATCTTTGCCCAATCAATTCTACCATATCTTGGGCACTTTCCACCAATGGGAGAGTCCCTAAATCACCCTAGGAACGTGCAATACAAGTCTAGTTAGGATATGACATCTTTCCCAATCAAATCCGCCTCAAAATTAGGTTAGAATTCGCCAAACCGCAACTGGCGATCGATCGTGCAATACGGCGATCGATCGTCCTGCGCTGTTTACAAACTGCACGATGGCGCCGATCGTAGCCGATCGAAGCCGATCGATCGTGTTCCGTAAGCCGATCGATCGTTTTCAGCGCGATCGATCGTGTTTATTCAATTTCCCATATCTTTTTACTCCGAACTCCAAATCACACAAAATTGGTGTCGTTGGAAAGCTCTTCTCGCCAACGTTAATTTAAACACAGCACCACACAGTCAAATCAATCATTAAGAGGGTCAAATTTCAGTTTTAAGATACTTACTAATTTTTCGGATGTTACACAAACATGGGCCAAAATAACATGTAAATGCTCTCTCTAAAATCCATAGAAAGATACAACAGCTTAAGCCTAACCAATAGAAGTTTGTCTACATTAGGTATTATGACACAGAGCTTCCATCAATGGGAAGATGTGAATGCTCTCTAAAATCCATAGAGAATATACATGTCACGGCCCGGATATTTAAAACCATTTTTAAATCAGAGTAGTAGCGGAAAACCAGAGGATTACTCCTCTACACGATAAATCATGAGTGGAAAAAATTTTCGACTAAGCATCTAGGCCGTGATAACAGGGGTTCACAAATATCTTGAAAGATAACTATTACGATGCAAAGTCGATTAAACTCATACAATTCCTTCATGTACAAGTCTGTCATCCATCTCAAAATACACTAGAAAAGAAATGAGACTGATGCCTACTTTGAAGCCGTCAAGTCATCCTCACTCTCGATCGTCTACCACTAGGTGCTACGTGAAAACAGTCTTCTACTAAAGAACTTGCATCACGAGCGGATGCTGAGTATAAAAATACTCAGTGGGATATCGTAATACAATCATCAGCATCTTAAAATCAACAGTCAATAGTTGCATTAACATTTTATGCAGCCTATTACAGAGTTCCACTTGATTCTTTTATTAGTCTTTCAAGCAAAGTCTTTTATTGCTTCCCAAGTTCATGTTCAATAATTACGTCTTTGTCCCAAATAGACAATACCAATCACACCTCATCAATCTCTCTACACTGTAATAGCTGATCCACATGAAAATAGATGGGCAGAGCTCCCACCATAGAGAAGATGCAAAACAGACGTGCAAAGCTTCCACCAGACGGAAGATGCAAAACAGCCTAACTCCAACCAATGACAGATAGTTCTAACCAAATCTCACCAATATCACTGCACCGTAATAACTTATCCACATACGATCATCATAGCCATGTCACATGGTTTCTAATGCTGGAGCCAAGTGGTCCCAACTGCATTAAGGATAACCACTACCCCTTCCAGCCGCGTGGAAACAGGCCCTCTATGGCCATGGGAACATGCTCATGTGGTAACCCACTCACACCCTCATGCCGAAGTATTGTAGCTTACCCTTATTTGCCTTCAGACCCAACGTGCTCCGACTATGGAACTCATGGCCATAGGTTCTGAGTCATTGCCACTCAAAATCTAACTCACAAACTCAATGACATTTTAGTCATTATCTTGATTAGGTTATTCTCAACTCTCAAGTTTAACCATCAAATATCATTTTATTATATTTATAAAATGATTTAAGTCTCTAAACCATCTAGGTTTATTAGTCGGATTTTTCCTTATTATTTAAGCCTCAGCTATCAGTCAGCATAACATCAAGGACAAACACTTATAAATACGATAACATAAAGCACATAAGGCTAATACACCAATTAGGCTTTAAATCATTTACTAGAAAGCTCAAAATAACAAAATATGAGCCTATGTACTACGCTGGCCCTGTATGTACCATACTACACTGTAATACACCGACGGGCAAGCCCTACCGTCAGTTGTAACAGTTTTTAACTGTCGGTGGATGTCTACCGACAGTGCAATCCGAACTGAGTTTGGTTCACATATACAATTTGGTTCACTGCCAGACCAGTTCAAGGGTGAACCGGTCTCTTCCTTATTTGTTCTAGACGGCAGCAGGCTCCACCTGCCACCGCCGGACTAGCTTTTTCGGCAATGGGTTGCCGCTACGGTGATAGCCGTGGGCCCCCGTCGCAGGTGGCCTCACCACTCTCTCCTTCCGTCTCGAGCCCCTTGGCGGCTCGAGTGCCCGCGACCTCTGTTGTGGTGGCTCACCGCCAAGATGACGGCTTTTTAGACCGATGGCAGCTCCGCCGTCGCCATGAGGCTACGTGGGCCATTTTCGACTCTGCTCTCCCTTCTTCATCCTCTTTGTCGCCTGCCCATAGTCCGGGGAGATATGTCGATGGAGATGGGTGGTGTGCTTCCGTCGGCGCCGTCGCCTCCATCGGTGGAATATAAATGTTGTTGTCGCCTCCATCGGTGGAAATACAAATTAAAACACAAAAATACGAAGAAACGACAAACGAGGTACGAGATCCGACCTTTATATACGCGTTTGGGGTTCGATTCGCCGCTCATCGGACTTCTTCTTGTCGGTGTGTCATTGTCGCTGTTGCCGGCGTCATCATCGCCGGCGTCATAATCGACAGCGGCGTCGCAGCCAATCGCCGATGGTCGTTGACCCTCATTGACTACCCCCCCTTTCATGTTCATCGTCTTCCTCAATCTCTCCCCGCTCCCTCTGTTTCTCCCTGTTTTAAAACCCAGAAGATGGGCTCCTGAGTGCTTAGTCACTAATATCTATCAACACCTACCCACGCAGGTGACACTTGGGAAGACAGATGGGGGGTCATTACAATACAGACGGCAGAGCTTCCACCAGTCGAAAGATGCAATACCACCCCAATCAATACCTTGTGATCTTTAATAGGTATCACGCATTACTAGTATGAACCCTTCTTAGAGTTATAGCATACAATTTACAACTGCTGGCTTAATAGATCAACAGATAGTTGGACCTTTGACTTAATAATCATTCGGTCGCATGATCGGAAGTCCTTCATACTCATACACTGACTCCCAATCCAAGGATATTTTAATCATTATCTTAATTAGGTTCTTTCCAACCCTCAAGCTTAGCCCTCAAGTCATCATTTTACTATCTTCCATAAAATGATTAAGTCTCTAAACCATCTAGGCTTATTAGTCGGGTTTTACTTATCATTTAAGTCCTCAGCTATCAGTCAGCATAAAATGAGGGACAAAAGCCCTTAATACAGTAACATCAAACACTTAAAAATAATACACCAATTAGGGCTTCAAATCATTTATTAAACAACCCAAAATTAATAAAATGAGCCTATGTACCAAACTGGCTCTGCATGTACCATATACTGCACAGAAATACATGGACGGTCACGTTCGACTGTCAGTTGTAATCAATTTTAACTGTCGGTGGATGTCCACCGACCGTTCAAAACTAAACTAGCTTGTGAACTGGGTCTAATTCTTGGATCGGGGTTCGGTCTGAGAGTAAACCAGTTTCAGCCTGGGAGTGAACCAGGTTCGGTCTGAAAGTGAACCGATCATTAAACCATACCTATTTCTTGACCGAGTTTATTTGGTGGACCGGTCCGGTCTGGCCTGCACTTGAACCGGACCGGTCATCTCTCCCAATGAGACAACCAGTCATCTCGTTAAGGCAGCAGCAAGCTCTGTTGCTGTCATCATCGCTAGTTGACGGCGGCCACCCATCCCTGGTGCTCCAACTTTTTGCCTCCCTTCTTCCTTCCACCCAAGGTCCGACTGATCGGGAAGAACGGCAGTGGCAAAGTCGATGACTTTTGGCCGCTGACACTACCGGGCCGGCCACTCCCGGCCGCAGAAAACTAATTGAAGGCTCTGCCCTCTCCTGGACGGCCACTGTGCCTCCTGATCGACGGCAAAGGCAACACCTTTATGGTTGCTGCCTTTGCCAAATCAATTGCCGTGCTGGTGGAGATGGGTCAAGGCTTCCCATAGGCGGCGGGAGTCTAGAGGAAGTCCCTCTGACATGACCCCGCCGCCGCCACCCCTTCTTCTATGGCACTTCTCCGCCATGACATTGCCAGTCGGCCCATGCTGCGGGGAGCTCGACTCCTTGCCGATGCCATGCCACCACTCAGCTCACATGACAGGTGCGCGATTTCACCCACCGACGGTGCTACAGTCCCCTTCGACAGAGAAAAACTCAAAGATGCAACCAGGATGACAAGGTTAGGTGATCCAACCTTGTGCATGCCATTGATGAGCGCAAGAGTTATCGTCGTTGCCGACGCCGCTCGAGATAGTCGGAAGTCGCCTTAGCTCCAACCGGCTTCGACAGAGGCACTACCTTCGATCTCTAAATCGAAAGGTTCTGGCTTGAAATACCCCCTCAACCAGCTGTTATTACTGGTGTATACCTGGCCAAAACAGGCAGCCACCTGCTGGCCATTACAAAACACCTGGCAATTCAGGCGGCCAGGTTTTACAATTTTTTTGGTTGTGAGCGAGAGGAGACAAGTTTTTTTGCATGGAGAGGAGTATTAATTAAGAAAATAAATAATTTTATAGGACTGTTCCTTGATTGGAATTGTTATGAAAACTTTCCTTTATAATAACCGTACAAAATTTTAAGGAGAGAAAATGAGTTAAAATGTGTAACTTCCACTGTAAATCTTTGATGCAAGTTCAAAGATATACAAGAAATATATAGAAGCAACAACTTTTGTCGAGGACTTGCAAACAAGAAATACAGAGAAGGAAGGACTTGTGTCAAGGACTAGCACATTTCGTTGGCCCAAATCGTCTCGGCTCATTCAGGCACGAGCATGGGCTCACATAAACGGAATTGTATAATGATACATCATCATCTTATAAAAGGGAAAAGTCATGAATCTGTCATTGGAGCTCATGGAGCTCATGCTTCTTCCTTTAAACAAGCAATTTAAGATATATGGCATTTATGCTGAAGTTAGAAGTACATTTTATGTTTAATGCCTTACAATGCTTCGTTTTTTAAGATTCTCTAGCCTGGTGCCTCTAGTAGGGTGTGTGTCTATGTGCGCGCGAATGCAGGGAGTACGGTGGTTTGAATTCCCCGCCCCCTGAGTTCATATGTCGGATCTCAATCCAATAGCTTGCAATGCACCTCATGCATGCAGTCAAAATGTGGCAAGCACGTATGAACTATTTTCTTTTTCCTTTTTTTTGTAACCTCTCTTGAATATGCATGTTCACATGTTGACATATCAAATTATATATGGTCCAAAATAACCGTAAATCAATTTCATGGAATAGTAGTCCTGGTGGAAATGTGATAATTTTAATTATTTAAGAATTGTCTAGAAAGTCATTGTACACTTTACAGCATAATTCTCCAAAACGCATATGAACAAGAAAGGCAATCTTGGGAGCTGTTTTCATCAGATGTCTCATAGCAGAGTAGTGTGCTTGTTACTACAGCTCATGGGATATGCTAAAACCCTTGTCTGAAACCATTTTCTTTTTTTCTTTTGTGATACAGAGCTTGTCTGTAACCTTAATGTAATCACACATATGCTTAACAGCTTATCCTATTCACGTAAAATCTAAACCTTAATAGACATGAAGAGATAAAATTGCAACTTCAAGAGGGAAGCAATAGGATCTGGTTTGTCATTTTCAATACAGAAAATTCATTCTTAAGGTAAATGAAATCCAAAGTCCAGACTAGACAAAAGCTTTTAACGTACTGTCTCGCCAATCACACGATGCACTTTTTTCCTAACAGATTATTGCAAATCCTAAGCACCGTGACCAAGTCCTAAGACAAACTAAACTTCATTTTGGTTTTCTAATTCGCCAACACGCCAAGTAGAGAGAAAAACAGGGTTGCGAGCGAGTCTAGCCTGACCCTAGGCCGTCACCAAATTCCCCTGACCAAACAGCATGAGGTCTTTATGTACCGAGTTAGCACATAATATCTAACTTAGTGCACAGGTATCTTCTCCTTCCTATGCTACATTACTTGTCTGAATGAGAAACCAAATTGAACTTAATTTATACTCCCTCTTCTGTTTTAGGTGCTCCATATGTGAAATAGGGTAGTCCTTTTTTAGATACTCCATATGGTCAACAATTTTTCAGATGGAGCAACTAAAACAGGATGGAGTATCATTTTTGGCTTTCTAATGCAGACAAACAATGTGCCCTGCAAACTCCCGAATGTCTCTCCCGACTCCGGCAAAACAATCTCCCGGCCCCTGGTGAGTGATATTTTACAGATCGAGATGGGACTTGGGATGATTCCATCGACTTGCCGCCGGCCACAGGCCACCCCCAGCCTTCACCGTCCACCGGAATCCAACGTCAAGTATGGCCGGAGATGCGAATGCGAAAACAGCGACGAAGGACGGACGCGTGACGTGGCCTGTTTAATTCAGTGCCACGTCAACGCGGGAAACCATTTTCAGTCTAAAAAAAGATAGAGGAGAAAACTGCTACCCGCCATTTCTGTTACTACAGAGATTAATGCGCCATACCGTACCTGCAAGTCCTCACACTTTCTCAAACAAATGCACCAATAAAAAAAAAAGAATGAGAAAAAAGAAAGAGAGAAACTAGGAGCTCCATTCCTTGTATCCTATATCCTAGGAAAGTGTCCATTCTTTACCTCTTTTCCTCTCCCAACTTGCACTTGCAGGGCAATGTTTCAATCATCTTGCCCCCAGAAATCAGGTCAGATTATCCATCTCTTCTTTTTTTTTTTGTTCTTTTTTTCATTAATTTACAAGGATATATGGTATCCAATCTTCGTAGCATCTCTTTATATGATCAACCAACGACAATATTACGGTTTTTTTTAATTTATTTCAATCTTCATTGGTCTTGTGCAAACTTCATTTCATTTACAGGGTGAGGTGGTGACTGCAAAAACATGGTACGCTCCTGCATATTCGTGATTCTTCTTGCCCTTCTCCATGGAGTTGTAGCTCAAAAAGCTCAAAAATCTGGACCATGGCAGACTCTTAACGGTGGGCCTTTCTTCATGTCAAATTCTAGTTGTACAATAGATATAACGTTAAACAGCCATAGAACCTGATTCGTACAAAAGATTAAGTTGTTTCTGTCGTTTTAAATAGCCTCATGCAAATATTTTACTCTTAGGTAAATCGATTCTTCATATACCAAAAAAAATCTTATTAATTATGTACAGAAATACAACATACATTCAGAGACCATTCTTCATGCAACAAATCATATATAACGTTTAGCATTTTCTTTAAGATGCACATACCATAAGGCATTCTCTATATTTCACCATCTGGAATCAAACTGCGGTCTAAAATGTTCTATCATCAGCAAGAAGCATTTGCACGTGTGTTTGACGGCATCTTTGGACGTTACCAGCAATTGATATAATAAATTCTTTTATAAACATGTATAGACGTTATACAAGCAGTGAATTATAGAAAGTTGACAAATAGTGATGAAATAATTACAGGTACAGAACCAATTGTAATCGCACGGGGAGGATTCTCGGGTCTATTTCCCGAGTCTAGTGGATTTGCATTCCAGTTCGCACAGTCGACAAGCTTGCAGAATGTTGTTTTCTTTTGCGATGTACAATTAACGAAAGATGGAGAAGGCATTTGCCGATCAGATCTTCGGCTTGATAACTCGACCAACATAGCTCTTGTTTATCCAAAGGGAGATAAGACTTACTCTGTGAATGGCGAAAACGTTCACGGATGGTTCTCCGTGGATTATACATCCGACCAGTTGTTTACCAATGTTACAGGTAACTCTAAACGTTCAGCTCTTCCCCTCGAAAAAATGGAAAAAATTTACATCCTCCCAGTTACATCCTCCTCAAATACTCCGCCATCAGAATGTGGCCATATCATCTCAAGTAACAATCATCTTATTCTTCTGGCTATTTTCATGGATGACATGGCGGCGGAGTATTTAATTTTTTTACGAAAAAATAGATCTTCTGCTTTTATACTTAAGTTCATGAACAAAATCAAAGAACAAACATATTTGCACATTACCAGGTGCTATATGTTTTCTAAATTGACTAATTTTACATTGTTCAATTGTCATCTTCGTGGGACAGTGAATCAGAATATCTTTTCTCGGCCAAGTTTGTTTGATGACTCCCTGCCTATGAGTTCGGTCGATGATGTGTCAGGGCTCAAGGCAGGCAGATTGTGGCTAAATATACAGGTATTTCAGAATTTCTTATTTTATCACCAATCAACATTCCTTGATTCTCATTATCTCTTATGTATGCTACATTCACGTTGTAGCTATATTCTATGGCTATAGTTTACATTTGTCTCCTCACTGAGATGCCTACATTAGTTTGGCTACTTGGAGATAATACAACCTGTGCCTTATCTTTTCCTCATATAAAAACGATGCCATTAGTAGGCCTTTTTTGTTCGAACAGTATGATATCTTCTTCAAGCAACACAAACTCAGCATGGCTGCCTTTCTCTTGGATGCTTCAAGACGCATGCGTATCGACTACCTTTCATCTCCGGAGATTGGGTTTCTGAAGGGCATCAATGGCAAACTCCCCAGGACCAAATGTGTATTCCGCTTTTTAGAGGCGGATGCCGTGGAACCATCAACCAAACAGACTTACGGCGACATTTTGAAGGATCTCAAATCCATCAAGTCCTTCGCTGCCGGAATCTTGGTTCCGAAGAGCTACATTTGGCCCACTGATGCAGACCAGTATCTACAACCCCACACAAGTCTTGTGGCCGACGCTCATGCTCAAGGGCTGGAGGTGTTCGCATCAGGGTTTGCAAATGATGTTCCCGGTAGCTTTAACTACAGCTATGATCCATCAGCTGAATATTTGCAGTTTATTGATAACTCTGAGTTCTCCGTGGACGGATTACTTACGGACTTCCCTTCGACTGCATCAGAAGCAATAGGTACATCTTTCTTTCTCTAGCGCGATGTGATGCCATTATAGCAATTATATGAAGCTCGAGCTTTTGAGAGATTATGGTTGTCTAACATGGTATTAGAGCCCAGGTTAAGGGTTCTAGTCCTACCCTACCTGGATCTAGTGCCCCCTGCAATTTGTGTTCATGTGCGGGGGAGTTTTTGGGAATATGGAGTAAATAGATTGATAATTTGTTTTCTAATAGCTTGAGCTTTTGGTAAATAACAGTTATCTAACCCATAACATAGAATGATAGAAGTGTCTATTTTCTTTTCATTTGGATTTACATCTGATGTTCACCATTGGTTATAATTCTGTTTGTGCAGCTTGCTTGGCGCATAACACAAACAAAAGCACCCCTGCAACAGGTGAGTTTTACCAGATAGGGCTGCACTCTTGTATATCTTGATGTTTAGAAATTATCTCAGTGAAGCTTTGTTAATTGCTGAAAATGCTGTATTATGCATGCAATTTTGCAGGAAAGCCGCTGATCATAGCACACAATGGAGCAAGCGGTGTATATGCTGGAAATAGTGACCTAGCATATCAGAAAGCTGTAGATGATGGAGCTGACATAATTGATTGCTCAGTTCAACTGTCCAAAGATGGGGTGCCTTTCTGTTTGAACTCGGCAGACCTAATGGGTGATACAACAGTTATGACCTCCTTCATGTCTAGATCCTCCATGGTCCCAGAAATTCAAGAGACGACTGGAATCTTCTCGTTTGATCTCACTTGGAGTGAGATCCAAACTTTGAAGCGTAAGGAGCTCAATTAGCGTTTCACTTGCAGAAAAAAAAGAAAGCCACTGAATCTTGTGCTTTCTTTCTTGCAGCTGAGTTGACGAGCCCCATGGCTAAGGCCGGCTTATTGAGGAACCCGGCCCATAAGAACGACGGCAAACTCATGGCACTCTCCGACTTTCTTGACTTTGCCAAGAACAAGTCGGTTTCAGGGATCTTGATCAGTATTGAGGTCATTACTCAAAAGACTTTATTTTGTTTTCATGTATTAGCTTTCCGAGGGAAGAATAATAGTGATTTTTTTCATTCATGTGTTGACATCCAGAATGCTGCATACCTGGCGTCAAAGAAAGGACTTGACATAATCCAAATTGTAGCAAAAGCACTGCGCACAGCCGGTTTCGATCAGCAGACCGCCCAACAGGTTCTAATCCAGTCGGACGACAGTTCAGTTCTGGGCAAATTCAAGCGATTTGCCGACTACAAGCGTGTGCTCGTAATCAAGGATATAGTTGGAGGTGCCCCATTGCCAATTGCCAAAGAAATTTCACATTTTGCCCATGCAGTCAACATCCCGCGAGGCTCCATCGTTACCACCACTGGCGGCTTTGTTTCCAAATACACCGATGTGGTCGACAAGTTGCACGCGGCCAATGTTAGCGTTTACGTTTCAGTGCTCATGAACGAGTTCACAGCAATAGCATTTGATTTCTTCTCTGACCCAGTTGTGGAAATATGCACTTACGTTTTAGGAAATGGCGTTGATGGGATCGTTACAGACTACCCAGGGAGTGCAAGTGCATATTTCCGTAAGCATCTGCTGCAAGTTTCTTTTTTCTTGTTTCTTAGGCCAATTTTGTTAAAATTCCTCATGATAGTTCAATCAAGCACTAAGTAATACCTTTCCTATCTTAATTTGCAGGGAGCCCGTGTTTCAATCCTGAGGCGAGCGCTGAGTACCAAATTTTGCCGGCTGAGGCATCTGCACTGCTAGAACTGGCGCAGGGTACAGCTGGGTTGCCACCGGCTGAGGCCCCAGCACCGGCCCTCACTGAAGCAGATGTGATTGATCCGCCATTGCCTCCGGTGAATGCTACCGCTGCCGATGCAGATACAGGTGCGCCAGGCACAGCTCCAACTGCTCAGCCGAGTGGGCAGCCATCCTCCTCGTCATTGCCACACATTGCCCTGTACGGCCTCATCATTTTACTATTGGCATTTTCATTGCATTGAGAGGCAGCACCTATTTCACACACCCTAATACTGTTTTAACAATTTTTTTTTGTTTTCTATTCTGTTTGTTTGTGGATAGAATGAAAGGATGATTGATCTTTATCTGCATGTCTACTATTTCTGATTAATAATAGCTCAGCATGTGACTCTAATCTGGTTGTAATTTGTATTCATACCTGAACCACACTCGAAGTCAAAATACTCAAATTGACAAATTGTTAGGGGAGCACGCCTATTCATTTAGTAAATCATTTGGTGCAAAATAAGAGCCTCGAATTCAAGTTCCCCCAACACGATAGAAAAATAAATGTCTTGGTTGCATAAAACCCACAAAACAAAGACGAAAAAAAAACATCAGGGTTGAACAATGGAAACAAAGAAAAATTAAGCGAACCGTCAAAACAATAAGATATCTCCTGAGTCCGGAGATGACGAAATTATTGTGAAGGCCTTCTAAAAATTTGCTACTCCCTCTGTCCGTCTTTAATAGGTTTTTCAAGATGAACTAACTTTAATTCTTTTTGAAAAACAGAATAGGACAATTAATGCGGGAAGGAGGGAGTATAGCTCAGAGTGACACCTTCTCATGCAATCATACACAAAGGAGAAATCGAAAACATGAGCCTTTACAAAAACCAACAACAGAGCAACAATAATAGACTGCTAGTATTGGAACTCCACTTTTCCACATACTGTTTTAACAATTTTTTTTTGTTTTCTATTCTGTTTGTTTGTGGATAGAATGAAAGGATGATTGATCTTTATCTGCATGTCTACTATTTCTGATTAATAATAGCTCAGCATGTGACTCTAATCTGGTTGTAATTTGTATTCATACCTGAACCACACTCGAAGTCAAAATACTCAAATTGACAAATTGTTAGGGGAGCACGCCTATTCATTTAGTAAATCATTTGGTGCAAAATAAGAGCCTCGAATTCAAGTTCCCCCCAACACGATAGAAAAATAAATGTCTTGGTTGCATAAAACCCACAAAACAAAGACGAAAAAAAAACATCAGGGTTGAACAATGGAAACAAAGAAAAATTAAGCGAACCGTCAAAACAATAAGATATCTCCTGAGTCCGGAGATGACGAAATTATTGTGAAGGCCTTCTAAAAATTTGCTACTCCCTCTGTCCGTCTTTAATAGGTTTTTCAAGATGAACTAACTTTAATTCTTTTTGAAAAACAGAATAGGACAATTAATGCGGGAAGGAGGGAGTATAGCTCAGAGTGACACCTTCTCATGCAATCATACACAAAGGAGAAATCGAAAACATGAGCCTTTACAAAAACCAACAACAGAGCAACAATAATAGACTGCTAGTATTGGAACTCCACTTTTCCACATACCGCCCCCCCCCCCCCCAAACAGTACCTTTTTTCAAGTACTAACTTCCCCTCAACTCTCCCCGATAAAAAATTCTATACTTCACACCACTTCGTCCTTTCTCCTTCTTTAACGCCGGTGACAACACTGGCAGCCAACACCGGCAATGATGACAAAGGCTTACACAAGTGATAACTGATGATGGCAGCAGCCAGTGCCACCACCCCAGGCTGCCTTGTTCCATGGCTTCTGGCTGCAGCCAGAAGATCTGGCCACGGTGGCCTTTGGCGGACAGAAAGGTCTGCACAAAGGAGATAACAGCTACAAACAAGGAGGTGAAGGAGAAGGAAGAGGCAGCAGCAAAGGCTAACAGTGGAAAAAGGAAAACACATCTTGAAGGTAGGACGTTCAAGAAGGGTAAGTTGATAAAATGTGTGTATGACAAGGAGATTAATTCCCGAAACTTTCTTGTGGGGTTCCAAAACTGGAAAAATGACTCGAGCCTAACTTTCTCTTCTTAATCACGTCCTATGTGTCGGAGTGCCATGTAAGTAATGTTACACAGTACATTTTATTTTAAACACTGTTTCATCCATAGGCTACATATTATGGTTTTCCAACCAAAGATCTCGGACTCCCTACTCACAGTTGTAGTGCTTCTCCACAGCTTCTATGACTTCCCAAAAACAGCTCACTCCTGCCGGGAACTCAACAAGATCCCCACCTCCAATCTCAAAAGATTCCTTCTTATGACTATCAGGATAGACCTTCACTTTCCCCTTCAACAGGTACATCGTCTCCTTGGTTTTGAATGTCCATGGGAATTCACTTGGAGAACCGCTCCACCTTATAGGACATAAATCCCAACCAAAGTGGATTGAAAACAGACATACAGATTAGATGACTAACGCATTCAGTCAATAGACATTTTATAAAAAGGTGTGATAGAGTGGGTGAGAGGTAATATGTAATGCGACAATACATTCTATTCTACCAAACAAGAATAAAAAGGCATCTCCAGTAAAAGATGATTATAAATTACAGTGAAACATCCGTAATAGGCAAATAAACCAGAGCATATGACACCGTAGGAATGAAACATCCGTAATAGGCAAATAAACCAGAGCATATGACACCGTAGGAATCATCATGCTTAAATATTAGTTCATCATAATGCAGTGATAAATTCAATAAGAGTGGTACAACACTTGGCCCCCCCTCCCCCCCCAAAAAAAGATCGTTTCAGTATTTGGGATGTGATTTGTCATTGGGCTCAGAAGATTAGAACAAATGCTGTAAGTTTGCTTAGTGGTCACCCTTAGGCTCTGTTTGGTTAGCACTTTTAGGAGTAGAAAATCCAAATTCTTTAGATGAATCTAGGTTTAAGAAAAGTGGGGTTTGGTTGGCCAAAATCAACTTCATTTGATGAATTTAAGTCACAGTGGCAAAAATTATAATTTCCAAAAGAAGATAAAGGCATTTGATAATAAAAAACCTCATCATTATGAGAAACTGCATTTTTTTTAACAATTACCCTTGTTATTTTTGGCATTTACACCAAATGCCATCAGGAGAAGTTATAATGGGAAATCTCCTTCCCAAAAGAAGCTAGATTCTTTAGAAATCCAGCTTCTTTTAAGCCTACCAAACAGGGCCTCAGTATTACAAGTACATCTCATTCTTGCTACTTACCGCTCTCTTCCCCCCCCCCGGGTGCCAATGCTAGCTCCAACCACAATGGAAAGGTCCTCTGAATTGATCAACCTCATCATTTGAACAAGACTACTGATACCATTGTGAGGAGATCCTTTGATCAAACAAAAATATACTCCGTTCCAAAATACTGTGTACATTTGAGAAATTTCTCATTTTTATTGGACCATGAAGGCTACAAGGAAGTCACATGACTCTTTCTCCTTAATATCCCACCCAACTCGTATACATGTTCACGAACCAAGTTCAAGTCAATCCTTCCAAGTCTCCTCCATTTTGGAAAGAGGAAGTCGCATTATTTGGCAAAATATACACAGTATTTTGGAACATTAAATATTTTTAAATGTACATAGTATTTAGAACGGAGGGAGTAGTAAATCCCGTTTTCCTAACAGTTCAAGCTAGTTTTAAACAATGGTTACTAAGCCTTGCTGAGGTCGTATAAAGATCTACAACACTAGGCGTTCACTTGATGATCGAGACTAAGGGTGCATTTGTTTGCTGAAAAAACGAATATTTTAGCCCCGAAAAGTGAAAATTTTTACCTATCAGGGTTGGAAGCTGAAAGGCTGAAAAGTGGACGGTGACGGTGATAGGTAAAAATTTTCATTCTTTCACCTTTCAGGCCTAAAAGGTGTTTGTTTGCTGAAAGGCTGAAAACTGGCCCTAAAAGGTGAAAGGTGACAATTTTTTACCTTTCACCCTTAAAGGCTAATTCTCACCCGAGTGAGAATCGGGTTGATGAGGGAGAGCTGACAGAAAAAAAATACCCACCACCCCTCGCCCATCGTCGGGTTTCCTTGTTGTCGCCCTCTTTCTCCCCGGTGGTGATGGTGGCGGCGGCCTCATTGAGCCCCTCCTCCCCCAGTCGTCGGCGCTGCTGCCTTGTTGAGCCCCCTCCCTCTGTCGCCGCCGCCTCGTTGAGCCCCCCACCTCGACGCTACCGCCGCCCCGTTGAGCCGAGGGAGCCCATGCCTCCCTCATCCCAGCCGTGTAGGCACACACCGGGGTGAGGGGGGCTTTGGATGACCCGAGCAGTTGGCCGGGATGAGTGAGGCACGGGCTCCCTCGGCTCAACGGGGCGGCAGTAGCGTCGAGGTGGGGGGCTCAACGAGAAAGCGGCAGCGGTGGCCAGGGGAGGGGGGGCTCAACGAGGCCGCCGCTGCCATCACCACCGGGGAGAAAGAGGGCGATATCAACGTGATTTATTTTCAGTTCCCAAACATATTTTACCTTTCACAAATCAGGCCTGTAAATTTTCACCCTGACGCTTGTTTACTTTCATGTTCTAAACGAGTTGCCACCAATCAGAAAATATCAGTGTGATAATTTTCAAGCTGATATAAATTTTCACCTTTCACCTACACCGTAATCCACAGGTTTTAGGTTTTTATCCCAAAAACCAACAAGGAAAATCAACCAGATAACTTTCCACATACAGAAAAAAGAGTTCAAACACTTGAGTGCAATCATGATCATATCAACAATAAGATTTTCTTTAGTCAACAACGTGCATGTGGCATTAAAAAAAATTCATACTCCCTCTGTCCAATGAAGCTTGTCTGCATTAAGCAACGATTGGAATTTTTTTGACAGAGTTTCTCTCTCCCTCCCCACGTGTTTTTGGTCTCGACTCTTGAGAGAGCAAACACAGCTATGCACCGTTGGATCCGTCGTTGTTTAAATCCAGACGAGCACTATTGGACAGAGGGAGTACTGATTATTGACAGAAAACCTAAATTAGAGAAACAATGCACCAATAAAGTGGAACCAGTGAATGATCATAAATTTGGACCTCTGGGCTTCCTAACAATCAAGCAAGAAATCAACTTTTGTATACAATCAAGCAAGAAATCATGCTGTAACTGTACTAGTACTATTTATTAAAAACAACAGCACATTTTGAAAAAGTGATGAAACAAACCTAGTTAGCCGATCCCCAATGAGAATGAGAAAAAGAGGAAGTAATCAGTGCCGAATACAGTAACATAATGAAGAGAGGTAAGAAGACACGTACTTGGGCCATGATTTGACTGCTAGTTCTTCGAGTTTCGCCTCAGAGGGGTTCCTCTCGATCTTGACTCCCATTTCCTCCGTCGCCATTGCTAGACCTCCAATCTGTAAATGGCTTTCACTTTCCCTTTGAAGCTCCTCCGGGTTTCAATGACTTTTGCCGGTGCGGGGGGAGTGGTCGAGTTGCGTGGAGTGTTCCAAAATGGAAAGTGGGGGCAGCGACACGGAGGCGCGATTCTTTTATTCCTTCCGTCCAAAACTACCTGCCTGCATTAGAAAACCAAAATAAACCAATTCATTTTGGTTTGCTAATGCGGACAGGTAAGATGGAACGGAGGAAGTATATATTATTAGTCGGGTTTTGGTAGGCTTGGAAATATGATTGATTCTCAACTTCGGAGCAGCGGTTCATTTCCGGAGGGAAGCTGATAATTGTACACCGGTGTAGGGTGTTTTAATTGGACAGTCGAAGTGAGCCTCACACAGTCCACCTCTACACCAGGCTGGCCGTGTATGTGCCAGACACGTTAGTCATCAACGGCTGCATGTGGACCCTACTATAAACCGTCACAGTCCTTGATGACTCATGTGTCGGCCTGATTTCAGTTCATTTACGAGAACCTATTGTTACTACTAATTCCGGAGGGAGCGAATAGGTCATTTTTACAGCCAATGACCGGACCCTCTAGATACATACCACAATCTCCACTCAATGGGTTAGGTAAATTCTCCGCCGGCCCTATGCCTAGGAGTATTAACGATCCCAACTCAACCGAGCTCAATTTGAACTCCACTGAACCTTGAAGTTGTTGGATCCCAGTTCGCACACACCGGAGCTCGACTCAACTAGAGATAGAACACTAGCTTTTTACATGTGACCTGGCGCTAACTTTGGGTTTCTCATATTACCCAGAATCTCTTTCTTTTTTCCATATGACTCGAAAAGTACCTAAAATACCCTTAAGTTTAAGTGTAAGCACCCACACTCTGCGTTTTTCCATATTACCCGGAATCTGAGGAAAAGAACACACGTTCAGTCGGAGAAGAAGGAGTTCTGTCTGGCATCTCCGCCTATATCATCACCGGCACCGGCGCCGTCTAAATCTGGAAAGGCAATCTTTGCGCCAAAAAGGGGGAAAACGAGCGGGATAAAGAGATTTTGATTTAATAATAGTGGAAAAGCCCGCCCAGCTACAAAAATTAATATCTACATGTAAGGAAACATACATAAAGGTCACCCATTTGTGCTCGATCGCTCATGGACATCAAATAAAAGGATAAAAATAGGCAAAAGCGTGAAATACTCGTCGGTGAGCGACAAGTTCAAATAATATATCTTTCTGTGATCCTAATGAGATGGAAGAGGAGGAAAAATAAGGAAGAACGCAAAAAAAAATGGGCGAGTTATGACATTTTTAAAAATGCAGTAAAATCATGTGGCAGACAACACGACTTGAACTTTAGTCGTGTATTCGACGACATGACTAAAGTTAAGTCGTGTTGACTGCAACACGATTTTACTGCATTCTAAAAAATGTCATAACTCACTCATTTTTTATCTATTTTTGCCCTTTTTTTTGTTCTTCTTTAATTTTCCTCCTCTTCCACCTCATGAAGGTATATTATGATGAACAAGTAAGCAAAAATAAGAAGAAAGAGGAAAGTGGAAGCCTTTCGACGTCCAGAGCTTTGCCCAAAATCTTTCACTTTCTTCTTTCTTCTTATTTTTTCTTACTTGCGCATCATAATATATCTTCATGAGGTGGAAGAGGAGGAAAAGCAAGGAAGAACGCAAAAAAAGGGCAAAAACAGATAAAAAATGAGCGAGGTCTGCAACACGATTTTATTGCATTCTTAAAAATGTCTTAACTTGCTCATTTTTTACCATTTTTTTTCTATTTTTTTGCGTTCTTCCCTATTTTTCCTCCTCTTCCACCTCATAAAGATATATTATGACGAAGAGGAGGAAAAGCAAGGAAAAACGTAAAAGAAATGGGCAAAAAAGAATAAAAAATGGGCAAGTTATGACATTTTTAAGAATGCAGTAAAATCGTGTTGTCTGTTATGACGAATAACTAGGAACAAAATAAGAAGAAAGAAGAAAGAGGATGCTTTCCGACGTCCGAAAGCTTCGCTCAAAAGCTTCCACTTTCATCTTTCTTCTCATTTTTTTCTTACTTGCTCGTCATAATATACCTTTATGAGGTGGAAGAGGAGGAAAAGTAAGGAAGAACACAAAAAAAGGGGCAAAAATAGATAAAAAATGAGGGAGTTATAACATTTTTAAGAATACAGTAAAATCGTGTTGCAGACAACACGACTTGAACTTTAGTCGTCTATTCGACGACACGACTAAAGTTCAAGTCGTGTTGTCTGCAATACGATTTTACTGCATGCTTAAAAATGTCATAACTCGTTCATTTTTTATCCATTTTTGCCCTTTTTTTTTTCGTTCTTCCTTACTTTTTTTCATCTTCGACCTCATGAAGATATATTATGACGAATAAGTAGGAAAAAAATAAGAAGAAAGAGGAAAGTAGAAGCTTTCCGACGTCCGAGGCTTCGCCCAAAAGCTTCCACTTTCATCTTTTTTTTTATTTTTTCTTACTTGCTCGTCATAATATATCTTTATAAGGTGGAAGAGGAGGAAAAGCAAGAAAGAACGCAAAAAAATGGGCAAAAACGGATAAAAAATGAGCGAGTTATGACATTTTTAAGAATGTAGTAAAATCGTGTTGTCTTGCAGACAACACGATTTTACTACATTCTTAAAAATGTCTTAACTCGCTCAATTTTTATCATTTTTTGTCCTTTTTTTTTTGCATTCTTCCCTGCTTTTCCTCTTCTTCCACCTCATGAAGATATATTATGACGAATAAGTAGAAACAAAATAAGAAGAGGAAAGTAGAAGCCTTCCGACATCCAGAGCTTCGCCCAAAAGCTTTCACTTTCCTCTTTCTTCTTATTTTTCTTACTTGCTCGTTCTAATATAACTTCATGAGGTGGAAGAGGAGGAAAAGTAAGGAAGAACGCAAAAAAAATGGGCAAAAATAGATAAAAAAATGAGCAAGTTATGATATTTTTAATAATGTAGTAAAATCATGTTACAGACAACACGACTTGAACATTAGTCGTGTATGTTCAAGTCGTGTTGTCTCCAACACGATTTTATTGCATTCTTAAAAATGTCATAACTTACTCATTTTTTATCTATTTTTGCCCATTTTTTTGTTCTTCCTTATTTTTCCTCACTTTCCACATCATTAGAATCACAGAAAGATATATAAATTGAACTTGTCACTTGCCGACGAGTATTTCACGCTTTTACCCATTTTTATTCTTTTATTTGATGTCTATGAGCGGTCGAGCACTAATGGGCGGCCTTTATATGTGTTTTTTACATGTAGATCTTAATTTTAGTAGTTGGGAGGGCTTTCCCGCTGATCTTACATCAAAATCCCTTCATCATAGATTTTTTTTTTGTCTTTTTTACTATTTTTACAGTTTTTCGGCATGAAATTTTATTTTTTTCTGGGTTAGATGGCGGCGACAATGGTTTAAACTGCGACAGACCTTTGTCGGAATATCTTCTTTCCCAACTTGATGCTCCCGTAGATCGCTAATTTTAGAAAGAATGAAGCATTTTGGATACAAAAGGTATAAAAAATGTAAAAAAAGAGCATTTTGGGTACTTTTGGTGCCGATTTCAGGTCATATGAGATTTTGTGGGAAAAACCAGGTAATATGTAAAAAGCTCGTTAACAGCTCAAAGTTGAGCCCGAATATAACTTATTCGATTGGGATTTCGAGTGACAAGCTAAAGTGAACAAAAAGTAGAAATAAGAAAGAAGGCAAGTACTTGAAGAAGTGCGGGGAGGTCATCCTCCACGACCACGAACCCATCACCTGACGCTCGTGGAGTAAGAGAGGAACACAGGCGAGAACTCCTCCTTGCAGAAGAATAGACAAACACGACGGGCTTCGATTGGAAAGGAGAGTTTCCGGGTTTGGGAAGGCGGATGCAAGGAGAAACGGCGATTATGTTCATGCCGTCGACAGTGTACACTCTAGGAATCCTAAACCAATCCACAGTGAAGGAAGAGATTTGTCCAACCAATGTCAAAGTCTAATCCCGAAGTCCAAACTTCACTTCAGCAGCTCAGCCTTGGTTCCAGTTCCCCTTTTGCTTCATCTGGCTTGGCTGCTGTTCTCAACTGCTGAGATAGGATGGTAAGACACGGCCAAAAATCGTCACTATAAGAATTAAGATGGTCTCATTAACCAAAGGTGCATTAATTAAGTTCCTTTGGTATCATATGCAAATTATCTAATCAAGGACTACTGTCATATAATCACAAGTTTGGGACAACTACCATGGAATCAAACATGAGAGCTCAGCTCCAAATGCTTAGAAGATGGGATCTGACAATATGGCCTAAGCACATAAGCCTAGTCTAGGCATGTTCGTCACTTTAAAAGTCCGCTTTGGTTTTTCAATACAACTTCTGAAAAACCAAATTGTACTATTAATGTGGGACTAGGGGAGTTGTTGCTAACCATAGCATTGCATAAGGGAGTTTTTCCACTCAGCTTTTGGAAAACCAAATTGGACTAGGCTTATCATAGTGAGACAATAGGAGAATTTGCTAACCATAGCACTGTTTTGTGGAGTTTCTGCGTTTAGCGATTGATTTGGTTGTGTGGATCAGCTTAATCGACTAAAATAGAACCAATCAGCTTAAAATGACCCTCATTTCCCTACTTCTCAAGAGTCAAAAACACCCAACTATTAAATATTTAGATCACTTGTAATGGCAGAAAAAAAAACATTCTGATCACTTAGCAACTGTTTCTCAATATCAACAATTACCTTCCTAGATACTAACTGTAAGTTGGATTTGGCATTATATTACAAACATGAGAGCAGTAATCGTTCCCAAAATCATTACATCATTCAACGTTAGCCCAGTTAAATTCTCTGCAACAGAGGTCACTGCTATCGTACACAAACTGATGCAACCACTGAAGCGAAGAAAGGAATGTTAATATTAGTGTACCATGACACCAAATGATCCAGCACCCGCTTGGACCACTAGCTGTTGCCATGCCTGCACTTTCCAAGGATCCAACAAAGGCAACTGTCTTAAAACTCTGTATCTAAGCATGCGATGAAAACTTTTGAAACCATGGATCGGGCAAAAGGAATGTAGCTCAAACTATACCTGGTTCCACCCAACAAGAACAATTAGTTCTAGCAACAGAAAGGTAGAAAAGAACCGAGCATTGGGGGGGGAGGAGAGAGAATTAACAACGGTAATAACAAGAAGCAGAGCAAAAAAGTCAAGCTGTGCTTTCTGAAGTTAATTCTTGCAAAATGAGCTTAGGAGTAAACTAACAAAAGAAGTAACACTCACCAGACAAGGGCCCCAAATTCCAACATAATTGCCAAAAGTGTTAAAGCCTTGTTGTGAACCTGTTGAGTGTCAATTGAGGGTGTTATGACTGCTTGATAAAAGAGAATAACAAAAGAAGTGGCGGTCAGCAACTCACATAGAGAGCACAGAAAAGAGCAACTATAATACTTGCAAGGTATATAGCAGTTGCATATAGCCGCACAGGATCAAGCATCATTGCCACTTGTCGTTTTGGGCCTATAAGAAAAGCTGTGCTGTCATACAAAAGACTCCCACTTTAGGAACTGAAACACAAACAAGCAACAAGTAATGGAAGCCAAAAGATAACAACAGCGTTACACTGAAAAAGAGAGAAACATATAATTTCACTAATGTTTCATGAACCGTTATCTTTCATGACTCAGGTTTCAGATCCGTTTTATTTTTTAAGTTTTCACTGTTGCCTACTGCAAATCTAAAACCACAATAAGCAATAAGATCATTCTTTGTGCTCAATGTATTCCCACTCAATCACTATTGAAAAAAATAAAGAGTAGCGATAAACCAATCAAAAAGTCCACACGGACAATGAAAATTTTCATTTTTATGGGGCAATAAGCAAAGGTATAAATCTTTCAAGATCGAGAAAAGAAGATTACCAAGTGCAACAAGGGATAAAAGTTGTTTTAACCCTTAAAAAGGTGACACAAACTTTAAGTACAACTTCAGTTTTAACTAAGGATGACTAGTTCGCCTTTTGGCCAACCCACGTCATCAAACACAGACGGTGGATATCCTCCGTCCGTGTATTTCCAGATGGTGGATATCCAATGTATGTATAGAGAGGGGGGGAGACGTGGGTGGCGAACTACTCATCGTTTGATTACTTTTAAAATTTTCTCCTCTCCTGTATTTTGTGTTACAA
This sequence comes from Houttuynia cordata, assembly GCA_039654745.1. Classification (NCBI taxonomy): domain Eukaryota; kingdom Viridiplantae; phylum Streptophyta; class Magnoliopsida; order Piperales; family Saururaceae; genus Houttuynia; species Houttuynia cordata. The sequence goes on from CM077504.1 coordinate 28,328,315, forward strand.
TTGCAACAACGGAAATGCTGATAATTTCTATCGTTCAGACCCAGAGCTCCTATGTGCAACTACAATCCAACTAATCCAGATATGATTAATCAAACTCATTTCTGTTAAGGCTGTAGTTCAGTTCCACAAGCCTATTTTGGTGAGGTTCAAAAATCATGTGTCCCATGCTTTAACTGAGTTTAACAGAGAGCATTGCTCGGTAGCTTATGTTTAAGCACTAGGCATGATATGAATACATATTAAGGCTAAATTATGGCTTAATATCAGCAAAGACATTTCACATCCTAGCATAATTTGATATTTTGAAGAAAACACCAGCAAAAGAAGAGCGCTTTCACAGGAGTGATGACCGAATAATCCAATAGTAGATTATTAAGATGGTAAAGCTGCGAGGAAATACATCTGCATAGCAGTTTCGTCGAGGCAAGAAAAAGAGTATTAAAGTGCTCATATGAAACCAACCTTCCAAGTGCTAACAAATTGCCGAAGGTGAATGTTATACCAAACTTGATTGGATTAAAGAAAACAATCATCGACTGCCACCAAGATGAGAATAAGAAAATCAATCATGGATATAAGACTCCTAAATAAAAAATCAGCACTCAGATAAGAATGTAGGGCATTTGAGCAAGAAAAAAATAGTGTACGATCCACCTCTCATCTTCTTAAATGTACCTTTTAGCTAATTCACAATTCTTTTGATTAGACATTCTACCGTGAGGTGCATTAATAGATTTACTGTACACGAATGCACATCTTAAGACTGTAAATTTGATGCACAAGCTATAGAAGTACAAACTTAAACCAATAGAAAAATGTTCCTCACTGAGATGTGTGAGAAACCATGCTAACTAAAGATGACACAATTCTGGTTTTATGACTGTAAAACGCCCAATCAGGTTTCTACCAGTTGAGAAAAAATAATTTGGATAATAGTTAAGATTTGAATATCCTAATTGTAAATAGACCAAAAATTGAGATTCATTAATATTTTCTAGTTCTAATCTGGCTTCCTCTTTCGATCCCTAGTACTACGGAAAAGATGAGAAGTAGTAGAAGATCCTAAAGCAGTAGATTAACATTTCCAAAGTCTGAAAAAATATTGTCCATCAAGTTGATAAAGATAAAGGTGAATGAGAACCATTTTAACATCAGCAGTTATTCTACAATTGACAAATGATGAATTAAACCGTGATCTACTGCAGTACAGTTCAAGATACAAAGAGCTTCTTACTAGGTAAAATAAAATCTCTTCTCACACATTCTTATATAAATTTGTTAGTAGTTAATCCATTCAACATTGATGCAAGGATCAGAAAGAAATGAATTGTGTGAGATGAAATGTGAGCATACCAGGAGTGTGCAAGCCAAACCAGCAACCAGGCAAGTGGTAAAACCATATAATCTCTGTAAATCACACAATTAAAAATCACATGAGAGATGATAACGAAAAGTTGATACCTATAAGGACAGAATTCTTGGAAAAAGAAGAGCAAAATTTCTGCGATTATATGACTCCTTAGTCCTTCCATCCAATGAAGCTGGTCTAAATTCGCAAAACGACGAATCCAGCATGACATGGCTAATTTGACCAAAAATGGGTCTTAGAGTCCAATAAATTCCACTCATTTTGCAATGCATACGAGCGTCACTAGACGGAGGGAATACAACAAACTACAACCTCAATAACGAAATCAATTCGCCAAAAATGTGATATGCCTAATCATCTTATCAAACACTAAATTATCTTTGTAGAGCACAATAACCATATCAAACTATATATTATTTTTGGCAGTAATAAGTTCCGCTTCACAAAATCAGCTTCAATTTCACTTACAGCAGTACAACTCAATAAAAAACCATCTCAAATGGTCCCGGCGTTGCCTCAGATTCAACCAGAGATCACGGAAAAGGAAAAACAGCACAGAACAAATAAGAAACTAAACTAAAAAGATCAGATCAAGAACTATTTTTTCTAAGATCTGAAACCTTCAACATAAAAGTTACATTGAACAAAATGTAGTGCAAAAACAAGGGTAAAGAAAGTGATGACGACATATAAAAAGAAGATGACTTTGAAGAAAACGTAAAAACGGGAGAGAGACCTCACCTGTTTGGTGGACAAGGTGCATTGGCGGTTGAAGTCTTCGAAGAAAGAGGCTTCTTCGGGAGCCGCCTCTTCGTCCTCCACTTCCATCCCCACCAGCATCTTTACCTTCTCCATCGCCCGATTCATCGTCTCCATTGCCTCCCCTCTCCGGGGACTTTCAGTCTCCCCAAGCTCGGCCGATCTCCAAATCTACAGCTTTCCGTCGAATCGCTTTCTGCAAATCGCACACACGGGAGGGAGACGACTGACGAGATTACAGAGTCGCTGAACCTCAACTACTCGAGGCCGACCATTTTGTATTTGTGTTGGTATGCTGAACTCACGAGAGCTTATTGGGTGTCCCTGTCACAGGGGAGCAGTCGAAGATTGATATTTGATAGTGTTTTGGTATCAGCTGGAGTGCAAGCAAGAAGCGTGTGCGCCGTCGATTCTGGAGATCGGCAGCTCCCTATAACCTTGATATAAAGCTGACGTGGGCAAGCCCTTGCACCCAATCATTTATCCTCCGTGAGACGGAGGATTGCGGTACACCATTTTGATCCCACATGAAGGTCGTTCTGTAGTAATGCGTTTAAGGGGCCGTTTGAGGCGTGATTATTGCAAAAATATCCAGACTGGATTTTGGATATCTACTGTAGCATCCATGTGGATTTTTACATCCAGCTGAAACACGTCCTGAGGTGTTTCAGCTATATATATAAAATATTCAGATGCTACACTGTAGCAAAACATCCCATCTGGATGTTTTGCTTTTAATCACGCTCCAAACGGCCCCTAATTAAGAAGCTCCCTCCGGGCGTTCTAATTTGGAACAGTCGGATCTCATCTTACGGTTGCGAGATCATTTTAAAAAAAACCTACTTTTTTCCATATACCCCTCAGAGCGCCACTCCCCGTCCTCCCCGTCGCCCCTCCTCCCCCGTCGCCCCTCCTGCTCGTCGCCGTCACAGATCTGGTTAGTAGAAAATACAGGTTAGTAAAAATCTATCTTTTTCCTTTTGGTTTAGTGTCAAAAGCTTTAATTTTGCATCAACATCTATTGATTGTGGATACAAATCAGATCTCTTATTTTTCTTCTCAAATTCGAGGCATCAAGATTAACTTTTTCTTTATAATTTTGTTGGAGGTACCTTTAATACTTTTCTCCTTGGAAATTGCAATGTAAGGATAAAATTGTAATGCACAATTGCATCATTGTCAGTCTTCTACATTAATGCGGTACAACTATGGATGGTTGTATTCTGTTTTCGATCATTGAGTTCCATGCGGTTGTAACAATTCATCAAATTCCTTTGCTATTGGTAAAGATTAATAATAAAATTGTGATAGAAAATATAAATAGACTACATGTACTACTTTTGTTAGTTATCCTTTTGACCAAGGGTAAGTTAATCTACCATTGTCAATGACAGTATATTTTTTCTCAGAACAACTGTTGATGTTAGTGCTAAAATTGTGAGCATAAATTCATCCCTGATCTATGGTCTTGCTTAGGAGGATATATGATAACAAAGGTGTTTTTGCTTTTGACTGCACTAGTAACAATTATATGACAAGTGTATATATATATATATATATATATAGGGAAGGGTTTACATGAGATCGTTCTCATATAAGGAGCATGAGGCCAATCTTTGTAGCTATTGGATTCCGATTGGAAGATGGATATTAAATCACTGGGTAGGTAAGTGTGTCACATCAGAGAGTGGGTGAGATCATTATGACTATTTGTAGCCGTTAGATCAAGATCCAAGGGCTATGATTTAAAGTGGCCTCATATAAGCTATATGAGAGCGATCTCATTTAAACTTTTTCCATATATATATATATATATTTTGTGGCTACTGCAATAGTAAACCGTTATACTTTCTATCAGGCAGTGAACCAACTATGTGGTCACTTTGAAGCATACAGGGACATGCCAAAAATTGCAGAACTAAGAGAGAAGTTCAAGAATATCAAGCAAGTTCTCAAGTCTCACATATTTTCTGACTTCTCAAGGTAATGCTTGTAGAAGTAACAGAATTTTACATTTGCCTTTTTTTCTTTCTTATCTTTTATTGTTTGCTAATGTAAATGTTTGTTAGGCTTATTTTGTTTTTTTTTTTAAATTACATCACACATTCGATAAAAATGTGTTTGAGAGTAATATAAATAATTTTAATGGGATGGAGTGTAAGGAAGACCTCATTGTGCATTTGACCATTTTTATTTTTTTTTGGAAATGATAATCAACTCCTAACTCATGCGCAACAGTGTTGCTTATACTTTGGGACAGTCATCAAGTATTGTTAATTCTACCGAAGTATTTTCTTATTATTTTACTATATTGCAACTTAGGGACAGGGAAAGAGACTGAAGAAACTAATTTGTTGCAACAGTTATCAGATGCTTGCTTGGTTGTTAATGCACTGGAACCATCAGTAAGGGAAGAGCTAGTAAAAAACTTTTGCAGCAAAGAACTTACTTCATATTTGAAGGAGCAGGTTAGTCTGGGTACTATATCTTAGTGAAGTTTGCGCTTAGTGAAGATACACTCAGCTCTATGGAATGTGATTTTCTTTTCCTTTACTGCAATCTCTTATCAGAGCTTGCAAAATTGGATAAAACTGAGAGAAGATATGTTTGGATAAAGCGTTGATTGCTGACAAATGAAGAAATCTGGAAGATCTTTCCCCCATCATGGCACGTGGCCTATTTGTTGTGTATCCAGTTTTGCAAGTTGCATAAACATATTGTCCAGATGATCATGTAATGTTCTTGAAATTGTGAAGCAGAGCAGCTATGTACAATCAATTAGCCAATTACCAAATATTGTCTAGATGATCATGTAATGTTGCTTGACCTTACAAATTGCAAATTGCAAATTGCAAAGGGGGTTCTTGTACTCAGGACCGCCCTTGAGGGAGACAGCTTAGTGAAATACAATCTACCATTAGACATCTTTCAATACACAAAGACAATTTTCAAAAGTTTTGTGATGAGTCCATTCATTTTTAGTTCCTATCCCTGGTTCACCGCAAGGAAAGTCCCAAGAGACATGCTATGAACTCAAAATAATTGTCATTCCTACGCCCCCTAAATATACCAAATGCGCAAACTAAATTAGAACATCAAGCCAATCAATTTATGCTCCATGTGCATCTATCTAATTTTGCTGATCATACATACATGTGAAATGAAACAATAATACAGATGCCACCCAATTTCAGGCAGGTTATGGGCACACAATGCAATGCAATGCAAATTATACTGCAAATATACTGATTGGCAGCCCCATAAACAACACATGCACGATTTTATAGAAGCTTTCTTCACATCCTTGAATAACCTCTATGGTCTTTGTATTGCTCCATGAACTCATCGTTGAACTTCTTAAAACTAGCCATGATTGCAGGCATGTCTTCTTCAGCTGGTAAGATGGTGGTTCTCAAGTGGAAAACTGGCGATGAACATGAATTTCTTAAAGTTAGCACTCCCTTTAAGCATTGAACAATTTCTTGGCAGCTTCAATTGCTTTTAGTGGTAAACGTATTTGAAGGAACCAATACATGGCCCCTGAAACTCACATAATCCACTGATAAAATGATATTGCATTCTTGCCTTCCATAAAAATGGAAAGTACATTTCTGCAGTTGTTGAATCCATGAGTCATTTCTGCAGCTCAATGAAAATGCTCAATAATTCAATTCTTTCCTGTCACCACCAGAAAAAAAGAAACTTTACCTTTCGTGCGGGCGAGGGAGGACGGGGGTGGCACCGATATCGGCGAGGGAGGGAGGGTTTTTTTTAAATAACCTTTGAAAATAAAAGCGACAGGAGAGAGCTTCTCTCCGGTCGCTCGAAGGCTACGGGGGTTCATATGAATATATGATGGCTCAATTCTCAAGGTGAATGACGCATGTGAGTTCATGCGAGCAAGGTGCAAATTAACAAGAGTCGATGGGTTTCTTAGACGTGAGAAACCAGAGCAACGAGATTTTTCCATATTACCTAGGGAATGAGCCTGGAATGCCGTATTATGTGGTTTTTTCAGGCTCATACCATATAACCTAGTTTTAGGGCCATGTCTTTCCATTTTGCCCTCCCGCCTAATACTTCATGTTTTACTAGCCCTGTGTCGCAGTCTATTTCATACAAGATCCCCCTGTAGTGATCATACGGCGAAGAAATTCCATGTTCGATTCATAGGCTTGTCAGTAGAGAGATGACGTTGTGTGGCAGGCACAAATATTTTTGGTAGCTTTCTCGGATCAGATGACCTCTTTTATCCGCAAACAGGCAGAAGAAGCTCGCCAACGTGCCTCAAAGAAGTACTTTCACAACCTCCTCATTCTATTGCAGAAATGGTTCAACAACTCATAGTCATTATTTTTTTATTCACATGTTTTAGAAACGAAGAAAATTAAAATTTTGTGCCGAGAAGTACTTCTGGCCAAGTGGCAAACTCTCTTTGCAAATTCGTCATCCCCACAAGAAGGTTTCTCAAGGAATTTGAGACATCCTCATAGGGAGAAATAGGAAAAAAAATATAGAAGAATGCAAAAAGAATAAGTGAAAACGGATAAAAAATGAGAAAAATATGACGAGATTGAATGTTGCCTCAAATCATGTATTTAAATATACAATAGCACTGTTATTGTGTCCTCAATGACACGATACCATTGCTATCATATAATTGAGTATATGATAGCAGTTCAAAATTCAAATATTGAGCAGGGAGAAATCTGTCATCGAGGATCGAGAGCACAATAACAATGCTAGTTGTGTTCTTAGGAACATGATATGCTTAAAGTGCGCTTTCTTATACTGAGGATATCGTGTCCTCGATGATATGACACCACTGTCGTAATGTTGTTTAATTGATTACATAGATATATTTTTTTCGAGCACACTATCATCTTTCACTCCATAATAGATTCTCAAAGGTGGCTTGGATCAGAGTGTCTTGAGGTGGAAACCAATGAGGGAATCCAAGTACACCATTGATTTCACATATATTAATTTAACTTATTTCAAAGGTTGCATGTCCAAATAGAAGTCGTGGATGTCACCTGCCCACTTGCTGAAGAGGCAGACCTCATTGTTCATTCCCCTAAGGCGGCTAGCGTGGAAAAAAAGTTACAGAAGAAGGAAGCACAAAAAAAAGAAGCCTAAAAGCAGCCTCCTAGTGCGCCCTCTTTTAGGATGAGGAGGGAAAAATGTGTTCATCCAACAACCGCCTTAGAGGGGATTCTTCAGGGCATCAATACTCTGATTGAGGTCACCCTAGAAAAGTCAGATAGGATGGACAAGCGGGGCTTAAGGGTAAGTGATAAGTGTATAATTCATACACATTATATACCCTAATACATTAGTTTTCTAGACCTAATTATGAGTTGTCTAGGTTAACTAGTAATTATTCAGTGTTAAATAAAGAATTAGGAGTTTATATTAGTTTAATATTTAATTTGCTCTAATTTATTAATTTAGATGTGTCAATCATTTTGATTGAATTATATTTTATTGTGCATCTAAGATTGGCTGTAATTTTATGTAGGTTTTGAGGAGTTCAGGTAGAAGAATGTCAAAAGTGGAGCATGTCTAATGGAGTCCAAGTTATCAAAAGATTCGACAATTAGAAAAGCAAAAGCAGGTTTTTAAAAGCTGAAATTCATTAAAAGGCTGAAATCAGATTAAGAGACGATCTAGGTCGTTGATTTGAAATAAAAGAAAAGAACGATTGTGTTTTAAACTGAAAAACCATCAAGATGAGATCGGACAATCGAGGATGATACAATGGGTTTTAACCCAAATGAAATAAAAGAAAAACAAAAAACAAAAATAGCCCGAGCGCTCGGGCTCGAGTAGTCGAGAAAAGAAGAGGGATGTCTTCAATTTGGATACGGATTTGGCATGATCAGAGGCGTGCATGGCTCGAATTCATGTCGGGGCCGCTCAGAAGCTCGGATTCGAGATTGTGGAGTTCTGTTGAGCATGGGAATGCCTTTGATTGGTTGCACCTGGATTCTGATCGTCATGGATGAGGTTTGACAATTCGATGGGGATTTGAAAGTGGCTATATTTGGCTCGAATTGGTGCCTAGGCCGTTCGAATGAGTTCTAATCTAGATTTTGGGTTGTGTTGGGAATGAATTGACATGGATTTGGATTTTTAATGGTCAAGGACGTCTCAATCGGGAAAGGAGCATCTGATTTGGGATAGTCTTGAATTTATAAAAGGAGTTGGCCGGAGAAAGAAAGAAAAGGAGAAGCTTTTTGAAGGCCGGTGTTCTGCACCGTAGAAAATGGCCGGCCAGAGGAAGAAAAAGGAATGTTTTGTGAGCTGATTTTTGTATTGCTATAGTTTTTTTGCTACAATGCTGCTACACTAATCCACTCGAGGGGAGAAGATGACAAACAATTATCAGTGAACAATGTCGTGAATAGTGATTTGCTATAGTACTCGACCAATGATTTTTTCCAAATTAGAATTTTTATTTTGGTATCATGAGCAGCTAATCTTTTGTAAGCTAAAGCTAGATGAAATATAATAAAGTATTATGTTCATCTAAATTCTATCATATGATTTTAGTTTAATTAATGATTTCTTAAATCTTATCTATTTCATAATTCTTTATCTATTGTGTCACGCACAATTGATCCTTATGATTACCATTAGATGAGGATATATATATATATATATGTCGATGTTTAAATAAATAGATATTATATTTGATTGCTTGTTTTCTACTGATATTGACAATGCTTAGATAATTGTTTTAGGGCAAAGCTGCATGTTTATTATGCGTACTTAATGAATTATAATTGGATGAAGATAATTGTGGATTTATATGGATTCTATGCATAGACTTACTTTTCAGTCATAGTATTTTTCATTTACTTTTATTCTTAGTCAATTATTTTTTTTACGGCAACTCTATTCATTAAGATAAATTTATTTTTAAGTAATTAGATCTAGTGTATGTTAAATTAAAGTATTCCAGCTGTTCATTCCATGTTGTTCAACATTTGGACTCCCGAGTATATATTGCGATTGACAACCTATTTTGAGGTTAGATTAGTAGGACCTATAGTTGAGGTTCTTTAAATAATGAAGGAGTATGCTAACGCAGTAATCTTGCTAGTAACAACTTAGATGTAGACAAAGCAATGGTTTCAAGAGAACACGCACTGATGGCTCAAAAACTTTTGAAGGCTAGTTGAAGGTGGATACCTAAATAACAAGGTGAGAAGAGACCAAGGAAGCCCTCAACGGAGAAGCAGGCAGAGAAGCCCCAAAAGGAGAAGCAGCCAAATAAGCCCCCACGAATAACGCGCCCACAGAGCAGCTTCCAACTGAGATGGCACCAGAGATGACCACTGGAATAGGAAGAAATACCACTCTTTCTATCTTCACCTATTTCAACCCGTCGCAAAGTTACGACACACAAATCAATCAAATGAGGTAATTTCGTGTTTTTCCACACAGGTATGTATAGTCATGTCATCAAAGACATGATATTTGTGTCTTCAAGGACACGACTTTTCTCATATTGTGTCCTCGATTACTTGATAACACTACCAAACACACACGATGGCAGTGCTATCGTGTCATTGATGACACGATAGTAGACAATGACACAATAGCAGAGGTATCGTATAATAGATGACACGATAGCAGCTGTATAGTGTCATCGATGACACGATGGTAGACAATGACACAATAGCAGAGGTATCATATAATCGATGACACGAAAGCAATTGTATCGTGTCATCCATTAACACGATATTTTTATAAGTCCATCTTTAAGTCGTCTTTATCGTGTTACAGAGATGAAGCTAACTCGCGACCAGACAAAGAATGTAGATAACTTTCTCCGGCTATTACGCGAGGAAGTTGAAGAGCAACCGGGGCAAACATCTTTTTTTCCATACATTCCTCTTGTGCTGAAATGAAAAAGGAGACATTTAGTGAATGCAAACAAGGTTAAAAAGACACCTCCACCATCTAAACAAACGGAGGAGAAGTACCCTAAGGAGGAGGAGATATCTCCCAAGAAGGATAAAATGAAGGTTGATTGTTCATTCTTTGTGACCAACTCAGAAGTGTTTGCCAACCTAAGTTTTATTATGGGGAAGAAAGTGAGAGCAGAAGAGAAGGTAGACTTTGAAGAAGCTGTATCAGATTATGAATAACCTTCTGACATGATTGAAGAAGTGTTGTATGATTTGAAATCAGAGGGATAAGAGAAAGAAAAAAGAAAGGCGGTGGAAATACTGGACATTGATACATATGAAGAACGTCCTCTTTAAGACCTTCCCGATGAATATTTAGACATTGAGTTCTACTTCGAAATGGTGGTTTTGGAAGCAAAAGATCAACATACGATTATGAACTGGGTGATTAACCCAAGGGTTATATATCCACTGGATACACTCATGGATAGGACTACTTGAGTCTACTGCAAATGGCCAAAAATAAACTCCAATATACGTATATATAATTGTCCTTTACCATAGTTGTAAATTCATGTATTGATATTTTGCAATATCATGTATCTGTTGTGAGTCATGTCTATTTGCAATATCGTGTATGCGTTGCCATGAAATTTGCACGAACCCCTTATTGTGTTCAAATCTATGCAGGTGATTGATGAATTCTTAAAATTGTTAAGGCAGAGGAATGAGAACAACGTAGGTATGTATCCATTCTCTTTTTTTGTAACCCACATCATTCAAAAATATATCGAACATGTAAGCATGCTAAAGTCACTTTTTTCTACATTGGTATTATAAGCAATGCCATATACTAACCAACACAAATTATATTATTTTGTAGGAGTTTATCCCCAGCAGAGATAATTCAAAGCTGACACAGAAGTTGCTTGAGAACTTGCTTAAAGGAATCATAAAACACATGCACTATGGTTTCTTCACAATCCATATTTTCAACCATTTTTGTTTATTGATTTTACACTTCACCACGCAATGTTGGCATTTGTACAATCCTCTAGGGGGGAATCCAACGTTGTACCCCCACCAGAAGGAGGTTGCGATAGTTGTAGTGAAATTTATGAATGACTTGTTCCAAAGACATTTCAAAATCAATGGAGCTAAGCAATGAAAGTTGTCCCAGATCATGGATGCACACTTCGAAACGAATTCTTTCAACTGCAGAATCTTTATAATGATGTACACGACTCAATCGGCATCAGGGATAGAATAACCAATGTTTTATTAAACAACTATAACAATGTTATTTCAGCCTGTAATAACTACAGTTCTACTCCGGGGTAAGAGAGAAGGAATTTGACGATGACTTTGATTTATGGGGATGAAATGTAAATTTTTAAGTAGATATAAATGTGTAATTAGATATACATTTGTAAGAAATACCAATCACAATGTATATATGCTTAAATTTCTTCTACTCTATTCATATACACAATACATTTTAAAAAATTACCACTCAACATGTTTTTTATTAGTCGTGTGCTTGAACACATGGGATACAAGTGTATCGTGTCTATATTTGAGGGATCGTGTATTGGAGGACACAACTTTTCTCATATCGTGTCCTCGATGACACGATAGCGCTGCCCAAATACACGACACGCTTCATAGGCATACTTCAACGAGTCATATCTCCCTTATTTCTTATTAATTTTTGCTCATTCCTCGATAAGGCGACTCATTGTCTCTTACATGTAATTCAAAATACACAATGCAAATTACAAAATGCACATTAAAATTTTTTCTATTATGTTTATATACGCATTTTTCATATACACAATACATTTGTTAGAAATACTTGTCACGACCAGTGCTTTTAAAACCTTTGTTAAATCAGAGTAATGGTGAAAAATCAGAGGATCATTGCTATATATAATAAATCATTAGTTGAAACTCATCGACTAAGCATCTAGGTCGTGATAACTGGGGTTCACAATTATAGATACAAAGCTATATATAAATATAATATTACAAATGCGAAGTCGATTAAACCAACCAAGTCCTCTATGTGCAAATCTGTAATCCAACTCAAAATATACTATAAATAATTGGCGATCATGCCTTGTTACAAAATTCTAAACAAGCTAAGAGGTTGAAGTTTAGGCTCTGTTTGGTTGCTACTTTTAGAAGTAGGAAAGTTGGATTTTCCAAATGAAGTGAAAGTGGTGTTTGGTTGGGAAAAATGTATTCTTGGGAAGAATTTAAGTCATGATGGCATTTTGTATAATTTTCAAAAATTAACAGGGGCAGTTTTTTAAAAAAAATATGGTTTCTATTTTTTTTAAAGTACCCCTATCATTTTTTAAAAATTACACAAAATACCATTGCAAGAAGCTATGCTGACTTCTTTTGGAAAATCTCCTCCAAAAGAAGCTGGATTCTTTATTTAGAATCCAACTTCTTTTAAGCCAACCAAACGGGGCCTTACTATGAAGCTTTTTGGACGTCATCGCTTCCAAGCTGTCTAACCCCGAGTGCCACGCGAAGTCATTCTTCCACAAAAGCACTATATCACAAGTGGATGTTGAGTATAAAAATACTCACTAGGATATCATATCACAATCGTCAACAAAATAATAGTTGAATTAACTTTTTATTTAGCCTATTAAAGAATTCCACTTGATTATTTTATTTATTCTTCAAACAAAGTCTTTTATTGTTTTCCATGTTCATGTTCAACAATTAAGTTTTAGTCCTATATAGACAGACTAACTGAATGTCACTCCTATATGATAGACAACAAGAAAATGCAGTGACTATCACTCTGGCTATTACCGATAATCACGGCACACCCTGAATCATCGAGGGTGAATGCCTCACCTATTCCCTACCTCAGAAGATATGGCAATCAGAAGGGTTTGCCCCCACATCAGCTCTTGGACTTGATGTGGATCAGGATAACGCAACCTTCCATGATGCTAATGCCTCCAATGTGCGCAGTAAAACCACATATCATAAATAGCTTTAGGGTGGGTGTAGAGCTTCCTCCAAAGAAAAGTTGCAAAAACTTTCTCTAAAATCTATAGAGAATATGCAAACATCACAAGCCTGACCAATAGAAGGTGGTTCTCATCAGGTACAATTGACACAGAGCTTCCACTAGATGGAAGATGTAGAGCAGAAGTGCAGAACTTCCACCATAGGGAAGATGCAAAATAGTCGTAGCCCAACCAATATCATGTGGTCCTTAATCCCAGACTTATGGCTCAATAGCCAAACAGATAGTCTAACATTTGGCTTAATAGCCAATCGATCGTCTGATCAGAAGTCACTTTCAGTTATGAACTAACTCCCAATCCTAAAGGCATTTTAATCTTTATCTTGATCAAGTTCCTCCTAACCCTCAAGCTTAACCCTCGTGTCATTATTTTAATATCTTTCATAAAATGATTAAGTCTCTAAACCCCTTAGGTTTATTAGTCAGATTCCTTTATCATTAAGGTCCTTAGCAATCAGTCATATAACTCGGGAAAAGGCCCAAAAACACAGTAGTACAACCCTCACAAAGTTACTATATTAATTTGGGCTTAAAATTATTTATCAGAAAGGCAAAATAATAAGGATGAACCTATGTATCATGCTGGCTCTGTATGTACCTAACTGCTCTATAATACATAGACGGTCAAGAGCTACTATTCATTGTAAACAATTATAACAGTTGGTAGATATCTACCAACAGTTTTAATCTTAAACAGTTCACGAATGGGGTCTGGTTCACTGCTCATGTCTGAATTCTGCTTGTATCCGATTCACTAACTGCATCTGGTTCATGTATGGAATGATGTTCAAGTCCATGTTCAGAGTCGTTTGTTCGTTAAATGTTCACAATCATTTTTTTACCTATGGACCGGGTTTATTGTTGGGCCGGTTTATTTCCGAAGAAGTTCATTGCTGAACTGATCGTCTCCTTCATGGGAGCGCCTGCACTGCTCCAGATGGCAGCAGGCTCAGCCTGCACCACCAAGGCTGCTCCTCCATAGCACTGCCAGTCAGCTGTGCTACGGGGGCTCGACCTCCATCTCATCTTCGATCAGTGTCGCCTCTTCCTTCGTCGGGGTCTCTACCAGCGAAAAGTAATAAAGAAACGCAGATAAAACACAAAATAGACAACATTGGTATGAGTCCTACCTCTAGCTAAGCGTTGGTGTCGATCCCTTGCTGCTGCTCCTGCTAGTTTAATCAGGTCAGTTGGAAGCTGAGAGAAGCCAACAAAAGAAGAAAAAACATGATGAGGATGGCAAGAAAAGAAAAGGAAGGACCTTTTGGGTTTATATGTGGCTTGAGGGCCTACACCTAGTAGTCTTCAAAGCCCACTTGGCTTATCAAACAAGCCAGGTGTTACAATACCAGTCAACACCTTTTTTATTTGTCATATGCTTAAACACACGGGATACAAGTGTATCGTGTCTATATTTAAGTGATTGTGTCTTAGAGGACACAACTTTTCTCATATTGTGTCCTCAATGACACGATAGCATTGCCAAAATACAAGATAACAGTGGTGTCGTGTCATCGAGGACAGTGCTATCATGTATTTAAATGCACGATTTGATGGCAACATTCAATCTCGCCATATCTCCCTCATTTATGATCCATTTTCGCTCATTCTTTTTACGCTCTTCTATATTTTTTGTAAGGACCGTAACCTTTGAACTGGTTTATTTTAACATTAATCATTGGTTAATCGTGTGGTTTAAGTGATTTCTGATTTAACTCGGTTGTTTTTTAAAAATAAATGAGTTTACAATGGTTTTAATCAAAACTGACTCACAATAATGACTTTCAAGTGATTTTAGATCAAACCTGCATTTTTGGAATTTTTCAGATTTTTCACTAATTTTCCGAAAATTAGGGTTTAACAGGACCCGGCGGGCCCCGCCGTCGAAATTAGGTTTTTGTGACCAAAACACCCCATACATTATAGAAAATTATTATAAAAATTTTCAGAATTTTTTGGACTTAATTTCGGATTAAAATCGCCAAATTATCCAATTTTAGCCAAAAACCTTATTTTTACACCAAACTTTAATTAGGGCTACCCCAAATTTTTCTGTCCTTTCCCAATTTGGGAAAAAGGCTTGGCTGGGAGAATTAGGAGCCTCTTTCCCCTTACTTAAAGAGGAAGGGATTAAAGGTATTTAGCCTAATCTTTGTTATTTTCTGTAAAAAATTTTTAATCATTTCTTAATCTTGATTCATTCAATGTTTTAATCCATTTTGAAATCATAAAAACTACTGTTTTATACTTATCTACTAAGCCTAATCTTCAAAATCATGTCTATGTTTTTAAAAGGCCATGGATCTAAGGTTTAGCATTTATTTTTCAGAGCTTAATAATGATTAATAGAGTATTAATATAAAATCGTTTTGTTTGAAAGGTGTTCAAGGTGGTTCAAGGTTTCTCTCATCAAATCAAGGTAATGGGTTCTTTAATCTCAGTTTTGGGTAGTGAATGGTTTGTTTTAAGAGCTTTTACTTGAATGAGTGTTCTTGTTTAGGGCTCTAATGGTGGGTTTAATAAATGCTAATCTTTTGCTATGATTTCTTAGGGTTTCATCTTAGAATGATATGTGGATATGTTCTAGAATGTTTGATGGATTTTTATTAATGTTTGAAGCATGTATTAAGCTTTCAAGATGTGTTAATGGAGTCTCGGTTTTTGAAATTTTAAAAATAGGAGAGATGACCCGCGATCATATTCTCAGTTTTGATTTACAGCTCGATTTTCAAATGAGTATAACTTTTTCCTCCGAACTTCGTGGTCAGTGGCGTTGGAAAGCTGACTTCTTGAAATTTAATATGAAATTTGAATCAATCCAATCTAATATCTATGCACAAAGTTATGAAGATTTAAATATTAGAGTTATTTTTTACTCCATTATTACATCTTACTCTTGTTTTCCTATAAAAATCAAAAACTATATTAAAGTACCCAAATTCTAATCAGACACCAACATAAACATATGTTAAATGGCTTATGAAATACATAATTCATGTGTAGATCATATGGCTTATGAGTAATTGAGGTGATCATGTTATGGTTTATTGTATGGTAAAAGAGCATGCTTGTAGGAGTAAGCCTTCAACTCTACATGGATGGATTAAGCTAAGTAGGGTATGTGATATTGTTACACATATTGATAATGACACATGTTGATATTAAAATTATATCATGGTGAAATCCTTGTGAATAAGCATGTTTCCGGCAAAGTTATGATATTGTGAACTATGAGATGTGCTCTTTTATGTCAAGTATGGTTTTATTGAGAATTATGATTTGAAATGGGATTTAAGAATGCATTTAATGTCTTATGAGGTTATGTCAAAGCATATTACCACGTGATTAGAATGTGCATGAACACACACATATTTGGGAGTTTATCATGATATTGTAGTTGATATATGCATTGATTATGATGCATGAGGGGATGGATTGGGAGCACGTTCCATGTGTTAGAACCCACGTAGGATTGCTCACGGATGTACCATGATAGTATGCATCATGTATCGGACTTCATGGATGAAATTTTATCGTTGTTTAAACGGAATTGATCAATTGTATGCAATGTGTGAGATTGTATGCCAGATTAATCGATCGATGGGTTAATCAAAACTTGGTTGGTCCGAAAGGACATGTTTTCGATTTCGTTCCCTCCTGGAACAGGTTCACTCCCCGGGTTGAGTTTGATTGAGATATGTGGGGGCGAGGGATGGACTCGCCTTGCAGAGTTGAGAGGTCAAAAATCGGACACTGAGCACCCAGGTGGTAGGCTCTTGTGCACCAGCTACCACGTGTTCTAGTTTCTCAGGATGAGATTCAGGCTCTCCCCCACCGCAGGAGATTACCCAGGGCAAACACACCTGCTCTAATTTCTCTATTTGAGATTCGGGCATCCTTGGCCAGGATTGTCCAGGGCGAGCAGCACGTTGGGATTGACCACCCCCTTGTTCCTGTGTAGGAACCAGACCATGATACGCCTTCGGGCCTTGATTGTGTCCCGCCTTTATGGCAGATTGTGTTACTCCTTGATGGAGGCATTCACCGTTGTGATGATATATGCTTATTGTGATGTTATGCATGATTGTACCATGTTTTGGTTACATTGGACATGCAGGGTAAAATTTTGAGATGTGAAAGCATAAATGTGCCAAGCTGGGCTACTTTGGTTATGTAAGGTGAATGTATGAGATATGAATGCCTGATCAAGATGAAAGTATGTGAATGAGATATCATTATACAGGATTATCTGATAGATGCGCGATATGATAGCATGTGAATGTGATATGGTTATGCAGGTTTATGTGTTGTATATGCATGACTAGATAATGGGATAATCATGTCAATTATGGATTTCCAACTATGTTATGATGCCTTATGATTCTGATTATTGTCAATTATATAAAAACCATTACTGAGTTTTATACTCACCCCTCTTTCTTTGTTTTGTTTTGGCTCTGCGTGGTGCGACATGCAGACGGACAGGATCCTCTATTTTGAGGAGCGATCATAGAGAGAGCGGGATTGGGTGTGGATGCCTTAGACTTGATTAGTTTATCTTTTAGAGTTGTTATATTTGGTATGTTGAGACTTGTAGACCCTTTTGATTTGAGTTGGTGTGTTGGCTCAAATTTGTATTTTGTAGGTTTAATGACTTGTCGATCTACTTTGAGTTAGACTCTATATTTATTCCTCTTATTTACTCTTGCTCAAAACTGTTTATGCATAACTCTGTTAGTGAGACCGCCTATAAGAGGGGCATAAGTCTTCCGCTATATCTCTTAACTTCGCCCCCGTGTGCCGGTTCAACTCTTGGACCGTTTTCGGTTCGAATCGGGCAGTGCCCGGGGCGTGACATTTTTTCTCCTCAATTCAATGAGACACCTTGTGGGGATGATGAATTTGGAAAGAGTAGTTCGCCACTTAGTCACAAGTACTTCTCGACGCAAAATTTTAACTTTATTCGTTTCCATAACATGTGAATAAAAAAACAATGATTCTGAGTTATCAAACCACTTCTGTAATAGAATGAGGAGGTTGTGAAAGTGCTTCTTCGGACCGCGTTAGCGAGCTTCTTCTGCCTGCTAACGGGTTGAAGAGGTCGTCTGACCCAAGAAAGCTGTCGAAAATGTTTGTGTCTGCCATATAACGTTGTCTCTCCACCGACAAGTCTTTGCCTTAGACATGGAATTTTCTTGCCGTATGATCATTGCATGAGAAGCTTGTGTGAAATGGCGCGGGTAAAACATGAAGTATTGGACGAGAGGGCAAAAATGGAAAGACTAGGTCCCGAAACTATGTTATATGGCATGAGCCTCGAAAAACCAGATAATATAGCATGCTAGGCTCATTGGCATGGTAATATGAACAAATCTCCCCGAGCAGCATTTCTTATCGTGTTGTCACCACATATTGCTTACTTATCTCTCACTACGCTAAAATTTTTATTATGCTACATCAGGACATTGAAGATGTGAGAAACCGGCTTATGTTCAGCATGCATCAGCATATTAATTTTAGTTCATTCTGAAAATCCTTATGGTGATAATAATTTTGGACCGGTATATCCTCTATCCTATACTAATAGTCTTATTTACAGAAAAAGGCAATGTCCTATATTAATAGTTCAATTTCATGTCATCCTTGTCATTATTTGTAGTATCTAGTGCTTAGGGGATGGATAAAATGGGATAGTGGATGGAGTGAAAAGAGTAGCATTGGCTTTCTTAAAAATTTCACCTTTTTATCCAAAGTAGGCTATAAATATGACACATAGGGAGTATTTCTTATAAGTATCTCTCTCATTTGACACAACATAAAATGCGATTAATTAGTCAGAGGCTTCTGGCCTGTTTATTTTTCATTTAGTATATTAAAAAAATAATACTCGCCCTTTAATGAGATAATTAATTCTGTTCATCCCCCAGACTACAGTGACCCATGCACTTTACAATTAAAATTAAACACACTTCCTCTCTCTTTAATAAACATTTAAAACAACAATTTCATGCATGGCATAATCTATCAAATATAAGATATAATTTTTTTATGAATAATACATCGGCCATAGGAATATTATTTTCCAATTCCCTAATCCCAATGTTACAAGTAATTGATACACTACACAGAATGATACAACATCGACTGATACTCTTTATGGTCCTGTCTAATGATCACTTCAGTTAACCCTACGGCAGTCTAATCTCACTTCTCCCTCATCATCCTCTTTCACGTCAATCTGCCCCATCTTCACCATGGCCTGCTGGAAGTCCAAGAAGAACATGGCCTGGTTCATTGCGTACCCATTGACGATGCCTTTCGTCCTGGGGCTGCCGTACAGGGTCTGGTCTGAACTCAGAACTCCAGCTCCGGCCTGTAGAGCGTTGAAGTACGCATTATCGAATGAGTTCCTTGTCCGGTCGAAAGGCGCCTCCGCATTGTCGCCGGAGCTGCACGTCTTCGACAGTGCCGTCGCCATGTTGGTGTTGAGGGAAGGGTCTACGTCGTGGGTGGAGTCGAAGTTCTTCAGCCTGTTCTTGAAGGAGGAACATCTTGCCACCCCAAGTGTGTGGCCACCTGCAACACCAATATTATCTTACATAATGAGTCTGGTTCATTGACTAGATATAAATAACAAATTAACCATGAGTGTTAAAT
Source organism: Houttuynia cordata (assembly GCA_039654745.1). Taxonomy (NCBI): domain Eukaryota; kingdom Viridiplantae; phylum Streptophyta; class Magnoliopsida; order Piperales; family Saururaceae; genus Houttuynia; species Houttuynia cordata. The sequence goes on from CM077504.1 coordinate 28,348,074, forward strand.
TTATCACCGGATAATGCAACTAGGTCCTGGACAGTGAAGCCATGCTGGCGGAATGCTTTGATGAGCTGAGTGGCATTGAGAGTGGAGGCAGGTAGCCTGATGGTGTCTTCTATTTTGGACCTTTTCCCGTCCTGTCTGCCCTTGGGTATGTCATACACAGGCCCCCCTGCCTAAAAGAGCAATACATAACGATACGATTTATGGTCAGATGATTAGGAAATAGAAAACTTAGTATATATGTAGTGTAACTTAAAGCTAACAAAACGAAGGGAGTTGTCATACAAAAAGAACTGCATCCCTAGCGGCCATGGCAACAATGTCTGCGCATGAAACAACCCCGGGGCATTGATCCTCGAGATCGTTCTTGGCGTCATCTATCACCTCGTAACCCCGTAGGCTTAGGTTTGCTGGGGAGTCCTTCTCGGCTGTGTTATCTTTTGTGGAGTCGATGAGTATTGATCCATCACATCCCTATCACCACAACCAATAACAGAATTTCTCATTCGGAATACAAGTTCAAAGCTTGATTCGGTGTTGGATTGTTAGTTGAGATGAATGAAATATATAAGCCCTTTGCACTTTGCTGCGAATGAATGAATGTGCATTATTATGGAGAACAACAAAAAACAATGCACATTCCATGATGATTCACTTTGAATGGGCAGAAAAGTGGAATTCGAACTCAGGATCTTCACTTCTCGAGCGTCCAGACAAAAGCATGTTGATTTACTAATAACGATATTGTATTAGGAATGCTTGATCTAAAGAGTGTTCTCATGGAAGATGTAGTGCACACTTTACCTCTACAAAACAATCATGGAAGTGCATCCGGAGGAGTGGTGCTGAGAGAGTGGGATCCTTGCGCAAAGCTCTGTTCACTGCATTCCTTACTATCATATCAGCTATGGGGCAACTAACAGCATAATAAGTCATGCTTAATGCATTTGCCCTAAATATTGAACCAGATTTTATAAGTGATACCACAACTATTACTACGACCATATGAAGCCTAACCATGGTGGTGAAGGCAAATTTATGATTTGATGAACAATGGAAACCTAAAATGTTCTAAAGGGATCGAAGCTAGAGTGTAACTTATATTTCGGAAATGAATGAAGCGATTATTCATCAGACAAGGGGAGACACTGAAAAGCAGAGGAAGTTTTGAGATGGGAACTTGAAGAGAGGTATATATATATATATATATATATATATAATAGCTGGAGCATGGTCGCAATGGATCTAGAAACTTCAACTCCACAAGTAGGGATTACATAAACTAATGAGGTTTCAAACGACCAACTAGTGTTTAACACCAAAAAGGAGCTAGTTAAGTCTCTAGGACAGCATGCCACTTGTTTTTGAACACTGATACTTCATTTGATCCTACTGATAGAAAATTTTATCACGTGTTAAATCATGCTTAAACTTGTTCTCTGACTGCATTGAGACAACATTTATTTATTTTTTTGCACTACTGAACCTTGAGAACTCAATCTTTTGACGTATGAACTATTTTTTTTTGGGGGGGGAAGGGGTTATGTGTTCAGTAATAACAGCAAGATGCAAGTTGTCAGGATCTTCCTAACACAGCATTAAGGTTGAAGAGGCTGTATTAACTGTGCTTCTACCTAAGCTCGAGAGACGTGTCAATCGCTTCAGTGCTACTTCAACTCTGATAAAGTATGTTTTATCAGTCATTGAGGAGGACATAATTTTGATGCAAGTGGTGGAAACCTTAGCTGTTGCCCACATTGTCTTGATCAGCAACATTGTCAACTTTCAACCATCCACTCTAATTGTGACCCGAAAGTGGTCATCATTCTTTAACGTGTGAGTAGTTTTACTTTTATCCAGAAAGAGAGACAGACATGGGTAGTTTCAAGCATCTAATCTTCCGGTGGTGGACGAACCAATCAATTAAGAGCACTATTGTAGCTAAATTTATTTGTTGGAACTGACGAACTAGACTTGTCCAAGTGACATTCGTAACCAGAGCACTTTGATCTATAAAATGCATACAAAAACCAGCTACTTGAAGTCTTGAGCTCGCTTATGGGTAAAACCATTAAGTGGTGCGACTTTGTTCATATTCTTTACAGGCCCTACCACTCTCTATAAGTGGATAGCCTAGTTGTCTGAAGCAACTCAGTAAATAATTATTTCAGGCTCGGAGTGCATTATGTAGCTCCTCCTGGCTTTTTCCCAGCTGTGGTAACTTGCATTTTTGAAGTTCACAGAATTGCAACGTAAGACGAGTGTGGCTCTATGGGACTGGCCTTTCCTCATACTTGCTGCTGGTGGTCTTTCCTCTTCAGTCTTCATGTTGTCCCTTTGGGAGATGAGTGGCGCCGAAAGAGGACTTGGGAACGTGGGATCCACACGGAGATGGCACCAAGCCAATGGTGCAATGTGACCATGATCTGCACACATAATTACAGGAATATGTGACCTGGACTACTTAGATCTGAGGGACATATGGATAAAGGTTAAATTGACTTTCAGCTTAAGTGCGTTTGGTTGTAGAGGGGAAAACCTGGACTGGGCTGGTACTCGACCTTCCTTCCTGTGGGACTTGTTAATGGATTATGGGGAGGGTGTGCTTGTTCTTCGTGGTTCGTAGTCTAGATAGTTAATTATATACTCCCTCCGGGCATTTTTATTAGATACAGTTTGTTTTTCAAATGAACTAAAAAAACTAGTGCATTTGAAAAACTGACTGTATCTATTAAAAGTGTCCGGAGGGAATATTTTATTAAGGAAAAAAAGAAGAAGCAGAGTGCTAGTTCATGGCCCAAGAAGACAGGATGATGGGTCTGTCCCTTGTGGGCTTGGATTGGATTGGCAAATGGGTGGCCCAAGAAGACAGGATGTGGGCCATGCTAAGATATACTAAGGGGCCGTTTGGGGCGTGATTAAAAGCAAAACATCCAGATGGGATGTTTTGCTACACTATCGCATCTGGATATTTTATATATCCAGCTGAAACACCTCAGGATGTGTTTCAGCTGGATATAAAAATCCACCTGGATGCTACAGTTTTTATCCAGAATCCAGTCTGGATGTTTTGCAATAATCACGCCCCAAACGGCCCCTAAGATACTAGAACTTTTGGACCATCTGGAGAAATTATCCAGTAGAACTGTTCTACGGGACACTAGTAGATAGGCCGGTTGGATGTTCTACATTTTTTTGTACATGTTAGATGTCAAGATCGGAGTACCCCATGATTCTACCCTTACTGTATGTGTTAAAACATAAAAGCTCATAAAACCTGAACGGAACTATCTACCGGACACGTGGTAGAACGGTTTCGTCCCTGCCCAGGGGCCCAATACCTATTCTGGCTGAGCAAGCAGCCCAACTTAAGGTGTCCATTATGGACCCTGCATAGCGTCTCTAGTTTCTGTAGTTTGAAATAACATAGCAGTTAAAATAGTAGTTTCCATGTCCCATATTAATAGCTACATTTGGAAATTGATATTTTTATTAAAAAGTGGGACCCACAGCTAAGAGATGGTAAAAGCTTGATTGGGTACTTAAAATAGCATCCCACAAGCTTCTTATAATTCATCTCATAAACTAAGCTGGAGATGAGTTGAAGAAGCTTGTAAGATGCTTTTTTAAGTACTTAACCACTTGAATTGAGCCAAATGTTACAATTATTATCCGGCATGCATTTTTTCCAAATGCGCCTATGAATATGTGGAGGGAGTAATAACAAACCATATTGATAATGATGGAACACACAGAAGAGCCTGCTAAGAAAGCAACTGTTGTATAAATACTTGAGGTATATATCCCATTATTATTTTCCAACAAAAAAATCTTATGATAGGTAGTACGGTGCTTTTTCGGCTCCAAATAATGTTAGACTTACAAGTTTATGTTTGCAATCATTCATAAACTATCCACAGTTAAAAACATTCACAATGGCTCTTCACGCGATATTTCCATGCAACATGTTGTCCTTTTTACTCTGAAGAACATCTTGTCCTTGCTCCCCTCTACTTGTGGACGTCCTGAATGCCTATGCTAATCTGTGGTCGAGACCTGCAATTCTTTCTTTCTCTGCCCGATTTGCACTCAGACTGAGCTGAGGAGGGCCTCAAGAAGTAGCCAAAACATGGGCCCCTTTGTAAAATGGCAAGTTGCGAACCACACCCACATCCACTTCCCATCTTCAAATCTAGCCCAGGAGCCCTCCACCTCAATCTCGTAATCTGCCACCTCATCCTCACCGGCCCAATCAGATTGTCCCAAGAGATAACGAGTCTTTAACTAGCCAATCACAGCTCTCGACTTCACTACGCTCCGGCCATATAGAACCTAGCATTGTTGGCCTGAAACTTGATACTTTGTTACTTACCACCCCACAGGCAAGCTCGAATCTCCTTCCTCCGCCGGTGAACCAATGGCTTCCATAGCGGCAGCCACCGCCCCGGCCTCGCTCGGAGTCTCGGAAATGCTTGGCACTCCTCTGAACTTCAGTGGCCCCGCCCGTTCGGCCCCATCTCCCTCTGGTGCTACAACTTTGAAGACTGTTGCCCTCTTCAAGAAGAAGGCCGCGGCGTCACCCCCTAAGGCAAAGACCGTTGCCCCGATCGACGACGAGCTCGCCAAGTGGTATGGTAAGAGAAGTTCACCACTCAATTTTCATACATAATATCTTCATTTGGGAGCTTAATTACTAGGAAATGACTCATTGATGGCCGCTATCTGATCAGGTCCTGACAGGAGAATCTTCTTGCCGGAAGGTCTCTTGGACAGATCCGAAGTGCCGGCATACCTTACCGGAGAGGTTCCTGGAGAGTAAGATTCCAAGCTCTAACCTTACATTAGTGCTAGAAATCCTTGTCCCTTTGTTAGTGGCTGCAACATGCTTGTAGGTCCTGTTAACTATAACTGAAGTGATAATGTTGCACACTTGGCAGTACTACTAGTAACAAGTAACAAGTATGTGTTACACCGTCCGACTTCAGTTGTAACATCTCTTTCCAGATTGAGCTAACTAAAGTCGGACGGAAGAGTACTTGTTTATCTATGTTTCATTTGAAGTCCTCTGAGATGCTCATGTAAGAAAAGCACAAAATAATAGGTAAATGGATTTCTCAAAATGTTGAATGCATCTGCTTGTATTGTGTCTGGCAGTTATGGCTATGATCCTTTTGGGCTCAGCAAGAACCCAGAAAACTTCAGCAAGTAAGTTCAAAATTAAAGTGTACATTTCTCTTGTAATTGTGAACGAGGAAATAGAAGGGAAGTTAGTTTCCAATTGACAAACATGACATGCACGTTGGCAGGTACCAGGCATACGAGCTGATTCATGCAAGGTGGGCTATGCTCGGCGCAGCTGGATTTATTATCCCTGAGGCATTCAACAAGTATGGGGCTTCCTGTGGCCCAGAGGCCGTCTGGTTCAAGGTCTGTAAACCTCCAATTTTAGACACATATATCTGCTTGTTCTTTTGTCTCTTGAAGTAGACCATTAACCTGTGTACATTCTAATGAATTTAGTCTATGTTACAACACTTACAGACAGGAGCTCTTCTCCTTGATGGCAACACATTGAATTACTTCGGAGCCAACATCCCTATCAATCTTGCCGTGGCTGTGATTGCCGAAGTTGTTTTGGTTGGAGGCGCTGAATACTACAGAATCACCAATGGCTTGGTATTGAAAATTTACCTATTTAATCGTGATTATGAATTCGTCAATCTACCACATAAACTAAGCATATGCTAATTTAATTTTACAGAATTTGGAGGACAAGCTTCACCCAGGTGGCCCCTTCGATCCCCTGGGCCTAGCCAATGACCCTGACCAAGCAGCATTGCTCAAGGTGAAGGAGATAAAGAATGGAAGGCTGGCCATGTTTGCAATGTTGGGCTTTTTCATCCAAGCTTATGTTACAGGAGAGGGGCCAGTTGAGAACCTCTCTAAGCACCTTAGCGACCCCTTCGGCAACAATCTCTTGACCGTCATTGGAGGGTCTATTGAGCGTGCTCCCACCCTGTAAAATTTCCTTGGTTGTTGTACATTATGTGAGATCCTTCAAGGCTTTCTTTAAGTCTTGCTTTTCCACTTTCCTCTCTGAATCATGGATGTTTGATTATTGTAGACTTGTAACAACAAGCAATGATCATCCCTTTTGGACTAAGACATACCATAATTAAGAAGCACCTTTTTTCAACAATTTGAGGTCGACATGGATCTTAGACCTCTATTCTAGCTAATCTTCTTCTAACTCTTGCGTGTACGTGTATACCAACAAATACTACATACTACATATATGTACTTCTATTGAATTTTAACAAAGAATTAAGTTTTATGTTTGCTTAAACTAGCTAGATTCTTTTTCCATCCGAGTTCGATGGTAGGAGAAGAAAACCAAAATAATACTCCCTCCACTCACTTTTAATAGATACAGTTTTCCCATTTGAAAAAAAATTGTATCGATTATAAGTGACCTGAGGGAGTACTATTTGGTTTCTCAAGCAAGGAATACTCCCTCTATCCGACTTTAATAGATGTATTTGGTTTTTCAAAATAAACTTCTAAAAATAAACTTCTAAAAACACAAACGCATCTATTCAAGTTGGACGGAGGGGTCATTCAGTTTGGAAAACAAAATTGGACTATCCAAGTTGGAGGGAGTGTTGAAGTTAGGACTTAGGTGAGGGTGAGACGAGTAGAATTTAGGAAGGCATATGGGCTATCCAAAATGGCCGTAAGTAGTTAGCTCACCCACCCTAAGGGATCGTTTGGTTAGAAAAAAGAGGCTGGATTCTTCTTCTTTTGGAAAATCTCCTCCAAAAGATTCTAGATTTAATTTTTTTGCTTACTAAATTGCCCTGTCTTTTTTTAAAAATTATACAAACTGCCATCTAGCCCTAAATTCTTCTCTAAAAACTACTTATTCCCAACTAAACACCTAAATTCTAAACCCTAACTTCTTCCCTAAAATCCAGATTTCTCACAAACCAATTTTCCTATCCTAAGGAATAATTCTAACACAAGCAAGTGCCTATGAATGAAATAGACAAGAGAAAGGGGGCGATGCTGTGTTCAGATCCAAGTAGTCAAACAAAAATGTCCAAAATATCGTCATTGGATGTTCCCTTCGTTCCATTTGAACGTAGTCGGATACATCGCTGATCAACACGATTTACCCTTATTTGTTAAATTGTGTGGAATGATTAAAATTGACAGCTTAGAACCTTAACAAAATAATGTCTTATTTCAACTTCCAAATGCAATGACGAATGCAGTGTGGCTGATCTAGGGGCCCGTGAATGTATTTTGTATCTCAAAATTTTTTCAGTTGTAAGGGAGCAAAGTCAGCCATTATAATGGACCTGTGTTTTTTTAAATGCAGACTGGCTTCATTGGATGGAGTATCGTAAAAATAAAGGTAAGACATGCTAGGCTTAAGCTAGTTGCAACCTCCACTGGAAACTCACACACGCTTAAACCATTCAGATTTCAGAGTTTAGTACTATCTACACAAAAAAACCTGCTTAATTTCTCGCTTATGCTGACTAACCTGGTTTTCCAGTTTCGTGTTTACTCAGTTGTCTTGATTAGTCAAGAAATCAAATAAAATACAAGGGCGGGAATAGACTGACGAGGAGAACGATGGAGTATCTACCAAGTTTGTAAAAATGTTCAACTGAAAGCCATGAACCTTGCCTTCTTTCTTCAAACATCATGATGATTCATTTAAATTCCTTTACTAGTTATAACTGTTGCAACATGCAAATGCCGCCCTTTCTCTCATCTAGAAGCAATATTCCAACCAAGCGGAGCGAAATCCATCACAGTCAAGAGTTTAAGACTGTCAAATGTCAAATATGTGTCACAATGGAATGATCAAATCTGGTGGAAAAGGAGAGGGTGACTCTGAACGTGAACGTGACTTTATTGTCGCAAGGATTGAGCAATTACGTTAGAAATATGCACCAAAGAATTCTGTTTTGGGGGTAGGTGGCTGGACGCCAAGAAGAAAACAGTGTCGATTGAGCCATGAAGTGAGTACACACAAATTCGTCACTGGACGTTCACAGTATTTGTTTGACGTGATTGTTACCCATCAGAAGATAGCAGCTAATGGTACCTTTGTGGGCAGTAGTTGAGTGAGAAATTATTAGGTGGAATATAACCCAAGAAAATATAGTGCACAACACCAATGGCTGAGCGACACGCCTCACAAGCATGACTTGTCATACGAGCACTCAGGCCCCGTGTCACTCAGCGATTAATGTTCTGCACTATATTTTCGTGGTATAAATCTCACCTAACAATATCTCAGTAATTAGCATGACTCGCTTTTGCGATTATACTCCCGTGTAAGGTTACAAAAAAAGTTGTTGATTAATGAAGTACTATGGGGCAGTTTAGGTTGTGAAAAATTAGCACCATCCAGCTAAAAAAAAATCCAACTAGTTAGAATTTTTGGGATAATTCACTAACCTTTCAGCTGGTTAGTGGAATATCCCAAAAAATCCACTAACCATGGGATTTTTGGAAGTGGATGAAACTGATTTTTTACGCACCAAACGGCCCTATGTCATTACACATATAAGTGAACGTTTGCAAACTAAATTATGAGTAATGGGATGTTTGGATGCACCTAAAAATTGACTTTTAAGGGCAAAAATACTATTTCTATCAAAACACATGTTTATTCACATCTTTTCTCTCATAAAATTTTTTTGGCAGAAATAAAAGGTCATTTTCCTTTCTGCCATAACCTTCATCGTGAGGAGGTTTATGGTAGAAATGGTTTTTTAACTTTATCCAAATGAATAAAAAAGTTTTGGATGATCTTGCCTCTCCATTACTCATCTCTCTCAGATAACCTCTACCAACTAAACGAAAAGAAACAAAACGATGGCAACCAGCAACAGTGGCTCCATGGCAGAGCTTCTGCCGGCATGGCAGTGCAGGTGGCTAGGGCTGCAGCACGACGACCAATGTGCCCTTTTAGCATGGACACTGAGGGGGAAGAGAAGAATGATAGTGAGGAAGCGTAAGCAAAGCTTATATGGCATCCAACAGCGATAATATGTCATGGTCGCCGACAATGAAGGGTGAGAGAAGCGGAGGAGAAGAGTGCGGGGAGAGGCAGAGAAGAAGTGTAAAGGTGAGGGTGGTGGCCGAGGCAGACGGAAGAGGGAGAAGGCGGTGGTGACAGTGGTCAGAGTTGCTGGTAGCAGGAAAGGTAGTGAAGAAGAGGGGGAGCAAAGAAAAGAGGAGAGAGAGGGTAGCAACAGTAGTGGTAGCCGCAGCGATGGTGTGGGCCACTGCGTGACAGCAACCGTTGGGTAAGATGGATATTTTTGTATGAAACCTAATTCACTTCTTTTAATAGAAAAAAAAGGTAAAAGATGGACAAGAAAAAAGAGGGGAAAAGACATTGGAAAATGAGGGAAAAAGATTTTTCTCCCAAAGTGGCATCCAAACAAGCCTAAAGAAAAAGGTAAAATCAGGAAAAGGAAAGGAAAAATGAGGGTTAAGACTTTTTTTTATCAAACTGGCATCTAAACAGGCCCTATAGAAGAAAGCAAGGACAGAAGGGAGGCTATCTCTTAATCCATCATTCACCCTCCCACGTGAATGATGTGTACTGCAGTTAAAAACGCTATGCTACTACCCTAATCAGATTGAATTTCGTGTTTAATTTTTTACCATTAAATGCATCAAACACTTTGTATTTATATGTCATTGCAAATGCATGAAAGTCTGTCAAGAAAAAAAGCCTTCACTTATACTGAACTTCCAAAGCGAGTCATTCAGCAATCTCCAGAAATTTTCAGGTTTACATACAAAATCGAATGAAGGGCAAGAAACAAAGAAGGTAGAAGAGATATACTGGAGATGGATTCCTTCTGTGAGAGCCATGATGTTGTAATCGTGGGTGCTGGAATCTGTGGTCTCGCAACAGCCCTCGCACTGCACAGGTTACCAACTGCCCACCTCATCCTTTCTATGTGCTAGTGTCCATTGAGTTCACTCCTTGTGTAGGTTATTGCACTCTTAGTCATCAGGGTCGATGGGATTTCATATTGCTCACTGGGGAATGTAACTTGTTGTTATCAAAATGATCTTTGCTGTAACATAAGCTTGTTCTTACAGAAAAGGTATCAAAAGTCTGGTTCTGGAAAGAGCCGAGTCCCTGCGGGCTACAGGCGTCTCACTTGTGATCCATCACAATGGTTGGCTCGCCCTGGATTACCTGGGTGTTGGCCTCAAACTTCGGCAAAAATCTGTTCTGATATCGGGGTAAGCTTGATTTCATTTAACTCATATTGTCATGTTATGGGTCATAAACACATCCTCCTATGGAAAATAGCATCCAACCCCTTTTATGTTCATACTTTGACGAAACACGTTCTCCTATGCTTGGTGAATTAATGAATTTGAGTCTTGATTAAGAGAGAATTTATTTAGGCTGAATTAGTTTAAAATAGGATTGTAGTTTGGTTGCTAAATTGAAAATTCACAATTCACTCTTAATTTAGTAAATCTCCTCATTAAGAGATTAGTAAATTAAGCATGAATTAGAGAAAATCCTCTTTCGGGCTGAATTTTAAATTTAGTCCAAATTCTTAAACCAAACATGATTCAAGTTTTTATCTCCTAATTCATGCTTAATTTGAAGCCAAATTCACAAAACAAACAACCCCTTAAGCTCGTGGACATAATCTGAGAGAGAAGGGATGAACTTGGATCTTGGGGAAAATATGCCAAGGCAATAAATGGGAGAAAACAGCTCCATGCGGAATTGAAACCAAAATTGGGCTCTAATACCATGAAATATAACCAAGTTCAGCTCCGGCATTTAGGAAAGAGTTATTATAATATTTAACTCAATTCAGCAATATTGATCTCCTCACTCTTCTCTTATCTTTGAGTTCATTTTAGGTTGCGATATACTTCTCTCGATGACAACTTTGTTAAGGAGCAGCCAAGCAGGTAAAGTTCTATTCCCCATCTGCTTATCACTTCTTTTAGTAAGTTACTGAAACATACATCAACTTTAACTCATTTTATGGCACATCGACTTTTCAACTTTAACTTATGAATCACCTCAATGTATCAGCATATATAGTGTCATATCTGATGGCTAATTATAATCCTACCAGGGAGCTAGAGCAGAGGTGTGTCAAAAGGAGTGACCTTATTGAAACACTATCGGAAAACTTGCCTCCTGAAACCCTGCGATTCAGTTGCCGGGTTGTGGCTGTTAAAACTGACCCCTCCACTCCCTACAACTTTCTTCACTTGGATGACGGCAGTTCCATCCACGCCAAGGTCTAATACTCTCCTCAAATTACATCATTTGTCATATTTTCTCTACTATAATTTTTTTTCAATTGTAATCTACTTCACATGGAACTGTAGAATAATAAGATAATATGATTTTCAAGGACAATAGTTAGCTTAATTTGTATACACATGTATGTAATACAGGTTTTGATTGGCTGCGATGGAGTAAACTCCATAGTTTCTGATACACTTGGACTAAAACCCGCCATAGTTTCATCCATAGTTGGAATAAGGGGCCTCACAAACTACCCAAATGGTCATCCCTTCACCAAGGAATTCATCCAATTTCGTCGCAAACCTTTCTTCTTCGGAAGATACCCGATCGATGACAAGCAAGTCTACTGGTTCTTGGCTCGACCATGGAATCCAAAAGGTAGGTAGTACATTACAACCCCTACCACCTTTGTATGGATGCACTTTTTTTAATGAGGTGGATGCACATGTATATACTTGCCAAGGTTCCTGAATGGCTTAGCCCAAACCTGTACTCAACAGATATTGTTATCTCAAGGGACCCACAACTCATCACCAAGTCTACACTAGAAGCAGCAAGGGGCTTCCCAACAGAGTTTGCAGATCTGGTGAAGAGGAATGACATGACTTATCTGAGCTGTACGAGAATAAGATACAGAAGTCCTTGGGAGCTACTGGTGGGACAGTTCCACAAGGGAACTGTAACAGTTGCAGGGGACGCCATGCACGCAATGGGACCATTTGTGGCCCAGGGTGGCTCCTCTGCCCTGGAAGACGCCGTGGTCCTAGCCAGATGCTTGGCTACGAGGATGGAGAAGGGTGGAGATGGTGAGTGGGAGAAGAGAATGGAGAGTGCTCTGCGTGACTATGTGAACAAGAGGCGGCGGCGAGTGCTGCGGTTGTCGACACAGACTTACCTGATGGGGTTGGTTGCGACAGCTTCATGGAAGCCCGTCAATGTGGTGGCTATGTTGCTTATCATCCTTCTTTTCGGGAAAGGACTGAGTTTTGCTCAATATGACTGTGGCCCGCTCTGATGGAAGGGATTAATAAGATAATGATAAAATTATAACACATGAATATTAGAGATTGTCATACACAATAACTGAGGTTAATAGTATCTCAATGGAATACTCTTATGCTTTCTGAATTTTACAATGTAACCAGAAGATTAACATGAAATAGCAATCAGTTGGTCACTTTCATGTTATGCTATGCACTTCCTACATCTAAAACATTTGTTGAAGAACCCACCTACATAATTTCTCCCCTAGTCAAGTAGAGTTGCAAAAAGGAATAGCTGGAAGTCTATACCTTTGGAATTTGGCATAACGAAATAATGGAATAAGACGTAAAAAAGAATGGGAAATACCCACAGACAAAGCTGCCCAAAAGAGAACGAGAGCACCCACTTTTGCCGGCCCATAAAGATTGAAGCCCATTAGAATGGCCCTTGCACTTGGTAGTTCATATCTTATGCTGGATGAGGCAGGGCTATCTCGCAGTGCACCAGCAGGACCAAATGCTTCAGAAAATACACGGAAAAACCACAAGTGCATTTAATTTACAGCTAATATTTTACACTTCAAGTTCGACTGTTAACAAGGTAAGTTCAAGGTCTGCAAAAATCTTTCAAGACCTGTCTGGCAAGATCTAGAGCCCCACTCCTTTAGTAGATCACATGTAGGTTAAAAGTTGCTTCCATTTGAAGGTTACAGTGACCTGGTTTGGGATTTCTCCACTCTGGGGTACTCATTAGGAAGCTTCGGGATGGGGGAGTCCTTCTGGTGAATTGCAAGGACCTTTTCGTAATGCCAGGCCGCTAAAGTAACAAGGCCAACCTGTTGATATGCCAGAGCTATGTTGTATAAAGCTTCCTGTCATGCCACCAAAAAGAAAATAAAAACACAAAACTCCAACATTCCACTCCAGCTGAAGTGTTTCAACACACCTGCATATTATAGAGAAGGCCAGATTAAACCAGATCGCCTAACGCTTTGACAAGCTTTTTTTATGTAAAGAATCAGCTTATTTAATAATATGGCCCTGAGATAGACACTATTCATGCAACTGCTGATTATGTAAAGCAAACCCCACTCCGAATGTTTTACATGTTCAGTAGTCTTAATCCCTAAAGACAGACACACTCCGACTGTCAAACCAAGTGACAAACGCAAAAAATCACCATAGATCATCCACTAAAGGGAGTAAATCTCATGGATGTCAAATCTTTGGCATATGATAAATCAAATGTTATTCTTATATATTTGGTAGCTGCATTCTATATAGGGAAAATTTTACATGAGATCGCTCTCATTTGACTTATACGAGGCTAGTTTAAGTCATAGCCATTGGATCTTTATCTGACGGTTACAAGGGTGACTCACCTACCCACTTATTTAATATTCAACGAGAGAGAGAGAGAGAACGGTTTACATGAGATCGCTCTCATGTATAAGGAGTATGAAGCCAATCTTTTGGGTCGTTGGATTCCAATTGGAGGGTGGATATCAAATCAAGAGGCGGGTGAGCATGTCAAATCAGTGGGTGAGTTCTTTATAATAGTTTGTAGCCGTCAGATCAAGATCCAACGGCTAAAATTTAAAGTGGCCTCATATAAGCTATATAAGAGCAGTCACATTTAAACTTTGAAGTTCATTGTAGCCGCTTGTAGTCGTTAGATCAAAATTCAACAACTAGGAGTTGAATTTGATAAACAGTAAGCTGCTCATTAAGTTCACCAAAATGGGCAGCTCATTGATTGAATTTTTAACTCTTTTTATTTGCAATTGCACGAGACTACGTATAGACTAGCGAAAACGAGGTCGAACCCAAAGGACTTGATTGATTAACCTAATTCTAATGAAAAGATTTGAATTTTACGTAACAAGTTATAACATAATGAAAAGTTCAAATTTTTAATTAAACAAAGCAAGAAAATTTACGTGAATAAAATAATTTAATGAGAAGTATACTAAGACTTCGAATCCACTATAACCAAATAATTATCCTCTCTGTTAACCCGTAAAATTCCAAGTGATCAATTATTCGTGCCCCTCTCAAAGTCACGAATGATTGTAATGTGTGCAGCCCTCTCGAACATGCAACTAAACAAATAAATCTAACTTAATTAATCTCCCTCTATCGAGCAAAGATCAAATATAAAAACATAATTTTATTTAAATAGTACTTCGGAATTCGTTAAGACCTCTCGAACATTAGTAAACCCTTAGTTTAATTTCACTAACAATTACTCTACCATCTCTCGATAAACAGAATAATCATAGCAAAACTTATTAAGCACATGGAATAAAAATGACTACTTTACAATTATAAATAAACATCGATAGTCAAACAATTGAGCGGGGCTTCATCTGGTCTTAGTACAATTAAATTTAGCTAGACATGAAAAGAAAGGAAGAAAAAGCCTACTTCGTCGAAGAAGTCATTCATAAGAACACTGTTCACCGAAATACTGTTCACGATACTGTAATTGTAACACTATTCACTTGTCTTCCCCAATGAGCCGGTCAGTACTGTAGTAATTTTCGGAGCACTGTAGCAGTTCACCGCAATGCAAAATCGACCAAAATCCACCCTTTCTCCTCTCCTCCTCACCTCCGGCCAAAACCTCGCAGGAAAGCCTGGCTTTTTCCGGCGAAAGTCCTCTGTTTTTTTCTCTAAAAAAAAACTCTTTGTTATTCTCTTTCAGCAAGCTCTCCTCCTCACCTCCGACCAAAACCCCTCCTCCGTCCGGCGAAAACACCAGCGGAAAATAGTCCATTTTTTGGCCAAATTTCTCTCCCTAATCCTCTATGTTTTTTTTCCCGGCCAAAATCTCTGTCTTTAATAGGCGATCGAAATCAAAGAGTCCTCCTAATTGCAGATGTCTTCCTTCCCAGTCGAGCACGCTTCTTTCACTGCGTCCAAATCGAATCGCAAAATCCCTGTTTCCAAATCCAGCACGACTCCTTTTGTTTCCCGATTGAGCACGATTCCGCTTTCAAAATGTGATCTTTATCACCGTCATCATGCCAGAACCTAACAGCGAGCCTCACCATCTCCGGCTCCATCGAGCTTGCCATCATTTCCGAGACCCATCTGTCGATCTGCTCGCCCATGGCCGTCCGCTGTCTCGAGCTCTGCCGTGGTCGTAATCGTCGTCAACTGGCAGCTCGTCTCCGCTGCCAACTCGTCGTGACCCATCCTCGTTGTCGAGTCACTCCGTCGTCACCGTCTTCTGTCTCCCGCTCGCTGGCCAGCCTTTCCACCGCCGTCGTCGTCTTCATCACCGCCATCCGCAGTCGACCCCGGCGTCGCCCTTCACTGGCAGCTACTGTCATTCTAAACCAGGCACCTGAGCATTTGGCTCAGGTGTTTTGTTATGTTTTTTTTCTTTCAAACTGAACCGACCACTGAACCAGTCGGTTCAGTTACTATTTGTCTTTTCCTTTTGTTTTTTTTCTTTCATTGGGCTAAAACTCGTCGTATTGTTCTCGTTCATCGGATCTTTGATCTCTTCGCAGAGACTATTTGGCGTGCATTCACTTTTGACGATATGCATCGGGAATTCTCAAAGCCTACATAAATAAAATTAAATATTAAATTAGACGCATAATAAAATATAATCTACTAAATCCAATTAATGCATCTAAATTAATCAATTAAGCGCATTTATTTATTGAACTCCTAATTGCTCACTTAACGTGAATAACCATTAATTATCCTTATTTCAACTAAACTTATGAGTAACTATAGGTAGAAAGGCATATAAAAATGTGTATATTTTGTAGATATCAAATACCCCCAAACCTACATTTTGCTTGTCCTCATGCAAAACAAAACAAAACAAGACAACTAAAGGAACTAAAGTAGAAAAGTAAATGCCACTTTTGTAGGGAACACGATTGCATTGAGGATATGCAGCAAGCGGCTAAACCTCTAGGTGTCCCTAGCAGGACGAGTTGTGTCTCGTGAGGGTTTGTAGTCATGCTACCCACAAACATGTACTTATGAAATTAACCTAATTAACCTAAATACAAAAATAAACCAAAATAAACATGAAAAAAATCAAACAAACCTATTATCCCTTCAAATGCAAACCACAATGATTAAGAAAATCAACCACATATACTTGGTTTATAATCAACGGGAATATAGAAGCCCTCAAGTAAGTGGTTTTGTTCCACACTTTCATCTTGGAAATTTCTGCTCAATATGATATAGCATGATAATGTAGATAGTAAAAGTGTAGAATATTGTAGCAATACATTCTAAATCTCTGTTTTACACAGATCCAGTGTTACCCATTAACCAAAGAATATCAGAATCTACATAGTCATCGCAATCTTTAGGTTCATGATAGCACAAATGCATGCGCGCCTCATTCGGGTCTAACATTCTAAACTTGAGAGGATAATACACTATAGACTTTTTCTTTTCTTTTTTTTAATAGGACTGTGTAAGGCCTAACTTCAAGATGCTTAGGTTTAGCAATGACTCAGGCCAATGACTCCCAACCAGTTTGGCTTAGGGCATTAGGTTTTAAGATGGACTGCTTCGGGCCTTAGCATCAACCTAAGTTAATCATATAATAGTCAAGCAACTCATTTTCTTTTTTTTCTCATTTTTTTATTTTAATTTTTTCAGCATTCATATTTTTCAGCAATCTTTATTTTGTCAAGGCTGTATTATACTCTCAACCTATTTCCAGGTCCAAGCCTTGCCATAGCCAAATAAATGGTCTATCATGATCTTTTAAGCTCAATAGACAACCACATATCATCCAATGACTTTGACTAAAGATATCCCACTGAAGATTAGTATTCAACAATATGTAAAGGGTATTACTGTATGTACTAGTGTGTGTGTCTGAGTGAGTTTTATTAGCTCAAGCACTTGTTCCAAGAGAACTGTAACAGAAAGGTATGCTCAGTTAAGTGTATCTATCCTCCAGTATACTTACTCACACTTCCAATGCAAATTAATCACTTAAGAATTGAAGCATGCATTATCACGGGATAAACTATCAAAACCTATATAAAAAAATACTAGCAAACAACCTAAAAAAAATTTTTAAATTTTTTTTTTTTGCATAAACGAATATAGATGATAATGAAACAAAAGAACACTTCTTTTCTATACCCCCAGACCTAAACAAAACATTGCCCTCAATGTTTACCAAAATAATACTACAATGATGAGTAAAAATGAATGAGGAAAGAAGTCACCTGAATGGAGAGCCTCATGGTAAATGTAAAGCATGAAACACATAAGCTAAGAATGAGGGTTAGTACCAAAATATGGAAAAATAAAATATACCCCCAAACCTAAACTGCAGCATCTCCACAAAGGTAGTAAATAACCTACAAGAAAATAAAAATAAAATAGCAAACAAGCAAAGAAATAAAAATTTGGGTTGCCTCCCAAGATCACTAAGTTTTACGCCTTCAGCTAGACAAGGTCCTTCAAATCACTCAGGAAGCTTTGGATCTTCCAAGGGATAGATAATCTCCTGGTCAAAATTGTCTTCTATGTACGGTTTTAATTGTTGACCATTAACTTTGAAGGTACTGTCATCTTTGGGGTTTTGAATTTCCATTGTGCCATAGGGGAATACTTGTTTCACAATGAATGGTCCAGACCATCGAGAATGGACTTTCCCAGGAAATAGATGCAATCGTGTATTGTAGTGCAAAACTTTCTGATCAGGCTGAAAAGACTTTCTTAAAATAGATTTGTCATGAAAAATCTTAATCTGTTCTTTATAAAGTTTTGCACTCTCATAAGCATCAAGTTGCATTGCTTCCAATTCATTGAGTTGCAGTTTACGTTCTGATCCTGCTTTATGCATATCAAAATTCAAAGCCTTGATTGCCCAGTATGCACGGTGCTCTAACTCCACTGGTAAGTGACAAGCTTTCCCAAAAATGAGTCGATAAGGCGACATACCAATGGGAGTTTTGTAAGCAGTCCTGTAAGCCCACAAAGCATCATTTAAGCGCAAGGACTAATCTTTTCTATCTGGTCTAACAGTTTTCTCAAGAATCTTTTTAATCTCCCGATTAGACAATTCAACTTGACCACTTGTTTGGGGATGATATGGAGTGGCAACCTTATGGGTAATAGAGTACTTTCTCAGCAAAGTTTCAAAAGATCTGTTACAAAAGTGAGTGCCTCCATCACTGATTATGGCTCATGGGGTCCCAAAGCAACAAAATATGTTATCTTTTAGAAAATTTACCACAATCTTATGATCATTTGTCTTAGTTGCAATTGCTTCAATCCATTTAGAAACATAGTCAACTGCAACCAGAATGTAAAGGTACCCAAAAGATTGTGGAAAGGGTCCCATGAAGTCAATTCCCCAAACATCAAACAATTCTACCAAAAAAATGGGTTGGAGAAGCATCATATTTCGTCGAGAGATAGACCCTAACCGTTGGCATCTATCACAAGATTTGCATAACTCATGAGCATCCTTAAGTAAGATTGGCCAATAAAATCCACTTTGCAAAATCTTGGCAGCAATTTTCTTTCCCCCAAAATAGCCCCCGCATGCTTGAAAATTACAAGAATGTAGAATGCTATAAATCTCATTCTCATGCACACACCGTCTGATCACCTGGTCCGAACATATTTTGAATAGGTACGGATCATCCAAAAAGTAAGATTTAACCTTAGAAAAGGATAAATCTTTGTCATGTTTGTTCCAATGGGATGGAATCTGACCTATAGCAAGGTAATTTACAATGTTGGCAAACCAAGGAATTTTAATATGGGAAATGGAAAATAATTGTTCATCAGGGAAAGAATCATGTAATGGCTCCTCATCATGAGATGCTTCAACAAGGATTCTAGAGAGATGATCGGGCACCACATTTTTAACACCTTTCTTATTTCGGATTTCATAATTAAATTCTTGTAAAAGTAAAATCCATCTAATCAATCGAGGCTTGGTATCTTGTTTGGACAAGAGATGTTTTAACGCAGCATGGTCAGAGAAAATGATGATCTTAGATCCTAAAAGGTAGAATCTAAATTTATCTAGGGCATAAACTACTACTAGAAGTTCCTTCTCCGTAGTGGTGTAATTCAATTGAGCATCAGAGAGGGTTTTACTAGCATAGTAAATGACATGGTGAACCTTATTCACTCTCTGGCCTAGGACATCACCAATGACATAGTCTGAAGCATCACACATTATTTCAAATGGAAGAGAATAGTCAGGGGATTGAATGATAGGTGCAGTAGACAATAAGGTACGAAGAGTGTCAAAAGCCTGCCTACATGCATCATTAAATCTTGGGCTAGTAAATTGCTTAAATGCGCGAGCAATCTTACTAAAGTCTTTAATGAACCGCCTGTAAAATCCTGCGTGACCAAGGAAAGATCTAACTTATTTTACCGTAGATGGTGGTGGCAGGTTAGTGATGAGATCGACCTTGGCTTTATCGACTTCAATTCTCCTCTTTGAGACTATATGTCCCAAAACAATTTCCTCTTGCACCATGAAATGGCTTTTTTCCTAGCTCAGGACAAGATTTTTCTCTTCACAACGCTTGAGCACCAACGACAGATTTTGTAGACATTCATCAAATGATGGACCAAATACAGAGAAATCGTCTATGAAAACTTCAATAAATTTGTCTACCATATCAGAGAAGATGGCTAGCATGCACCGTTGAAAGGTGGCAGGTGCATTACATAGCCCAAAAGGCATTCTTCGGTAAGCAAAGGTACCAAAGGGACAAGTAAATGTAGTATTCTCTTGATTTGCCGGAAACACTGGGACTTGATTATATCCAGAGTAACCATCAAGAAAACAATAAAATTGTTGACCTGCTAGTTTCTCTAAGATTTCTTGAATGAAAGGTAATGGAAAGTGGTTTTTTCTAGTTTTTATGTTCAATTTTCTATAATCAATACACACTCTTCACCCAGTAACTTCACGGGTTGGGACTAACTCTCCATCAGAATTCTGCTTCATGGTGATGCCAGACTTTTTAGGCACAACTTGTACAGGGCTAACCACTATCAGAAGTGGGTATAGGATACCGCATCTAGCAATTTCACAATCTCTTTCTTGACCACATCCCTCTCTTGAAGATTTGGCATCATCCTCCAAATGAATTCGATGCATACAGACAGAAGGATCAATGCTTCTTAAATCAGCAACAGTCCACCCTATGGCTCTCCTATGCTCAACTAGAATCCTAAGCAGCTGACTCTCCTGGCTGCTAGACAAGCTAGATGAAATGATGATGGGGAGAGTATCATTAGGACCTAGAAAAGTGTACTTGAGGACTTGGAAGTGGCTTCAACTCAAGTTGAGGAGGAGACTCAATGGAAAGTTGGAATGATAGACTAGAAGATATTGGTAAAGGCTCTACTATATTTCTATAAGGAAAAGAGTCATGATAGGGAGGAGAGGCTGACATAGCATGGGTTTCTCCAATGTGTGGCTCTAAGTAGAATCTTCTATCCCTAAATAGAGTAGAGTAGGATCTTAAGCATCAGGCATGAGCTCATTCAAAAGTGTCTCTTCCATAAGATCATCAATTTCATCAACAAGAGAACACTCTTGCTCACTTTAAGTGGCTCCTTGGTTGGAAGCTTGGAACACATTGAGTATGATCTTTATGTTTCCAAAAGACATCTCCATCATTTCAGATCGACATTGGATACATGCATTGGCCGTGCTAAGAAAGGGCAGCCTAAAATGACTGGAATGGTGTGAGAAGCATTAAACACAGGTTCCATGTCCAAGACCAAGAAGTCGACTGGAAAGAAAAATTTATCTACCCCAACTAAAACATCTTCAAGAAGACCTCAAGGTTTTTTAACAGATCTATCGGCCAACTGCAGAGTAGCCGATGTTGGTTGCAAGTTCCTCAAACCTAATTTCTCATATACTGAGTAGGGTAATAGGTTAACACTAGCACCCAAATCTAAAAGAGCCCTGTGTATGATATGGTCACCAATGACACATGAAATAGTAGGTGTGCCAGGGTCTTTAAATTTCGGTGGTGTCATATTTCAGAATAGAACTGACCTGCTCAGTAAGAAAGACCTTTTTCGAAATGTGAGTCCTAAACTTCTGCTTTTGTGTGCACAGGTCTTTGAGAAATTTAGCATAGGCGGGTACTTGTTGAATGGCTTCTAGGAGTGGAAGATTAATCTTAACTTGTTTGAAGGTTTCTAGCACTTCATCCATCTTAGCTTTGTTTTTGTTAAAAGGGGAAGGCATGTCTAGACATTGAGGAAATGGAGGACGGGGTACATAAGGTACCTCATGATTGGCCTTAGACTTGGTTCCTGAAGAAGACATAGAAGGAAACACAGTGTCCTTTTGTTTTGGCTGATTCGAATTACGTGGCGTCTCTAAGGTTTTATCATTCTCTTGATTGCTTGTTTTTCCGTGATCCTTATCTTCTCTCACCTCAACATCCACTAGGTTTTCGATTTGTTTCCCACTCCGTAGGGATGTTTTAGCTTGAACATGCTTATTGGAAGTAGTTTGTTGTTCAAGCATAAACTGACCCTTAGGATTATTCATTGGTTGACTAGGCAACTGACCCTCTTCTCTCTTACTCATTGAATTAGCTAATTGGCCGATTTGAGATTCAAATTTAGCTATAGATTGAGTATGAGAATGTACAAGTTGAGCTTGTGATTGTGCCTGGGCTTGAATACTCTGTAGAGCAGACAAGACTTTGTTCTCAAATTCTGAATTTCTGGAGGGTTGTGAAAATTGGGAAGGCATGGTAGGTTGTTGAAAACCTGGTGGGTTGGTTTGAAAGTTGGCTCTCTGGGGTGGATTAAAATGAACACCCTGGTTTTGTGGATGCCAGGAAAAATTTGGATGATTCCTCCACCCTGGGTTATATGTGCTGGAGAATGGATCATTGCCTGTTCGAGCATAAGTTTGGGCAGCCAGCATTAACATGCTCCTGAACAAGCTCTGGGAATTGTGGGGCAAATAGACACTCTAAGATAGAATGCATGAGACTTAAGCATAGAACACATGTTTCTTGAATATGTGCAGGGGTTTGTGACTTCAGGCTCAAGATTTGATCTATCTTTCTAGACAATGATGCAACCTGGTTAGACGAAGAATATTCATTTAAACTCTAATTGGCCATCGTATGTTGCAACGAATTTCACTCAAGTTTTCAAACAGTTCCCATGCTTCATTTTTATTTTTTAATAGGAAAGTGCCTCCACACGAAGCATCTACAAGATGACGATTCTGATCCGTCAACCCTCTATAAAACCGCTGCACTAACTGCCATCTAGGTACGACATGATGAGGACACTTCTTAAGGAGGTCCTTGAGTCTATCCCAGCTCTCATGGAACTGCTCAGTCGGCTGTTGGGTAAAGGTAGTGATGGCATCTCTCATTTGATTTGTTTTACTTATGGGAAAATATTTCTTTAAAAATCTTGTTGTATTTTTGCCCACAAGGTAATGGATTCGGGTTCAAGAGAGTAGAGTCATTCTTTAGCCTTATCCTTAAGGGAGAATGGGAATAGTCTTAGTCTTACCGCATCATCTGTAAGATTGTTTAGTTTAAAAGTTGTGTAGATTTCGAGGAATTCATCCACATGCCTATATGAATCTTCGTGATTTCGCCCATAAAATGATGGTAACATCTGTATTGTGTTGGTCTTAATCTCAAAGTTACCAACCGTTGCAGCCAGCACTCGAATGTAGAACGGAGATATATAGGCATTTGGAGTGTAATATTCTTTTAAGGTTTTCAAATTTTCATCCACCATTTCAAACAAGAGGTTGGTTATACTTAATTGGCCTCTTTGATTTTGTCTGAAGGTTCTCTCAATTTCTCCGTCAAAGGCTTCTAAGTTTTCAGCCAGTGATCTATGCCCTTGCATAAATTATCATAGAAGCAAAGAAACGCAAAAACAATCCAAATATCGACAACTAGCAATAAGCAGTCCTAAATATCGACAACTAGCATTGCATGCTATCACAGAAAGAAAGAAAAACAAACAACACCCAAATTAATTAAAAAGAGAAGTAAAGAGTACAAAGGAGGGGAAAGGATGGCCTTTCCATGTTGGCGAGAAATCCACGCGTCACTTTCTACCTCTTCAATGTGACTCCTACAAAGATAAGAAAACAATATTAAAAATCCTACAAAGAAACGTCTAAACTAATTAGAATTAAATCAAACTGTCACCAAGTCCCTGGCAACGGCACCAATTGATTGATTGAATTTTTAACTTTTTTTACTCGTAATCGCACGAGACTACGTATAAGCTAGTGAAAACAACGTCGAACCTAAAAGACTTGGTTGATTAACCTAATTCTAATGAAAAGATTTGAATTTTACGTAACAAGTTATAACAGAATGAAAAGTTCAAATTTTTAATTAAACAAAGTAAGAAAATTTGCGTGAAGAAAATAATTTAATGAGAAGTATACTAAGACTTCGAATCCACCATAACCAAATAATTATCCTCTCTGTTAACCCGTACAATTCCAAGTGATCAATTATTCGTGCCCATCTCGAAGGCACAAATGATCGTAATGTGTGCAGCCCTCTCGAACATGCAACTAAACAAATAAATCTAACTTAATTAATCTCCCTTTCTCGAGCAAAGATCAAATATAAAAACACAATTTTATTCAAATAGTACCTCGAAATTCGCTAAGACCTCTCGAACATTAGCAAACCCTTAGTTTAATTTCACTAACAATTACTCTACCATCTCTTGATAAACAGAATAATCATAGCAAAATCTATTAAGCACATGGAATAAAAATGACTACTTTAAAATTGTAAATAAACATCGAGAGTCAAACAATTCAGTAGGGCTTCATCTAGTCTTAGTACAATTAAATTTAGCCAGACATGAAAAGAAAGGAAGAAAAAGCCTGATTCGTCGAAGAAGTCATTTGTAGGAACACTGTTCACCGAAGTATTGTTCACGATATTGTAGCATTGTAGCACTATTCACTTGTCTTCCCCAATGAGCCGATCAGTACTGTAGCAATTTTCGAAATAGCACTGTAGCAGTTCACCGCAATGCAAAATCGACCAAAATCCGCCCTTTCTCCTCTCCTCCTCACCTCCGGCCAAAACCTCGTTGGAAAGCCTGGTTTTTTCTGGCGAAAGTCCTCTGTTTTCTCGCTAAAAAAACTCTCTATTATTCTCTTTCAGCAAGCTCTCCTCCTCACCTCTGGCCAAAACCCCCCTTTGTCCGACGAAATCACCCACGGAAAACACTCTATTTTCCGGCCAAATTTCTCTCCCTAATCCTCTGTTTTTTTTCCCGGCCAAAAGCTCTGTCTTTAATAGGCGATTGAAATCAAAGAGTCCTCCTAATTGCAGATGTCTTCCTTCCCAGTCGAGCACGCTTCTTTCACCACATCCAAATCGAATCGCAAAATCCCTGTTTCCAAATCCAGCACGACTCCTTTTGTTTCCCGATTGACCACGATTCCGCTTTCAAAATGTGATCTTTATTGCCGTCGACATGCCAGAACCTAACCACGAGCCTCGCCATCTCCGGTGCCGTTGAGCTCGCCATCATTTTCAAGACCCATATGTCGATCTGCTCGCCCATGGTCGCCCGCTGTCTCGAGCTCTGTCGTGGTCGTAATCGTCGTCAACTGGCAGCTCGTCTCCGCTGCCAACTTGTCGTGACCCATCCTCGCCGTCGAGTCACTCCGCTGTCGTCGTCTTCTATCTCCTGCTCGAACATAGTCAAATGCCCACTGTCACCTAGCCAACCTTTCCACCGCCGTCTCCGTCTTCATCGTCGCTATCCGCAGTCAAGCCCGGCGTCGCCCTTCACTGGCAGCTACTGTCATCTCCTCCGTCGCAGGCGTTCAAGTAGAGCTCGAACACTCTGCCTTCTAAACCAAGCACCTGAGCATTTGGCTCGAGTGCTTTGTTATGATTTTTTTTTCTTTCAAATCGAACCGACCACTGAACCGGTCGGTTAAGTTACTATTTCTCTTTTCCTTTTTTTTTCTTTCATTAGGCTAAAACCCATCGTATTATTCTCGTTCATCAAATCTTTGATCTCTTCACATAGACTGTTTAGTGCGCATTCACCTTTGGCGATATGCATCGGGAATTTTCAAAGCCTACATAAATAAAATTAAATATTAAATTACACTCATAATAAAATATAATCTAGTAAATTCAATTAATGCATCTAAATTAATCAATTAAGTGAATTTATTTATTGAACTCCTAATTGCTCACTTAACGTGAATTACTATTAATTATCCTTATTTCAGCTAAACTTATGACTAACATATAGGTAGAAATACATATAAAAATGTGTATATTTCGTAGATATCACTCACCTACCAACTTATTTGTCACATTTACTTACATACTGATTTGATATCCACCATTGGATCGGAATTTAACAATCCAAAAGATTTGGCTTCATGCTCTTTATATGATAAAGATCTCACGTAAAATATTTTCTATATACATATATTTCAAAACTGCCATAACATTAAAACGAGCAAATGAACCATCACAAGATTTAGAGCATGGTAGCACATAAATACAGAATTTCTTAAATTTGACTATGTTATCAAACCTGGCTGCTTGGGCAAAGACGAAGACAATTGTAGAGAAAGGCAAGGCCCTGTACGACAGTTCGGTGCTTGTTACGTAGTCTGAATCCAAGGGCTAGATTAATTAAAGCAGTTCCTGCAAAATGATTAATAGTTGTCATTGTAATGCTGAGGTTGCAAGTTTCACCAAGGTAAAATTTACAAACTGACAGCCGGTAGTGCGCAGGCCACAGGGTGGGCAGACAACGGCACAAAAGGCATCAGATCCCCATCTGACGGCTCTTGCACTAGAGCCTTATGTACAAGGCCTCATCATGTGCAACCATCCGATCATCATCTAATGGCTGCTCATGATCTTGCGCATGAAAAGCAGCCTGGAGACATGTGCAGGGTACCTTTTTCCTACAAAACTAAAGATAAATCAACACTCACTCATACCAGCACATAGATTGATAAATGGATTGTCTGGCGGAAGTTTATAAGCCCCCAAATATTCCTTGGCTGCTGCTTGGTGCTGGGCAGTCACAGAAAACTGATGGCCAGCTATAATCACGGGCGCTGTACAATATGCATGGTGATATCTCATATTACGCAAAAAATTTCCATGTTTTGACAATCGCCTTTCATTTCGTGGACCACCTTCGAACACCTTATAAGCTTCCAGGTATTCCTTAACGGCCGCCTCATTCTGCTGAAAAACTGATCTCTGGTTATCAGTAAATTAACTTCCATGAAGACTCATAAATTGCATGGTTTTTACGCCTCATTCTACTATGCAACAATTTCGCATGCATTGACAACCGGCTCTCCATTCTGCAATAATGAGAAGTACATAACAAGTTCCTCTACAAAAAAAATGTGCTAGAAAAAATATAATTATCTCACATGGGTTAATATCCCAGCAAACAATTATCAAAACAAGCTCATGCCAGAAAATAATCATTTCGCTAGTCCATCTAATAATCTCAAAACCTTGCTAATACGCTTTCTGAAATAATCAGGAGACAAGTAAAAGAATTCCCATTGCGTGGCAAGCCCCGCAGCTCCGCGATATATGATAGGATCTGGCGAAAGAATTTTACATCCTCCTTCATATAGTTCACCAATGAGATGCCTCCACGTCACCCTCATTCAAAAGGGTATCAATTAAAATGGAAAAAACTAGAAGAAAAAAATGTATCCAGTGGGCACCTGGACAGGCGGCTTTATAGTTTATAGGCTGTACGTGGGGCCTACAAATGTTAACTGCCCTGATTTGTCCTCATCTGTGGGCCCCATCCATGAAAGCCTGAACTGCCGCATGTCCATCAGTCCATGTGGTTGCTGCATAACATAATTCAAGAGGATATAGCTGGGATGATGTAAAATTCTTACGGATTTGGCGGGTCCCCTTGGATGGTTTTCTTACGGAAAATGCTTGCTTGTCCTCCCACAAGATTCTCATGCCCAAGTTCACATGCCCAACTTGAGCCTCACGTGGAATCCCCTTCCCTTCTTCTACCAAAAGGGAAAAGATCACCTTTACACCTTCCTCCCCCGGACTAGTGCTCAGAGCATCACAAGCCAAGATGATATTCGTGGTTCATTGCAATGTTTATAAAGAAGGGCCACATTGTGACAAGAAATAAAAGTTGTGGGTCAGGATTTTATATATAAATAAATTATTTTAGGTTTATTACTATTTTATTTTTGTCAATTGAAAAATATTGGAATTCTTTTAAATGTTGGGACCTCTTTATGCTACTCTCAACTGATAAATTAATAAAATAATAAGAAAATAATGTATCTGATGGAAGATCCCTTTTAAAAGTTGGCCTTCATGTTGCCACTTATGCATTTCACCCCTTTTTTTAGGGACTTTCTATGAGATCGTTCTCATGTAATTTGAATAAACTAAGTTATTTTTATCCGGTAGATTAAGATTTGACTGCGGGTGTTAAATAACAGTAGATAATGTGAATCACCGTCACCATCAGATCTTGATCTAATGGTTCAATATTACTCAGGCTCTTACAAGCTATACGATAACAATCTTATTTAAGCTTTTCCTTTATTTGTTAGTAAAAAATAAAACTTCCATTGGAGATGGTCTTACAAGGGAATCGAGCGCTGGAGAAAGCCGGGAGGATGTCGGTGGTAGTCCCACAAAGCCAGAAAGAGGTTGGGTCGAGGACTATAAACTCCGTTTTGCAAGAGCTTACGAGGACACCGGAGAGGATGAGATCAAGGGCACTCGTCAGGAGTCGGATAGGAGGCCCATAATCGTGGTCAGGCTTAAACATGGAGCCCCTTGTGTTTTGCAGGTGTTAGATGCCAAAGTTTAAGAAGGACGAGTCAGGGAACTGGTTGGGCAAAGGACAGACCTTGATCGAGTGCATAGGTCGATTGACCGTGGTTGGAAACCGAAAACCCGCTCCCTCCATTTTATAGGGTCGTGCTATGGACGTCGAGCGTAAGGAGGAAGGACCACGTGGGTGGAGAATAGGCTAGGAAATTTTGGAACCTGGTGTGTGGGGTGAGGCCGGAGCCTATTAGAAGGCCGCGGGTTGAGGAGGCCGGAAGTCATGGGGAGGAAGTGGGCAGCCCAGCGGTCGGATGCCAGAGATTGGAGTTGGGAAGTTGGACGAAGGGCGGAGGAGGGTTGCGGAAGGAATGGGATGGTGATTTGGAGGGGCATTACTCACCACCGGGGGTGCACGCAAGATTCTTAGTCGAGGGTCAAAACTAACTAAGCTTTGATTTTTTTAAAAAAAATTAAGCAAATAAAAAAATATGACGCAAATGCATCTTGAACCAATTAATAGGGTCAGAATATAAGAACCTTTCATTTTTCTAGCCCAGGCTGACAGGTATATTCAAAGGGGGTTTAGAAAAAAAAATCCAAAGCCATGGGGAACAATTGACCACCATAGCTATAACGTGGATTTGCCCTGCTCACCACCACATTCCCACGTGAACTTAGCCGTGAGAATCTCGTATACATTTAAAAAAAAAAATCAGGTTGTCAAACCATCAATTAGAGCGGAGTGGTAGCCTCCCCCCGGTCATGGGTTTTAGGTTCAAGCATGGCACCTTGGGTAGATTTAGGAAAGGGGGAGTTCACGATGTTAATACGTTTGGATTCCACTCCTTTATCAACCTATTATTCAAAGGAAAAAATTTAAATGAGACCGGTCTCATTTGGCTTATGAGCCCAGTTTAAGTCACAACCATTGGATTGAGATCTAACAACGACCCTCCTGATGACTATATGCCTGCCCTATATTAAGGAGCCCAGATTGAAATCCAACAGCCGGGTGTGGTCTCATGCATATGAGACCAGTCTCATAAACGAGTTTCTTATTCAAAACAAAGTTTCTCATTTCTTAGTGCCATGAAAATGTTCATTCTCATTTTTCCTTGCGAAAACAAATAAACAGTTAAGAAGAAGTATCGATGATTATCATTAATGTAGTATGCGAGTATCAAATTTGTTAACTATTTGAAAGTTTTATGCTTTTCCACTTTAAGTTTTACCGAATCTTAATAATCCAAATGGGAATAGTATTTCCAACTTTAAGATTTGGTAAAGTACTCCCGAATGAGTTTAAGATGCTCTTCCGATTTGGAGATACTCTTCCCATTTGGAAACAATACTAACTACTCTAACTTGGAAGAGTGTACCCGGATGTACTATTATCACTAAATGACTAATAGCACTATATATCTCTTTACCAAAAAGAAATCTAACTCGCTTAGTTGCACAACATCGGCTAGATGTGCTAGATGTCGTCTAACAAATTGTCAACACTTCTATCAACACCATAATTTGAGCTGGCAAATTTCAGTTGTCACATTGTTTTGTACAATAAAATGATATATTTCAACTTTGTGATTTAGTGGGAGGTCGTATTAAACTCAAACTCATATGAGGCAATACGACGATTCTTTCCACATACATTTTTAATAATATAATGACATTTTAAACACCAACAACAAGGCAAACTTAATGCACCTATAGAAATTAACAGTTGTATTCTTATAACTGAGAAGACTCAAATCACTACTTAAATGTGTTGTGCGGGGAGGGGCAGGGCAACCGCCACACCAGCCCCCCATTTTGTGTTTCATGTGAATGAGGTGGCATGCAATAGTAGAACTTAACTTTTAGGTGAACTCCGATAGACTTCTTCAAATTCATTACTTATTTATTATTCCTATCTTATACAAACAGCTTGAAAGCAATAAATAAAAATAATGTAGTAAATAATGTAAAGAATGAAACATCTGTTTGCGCAAATGCTTTCCCACGTAAAGAGAATAACCTTCAATGGTAAGCTTCGTGTGGAAAAATAGGTGTTACTGTGAAAGATTGCGAAGAGTAACCTATTTTAATAAGAGAGTTGTCTTACACTTGAGCATGTAGAAACTATGACAACAAGATAATACTTCAAAATTGCAATCAGGATAGGTTTCCAAACTCCTTCTGTCCGGAATTATTATTACCATAAGGTCTTCCAAAATGAACCAATTTTAATTAATTTTGAGAATACTTATGGTGATAATAATTCCGGACGGAGTATGGCGTAAAGAAGGATTTGTTACAAGGAGACTCGTTAATGTTAACTATATTTTATTGTTTGCATTATACTAACTGCCCTTATCCTACTGTTTGCACTTTACTTATGTTCACGGTGCGTTTGACAATGAATTCCCGCCATGGATTACCGCTAAATAAACGAGATTCCGTGCGTAGATAATGATTTGTTCTTTTCAAAATAATGTTCAGTAGCAATTAGTAGTAATAGGTATTTTATAAGAGTCGCATTAGTTCGCACTTGCCCCTTTTAACCGCATAATTCATACTGTACAAACTACAACCTATTTCAATGAGGGGGGCGTATTTTTTTTTAATTCCACCAACCGTCTTTTTATTTCACGCCATTGGACGGTGATCTAAAGAACATGAACACACACAACCAAAAAATAATTTTGACAACAAACTTACAATTTCTTTTTTTTTTCTATTTATATAGACAACGAATAAAACATCCATTAATCTGGAACTACCATAGGATACGTACTGCCTTCGTCCCAAAGTTAGTAGGTACATTTTTTTGTCTGAAAAAGTTGGCATAGTTAGGATTATTTACCAGCCACAGCCATAGAGACCTGGAATTCGTTGTGACATAAAAAAAATCAATTCTCCACGTTGTACCTACCTCCTTTCTGCACGGAGGGGGCACTAGTATTTTTGTCTTTTGTTTTTGACAACTCACGCAGTGAGTCCTATGGTTCATTGTAAAACAAAACTCCTATTCTACCCAAAGTGCTTTAGGAGTTGATGGTTATATACTTTGGATGCAAGTTCCACCGCCAAAAACAATAAGATTTTATCTATTATTTGGTTAAAAACTCTTGAGAACCAATTTATACATCAAGAACAGTGCTTCTCCCATTTTTTCGTCTTTTTACCAGTAAAAGGCCCGATCAGAAAAACTGCCGTTCCATTATTTGATGGCTAAATTTTGAGGGGTACAATTGTATGATTTGCATGCTGTGATTGGAATCCTGACGGTCTGGTTTATCAACCAAGTGAACCCAATTCAGAGCCAAAAAACAGAGCAGTGAGCAACAAAACAACGCACACAAACAGGTGAACCAGAAAATTGCCGGTCTAATTAACCGGTCTGGGTCTGTGGGGTGGGGTTTGGACTTGGGACTGAAGCAATCAAGAGTCAAGGCTGGAGACCACCCCCACTCCAGCTTGCTGCTCTCTTTCAGTTCTTTTGACAAAACGCCCGGCTTAGGGCAGCAGCATCTGCTCTCTTCATCTCCGCCGGGGACGACGCTTGGCGCCTGAGGCGACGTTGAAGGTGACTGCATTGCTGACGGCGGCGAAGGCAGGGAGCAATCCATTCAACTCCTTCTTCCCTTGGTACAATGTTCATATTGCTTCTCTGTTTTTTTCTCCATTTCCTTCAACAGTGGATGGACGAGCTTCATGCATGTAAATGAGACGACAATAATCGTATTTGTTTTCTGTTGTTTTTCCAAATGATTTAAGCTTCGTCGCAGCATGTTTTTTGAGCAAAGTTAGATCAATATTGGAAAGAAACGAAGGTGATGAGGATCAGGGACAGTGACCTCGTATCACTTACGACAACTTTTGATTAGTTCTGCTAAGAACTTCATATTTCTTGTTGTTTTTTTGCATCTGGATGGACTTATTTATGCTTTGTTAATTTTTGCCGCGGAGTGCTTCTATTTGTTTCTCATCGTGTAAGTTCATTGAAGTTGTGTGATCGTTTTATGTGCAATATGAGAGGGCGGGGAGGGGGTGGATATGGGCATGGTAGGATTTGGGAGCGTCTTTGCTTTTGGTCCCGACGGGATTTAATCGTTTGTCTCCTTTATATTGCTTATATTTTTTTCTTTATGGTTATGCCTTTTAACTTGTTAACTTTTTGGGTTGCAGAGATACCGCTTCGTGTAAGAAGACTCTTGTGAAAATGTCAAACATGATGATGGTTAATATACTAGAGAAGGTACAACAAGATGTTGGATTGATGTTTTTGTTTTTAATCGATGAGGTCATACTGATTTGAAAATAGACTCCTGTTTCTTTTTACTTGGTGAATTTTGGATTTGATGCAGTATGTCGGTGTTAATGGTACTGTAATTTTTACAGATGACTGGTAAAGATAAAGATTTTAGATACATGGCAACATCAGATCTGCTGAATGAATTAAACAAGGAGGGATTCAGAACCGATGGGGAGATGGAGATAAAATTGTGTCAAGTTGTATTACAACAACTTGATGATGTATCGGGAGACGTTTCAGCTTTGGCTGTCAAATGGTTGGTCTTCTCTATTCTTTTGTGAGAATCCATATTTGCATGTAGAAATTGCTGTCCCACCATGGGCTTTTTTAATAATTTGAATTACATAGTCGGGAGTCTGACATATTGTTTCATTATAGATTCTGGAATCATTGTTGCATTATAGTTGGAACTTATTATAATCTTCTGCGGTTTCTATCCTTTTTTTTTTAAAGTCTGGCTCCTCTAGTGAAGAAAGTCAATGATGAAAGGGTTTCGGAAATGACTGACAAGTTATGCATCAAACTGTTAAATGAAAAGGATCAACATCGCGATATTGCTAGTATTGCCCTAAAGATGGTTATTTCAGAAGTCAGTGCGACAGCTGCTGCTCAACGACTTCTTGCTTCCCTCAGTCCCCATTTAAGAAAAGGCATCACAACTGCTGTAAGTATATTGCTAGCTGGAAGCTTATTTCATTGCTTGGGTATACCATTTAGCTTGTGAATTGAAACTGAAGGCTTGGAAATGCTTTGTGACAACCTTTTTTCTTTTCTTCATAACAATACAGTAATCTGGCTGTTTTTAATGCATGCAAGAACTTGAAAAGGATCACTGGTTAAATTGGAGCATTGATGTTCCTTTTCAAAACTTCGTTGCAAATCTTTCATCTAAGTAGTTGTATTTTTTTTTCTTTAACCATAGCATCTAGCTAATATATTGGTCAATTAGCATGAAACTTGACTCTCAATTTGTCATCACCAAAATTAGTCTTGCACTTTGGGTGGGAGTAAGGCTTTGAATCTTGGTCGGCCAAAATGGAGATCTCGGAGAGGTCTGGAAGTGATCTAAATAGTGAGATACTCATTTTTCATGTGAATTGATCTCTATGTTCTTTTAAACCCTAAATGATAGCCCAATTGCATATATGTTAATATTTTGTAAAACGTTGCTAAGTGGAAAGAGAAAATGGGGTGGAACATTCAAAAAATAAATTTTAATTGGATAAAAAATACTGTGCGTCAAAACTGTATAAATTGGTGGATGTCAATGTGAACGGGGCAAAAAAAAGTCCGAACTGGGTTCTAATAAATGCCAGCAAGGTTAAAAACATTGTAAATTAGTTTCAAAGAGTGTAAAATGGATGCAGGATTGAAAGAGTATAATCTGGGTAAAATTATTCTGAACCTCATATGATCCGGCTAAAAACTGTTGGAACTGCTCTTAAATGAACTGAATCAACCAAAGGTGTAATTTACAGGAATCCTTAGTGAGTTAAATATTCTTGAACGGGAGAGAATTTAGAAAGGTACTCAGTCAATTGAAAGTTGAACTGAAGTGGAGGTGGTTTAAAATTAGATCTGATCCCCCATGGGAGAGAAGGGTTTTCATGCTATAATGGATTCTTGGCATGCCCCACCTTTTGTTTCTCTGACTTGCTTAAAGGTTTTGTCTTAAATAAGGGTGGCAAAGTGTGGCCCATCCCACCAATCCAATCTGACCCGACCCGAGTCTTATGGGCATGGGCTGACCCATGATGGTGATGAATTATCCATAGGGTGGGCATTTCTTAGCTGCGATGGT
Organism: Houttuynia cordata; assembly: GCA_039654745.1. NCBI lineage: Eukaryota > Viridiplantae > Streptophyta > Magnoliopsida > Piperales > Saururaceae > Houttuynia > Houttuynia cordata. The sequence continues at coordinate 28,382,329 of CM077504.1, forward strand.
TGGGTTGACCCAAGAGATGCAGAGTGCTAACAGGCTTTCACCATGTTCTGCAATGAGATTGTCCTTTCTTTTTTGAACATATAAGCTGTGTATTCTTGATTTTTAACATGAATGAGAACCTTATGTTGCATACCCTGTGCTTTCCAGGCTACGAGTGTGGAGATTAAGTGCGAGTGCCTTGACATTTTCTGTGACGTTCTTCATAGATTTGGCAATCTTATGGCGACAGAGCATGGGTTACTCCTTACTGCACTTTTATCTCAATTGAATTCTAATCAAGCTAGTGTCAGAAAGAAGTGTATCTCTTCTATAGGTGAGTAACTATAACCTTTTTCATGTCATATAGTTAAATATAGATGCGTAGATATAACAGCAAGTTGTATTTTTGCGTTCCATATGGGGACCATATTTTTGGACGGAAACCTTGCATGTGCATGTGTTTTATGTTTTAAGCCCAAGTGATCTAATAAATTGATGAGTTTTGGTAAAATGTCTTGTGTTTCAGCAACACTTTCATCTTGTTTATCTGATGATTTACTGGGGAAGGCAACTATTGAGGTTGTTCAGCTCTTGAAGAAGGGGCTAAAGCCTGATTTGACTCGAACAAATATACAAATGATAGGAGCTTTGAGGTAATGACAACTCTCCTTATCTTCTCCCTCTCTCTGTCTCTCTCACAGGTTGACTTATCTTGAATTTTTCTTTTTGTCTTATATGATATTGTGAAGTATCTGCATATCTTGTATTTCGTACCATTGCGTTCTGCTCACATGACTGGCTGATGTGGAATGTTTTTGTTAACTGTTTTTTATCAGGTGGTTCTGGTTAAAAAAGTTGTTGCCCTTCACTCTTGTGTTTTAAATCTACCTGCCACATGTCACTAATAAATATTGCAAGTTCTTATGCCATCTTTTTCCTTTGGTAGGAGTGTTTCCTAGTACTACATTTGTATGCTGGACAGAGTCTGAAATTATAGAGTTTCGTCCTTTATGCATTAGACATCTTTGTTTCTTAAAAGTGATAAAAGAGTTCCTAGTTGGTTTTGCTTGCTGGGGGATTTCAGATGTAACAGGTGTAACAAAGATGTCTAATGCATGAAGGACGAAACTCTATAGTGACATTCTACGAAATTTATGTCATTCCAACCGGTGTAACAATGACAAACACAATTATCTGTTTTGGGACCCTTATCCATGGATAATTCAATATGGGTGCCTCATTTGTAATGGATTTACCAAGTGAATTCAGAATTGTTTGAGTGGGGGCTGAACTTAGTTTTTTGTTAGTGGAGAAAGATGCTGAATGAGATGAAATAAAATAATGCAAAATGCTGGTCTAAATATCATACGTATATGGCTACTGCATTTTTTGGGAGAGTTGCACCTATCCTTTCATTTCCGAAGTTCTTTTGATGTTTTTCTAATATCTTATATTGAATATGCACTGCTGCTTTGCTTTTGCAGTTGTGAAAATATGACACTGTTAAATTGTATTCCACTCTGGATTGTTGATGCAGATTTATATCATGAATCCAATTTTGCGACAATGTACTTTCATGCAATCTCTTATTTGCACTTGTGATTTGGTTGTTGGAAATCCAAGTTTTATGGTCATTGATGCCCTTTTTTATTTAGCCGAGCTGTTGGATATCGATTTGGGCCTCACCTTGCGGAAACTGTCCCATTGCTTGTTGATTATTGCACAAGTACATCAGAAGCTGATGAAGAACTGCGTGAATACAGTTTACAGGTAGTTCTTACATTCATTGTTTCCAATCTTTTTAAAGTCAGAGAGAGCTGGTTTGCTCACCCTACTGACATATAGATTTGAAATTGAAGGAAATGGTTGTAATATGGTGTGTGCACTTTGTAGCCATTATTAAGCTGGAAATGCTACTGGCAAAGACTCATGGGAGTTGAATTAGATATAAACAAGTTAATCCTCAGTGATGAGATAGTACTAGAAAAAAGAGGTAGATAAGTCTAGTCATAGTGGGATTTGTATGTGGTCTTGTGCAATAAGGATTTGATGAAACTTCAAGACAACTTGATGTGATAATTGATTATGTGAAATGTGGAGAGGAAAAAAAATGGATTTGGTGGAATATGAAGGTGGCCTATTTAAGGAAAATGCCTCAAAAGTATAGTGGAACAACAGGGGAAATTATGTGAACTGGCTGCAGATGGATGGCATTATGGAGTGCCATCTTGGATCATTGCACCATGGCAGTTGGCCAAAGCATAGATAAGGGATATGAATCTTGGTTGGAGCTTATTGATTTTTGGGGAAGCTTAAACAATGAAATGAACTTAAAGACCTTATGTGTCTCTATTGGTAAACTTGATAAGTAGTGCAAGTAGTTGTATTATTAATCACAAGATAATGATAATGCACTTAAGTATAGGAGCACATCTCCTTCTTGAAGAAGAGTGGTAAACTACTTTATTAAATCTCCAACTTGCAATTTTCTTTTCTTTGATGGGAGCCCAAGCATGCATCCTAATTATTGAACGGTGGAAGCAGTAAGATGACAATTAGTATCTTTTGAGTCTGAAACATGCTAATCTTGGAGATTTTGAACCAAAGTAGTGCTCTAGCTAGCTTGTTGCTAATTAGACAATTGAAATAGACAAGAGAGTAAGAATGATGAGCCAATCAGTGATGTAGAAAGAACACTATATGGAGACAACTGAAGAAAGAACACGCATAGAGAATTAGAAGAAACGTTTGCAGAATGTATTTAAAAAAAGCTTTGCCTTTGAATGAAACCCGGAGATCACAAAGTATATTCTCTAGCTAGCTTGTTACTCTTATTGAATTGCTTTCTTGCAGGCATTGGAGAGCTTTTTGCTTAGATGTCCCAAAGATATATCCTCTTATTGTGATCAATGCCTACATATTTCCTTGGAATATTTGAGTTATGACCCAAATTTTACGGACAACATGGAGGAAGATACGGATGATGAGGGTTATGAAGATGATGAAAATGAGTATGTATTAGTGTTGTTTCCCATTTTTTTATGAATGACACGTGTTTTATTCTTGTGTGCTAATTCTTGTTTACATATTTGAAAATTGTAGAGAGAGTGCAGAAGAATACAGTGATGATGAGGATGTCAGCTGGAAAGTTCGAAGAGCTGCTGCCAAGTGCTTGTCTGCTATTATAGTTTCCTGTCCAGGGATGCTTTCAAGGCTGTATATGGAGGTCTGCATCAATTCATAATCTTTATTGTTTCAATGGGGTTGTTAATGGTTTAGGTGAATCTTTAAAGACGTTCTACAGTTTGCATGGAAAAAATCTAAAAATGGCTCTTTATTGGTAATGTATTTTATGGGCTTTTAGGCTGCGTGTGTTTTGGGTTTGTGTCTATGGTTCAGTTTCCTTTCTTTAGAATAATAATATTCTTTTCATTTCCTAATATTTGGTTTTACCTCTTGGCACTATTTTCATCATGCAGGCTTGTCCAAAATTGATTGAACGATTTAAAGAAAGAGAAGAAAATGTGAAGGTGATTTCTATGTTCTTACAAAAATGTATTCTGTGCTTCTGCCTTCTTTTGATTACTGAGCACAAGTAGCTTGAAAAGTTGAAGGCAATGATGATGCCATTTATTGTCTTTCCACCTTTTTGTTGGTGAATTTTGCTGCAGATGGATGTTTTCAACACATTCTCTGAATTGCTGCGACAAACTGGAAATGTCACTAAGGCAGAGACTGACATAATTGAATCGAGGTGAAATAGCTCCTTTTTCTTAATATATCCATATAATGGATATATAATCTTTTTTTCCATCGTCAGCTTACTCATGATAGCAGGCCCCATTTTTTTCCTTCTTTCTCCCTTATTGCTCTTTCACTTGGAGGGTAAACTATTGAGACATAATGGAAGGGAAACTATTGGGCCGGTTGTAGCCTTTTCTCAACCAAGATATCTGAACCATGGTTCGTAATCTCAGTTCTCAGTCTTGTCTCAGTCGCCCAAAGAGGAGATCTTGCCATCTCGGTTTTCTTAAGAAAGGTTTTTCACATATAGTTTTGACAACATAGGTACCTATCTATTTATACAAACACTAATTACTCTCAAATAAATATAATTTTGTGCAAGTAGAGATAGAGTCATACATCTTAATTAGTTTGGTACCTAACATCCGAGGATTATGTGGACATGAAGAGTCAACTCACCTCAGCAAGGTTTTGCTGAAGGGAAAGGGGTGGTTCTAGATAGTAACATGTGCCTCAGTGAAAGCTGGAAATGTCAATGTAAGTACTTTTAGTGTGATTGGTCAAAGAGGAGCCCAAAATAGAAAAGTTCTAGGGGACACGAGCAGACTAACCAAGATAAGAATATGAAGAAAATAATAAATGCAAAATTATATGTTCTTTTGAGACTTTGAGGAGTCTTGATGATTCTTCTGCTGTGAAATTACTTGAAGAAACCTTTTGAAAGAAATTGTAGTCTAAAAACAATACGATGTTCCCACCTTTCTGTGAAACCTTTTATCTTTTTAAACATGGCCTAAGTCTCCATGTAGTATTAGTTGTGAGAATATAAAAATATGAATCTGCTGCAAACACTTTGCTAATCTACCTAATGGATTTATATGCGTAGTTCTTAATTTTTCTTTTTGTTCTTTTGTACTGTCATGTCTGATAATTTCAATGTTACAAGGAACCTGTTAAGCAAATTTATGTTTCTTCTCTCATTGCATTAGGTTCAGTTTTTTTTCTCTCTGTATCTTTTGAAGGCAAACTAGAATGAAATTAATAAAGCACATTATGGACATGTGGTGACAAAACCTGATTTGTGTACATGATGCAGTCCACTATGGTTGTTGCGACAAGAAGTACCAAAAATTGTCAGATCTCTCAATAGGCAGCTACGGGAAAAGTCTATTAAGACGAAGGTATTAGATAACTTTTAAGCCTCCTCCTTGGTAAGGTAATGCTGAACAGGTTTATTTGCATTATGTGCAACTCCAACTGCTATATTTAGGTTAATGAGCAGAGAAAATAAATTTGTTGCAGCTCGAAAGACGTTTTATTTTATAGCTTGAAATATGTTAGGCAGGGAGGTTCACACTTCTTATTGGTTTTTGTTCTGTGCGGTAGGTTTGGTTCTGACATGATAAAATTATGAATTGCTGTTTGTTTTGTTTCTGTTGTTTTTGATATCCATCATAAAGGAATGTACCCTCTGCTGTGACTCTGTTTCAGGTTGGTGCTTTCTCTGTTCTGAAGGAGCTTGTCTTAGTCTTACCTGATTGCCTTACTGACCACATAGGGTCCCTGGTTTCAGGAATTGAAAAAGCTTTGACTGTTAGTTACAATCTCTCTACTAGTTCAACTATTGTATTCCTTCAATCATATGACTGCAACTGGGCTGCCATATATCTTTCAGGACAAGTCATCCACCTCCAATTTGAAGATTGAAGCTCTTATATTCACTAGATTAGTAATGGCTTCACACCCACCTGCAGTTTTCCATCCTTATGTCAAGGTAAGGTGGCAATTTTTTTTAATTCATCTGTTAGTTTGAATGCTTTTCATCTTTACGTTGAGGTAACATGACAATATATAACTTCTTATCTGGTAATTCGAATACTGTTAGCTCAATATGTTATGGTTGTGTATGAGCAAAAAAGATTTTTTGAAGGGAGAAGCATTGTCTTCTGCGTTCATTTTTTTCTTGTTTTATTTACTACAAGCACAAGATCATCTAAATAATGTATTGTCATGCCTTTTGGTGAACAAGGACATTATGTGTGGGTAACTTGGTTAGTTGTGAGTATTTGCTGGATGGTTTTAAAATGGATTCTGTGCTAGGGGATGTGTTTGAGCTAATTTTGTCCATTTTTACTACAGCTGTACTCATAATTTTGGAAACTTTTAAAGTTAGAATCCTGGAACTATGAGTTTTCTTGATTTGTGTAAGCTAATTATATTCATTCTCAGAACTGCTGTATTAATATTTCAGTTCAAACTTATGGATGGACGTTATTGATTTGCTGCTTGGTCTTGTGTTATATGCAAATTTTTCCAGGACCTCTCTGGTCCTATTTTATCAGCTGTCAGTGAGCGCTATTATAAAGTTACTGCTGAAGCACTTAGAGTCTGTGGCGAGCTTGTCCGTGTTGTACGACCTGATTTGGCGGTAATCTTTTCAGTTCAGCTTTCAAGTTTCAACCTTTTTTCTTTTTCATTCTCTTTTATCTTTTCAGTATGGAACAACAGCATTTAGAGAAATATGTGGACACTTTTTAGGGTTAGTTTTGGGGGGGGGGGGGATGGGGATGAAAGAGGAGCAAGTGGGATAAGGTATTAAAGTGCCTTTTCATATCCTAATATTTGGTGCAGAAGGTAAGGCTTTAGGTGAATATTTTCTCATGAATTAATTGTGTACATTTCTGTAGAGGTTTCTGGATGCTTGTATGAAGGTGTTTAAATGTTTACATAGAAGTTTTTAGACGCCATGTCTTTTGTATCCGCTTAACATAGGCCTTTGGACAACTAAGTTGGCCCAGCTTCGTGGAGAAATATGTTTGCCTACATTGGGGATAGCAGCTTGTGGTATGACCACTTTCATGAGAAAGAGTGACTAGCACAATGCTTCCATTATATGCTAGGTTTGGCTGCTAGTGCAGCGAGATAGGTGCTGATACTGGAACTGGGTCTTTATCTGATGCATCCAACTTTTCCTATCTAAAATTCACAGATCAATAGTAAAACTCATTTCCAGTGTGTTTGATATCTGACCTGAACTAGGTTTAGCCATGCTGAGCTTGTGCTTGCAAGCTGCTTGACTTGTTGCCATTCCTAGCTCTGCGAAACTATAAAGCATGTCTCTGTAAGGTAATCATTGCTCCTAATAGTTCAAGCTGTTAGGAAATGGGAGAATCATTGTCTATGTATCATATTCCAAAGCTCCCTTGCACGTACTGGCATCCATCAACCTTTGCACGTGAACACACACATAGGGTGTACACTCGCATCCAGAGAGACTATGGGGCTGTATAAAGTGAGCGGTGGAATTGAACTTCTGACGGAATTGACTCCTGCAGAAGGGCATGGATTCCAAATTTTGTTTGGTTATGGAAGTCAACTTCTGGTGGAAGGGGGCCAGAGGGCGGAAGTTGCTGAAGCTGAAGAGATTTGGCAATTCCGTCAGAAGTGAGATGGAATGCAACGTCGGACAGAGTTTTTACTTCTGCCAAATTTCCACCACCAAATGCATCCGAAGTGGTTGAATTCTGGCGGAATGAGGAGGAAGTTGGGGAGAAATTGCATAACCAAACAGCCCCTAGAAACCAGGATCTCCCATAATCTAGATTTCTGTTACCATGTCAGGCAACCATTGTTTCCCAAAAGCTCAAGTATCTTTATATCCATATCATTTTCCAACTTGTGTCATTATGCTTTATTGCATGTGCGAACTCCTTTCATCCTGCAACTTAAATATTCTATGATTGAATAGTCAAGAGATTAGGTGTGTGTTTCACAACTTTTTTGTAGGGGCGAGTCATAATGGTGCAACTTACTCCTGTGTCTATATGTGAAACTATAATCTGATGGCTCCAACAAATCATGACAAGATTAGCCACCTTAATGTTTGGTCAGATGCACCTTAATTGCATATAAAACTTGTAAATCGACTTGTTGTAAGTCATTATGTAAACTTGTCCTAAGTACATATTGAATTTTTATTTTCTAATGGCTAAAGTATATTACTCAAATAACAAGGTAGCCCACACTATTTTTTAGTAAAATGTGTTTTTCGATGGGTAAGACACACACCCTTACACAATGTATGCCAATGGGACTCGATCCTTGGACCTCTCTTAGAACTGGGAGGTATCCAACCAGCCTGACTAAGGCTGGGTTGGTATTTGTGGAACGTTGTTTGCATTATCTAAAATGCTTTATAATTGTATATGGATATTGTCAATTAACTCATCTTTATGTCATTAATTCTGATACAACCTATTATCTTACATATATGTTATACTTTTTTTTATTTAGGGGGAGGGGAATAGGAAAGGATGCTGCATAAGTAGTCTTGTGGGAAGAAGCTCACATTTTTTGTTAATATTGTGATACAGGCCTCTAGTTTCAATTTTGTACCCCATGTCCACCCAATATACAATGCAATATTGAAGCGTTTGGCCAATCAAGACCAAGATCAGGTTGATGTGGTCTTATAATCTGTTTTGGATAGTATATCTTCTAAATTACATGGCATATCCTGCTTAAATATTCTTTTTTCTAATTTATTTTAGGAGGTAAAGGAGTGCGCCATTGCTTGCATGGGTCTTGCAATATCAACCTTTGGCGACAACCTTCAAGCAGAATTACCTGCTTGTCTTCCTATCCTTGTTGATCGTATGGGTAATGAGATTACTCGCCTCACAGCTGTGAAGGTAGAGAATAATGTCATCTGCTGTTCATCTAGCTTGTTTGTCAATTACTTCATTCTTTGTGAGTGCAAAGTGGGTGACCATGGGTGTGAGTGATAGTGAACATATCTATGCTTTTGCTTTTTCTTGAAGGCTCCAGTATGATGAGTTCTTGAGTGCTTCTTCCTTTGTTTACTTGTCCAAGATCTATGTTTGTAATAGAAAAATGCTTTTATACAATCCACTTTATAACAAAAAGATGTGTGATTGACAATTAGTTACCACAACTGTCTATGATCAATTGACATTACATATCCTGTAATTGGGTTACATTACATCCTCACAAAATATAGCGTGATAATCAGTTAATGGCAGCTGTGCTTTTGAAAAAGTAAACTTGCCAATCTGGACATCGTTGCTGTGGAAGTAGCTTGTGCAGAATGGGTCTGCATCTTTATTTTTTGTTTTCTATATATATTTACGCTCTTTATCTCTGGTCAACAGTCGCATATCGTAATAGCTATGTAACATAATGCTTACAACTGGGCAGAGTGGCTCTGCATCTTGCTTTTTATTTTATTTCTATGATTCCACTGTTTCTCTCTAGTCAACAATCTCATGGCTAACTAACATAATACTTACATATTTATATACTCTCCAGGCCTTTGCTGTTATTGCTAATTCAGCCCTTCGAATAGATCTTTCATGTGTCCTGGATCATGTGGTTGCTGAATTGACTGCATTCCTGCGAAAGGTACATGCTGTTGAACTAGCTCATTCCTTAAAATACTATGTTGCAGCATAACTTTCTAATTACTTCCGTGTTCATGTTTTTTTGTTTTGGATCATGAAAAAGGCAAATCGCACTTTGCGGCAGGCAACATTGGGAACACTAAATTCCCTAGTTGTTGCCTATGGTGATCAAATTGGCTCATCTGCTTATGATGTCATAATCTTTGAATTGTCAACCCTTATAAGGTGTGTTTTCCGTCAGTTTTCTAGGCTTTAATCTTAGGTATTTTCGTCATTTTGTGGATAGAAGTATACTAGATCTGATTCTTTTGTATCACGTGGTTTGCAGTGATTCTGATCTGCACATGACAGCATTGGCGTTGGAACTTTGCTGTACGCTGATGGCCGACAGGAATGTCGGAGTGACAGTTACACGGAAAGTTCTTCCTCAAGTTCTTATATTAATAAGAAGTTCGTTGCTGCAGGGTCAAGCCCGTGAGGTGCTACTCTTTATCTTCAATGCTGGTAGATGCATCTTTTGTTGAGAATTTTTTGTTTACTTTCTGTAATGCATTGCAGGCTTTGCGAAAGTTTTTTGCTGCACTAGTTTATTATGAAAAAACAAGCTTTGATTCTTTACTGGATTCTCTTCTATCGAGTGCCAAACCATCTCCACAGTCTGGAGGCCTTGCAAAGAAGGCATTGCACTCCATAGCAGAATGTGTGGCTGTTCTTTGCCTTGCTGCAGGGGATCAGAAATGTGCGTCTACAGTGCAAATGCTTATGCATATACTCAACGAAGTCAGCAGCACAAACTCTGTAAGTTTCCCTTCCAAGTATTTGGAACTTTTTTGTGTTTAGTTTGTTGTATTGGCTTCCTGATTTATTGCCCTTTAGCTTGCTGCCATTGGAATTTGTAACTGAAACTTTTGAAAGCAATTATTCTTACGCGAATGTACTTTCGTTTCCCAAATTCTGCTTCCCACCCATATTTTCATTTAGTCTCACACGGTCAAGTATTATGTCTTGAAAATTTTCAGATTTATTACGGGAACAGTTTTGCTTGATCTCTTGAGCATCATGCTCAGGTCCTTAAAAATACAGAGTATAGTCCAATGATATAAGTCTCATTGCTTCATGTGAAATTCTATGTGCGGATGTTGTGGCTAGATTTTCATAATGGATTGAGGAAGGCATATGAGATGAACAATCATTTCATTATCACACGACACATCTTTCCTGTTCTTTTGGTAGTGGCTTCATGAGATGACTATTGCAGGAGACTTATCAATATGGCTATCTTCCAACCTAATGCTCGCAAACGACAAAGCAGTCTACTTTTGCATGGAAGTATGTCAAACTATTTTTGAATAACATGGTTGAATTAGCTGATTTAGCTTGATGCAACTTGTATTAGGGGAGAGACTTGAACACGAGTTTCATTAGCTAAGGACTTAGGACCAATTTCGAACTGGCTGACTCATTCCTGCCAACCATGTTGGCAATGTGCAGTCTGTATCTGGCCTGAGCTACAGACTAGTTATTTTATACACTCTCACACTTTTTTCACACACACACACACTCCTTTCTTCCTTTTGAACATATAATGTATATGACTGCATCTGATCATAAGCAAGGATTGTTTAGTCTATTTCTTTATTAATTACACAATCATGTTTTCTTCATATCCTTGAAGCTGATTCTTACTTGGTCATGCAGGCTAGAAAACACCTGGCCTTGCTGTGTTTAGGAGAAATTGGTAGGAGGAAAGATCTTAGTTCTCATACCCACATCGAGAACATTATTATTGATTCTTTCCAATCGCCTTTCGAAGAGATTAAATCTTCAGCTTCTTATGCACTTGGAAATATAGCTGTTGGAAATTTGTCCAAATACTTACCTTTTATATTGGATCAAATTGATAACCAACAAAGTAAGCAATACCTTTTACTTCATTCACTGAAAGAGGTTGGTATTCTTTTGAGGTTCATGAGTTCAGTGCACACAGTTCTGTTTGATTTTGTTCTTTCTCTGATGGGATATTATGAACTTATTCCAGGTCATCGCAAGATATTCAGCTGACAGAGCTTCCAAGGCTGGTTTTCATGATACCAATGTTGAAAAGATATTGAACTTGCTTTTCAACCACTGTGAAAGCGAGGAAGAAGGCGTTCGTAATGTAGTTGCTGAATGTCTTGGTAAACTTGCACTTATTGATCCAAACAAGCTTGTTCCTGCACTTAAGGTATGTTCTTGATAAGTCTTGAAGATTGAAATAAAGGAGGGTTGCCATATTATAAACCTTAGTAAAGACTGGCTTATTTACATGGGTGAATGATTGTACAATTTAAGGAATATCTTTCTCTGCCTCCTTTATCTTTAAATATTATCTGGGATTTTTCACTATATGGTTATGTGACCAACAAGATTTTACGTGTTGAATTTGGTATCTATGGAGATATGTTTTAATATTGAGAAATTTGTATGCTTGGATCATTGTTCTAAAACCCAGTCCTGCGTTTCACTGGACAGGCCAGACCAGGCCTTGGTTGATTGGCTGATCAATCTAGATTGGCCGGTATGATAAATAGACTAATGATAGATGCATTAAGAGAGTGTAATGTGGCATTCCATTGAACGTGAAAAAATGAAAAATTCTTGTATGTTTAGGGCTTAGGATCTTAGGGTTTAAAAATATAACAAAGCATATCAAACTAGTAGAGGAGAAAAAGGGGTGATAGTGTCTAAAAAATTGAAATTTAGACCACAAAAAGGGCAACTCATGGAAGATAAAGTGGATGGCATAAGCTGATTGCAACCAGAGAAGGTAGCTAAAGGGAAATTCTGGTCGTGAGTAGGGCTTCTGATCTGCTTTCTATCGTTTCTATTGTCACTGTCTGGCTGAGCCAATCGGGTGACCAGTTCACTTGCCTTTTTGATTGGCCTGCCTGAGTTTCAAACTCCCCATAGTATGATCTGACATGGCGGCATGATTTGAACTCGAGTTTGACTAGTTGACCTAGCTGGGTGAACTGGCTTTTAAAACATTGGCTTGAACTCTACATGTGATTTAACTGCGAACCATGGATCTCAATTATTTGATTGTGAGAACATGTGGGAATTTATTAAAAAAGGATAAGTGCATATGAAGGTCCAAACGCATGGCAACTTGCTGACTTTTTTTTGTGATTTTTTTATAAAAGGTTCGAACACTCAGTCCGACAGCATTCACAAGAGCAACAGTCGTCATTGCTATAAAATATTCCATTGTTGAGAAACCAGAAAAGATAGATGAAATGTTATACTTGGAGATGTCTTCATTTTTACTGCTAATCAAAGATGAAGGCCGGGTACTGTTTACAGTTTTCTAGTTGATACCTTACTATGGAGAATTGTCTCTATATTTAAATGGTTGCAAGTTGCAAATTGCAATGTTGTACATACAGATAGGGAATGATACTCTTTTTCCATGCTTTTGCAGCATGTACGACGTGCAGCTGTGTTGGCATTGAGTACAGCAGCACACAATAAGCCCAGCCTTGTCAAGAGTCTTCTTGCAGAACTATTGCCACTTCTTTATGATCAGACTGTTGTCAAGGTATTGAATATTGAATTTGCACAATGAAGTATGATGATAGTGTAAATTTAGGGAATAACTGAAATTGGCACACATTGTAGTGAGTGGGACATCGACCTCCCACACACAATTATCGTCTTTTACGTACTTGCAATGTTTTGAGTAGGTAACAATCTTGAGGGGCTAAATTCTTTTTCTTTGTCTTTTTCTTTGTTGTTTTGGAAAGTTGTCATGCAATTTTTCTTTTTTCGGTCTTGTAAAATCTAGCTACCACTGTACATTGTAGTAAGGGAAAAGGCTGCAGTCACCGACATCCAGCAGCTGATGTTTTCACTCTCTTGAACCTACTACATCCGTACAGGGTGCTGGGCACCTTACCGTTTGGCAGAATGCAATATTTGAATTTTAGCACTAAAAATACCAGCTTCGTGTTGAAATTTATGACTGGAGAAAAATTTCTTCTATCTACATGTCTTGAATCCAATTGCAAATATATGGAAAGGCTTATGGTGATGTCTGGAATCCAATGTGCATTACATGTTACCTTCTTCTTTTTCTTGTAAAATATGGCCTTTTTTGGATAGTTGGCTGTTATGGTCATCTTTAGTGCTAGATCAATAATGAGCTTGCCATGTTTTTATTTATCTCTGAGAGAATTTAAGTTTAGTGGGGTAGAAAATTCAAAGGCAAATGGGTGGGCAATGACTTGACTTTCCTGCTTGCTAAATGTGATTTTTTTAATCGAGTACCATATTGCCATCTTATCATTATCAACTGCTAATTTGAATTTTTTAATATTTTCTCTGTTTAAACAGAAAGAGTTGATAAGGACAGTTGACCTTGGTCCTTTTAAGCATACTGTAGATGATGGTTTGGAGCTTCGCAAAGCAGCATTTGAATGTGTGGATACCTTGTTGGACAGTTGTCTTGATCAAATTAATCCATCATCTTTTATTATCCCTTATCTTAGATCTGGTTTGGACGGTGAGTTTTGGCATTGCTAAAATCTTCATGGCTTGTATATGCTTGGATATATATTATTCCCTCTATCCCATATTAATAGCTCATCCCTAATCTCAGATTTGGTTTAGACGGTGAGTTTTGGCAGTGCTAAAATCTGTATGGTCTGTATATGCTTGAATGAATGTTACTCCCTCTGTTCCATATTAATAGCTCATATGGAAAAGCAGTAGTTTTTATTGAATGGTGGGACCCACAGCTATGAGAATGGTAAAAGTTGACTGGGTACTTGAAAAAGCATCTCACAAGCTTCTTATAACGCATCTCGCAAGTTAAGCTGGCAGATGAATTGTAAGAAGCTTGGAGCAACTAATATGGGACGCTTTATTTCCAAATGTAGCTATTAATATTGTGACGGAAAGAGTATTTAAGTTGGAGCAGGTCAGACTTGTTTGTTTTGTTATTCTTATGTGTCTGTGTATGTATAGAGTATCCTATTAGTTATTGCCAAATAAAGAAAACTATCCTATTGGTACAAAGTAACTTGGTTGAATAAGGTTAAAATGTCTTTTCTCCTTTTCAGATCATTATGATGTTAAAATGCCATGCCACCTTATCCTGTCAAAGCTTGCAGATAAATGCCCATCTGCTGTTCTTGCAGGTTTGAGCAATCTTTTAATCCATTTGTGGTTGGTTGGCTCTTATTCTGTGTTGCTGTTTCTCGTTCCTGGGTTAAAATTTTCCCGTTTCTTTTTGCTTGCAGTTTTGGACTCTCTTGTTGAACCTCTACAGAAGACTATTAACCACAAACTGAAGCTAGATGCTGTGAAGCAAGAAGTGGACAGAAATGAGGACATGATACGAAGTGCTCTTCGTGCAATTGCTTCGTTGAACCGCATAAGGTCCTTATCTATTTGTTTTTGTAGCTTTATATTAAGGGTCTGTTTGGTTAGAGCTTTTAGGAGTGGGAAATCTGGATTTCCCAAATGAAGTTAGGGTTTAGATTTAGGTGTTTGGTTGGGAAGACGTGGATTTTAGGAAAGAATTTAGGGTTCGATGGCAGGGTTTGTAAATAAACATAAAAGACGGGTATTCAATAACAAAAAATGCGGTTTCAATCATGAAATTGCGTTTTTTTATAAATGCCCGTCTTTTTTTGAAAATTATAGTAAATGCTATTAAAAGAAGTGAAACTAGATTCTTTTGGGAGATTTCCCAAAAGAAGCTGGATTCATTAAGAATCCAGCCTTAAAAAGGCTGCCAAACAGGCCCTAAGTCAATATATCTTTGTTGAGGCCAAGGGTCGAGCATTATTTTTTTGAGAAGGCATCCCCATTAAAGAATATTCTAACTTCATTTTGATGGCCAAGAGAAGTATCCTCGTCGAAGAGTAGAATAAATTCCATTCCAACCCCTCACGTTTGATAATCTGCACTTATACCACTTCAACATGACTGTTAAGAGATGTTTTAAAATGACAAAAAATCCTTTTAAGTCATCTCCCGCAAAGGTTAATGCCAGAAAACTTTTGTCATTTTGTATCCATCCATTTATGAACCAGTAAACGTCAAGGGGGTGCAAGAACAGTTTGGAAAAACATGAAGGGGTACAAGTGCAACTTACCCTGAATAAATCAGAAAAACACTGATAACCAAACTCTATGGCCTTCATGAAGTTATGCTCCATGTCTTGCCTGGCTGTGGTGCGTGGCATAGATATCATTGAATATGTTACTTTTTTTTATTAATGAATTATGGTGCAAAACTCAAAGTAAGAGTAACTAGATAATTTATTGAACTTAGGAACGTGGCTATTGCCTTTTTCTGTTTTTTTTAATGCAAACCCCGGCTATTGCCTTAGCTGTGCCTTGGTGTTCAAACATTTGGACAGTGTTCTTAACTTGTTGATATCTAGACAAACTGCAGCAGAGGGATTCTTTTTCAATGTGACTGACCTATTCAGCATATAGTACTGCTGTTGAGATGCTGCTCTATTCAAGTCTTTCTTGGCATTCTTTTGTGCAGTGGAGGGGACTATAGCTTAAAGTTCAAGATATTGATGCAAGACATAGCAAAGTCGGCCCCGTTGGCTGAAAAATATGCATCCGTCGGAAGTGAATGAAAGTCTGCTATCAGATTTGGGGCCTTCATTTATAATCAGTCTTATCACATGGTGGTGGAAAAGGAAACCTTGTCACTGAGAAAAGAAGATTTTATCTAAGAGGATTTTTTTTCCTCCTCATTTCTCAATCCTGCTGTGCATAGATTTTTAAAATACAAGGGCAGAAACTGTACTCAGTTCCCCATTGCAGATGGATATATAGGAAGATCATCTTGCATTGAGTTGTAAAATACTCTAGGAATCAACTCATTGGATTCTATGGAATTATGCTGGCATTTCTCTTGTGCAAGAGCAGCTCATGGGCTTATGTGGTGTTTGGTCTGCGAGTGAAAAAATAGGTTCCTTGAAAGTGCGTAAAAGATAAAGGTTGTATTTTTAGATATTATGTTTAAAATTTCAATTGTAAAAAAGCTGCATAAGTTTTCCTAGGGTTGACTAGTTGGTGCAATGACTGCCAGAACTCAAGAAAGCTCGCTTTTGCCGCAATGGGGCCCACATGTTGACTCGTCCGTTAAAGATCGCTCAATCTACTCCACAGCTGATTGGTGGAGTCTATCCACTAAATTTCCTGCCATCTATTAGGTGTCAAGTATCCTGTTCTCTACCGTGGTTAGATGCTTCGTTGCTGCCTCAGAGCACACAATTTCCATCCATTAATATGGCATTGGAGGCTTGGAACTTCCATAAGCGAAAGCATGCCCTTGGCTAGTTTTACAGCTTCTTGGTGTTTATCTTCAAATGAATATTTTTTCTCTTTTCCAATCTGAAGAGTCATTTGTTGTGAAAAGCATTTTTCATTGTAGAACGCTACAACGAAGGGATTTTTTTTTCATTTCTTTTGGTAGGCTGATAAAACGATGGAATGAATATCAACTTAAACTGAGTCATAGCTAACATGCTCCAACTTTTCAATAACAATGAGATCAACTGCTGAAGAATCGTTGCATTTTGCTAAGGATATTGATGAAAACATTAGAGGATCCTGTAATCTAATTAAAAAAATCGCCCCTTTGGAGTCTGTTGCTCTCCTGATCTTGCAGTTGATGGTCCCGAACTTGCGTTTAAGAAACTCCTTCTGTCTTGCTTTAGATGCTCCATCTTGAAAAGCGAACAATCTTTTTTTAGATGCTCCATATTGCCAATTTAAGTGGGTTTTGTACCTCTTCTTCACCCCAGGTTCTCAGTTCCCACCATCTAATAAAAAATCAACATTTTTCCAGATGGCCCATCTAAAACAGGACGGCGAGAGTATTTGAAATCTCAAGTGCATCTTCAATTGATATAGAGAAGTAAAAAGGGAAAACAACAAACGACCTTTTCTAACTCCTAAAGACATGTATATTTCCCCATAGATTATCGATTTTTTCTTATAAAAATAAAATATACACAAATTTCATGAACATGTATACAACGGCTCACGTGTGTCGGCATGAGCCGAGATGATCTCAGCCATCGGATTGGTGTCCAACGACATGCAGTGCGGCCAATGCCGCCGGATCAAAATCCGATGGCCAGACCGCCGACTACGCAGCCGCGCCATAGGACCCGTTTGTTTATATGAGCCCGGGCTCAAACCGGAGATGGTCAGTCATGGAAAAGGCATAAACCGAGAGCCTCGATCTTCACTTCCATTTTGATCTCTCAGACCTCCTTCAGCTCCACCTGCTTTGCTTTCACTTATGTTTTTTTTGCTTTGAACTCCAATTCAGACTTGAGTAATGGAAGGAGGGGAAGAGGTCAGTGTTGAGGAGCTCGCCTCCAATCTCGCTACCTATAAAGACCAAATTCAGCAGGTGAGTCTTTTTTTATTGGGTTCTGAAAAAAGAAGGAAAGGTGAATTGATTGAACGTCCTGTTTCAATTTGTGTAGAAATGTTAGTTTTTCTGATGTAATTGTAGTTCTTGATGGGATTTTGGTGCTGGGAATTGGTGGTTTTCTTTTCTGTTGAGATGATTGTTGTGGCATTTGTTTTTTTTTTTATTTTCTGATTCTGATGCCTTTTTTGCTCGGTATGCTAAAGACTACGGTTTTCTTGAACAAATAGGGTTATTTCTATAATTATTTTGGTTCGCCGCCTTGTGTGTGGTTTTGTTTTTACTTCATGCTTATAATCTATTGATATTCTATTAAATTATCCGAGGTGTAAACTGGTGGCCTTCGAATTTTGTTAAGTTTTGACAAGTTGTTCGTCGCCGACCTTAAATTGTTGGGAAAAGTCGATAATTGATAGTGATTTTTACAAAGTTCTTCGCATGTTTTGCTCTTGAAATACATTCCGTGCTTAAAAATTAATAGAGTTTTTTTTTACAAAAAAAAATCTCATGTTGTTTGCAGGTCAGAAGACTTTTGGCCGATGACCCGGGTAATTCAGAATATGTGGACATGGAAAAAGAACTTGTTGAGGTAAAGTAGCAGAGTTTCTTGTTTGTGAAATTTTATGTCATGTACTTAAAAGTGGGTGATTGATGTAAACTTGATGCTTTAGTTTTTTAAGTTCATGTGGTACAAATGATATACTGCTGAAAGGACACTCCTTCGTTTTAAGTTCGTCCAATAGATTTTTAGGTTAGGAATGCCTTTTGTTTCTCTTTTGAAGCAGTCATCAATATCTTGTTCAAGCAGGGCAGCGCGATTCAGCTGCATGCAGGAAGGGACTTCTCATGGAGTTTTTTCTTTTCTTTTAGCCTTTAAAAGGTGAGAAGGGTGCTATGATAAAAGACGTAGCTATATACAAAGACAACGAGAGCTTTTTGAAGAGTTTTACCATAAGAACAGAGAAGAAAAAAAAGCTGTTCTGGAAAATCCTGAATGTATAGAGATGCCCATCACCCCTATTTTTGGTTCCTGTGCAGGTGCTTTGAGTTAAGATGGCCTTCCTGCTTGTCTCCTGATTTCAGATGTTCACGACTGAGAATCGAAGTTCATATCTAATATGGGTCTTTTCTTTCGTTTTCAATGGTTGGATTGAACTGTTTTCATTTTATTTTAATTCATGTGAGATTTGCTGGTATTCTAGGTAATTGCATTGACAGAGGAGCTCCTGACAACAGCAAAGCATGCTGAATATCCTGGAGGCATCCGTGAGACTAATGCTGAGGTGCCATCCCGAGGATTTTCCAATAATGACATGGTGAGTGGTAGGATGTTACACTTACTGTTATTATGTGCGAGGATTTTCATATTTGGAAGTGAACTGTGAGTGGCGACTTTCTCTTCGAATCTTCTAACATGTGAATGATGAAATTTGTAAATACACCTCATATATAGAATAATGAGATCTGTAAATACGCCTCTTATATAGAATAATGAAATTTGTAAATACACCTCTTATATAGATGTTATGAATTCTATTTTAGGTTTGCAAAGATTTACTATGCGGCAGGTGGCATGCTTGACATCTTGTGACTGATTGATTAATACTCAAGTCCCTACACAGGATTTCAGCTCGGACGCAAATTTAATAATTTCAGTTATCTCTTCAATTTGGATGCTTAATGTTTGACGGGTGTTTTTAGAAATAACTAATCTTTACCTGGTTTAGATTTTAGTTGTAGTATCAGATGTGACATACTACCTCCGTCCCATATTAAATGTCCCATTTTTTTTCAAAATGAATTATGAAAACCAAATGAGAGACTTGATAATGGGCGCACGAAGTTATTAATTTTGAGAAGTAGATATTGTTGGCATGCTCTCTTTCTAACGAGTTTTCTTTTACCAGGATGAGAATAAATTTTCAGAGATGTTTCCTGTGGGCACAAAGGTTCAAGCTGTTTGGAGTGAGGATGGAGAATGGTACTGGAAGAAGGAACTTGCTAAGCATTTGAATCTATTTATGGTCTCCATTTGGTTTGTTCTAGATGTCCCTAATCTAGTTGAGCCTTTTAGGTATGATGCAACAATTGAGGCTGTTACACCAAATGGATACTTTGTGTCGTATGATGAGTGGGGAAACAAAGAAGAGGTACATTTTCTGGTCATGGTTTGAATCAGGTGGTTTTCATTTTTTCTTATATATAACTATCTATTTGTTCGTCTGTTATCTTTCAGGTTGATTATGCTAACGTGAGGCCGATTGAGGAGAAAGTTGTTGATGCTTTGTTGGAGGCAGAGAAAGAAGCAGAAGCTACCAAACAAGCGATTAAGAGAAAGATTGCACAGGCAGCCATTGGTGATTTCCAGTCACGTAACTTGCCTGCAAAGCTGCGAATTGAGCCTGATGACCCTGAAGATGTGGTGTGCATCGTATTTTACTCTCTCCTTTTATATTTTAAAGGCAATCCGAACATCGTTCTTACACTGATTCTTTGCTGTTATATGTCTCTAAGTTTATTTCAATGTTCTATTTTTTCTGTGATCCATGCTGTAGTAGAAATAGATTGAGGCTTGGCATATTGAACCTTGTAGCTTGAAGGTGGCATCTATCCAAAGATGTCAAACTTAATGCTATGCTGTCTATTTTAAGGTGGTTTAGAGGTCTAGGGAGTGTTGTGACAGTTGATACTGATTATTAATGCTGAGGATAAACTAGCAGAAGTCAGAAGTAGATGAGAAACTAAAGAGAGTATAGAAACAGCTATTAGAGGATGCACTTAAATATTTCTTAATTTTTTTCCTTTGTTGCCATGCTTAGATGCATTTCCTTTTGTGTCTTGTGGTCAGGGATTCTTTCCTTTGATTCAAAATTAATTCTAACTCTTTTAGTGTTGTGTTATTGTAAATTTTTTTAAAACAAAACCTGTTGAAGCAAAGCGGGCTCACTGACAGAGCATTATAGCTTTGTATTCAAGAGGTAGCATCGTCCCATGTGAAACTCTACTTGTGTTTGCTCATATGGTGAGCTGGGAACCGAATAGACATAATAACACTGCGAGCAGGAGGAATCTTTGTTTGAAACATTGTCCCATAGCGCTTCTCTTGTTTATAAGCTTAAAATAAATGTTTTGTACAGTACTACAAATTGTCTGGGACTCCTATAATTGTTCACCATATATGAAGGTAGCTAAAAAGACAAATTTTAGGACTATTAAAAGAAAAGTTTGTCCTATAGCATTTTTCGGTGTACGCACTTTGTCTCACAGCAGTAGTCCAAATATCTTTGAAATTTGTTAATTACTTTAATTATACGAAAACAAAAAGACAGTTTGAGAGCTTAAAAAGAAAAGTCTTTCCTTACGCCTGCCTTCTTCCCATATGACCTTGTGCAAGAGCACACCTTGTCCCCTATCATTTCATTCTCTTTTTAATGCTTATAAGAAGAAAAGCTGTAAATAGTGTTCCCTGGTATTCTAGAATCTTGTGACCCTCCAAGTTGTATGGAAATACTAAAAAAGAAAGTAAATCTCTTGTACAAAACATGGATTACAATCATGCTTTTGTGGAGGTGCTAGACAGGTTGATGATTTAGTAGAAAAAAAAATTAAGTTCTGTTGGAGGTAATTAATAAAAATGTGCCCCTTAACCTGGTTCTTTGTGAATATTTGACGACAAACTACTACTGCATTTGCAGAAAGCAGCTAAACGGAAAAAAATACATGCATTCAAGTCGAAGGTTCGATTCGAGAAACTAGAAGTCACACAAAATAAGCGGCAGAATGCTTGGCAGCAGTTTCAATCCACGAAAGGCAAGACGAAGAAGGTTGGTGCTCTCTCTTTCTTTCTCTCTCAGCATGTGTATATGTGTGTGTGTGTTCTCAGTTGAATAGTTCTCTTGCAGATTGGATTCTTCTCTGGACATAAGCGGGAAAGCATCTTTAAGTCTCCTGATGATCCCAGCGGAAAGGTGGGGGTCACTGGTAGTGGAAAGGGTTTGACAGAATTTCAAAAGCGGGAAAAACATCTCCATCTCAAGGGTGCTGGTGGAGCTGCTGAATTAGATGATTGAGCTGGAAAGCAACAGTGTGTTCACACTGATTATATGCTGACCTTTTTTTTGCTCTCATCTGTATTTTATCATAACGTGGATAACATACACTTTGGCCATTTATGTAGTTTAGCTGTTTAAAATAGCATTAGTGCAAAAGGTTGGCGTATTGGCTATTAACAGCGGGTGTGTCTAGGGCCCTATTGCCCTTCTATTATTTCTAGGGGAATTTATTAAATAAATTACGAAATTTTTTTTACCAAAATAATGCACTGTTTAAATTAATTTCGAATAGAGTATATGATAAGCCACGCAGGCGTTAGCTGTGTGGCTTTTTTTTAAAAAACCGACCCGAAAGGCATAGGTTCACCCATTTTTAAAAGCGTCAGTTCACTCCTTTCAACCCCTTCGCCTTTTCCCACTCCTTTCAACCCCTTCGCCTTTTCCCATCTCTTTTCTATCCGACGTAGAGGCGTCGATTCAACCACCGCCTTCTCTTATTTCTTTATAAAGCTTTTTTTCTACTACGAAATTTAGTTTTTTTTAACACTTGATAATATAATATATATATAACATAAAATACAATATCAAACTTATACAAATAAATTAATACATGCATCTATTACAAAGTTATACGAAGTTAAGGTATACAAAGTATTACAAATTTATTCATAAAATTACAAGTATTTAATCAACTCTCCTTAACCTATTCTTACCCCGTCTTTGTGCTCGAGTTGGAATATGCTCAGGCTTAACGTCAAGTATAGCATCTGAAGACGAAGGTGCCTGACGTAGAGCACGAAGTGCACGCTATCGCCGAGTATATACTTTCGAAGGAAGAAGAGGTCTCTTAACTTGATCGACCGGGGCATCTGGAATAACTGGTGATGGGGTAAAATCCATCATGTTGGCTGATGATGTCACAACGTTGGGTTCTGGAATAACCTCTAGTCCTGGAATCTCAGTCATAACTGGCCGAAGCAATGAAAAATTTACAAGAATATGTCCAGAGATATTGTGTATCGTTTGACATGCCGCTACAAAGCTCTCGTATGATCGGTCTACCAAAGCACTATGAGATTGAGCGTGAGGAAAAAGAATATAAGTGATCTACTCACCAACGCACAGCACAATGATGAATTAAATCAAATATTAAGTCAAAGATACTCACCAACGCCCACTCAGTGTCGCCCCTCGGTTGATATAACATCTCTGCCTCATGTACAGGTGGCATGATAAGTATCATCGTGATCCTCAAATACCATTTCATGTCTGCAGATAATGCACTCACTTCGTCATAGCAGACTCCCCCTAAACGAGAGTGGTCGTCTGGTCATCCCATCTAGTAATATAGGCCACATGATACGACTTCCAATCAAAACTCCCTCGGCCTCGACGCGATGATCGTTGTTGCGCATGAAAATTATACATTTTTATATGCCTTTTTACCTATTTATTAGTCATATTCCCTAGTTAAAATAAGGAATAAAGTGAGTTTTAGTCATTAACTAAGTAATTAGGAATTAAATAAATAATGCTCTCTGAATGGCTTAATTTAAATATGTTATGCAATTTTATAAATTATGTGGTGCGTCTAATGTGAGACATATTTTCTTTTTTATAAGTTCAAGTGTTCGAACTGCGGAACGGCCAAAGTAAAGCAAATACGCGTGTTTTGAAGTGCCAAAGTGACCCAAGAGCTGAGATCAGGCGCAGAAAAGATCTAAACCGTTGATGTCCACTTAAGAGAATACGGGCGCGGAATTAAAGAGAAGAGCTGTTTTGATTTGATCCGATGGATGAGATTGCTACAACGGGTTTCAGCTCAATTAAAAAAAATGATAAAAAGAAAGAAAACCGGTTTGGTCTGTTGGTTCGGTTGGGTCGAAAGAAAAAAAAAAGAAATAAAAGACGACCCGAGCCGATGGCTCGGGTGTCTAACAGAGGAACAGAGAGGAGCTCTTTGTTCGAGCTGCTGACAGAGGAGGCAGCGGCGGACTGAGACAGCAGAAGACGGCGGTTGCTGGGCGAAGCCGACGACGATCGAGCGCTAAGAAAGGCGGAGCTCAACGGCGAGCTTCATGGCAGTGCTGTAGAGGATTCGAAGATGGCGACTGTGGAGCGATCGAGGGACGACAGAAGCTCATGGCGAAACCGAGGCGGGGCAGACGGCTGGGTTCGAGAGAGAGGTCGACGACGATAGCAGACGGTGGCGGTGACGATGGTTCCGGCGAGGAACAGAACAGAAGAAGGAAAGTCTCAATTTGAAAATTCACGTGCAACAAAGCTGATTCGGGAAAAGACGAATTGCAACTCCGTTTCAAAATGGTAAGTGTTCCTATTTCCATTCGAATTGAGATTCAAAGAGGGGTGGATTTTGGCTCAAAGGGGAAAGTTACAATTATTGGGTGCTTCGGTTCGGTTCGAGAGGATTAAAGATGGTATTTTTACCGCAAAATTAGACGGGATTTGAAGCAATTATAAGGGGAAATTAACTGATTTGGAAGGCAAATAATTGAAGAGTATTTTACACGAAATTGATATGGTAAAAAACTGCTGATTTGGGAATTTGGAAGAGAACTGTGGCAGAGTCTATATAAGCAGAGCAGAGAGCAACAGTCGAAGGTGGGTCGACCACTGGAGAAGACGACCAGAGAAAGAACAGTTCCCTTTTTCATTTTGTTTACAGTTCTGTTTTCATTTTGTTCTTTACTTTTTTACTGTTATTTTTCATCCCAGTTCTTGCTGTTACTGCATTGGAGTTGTATCAATCAATTGTACGTACTGTTGCTGGAATAGTCAATCGAGACCAGAAGAAGAGTACTGTCTTCCTTTGTATTTAATCACAGAATTTTTGTAAGTTAATTTTATTTTTAATGGAGATGTATTTTATCAATTTCATACGTGTTATAGTTAATATATTTGGCTAAATTAGTTCCTAAGGCTAGGATGAGGCTCTAGTGATTGTAGAGAATGCCTGACATATGAAAGTTGATATCTTTCTCCTATAATTATGCTATAATGTTATGCATCTCTGTTTTAATTGCTTAGTTAACTCCAGATATAACATCAATCATGTTTTTGATATGATTTTAAATTATTATTGTCAATGCATGTTTGTTTTAACTAATTAAATAACCAATCGGATACTAGTTGTAATTTTCTTGTAAGTATATACATCTAGTTATTTGAATTGTTAATTTAAATAGCATGAAGGACATGATTTTTGTATGAATAATTGTGCGTTAAAGTAAGATCTTTCGTAACAACGTGAATAGGATTCTAAATTATTAGAGAATGATAAATGATTGAAAGTTTAGGGCTCTTTATAATTTACTGCATGCCGATTCCAAAGCCTTAGTACTTGTTAATTTGATGAAATTCAAATTTTTATTTTGTTGATTGATTTAATTAGTCATTAGTTAATTACTCAATTTCTACAATTTTATTATTAATTCAAGGGTTTAGATAGGGTTCGATTAGATTTTTGCCATATAAGTTCCTGTGGGTTCGACCTCGTAAAATTATGCGACTGTACTCCAAATATGATTCGTACACTTGGAAGTAAAATTAAGAAATTAATTAAAACAATAACAATTGTTCAATGAACTCCACAACAAGAGGGGGGAAAACCTGCTCCAATCCGAATTGCAACATAACCCGATAGGGAACATGCATCTCGACGATGTCAACACATATAAGTGGCATCTTAGATAGCCACACATGCGCTTCATCCATACATACTCCAGGTAACTACGCTAACACATTATCATGATATGGCTGCCATGTTACCTACTCAACATATGAAGATGGTACTTTACTTTTTGTGAAATGTACATTCGTTATATTCATAACATGTGCAATATGAACGACCAATACCTGACTGGATCGCTGATAGTCTAATTCAGATCTATACATCATCAGGACACTGTGAGGATTCACAATTTTTTTCTTCTTAGCAGTCCACCTAACATAAAGAAGATGAAAAATAAATTATTTCAAATACAAATAGAAGATCATCAAATAACTTAAATAAATAACACATACCGAACTCCTAACAGAGACAAACCATCTAGTGGAGTGCTTTGAATGTTTGGACGTCCAACATGCAATCTCTCCCACGACCATAACTGTTTGACACATACACACCCAACATAAATAAAATGTTATACTTGCGATAAATATAGTAGCGAAAGATTATTGATAGTTTACCTGGATAAGGGTGACGCCCGGCAATCCCTAATGTGCTGGGTTGGCAAGTTTTTCCCAACTCTCTGTACAGGTAGGCAAGGGTGGCACTACCCCATGCATACTATCCCTCGGTGTACAAATCCTCTAACAAAAGGAGATACATGGGGTGCACATGGCTGCTATTGCTATCGGCAAATATAGTACTACCAAGCATATAGAGTAAATATGCTCGTGCATGTTGCTCAATGTCCATCTCTATGGCATCCTCCGACAGGTCACTGAACTACTCTCTCAACCACAAAAGACTGACCCTAGTTCATCCTTTCAATGCATCATGTGGAGGTACTCGTCCAAGAAGGTGCTCATATACTTCATTCCAGTTAATGCCCACAGTCGAACAACTCACCGCAATGCCATCAACGCGCAATCCGAGTAGTACAGCAACATCCTGTAACGTTATAATCATCTCCTCCAAATGCAAGTGAAATGTTTGCGTCTCCCTCCGCCATCTCTCAACTAGGGCAGTGATGAGAGCCCTAATAAACGTGTAAAGTGCCAAATCCTGCCATCTCTATGTACGGCAACATGTGTGCATCAACTGCCCAATGGCGCATGTTTTGCCAGTGCTTGGTGCATTCAATGCACCTAGGATCCTATACACATGAAAAGTAATTTACAATTAGAAAAGTAGTTAAGTATATGCAATATCCAAAACTAAAAAGCTAATGGTTATGCACGTACCTCTCTGTTCCATATGCCATCAAATCTGTGCAAGCTCTGCTCTGTGAGGAGTGAGGGATCAATCGGTCCTGGGTCTATATACCATTCAACATACGTAAGAACCATCTCCAATTGGGGTAATCCTCACCCGAAATAAGGCCAAATGCAAGAGGAAACAAATCCTTGTGCCCGTCATTAGCAGTCGCCGCCAAAAGGGCTCCTCCATACTTACCAGATAGGAAAGTAGCATCAACACTTATGACTGGGAGACAATGTTTAAAACTCTCAATACATGGCCCAAAGGCCCAAAACACCTTCTCAAACTGTCAACACCTAGCATCTTCCATTGGGGTCATCACTAACCTATAAATGGTTTCCGGATTGGCATTAACTATTGTCTCCAAGTACATTGGCAACAATCGATAGGACTCAACCCAATCACTATACACTGCTTTGATGGCCATATTCCTTGTCATCCATGCTTTTTTTAATGAAATATCCACGTGAAACATCTCCTTAATCCTCTCTTGAATAACCACTGGTGGGATATCTACTTCTGCTCTAATAGAGGGTAATATATGCTGACAAATAAATGCCGCAGTACATTGTCTATGACCAGAGTCTAGCTGAGCATTTCTACAAGTGTGTTCGCCAACATACATCTTCACTTTAAAATCATTAATCCCCTTCCTCAATGATGCATGTACTCTCCATGGGCAATCAAGGTATTGACATCTTGCCGTGTACTGTGTCGGACTTGTACGCAATACTTTATAGCGAACATCATGCGCTATTGAAAACTCCCTCAATGCGTGTACAAATTCATTTTTATTATGGAATATTTGCCCCACATATATTGTTTCCTCATGATGTGTCTCCTCATGCAAACCCAAATTAATTCCCCATCTATTTCATCATTTGTTAGTCGCGTCCATGGCGGCTCCTCCTCATATTACAACTCCTCCTCAAAATCATCCAAGTTATCCGTAGCAATTGCGATGTCCACCAATTCATCTCCCTCATTATGAACCATCTCTTGCACACTATCCTCTCCTCGTACGTCTTCAACATCAATAGCCGGTGAATTAGGCACCTGCTCATCATTTTCCCCATCATCTTCCTCATTCTCCCCTTCATCTTCCTCATCATTAATATTTCCCTCTTGCCGACCACTTGAACCAGTGTAAGTATAGGGGTTATAAAATGATGTTTGTGTGCCAAACCATTCACCACCTCGTGCTATGCCAAGATTCATCGCTTCATGAGCATGAGATGTGTGCCTAAATTATTCAAAACAAAAATAACATTATGAACAAACAATTCCTCTAACCGTAAGTTGAATGGTTAAACTATATTTTTTAAATAAACTTACCTCTAACTAGGCAAAAGTTGGGGTTCGTTGCACGCTAGTGATATAGATAAATCATCTTCTTCATTATCTTCTATTGTTGTTTTAATTAATATTTTAATTTTACTCACAAGTATACGAATTGTATTTAGAGTACAGTCGCACAATTTTACGAGGTCGAACATACAAGGACTTGTATGGCAGAAATCTAATCAAACCCTAACTAAACCCTTGAATTAACTATGAAATTGTAAAAATTGATTGACTAACTAATCACTAATAAAATCAATTAATGAAATAAAAATTTAAACTTTATCTTTGGAATTGGCATGCAATAAATTATAGAGAATCCCAAACTTTCAAATATTTATCATTCTCCAAAATACTCGTAACAATCTAGAATCTTATTCACGTTGTTACGAAGATCTTATTTTAACGCACAATTATTCATACAAAAATCACGTTCTTCATGCTATTGAAATTAACAATTCAATTAACTAGATGTATCCACTTACAAGAGAATCACAACTAATATCCGATTTATTATTTAATTAATTAAAACAAGCATGAATTGAAAATAATAATTCTAAATCATAGTAAAAACAAGATTGATGTTATATCCGAAACTAGCTAAATAATTAACACAATAACGCATAACATTAACGCACAATTCTAGGATAAAAATATCAATTTTCACAGGTCAGGCGTTCTCTACAATCATTACAGCCTCATCCTAGCCTTCGCAGCTAACCTAGCCAAACATATTAATTAAAACAAAGGCACAATTAATAAACTGCATCTCCATTAAAAATAAAATTAACTTACAAAAATTCTAAGATAAAATGAAAATACATCGTACTGTTCCTTATGCTCTCTGTCAACTGTTCCAGCAACAATTCGTTACAAGCTCGATCAACACAGCAGCAAATGAAATCCAAAATGAAAAGAGAAAAACTGAAATCTAGTTTTGGAACTGCAAAAATAAAAAAACTTTTCTAGTCGTCCTCTCTGTCGGTCGACTCCCTTTTCTCGACCGCTCCTTTGCTCTGTTTTATAGACTGCCGGATAGTTCTTCCTTCCTCAAATCAGTAATTTTTCCCAAATAAAATTCGTGTAAAATCTTCCTACAATTAGCTGCCTTCCAAATGAATCGATTTGCCCTTTGAATTGCTTCAAATCCCGTCCAATTTTATATTAAAAATACCAACTTTAAGCTCTATTGAAACATGCTGAAGCACACAAAAATTGAAACCTTCTAAATTGAGCAAAGTCCGACCTCGTCTTCCTCTCTAATCGAACTAAAATGAGTTACTTACCATTCCGAAATAGGTATGCAAATCCTCTTTCCCGACAAACCAAAACCTTCCAAATTGAGCACCTTTCCTTCAAATCTGCTGTTCCGTTCTTTGCCATCGCGCCGGAATCCATCTCATCACCTCAGCCTCTTCATCGCACCGTCAATAGTAACCATCAGCCTCGCCGTCAATCGTATGTCTCAGAACCTCCGCCGTGAGCCCGCCGTCGTCCTCCACAGTCGCCGTCTGCTCTGTTCCCGAACCTAGCTTCTTCTCCTCTCGATTGCCGTAATCCCTGGACGTATTCACTTCAGTCCACCGTCGCCGTGATCGCTACTGTTCTTCTCCACGAGCACTCACCGTCGGCCATCCCTCTATCGCCGCTTCCCTTCTCTGTCGGCCGTTTCGAACAGAGCTCGACTGACTGGAACAGAAAACCCGAGCCTCATTTTTCTTTCAACTGCTCGAACGAACCGGTTTGGTTCATTTTCTTTTTATTTTGATTTTTTCTTCTTTCACTTGGGTTAAAACCCGTTATATCAATCTAATCCGCCAAATCGAATCTGAACACCTGAACTTTAATTCTGTGTGCATCTTCTCTTAAATAAACATCAACGGTTCAAATCTTTTCTATTCGTGATCTCAGCTCTTGGGTCAATTTGGCACATCAAAACACGCCTAATGGCTTCACATTTGGTCGTTCCACAGTCCGAGAATTTGAACCTATAGAAAATAAAATATGTCCTATATTGACCATGGAATTCCGTATCAGATATCGGTATCGTATCGGTCGGCTTAAGAGACAAAATATCGGAGATATATCGGAGATATTTATAAAAAAATATCGGTAGTTAAAAACTAGTTTTTATCATATAATTTCATAATCTAGCTTCTAAAATGAGTTATACTAATTTAGACAAAGCATAGATTTTAAAATATGCATATTAGGATGGGAAACAAGTGGGAAAGTTATTTTTTTTCCCTTTTTTTTTAAATTTTTTTTTTCCGAAAATATTATTTTATTATAAAATAGCGATATATCGGTCCGAAACTGATATATCGGCGCCGATATATCGGCGATATTTGAAAAAAATAAAAGTCGATATTTATCCATCTCGTTTTATCGGGTGGGGCCCGATATCGATATATCGGCGATATATCGCCGATATGGAATTCCATGATATTGACGCACCAAATAATTTATAAAATTATAAAACATATTTAAATTGAGCTATTTAGAGATCATTATTTATTTAATTCTTAATTATTAAACTAACTACTAATAATTCACTTTATTCCTTATTTTAACTAAAAATTATGACTAACAAATAGGTAAAAAGACATAAAAATGTGTATTTTCATGCGTAACATCTTCCACATGCCTTCCTCTGGAATTTCCACTCTACCTATTTCTGCGAGTACTCCTACTTCCGTCTTTGCCATCATTTGCAAACCTAGGCATGCGCGCCTTTTTTTCTACAAAATATAGCATTTATTGCATAAAGTTGTCATCATCAATTGGTATTACGGTAGTCCTTGTTCCAAACACAGGCAGCTTGTACTTCATACGAATTTTCTAAAATCTTTGGTCCAATCCCATTTTATTGACCACTTGTATCTCTAATTCCTCGTGAGTACTTGATTTATTAATAAATAATCCTACAGTTTCATGACCTTCGTATTCACCTCTATCAATTCTGCCATTATACATTAGCACAAACGGAACCATTTCTCCCGCCATCTCTTCTCACAAAACGTTTAACAAACACTATCAAATACTACATAAATATGACATAATCAATTTCATACGTATTTCTAACAGATATTAAACATATATATTACCTGTAGAGAGGTGAGCGCTGGGCGAGGAGGAGAGCCGAGACGGCG
This sequence comes from Houttuynia cordata, assembly GCA_039654745.1. Taxonomy (NCBI): domain Eukaryota; kingdom Viridiplantae; phylum Streptophyta; class Magnoliopsida; order Piperales; family Saururaceae; genus Houttuynia; species Houttuynia cordata. The sequence goes on from CM077504.1 coordinate 28,413,413, forward strand.
GCGACGACGTCGCCGGAGAGCCTAAGCGGTGCCGTGCGAGGCGAGACAGTGGCCGGGGTGAAGACGGGGAGGCGGAGGCGAAGTACCGAAGTCGCCGGAGAGCCGAGGCGAGGCGATGGCTGGGGCGAGTGTGGGGAGGATGAGCTGGCCGAGGCGGTGGCGAGGACGTTGCCGGAGAGCTGAGACGAAGCGAGGCGAAGCGCCGGTGACAAAAACGAAATTAGGGCAAGGGGCTGAAAAGCATCGATAAGCTCAAAGGCGTCAGTTGCCTTTCAGGTCGGTATTTTTTTTTAAAAAAAAAGGCCACGCGTGGCTTGTCAGATACCATATTCGGGAATTAATTTGAACAATGTGTTATTTTAGTAATTTTTTTTCATAATTTATTTAATAAATTCCCCTTATTTCTATGGGGGTTTATTGTCGTTGTCAACATAGTGTGTTCTATTTTCTCGTTGTTGCCTCCATGGGGTTGTTTGGTTTGTGAATTTAGTTTCAAATTCTCCCTGAATTGGGAGATAATTGCCTGAATCTTTAGTTCAAGAATTTGGGAATTTGGGCTGAATGTAAAATTCATCTTAAAAGGGGTAACTGAATCATGTTTTGTTCATGAGTTTGAACTGAATTCAATATTCCCCGCAGTTCAGGCTGAATTAGCAAATCTCCCCGTGAGAGCATTCACCAAAATCAGCATGTAGGTCCCACTTATATGAATAAATTCCCTCTGAATAGTAAATCTTCAAGTAAGCAACCGAACGAAATTCACATTCTACACCATGTTCCTCTGAATTAACTTCTAAATTCACAAACCAACCTAAATTAAAAGACCAAACCTAACCCTAATACAAGTAAGAGACATAAATAACCCTGGTGGACTTCTTATTCTGCGTAAGGGACATTGCCTCTTCCACAAAAAACTTCATTCATACGACAGGTTTCAGCATTTCGATTCAGAAGGCGATGACATTGACTTGAGAAGGCGAAATGTCTCTAGATTAACTCGCAAGGGCCAATCTCCAACATCTCAAGAAGCATTCTCCCCGCCTCATCAAATCTGCCAAGGCGGGCTGTATTCAATAATCAAACTAGTGTAGTGAACGATATCCTGAACCATTCATTGATCTTTCATGTTTTTTAATAACACAATGGCCTTTTCCACATGATCAAACTTGCAGAAAGCATCTATCAAAATTTTATAGGCAACCTTGTCAAGCAAACCTGATCCATGTCTTACAAAAAACTCCATAGCTGAATGTGTCATTCCAGCTCTGCATAAGCTTCTAAGCAATAAAGTTAGTATAACATAATCATATTTACCGCCCTTGCGGACCATATCCGTGTGTAGAGAAAAAGCTTTCTCTCATCTCCAATCTTGCAGTACTACCTTATAAGACAACTATAGCTGTTAATGTCAGGCATTACGCCATGGTCCTTCATATCGTTCAGCACGGCATCAGCACCTTCAAACCTCTTTCCTTTGCAGAATTTACGAATTGCAGCATTATAGCTAAAAGTAGGCAACTTAATGTTGGGGCCTAGGGGAATAAATAAAAGTAGGCAAATGGATCTCCCCCCCCCCCCCCCCCCCCCCCCCCGTGGGAATCAGCTCATACCCCCATCTTGTGAACCATATAAACACATCTTATTTATATGAAGAGTTGTAAAAATACATTCATCAGGGAAAATACCCACTGAAACCATTTCCGCAATCACGTTCATTGCCTCTTCCCATTTCCTCTCTTTGCAGTACGATTCGATCAGAACTTCAAATGAGTAAATGTACGGGCTAAACCGATCTTCCTTCAGCTCAGTGAAGAATTTCCTTGCCATTTCCAATTTACCACAATCAACAAGAGAACGCAAAAGGAAATTGCTACAGGTGGTAAGTCTCACAGTTCATACATATATCAGTTGCTTTTCAGTTGGTGATTAGCTTAAGATGAATGCATAATGAATGAAAAAAGTAAATGAATAAAGGTATCTATCTCAAAGGTGAGACTAGAGTAGGTTAAATTACCGTTTTTCCCAAAAGCTCGGGTAGGATATTGCTATTTTTAATATTTAACTCAAGTCAACACTCCCCCGCATACATCAAAAGCTTAACACATGAACATAATAAGAGGAGATGAGGAGGATAAATCAACAGGACCTTGGGGAAAATAAGGTTGACATATAAATGGGAGAAAATTGCTCCTTACGAAATTTGAAACTAAGACCCGCCCTCCGATACCATGTTAAATAACCAGTTTTCCCAAGAGCTCAAGCTAGTAAAAAAAGGGCTATTTTTAATATTTAACACAACTCAGCATATTATCAGATGGAATTAAACTTAAGAGATTACATTTATGTATACAAGTTTAAAAGAGCCCTTAGTACGAGAAATAAGACAACTATGCACTCTTATGATCCCAAATCTTTTCTAAAAATCTGTGTTGTGCAGGTTATGGAGACATCGTGCACTAAACATAAGAGAGAGGATCTTTATAATGATATATGTATCCTTCGACATGATACTACGAACATACTTGATTGGTAACTTAACAGCTCTGATTGTCCAAGGATCCAATACAGAGAGGTTCAGGGATAAAATGACAGATCTTTGGCAAATGTAGATCAAAATAAGAATTTATTTACTTCATGAGAGGGCCATATATGCGTAAAATGCAAATCACACATGAAGCTCAACAAAGGTGTAAGAAACCCTGCTTGTGTAAGTATGTTTTTTTATAATTCTTCTTGGGCAAGTACTTTCACCCCATATTTTATCTTACTTACACACTTTTCTAGAACTCCCTCCACCCATTTTTAATTGCCTACATTTAAAATATGTGATGCTTAAGAAGACCTACTATTTTTTTTGTAACGAGGAGTTCCGAGTCCTTAGGACCCGACTAGAAGGGGCAGGGCAACCGACCTCTTAGAGTGCCCTTTTTCCCTTTGCTATCCCTCGGGTGTGCACATAACCTACCCAACATACGCATTGGTTAAATCGGGAATATAATCCCAGTAGAAGGCCAATGAAGTGGGGGTTCAAACTCAGACCTTTGCTTCAAAGGGCAGTGGCCTGACCATCACACCAACAGCCGGTAGGTTGGAGTACTATCTTTATTCCACTAACCTTTTCTACTACATCCACTAATTCCTATGAGAAGATAATATGAAATGAAATAATTAATATGGGAGAAACTTTTTTCCCAAATGAGTCCCTCCAACATTACCTGTTTGGATTAGAAAATCTTGGATTTTAGTTTATTTTGGTTTTCTAATCCAGACAAGTAAAAGTGGACTAATGGAGTATGAAAACACTTGTTTTCTTATTATTGAAGAGTATGAAAATACCAATAATTTCTAAAAAAATAAATTTTCTTGCACACAATTGGTTCTCTTACAAACTAAGAAATCAACCAATTCTTTTTTTACGTACTATAGTACTACTCCCCCTGTCCAACGAAGCTTGGTCCTCAAAAAAATATGGGTCCTATATCACTGCCTAATTTTTCTCCCACAAGACCAAAAAAATGAATCACTTTGTTTTCTCGTGTTTGCCCTAGAGTCCAATATTTTCAACACATTTTGTAATACTGATGAGCTTCATTACACAATGAAGAGTATAAATAATAAATTAAAAAAAGTTAAAGCCATGTAATTCCACCTAAATCTACAGCATACATTGTATTTGCACTAGCACCGTAAGCCAAAATCAGTTAATTACCTCATTACTATTCCCCTCCGTTCATTTTTAATAGATACAGTTTTTTTCAAATACACTAAAAGTTTAATTCATTTGAAAAAAGATATCACCTTTCAGGCCTGAAAAATCTTGAAAAATTAGCTATCAGGTTGAAAAACGGTTTGGAAGCTGGAAATGTGAAAAATGGTCAGTGACGGTGAAAGGTGACAATTTTCTCCTTTCACCCCTGAAAGCCTGACGAACCCAGAAACGAGAATCAGGCTGACGAATCAGTCGTCGCGCCTCTTCAACGAAAAAAAATCAGCCATCGTCCCCCCCCCCCCGGTGTTCATCTGCCATAGCTGAGGAGCCCCTCACCCCCGTCGCCGCCTCGTTGAGCCCTCTACCTTGACAATGCCGCCTCCCTGTTGAGTCGAAGGAGCCTGTGCCCTCCCCTCTCCCGGGCAACTGCTCAGGTCACCCGGTGTTTGCCTATACCCCGACGCCTCCACCGCCGCACCGTTGAGCCGAGGGAGCCTCCCCCCGTCATATCTCCCTCATTTTTGTTCTATTTTTAGATATTTTTTTTGTCTTTATAAGAAATAACACTAAAAATATGAATGAAAAAAATTGACTAAAACGGATAAGAAATTAGTACGAAACACATCGTTGAAGTTTGTCCCATTAAATAGGTTATCGTGTAATCGTGATTACCAGTGCTATCATGTAATCGATTACAAGATAGCTAAGCTATCGTGTGATCCAACACACGATAATAACTAGGCTATCATGTGTTGGATTACACGATAGGCTATCATAAGTTGGATTACACGATAGTTCGGCTATCGTGGAATCGATTACACGATACAATGAACTATCGTGTAATCGATTACACTATAGCACATTGTATCGTGTGACCCCTATTAAAATGAAACAAACTTCAACCGTTCATATCTCCCTCATTTTAAGTCTGTTTTTGGCATTTTTTCTTTTTTATTTTTATGCTCTTTTTAAAAAATAATAAAGAAAAAAAAGTCAAAATAGCAAAAAACGGACTAAAAATGAGAGAGATATGAACTTTTAAAGTTTGTCCTATTTTAAGGGGGGGATTACACGATAAAGTATTTTATCGTGTAATCCCCCATTAAAATGAAACAAACTTCAACAGTTAATATCTCCCTCATTTTTAGTCCATTTTCGACAAATTTTTTTTGTTCTTCTTTATTTTTATGCTCTTTCTTATCATTATGATATCCTAAGAATCCACCCCCCCCCCTCTCTTAAAAATACATTCATCAGGCAAAATACCCACTGAAACCATTTCCGCAATCACGTTCATTGCCTCTTCCCATTTCCTCACTTTGCAGTACGATTCAATGAGAACTTCAAACGAGTAAATGTACGGGCTAAATAGCTCAGTGAAGAATTTCCTTGCCATTCCCAACTTACCACAATCAACCAGAGAACGCAAAAGGAAATTGCTACACTAGGTAAGTCTCACAGTTCATACATATATCAGTTGCTTTTCAGTTGGTGATTAACTTAAGATGAATGCATAATGAATGAAAAAATAAATGAATAAAGGTCTCTATCTCAAAGGTGAGACTAGAGTAGGTTAAGTTACCCTTTTTCCCAAAAGATCGAGCCGGTAGGAAATTGCTATTTTTAATATTTAACCCAACTCAACACTCCCCCGTACGCATCAAAGCTTAGTACATGTACATAATAATAGGAGATGGGGAGAATAAATCAACAGGACCTTGGGGAAAATAAGGTTGATATATAAATGGGAGAAAATTTCTCCTTGCGAAATTTGAAACTAAGACCCGCCCTCCGATACCATGTTAAATAACCGGTTTTCTCAAGAGCTCAAGCCGGTAAAAAAGGGCTATTTTTAATATTTAACACAACTCAGCATATTATCAGATGGAATTAAACTTTAGATATTACATTTATGTATACAAGTTTAAAGGAGCCCTTAGTACAAGAAATAAGACAACTATGTACTCTTATGATCCCAAATCTTTTCTAAAAATCTGTATTGTGCAGGTTATGGAGACATCGTGCACTAAGCATAAGAGGGAGGATTTTTATAATGATATATGTATCCTTCGACATGATAATACGAACATACTTGATTGGTAACTTAACAGCTCTGATTGTCCAAGGATCCAATACAGAGAGGTTCAGGGATAAAATGGCCACACATGAAGCTCAACAAAGGTGTAAGAAACCCTGATTGTGTATGTTTTTTTATAATTCTGCTTGGGCAAGTACTTTCACCCCATATTTTATCTTACTTACACACTTTTCTAGAACTCCCTCCACCCATTTTTAATTGCCAACATTTAAAATATGTGATGCTTAAGCAGACCTACTATTTTTTTTTTGTAACAAGGGGTTCTGAGACCTTAGGACCCGACTTGAAGGGGCAGGGCAACCGACCTCTTAGAGCGCCCTGTATCCACCCGCTGCCATCCCTCGTGTGCGTACACAGCCCAATCAACATACGCACCGGTTAAATCGGGAATATAATCCTGGTGGGCAGCCAACGGAGTGGGGGGTTCGAACTCAGACCTTGGCTTCTTGGGGCAGTGGCCTGACCGTCACACCAGCACCCGCTATGTTGGAGACCTAGTATCTTTATTCCACTAATCTTTTATACTCTATCCACTAATTGCAATGAGAAGATAATATGAAATGAAATAATTAATATGGAGAAACTTTTTTCCCCAAATGAGTCGATTAAAAATATGCTCCGCTCCCTCGGTCCAAGATTTCCTGTTTGGATTAGAAAATCTTAGATTTTAGTTCATTTTGATTTTCTAATCCAGACAAGTAAAAAGTGGACTGATGGAGTATGAAAACACTTCTATTGAAGAGTATGAAAATACTAATAATTTCTAAAAAAATAAATTTTCTTGCACACAATTGGTTTTCTCTTACAAACTAAGAAATCAACCAAATTCTTTTTTTTTTACGTACTATAGTACTGCTTCCCCTGTCCAAGGAAGCTGGGACCTCAAAAAAATACGAGTCCTACATCACTGCCTAATTTTTCTCCCACAAGACCAAAAAAATAAATGACTTTATTTTTTGTATTTACCCTAGAGTCCAATAATTGTAACACATTTTGCAATGCAGACGAACTTCATTGCATGAGGTAACTATAAATAATAAATTAGAAAAATTGAAAGCCATATAATTCCACCTAAAACTACAACATACACCGTACTTGTACTAGCACCAGCACCGTACACCAAAATCAGCTAATTACCTCATTATTATTCCCCCGTTTTTAATAGATATAGTTTTCTTCAAATACACTAAAAATTTAATTCATTTAAAAAAATTAAGTATCCATTAAAATTGACTAGATGGAGTACAACAACAAAAAAAAAAAAGCCCTTAGCAACAGCGCGCGGGTCTCAGCGGCAGTTGTGTTGTGGTAAAAGCAACGAGCGAGAGAGAGGTCGGCCCCTGCCACACGCACAACAACCAGTCTCCTCCTTATATCCCTTCCTCTCTCTCCCCCTTTCCAACCCTCCCTCGACACCCCCAACCCTCCCTCTCTCCTTCCATCCATCCCCAGGAGCCCACCCAACGACGAACCTATATAAACCCCCATCCTCCCCATGAAGCCAATAGTATTCGATCGCCGAATTGTGCGATGGAAACCTCGTCGTCCGCCCCACTCGCCTTCTCCGACTTCCTCAATCGAATGCGCCACCCGGCTTCTGTCGATCTTGTCCGATCCATCAAGAGGTCCCCAATTCCCTCCCCTTCCATCTTTCTTCGCCCGTTTTGGATATCTGTAATTAGGTTTGATTTGAGAGGACTCTTGTTGCTTGATTCTAGTAGTTTAATTCAGCTGTTGGTTTGAGGTGGGCGATGCGAGTTGTTGCTTTGGATTGGCCCCAATTCGATCTTTATAGGGTTTGGAAAATTGTTCTTTGGAGCTTGTATTAATGAAGTGAGGTTGAATGTTAGCTTGTGCAGTTTCCTTTATGCTATCTGAATTTGTGGAACTGTTTTGAAAGCTGATTTTATGTTGGGATTGTGGTTTGTTGTGGTGTTACTGTTTTGTTTTAAACATTCAATTGATCGAATTTTGATTATGATGTTATCTATATCTAGTATTTTGGTGTTTGAACGCCTTCGGGAATTAAGGAATCTCTGTTTAATTTTCGGATTTAGCTTATAATTCCACGTACATATGTTTGTTGAGAGCGCTGGGGGTTTTGATGGTGCAGTTTAGGGTTTGTAAGAAAAAGAGATAGACTTGGCAATGGAGGCTGGGAGAAAATAGGGTTAATGGACAGAATGAGGTAGGCAACTAAGAATGAGGCCCTGGGGTGGTAAGCCAGCCTTAGATGAGTTAATTGGATCTCTTCCTGACGAGGGGGAGGGTCCGAGGTGGAATCCCTGTAGCATTGCGTGTCTGTGGGGCAGGGGTGTGCGAGTGAGGGGTGTTTTGAGTCTTAACTATAAAAAAGAGGGAGATATGCAACTAAGGGTGAACCCTTCCATCCTTTGCTAGCAACTCAGAAATGGTTAATTACTTCTATCGTTTATTCAATTTTAGATGTGTAAGCTTTTACATAGTGTTGGCATAATAAGCCCCAAATCATAAATATGAGCAAACTAACATTATGAGTCCTACTAAGTAGCCAATATTTACTTTTTAACTAATACTAGTGTGGTTCAGAATAGAAACAAACCGAAACCTAATACTCCAGTTTGTCTTATTGTCATGGTTGTCAATTACTGTTGTTGGAGAGCTGTTCACTGTACATTTTTGGGCCACTATCCGTACTAGCTAAAAACTTGCAGAAAACGTCACCTTGTTGATATTCTACTTATTTTAGGATTCTTTCTACGAAAATGTAAGAATTTGTGTGGTGAGTGGTGCACCTGTTCTCTTCCACTTCTCGAACTATGAAAATGGTATATATACTCTCTCAGCTGGCTCCTGTACCCGATAAAAGAAAACTAACATGATTTCAAGTATCATGATTTATGCCGCTTACTTCTCTTTCTTTTGAAGTGAAACGATTTTTACTTTGGAGTTTATCTGTATTTTTACCTGATGCTAAGTTCTATTTGGGATATTAATATCTGAACCTGTGTAATCTGGCAGCTTCATAGTGTCATTTTCATTTCATCCGACGAACTCGGAAGCTGACAGCAAAAGAGTGCAAGAGTTCTTAATGGCCATGGAAGCTGCTATCAGGGATCATCCTTTATGGAATGGTGTCTTTAAAGAAGAAATTGAGAATGCTATTGAGGTAATGTGACTAAGATTTTCCATATTGCTGCTATGCCTAGGATTTTATGTTGATACATCACAGATTTTAGAACTTATTTTTCGAGTATAAGAATGATTTACAGTTTTGTGTTAATAGTAACTTTTAAATTGGATTCATAGTCTGGCGATTTGTATGAGTAAAGGGGGTTGTGAGGCAGAACATTGTGTTCTTTGTGTCTTGGAGGACGAGGGTAAGCGTTGTAAGAACTTTATAACCTAAATCATTTAAGACAATGTTATGATGTTCTGGGAGCTCCCTCTCCTCCTCCTCCCCGCCACTCCATCCCACCACTCTCTCCAACCTTCTTATCAAGCATCCACTGGTCTTCTTTGTAGTTGCTCATACCAATGCAACTTCAACTGTCTAAACTTCCCCTAAAGTTGATACCCCCCAAATTCTCACGAATATACTCATATATAATCCTTCTCTCTTGGTTATCCCACACATGCACCTTAACATCCTCGTTTTGGCTACAGTCAAGTAGCCAAATTGCATCAAGTTCATATCTTGGTACTTTTAATTTAGTTCAATCAGTCGCAATTTTCACCAGTGGAGAACAATGAGGGTGTCTTCATGGTCATATTTCTGTTAATATTGTTTCTACGTTGTCTGTTGCACAGGGTCTGGAAAAGTATGTGATGACCAAATTGTATAACCGCACATTTGCTTCCACTTCTGAGGACATTAGAATTGATAAAGAGGTCTCGGAGAAGATCCACCTGCTGCAGCATTTTATTAAACCAGAGCACTTAGATATGCCTGCGGCTTTTCATAATGAAGCATCGTGGCTGGTATGCCATTTAGTATAGACCAGTTTTGAGTATTTGCTTCTGAAATCCACAATGAAATTTTGTTATCATAATTAAGTTTTACTATTTGTTTCTGCTAAACCTGTGTTTATTACTGTTACAGATGGCTGAGAAAGAGTTGCTGAAGATAAATGCATTTAAGGCTCCTCGTGAGAAACTTGTTTGCGTATTAAACTGCTGCAAGGTCATTAACAACTTGCTGCTGACTGCTACTCTAGCAACTGGACGTACGCCATCTGGGGCAGATGATTTTCTTCCTGTTCTTATTTACATAACGATCAAGGCAAGAGCTCATTGGTAATTACTGTTTATTCCAATCTAGTATTGGGAAACACTAGTATGACATGCATATGATTCATTTTGCTCGGAATGAACTTACAAGCCAATTTAATGCATGCATGAGGATATTTAGATTTATTTCATCATTTTTCTGTCAAGATATAAGCCCATAAACCACTACTGTAAAAAAGCCCATAAACCACACAGATCTTCAACTGGGGAAAGAAATATTTCACATTGTATTTGCAATATGTGAAGATTTGACTCATTTTTAACGAGCTTAGGCATTGCATATTAAAATAAGTGTTTTTTGCCCTCATGGATGATGAAACCATATAAGCATAAAAAAATAGTTGTAGTTCACGAAAATTAGGTCATTTACCTGAATTTTCTTTGATTATGATTTTCTTGGGGATTTAAGAAACTGATTAACTCTTGTATATTCTTCCAACATTTGAAAGCTACTGAAAAGAAGATTGGAAAAAATAATTGGTACCGTTTTGTTTTTTATACTAAATTGGTACCAATCAAGACTGTTAAAAAGCTAGTAAGTTTTTAAATATTTTGTGCTTCCCAAAATAAATATAGATAATTTGTAAATGATTGTTAATGATAAGCTGTCACCAGCAATGTTGATCATCTTGATGTACACGTGAATCTTTAACTTGATTGATGGCCTTTTTCAAGGTTTTTTATCTCCAGAATGAGATGGTTTATCCTTCCAGGCACTTGAGGAAAGTCACTGATAGATAATACTTGCATAAAGAATGTGAATATAACTGTTTTTTGGTGGTGTGTAAAAGTTTAAGTGTCATTCTCGTTTGTCTTTCCCTTCTTTGCAGGCCAACCCTCCGCAGTTGCATACCAACCTTAAATTCATTCAGCTCTTTAGGAAACAGTCGAAGCTTGTATCTGAAGTAGCATATTATTTGACTAATTTAGTCTCTGCAAAGTTGTTTATTGTGAACTTGGATTCCAGTTCTCTATCTATTGACAATAGCATATTTGAAGAGAGTATGAGAGCTGCTAAATTGGCTGATGCAGCGCACAGTAGTTCTAAGATACCGTCTTCATCTTCTTCTGTCATGAAAAATATGGCAGCGAGAAGCCAACAGAAAGATATGTACATGAATGGTAAGTTTGCATTTTTTTTAGTTTTGCAGTGATGATACAAATTTTATTTTCACTACACTGTTCATACGAGGAGGACTTGTCAGAGGTCGGTGACAATGCCCACACCAATTTTTTTAACTGTTTGCTTATAGTTGTATCAATATATAATAAGGTATGAAGAGGGGCTTGGCGCAGGATGGGATAAGTGGTTGCTCACTCCCTTTTCTGCATGTGCCTCACCAGCGAGTCAAATTTTTATCAATCTTCTATGTTACCCTTATATTCGCATGCCATAATTGAGTACTGACCATTGCTGTTTCATGGATCTGGCAGCTGATTTTTATCCTTGGAAGCGGAGGCTGCAGATTTAACTGCGGAAGATGTTCAGAAACTTTTGATTATTTACAAAAGTTTAGTTAACAAGTATCGTCTGCTACGTGAGCTCAGCGCTTCAAAGAGGGAAAACACGGTTGCAAGATCACCAAGAGGATAAAGAGGAAAGCAAGTAAGGCCAAACAATGTAAGTTGTATCTTGTTTATTGCCGTATTCTTGTGTATATTATGTTATATAATCTGACCTGTAGGTAGGTAATAAGATCGTAGGGTAAGGGCAGGGTATTTAGATGTCTTGAATCAGGCTATAAAGCCGAAGTCAGCCCAGCCTCGGCACAAGCACTGCCAGGAAGGGTTTATGTTGGTAGTAGACTATTTCACCGGTCATAACACTTCAATGGGGTTATGTTGGGTAGACTAACACTCTACTCAGGCACAAAACTGAGAGAGACTGTAAAGACTATGAAGACTAGCATAGAGTACAAACATCAACATCATAGTAGGTGAAATGTCAGAGGAGCTTAAGAAGGCTTTTCATACGTTTCTACCACTTCATACTCAGTTGAGTCGAGTAGTAATAACAAACTATACACATGAAATACTGTATAAACAAAATTATGTCAGCCCACTGGGAATGGTGTTTCAGCTGCTAGGTTTGGATATCCACCATGTTTGCCAGAGGCAGCATCCTCATCTCTGCATCGCTGCACACCAGCAGCAGCACCAACTACAGCAGGACGGGGAGGGCCCCCACACTTTACACAAACAAATTTCACTGGAACAGCTTCAATATCACTGATTCCAGCACATCTTGTATGCTGCCACACTCCACACTTGTCACAGGCCATCATTCTCTCCCCATCATCATCCTTAGCTCCACAAGTACAATCAACAATCCAATTCTCTGTCCCCCTCTCCATGCGGAAGCGGTAGAGACCATGATTGCTGTGGCATCTTCCCCAAACTCGCACCAACCCCCCAGAACCGACCAAGAACTTAACATTTGTGGTGTCCTCAATCTGCCCATAATCCATTAGTTCCTCCGCGTGAAACCTCTTGAAGATGACATACACCTCTTGGAAGGCACGAGAAGCCTCTCGCTTGAGATCCCCAACTGTAGCATTTTCTGGTAGCACCACCAGCTCGGGTGGTGGTGCTGTATAGTCCCTTGGCTGGTCAGTCAGTTCCACTTGACAAAGAGCATTTATCATGCCTGGTTTTGAAGTACAACTGGTAGCAGAAGCACTGTAATCTTTGACAAACTGCTTGCAGTCAAGAAGCCTCACTGCCGAGTTGTATGCAACCTCACGGGTCAGATTGGGCCCGCTATCTTGCATGGTCTGCGGGTTAAGTAGCGTGTCGTAGAGAAACCTGAGGTCACGGAGGAGTTGACCATCACATGGGCGATCCTGCTTTGTGCCCATGCCTGATGTGGGCCCAGGGCAAACTTCCTCTCTAGCAGAAAGCCTGAAAGACAATGAAAAATTTACTCTCATTTGAACCAATTCCAAGCAACACAGCAAGATACAACACAGCAAGATACTTTCTCTATCAATGAGAGTTTGAAATGAGTTCTCACCTATATTCCACCATATCAGTCTCGGGATTGCGTCGGACATTGATGACCATGCCATCGACAGCCCTTCCACCAAGTTCCTTCAAGCAGTAGTCAAGTAGCTGCGGGGATCCAGCCCGAAATGCAGCCCCTCGAAGCGCCCTCCAAGCCACCCAGCGAAAAGTACCAACTGCTCGAAGGACTTTGATCATGGCAGACTCTACACGCTTCACATCATCGTCACTCCACAGGCACAGGGGTATCTCAAATCTACCTCCAGACTTCTTACTTCCTTCGGCCTGTTTATGGGATTCCCTGAGGAGGTCTAGGATGAAGCAGAAAAGATCCTTCACGGTGAGGAGTCGGTGACCTGAGAGAGACCAGTAAAAAGCAACTACATCCTGTAGCCGCGTTCTGGATGCTCGACCGTGATTAAAGAATGGGGCCAGGGGAATATCAGACAGGTCCTTCACTGCTGCTCGGTAGGCATCCAATGTCAGTGCAAAGCTCCCTGCACCAAATTCGTAGCCCCAATTTCCATACCATGTGTGGCCATTGGTGACGGCGTGCAACAGCCTGAACTCCATGCCAAATTTCTTTGATACATCCATCACAGTCACTTTCCTGTATATACATCACAATATAGATATTTTAAGGTGCAATTAGCGTCTTCTCGGGGGAAAATGATCCAACTTGCACCGGCATGCCAGGGACTAGAATATATTAGAAGGCATGATCACTTGATGCAAGTATAACTTAATTACAATTGCAAAGTGATTGCTAACCTGACACTAAGCGTTTTACATAGTCTGTCCCAGAAGTCCATGATCTCCCGTCCTGATAAAAATTTTGATCCACCTTCCCGGCCATTTACTCTAAGAAGGTGACCGTAGCCATTGGCGTGGATCACACCATGCAGGAGATGAGTTGAATCTTCCAACTGGTGATACACCATATCTTCGGCGTCGTCAGTGGTCATCTCGTTGTTGCAGCTCCTACATCTGCAAAAGTAAAAATAAAAAAAAACGTCAGATCTGGTTCCCTAAACAAATGTATGATATGCGCGAAAAACCTGCCCAAGGGCCACAGACCTGGAGTCGGAAGGCAGCAACGTCGCTCTGCACCTTGAGCACGCATGCTGGTAGCCATTGATGGACCTATTGTCCGACCGAATAATGAAATGGTACCGTTTCCCGCATACTGGATGCCCACTCCAACCTGTCACATGCGCTAGTAAACTTTAGTCACGCCACATCATGATACAAAAGCAAGCAAGTGTTCAATTTAAAAAAGCTTGATACTACATAGCACGTATGGGACTTGACTCCAGAAACAACGAGTCACATCTCATAATAATACTACTATTTTATATGGTATGTTGAATAGCTGGTGGTAGTTCTTATCTAAACAGCAAAAGAAACCCACAAAAGCAAGCTACCTCTTATTGTTCGCTCACACATCATAATCATGGTAGGCCCCGCCTCAAAAATAATACTAGGAGATGTGCTCATCCTGAGAAGTATGTGCTAGCTTAGTGCGTCCGGGGCTATTATGTCTAATCATTTCATTACTTTATATTAAAATGTATAATTACTTTAGCTAAAGACTAATTATTTGACAGGTGGGTGGCCCGCGGAGCGTCTTGCTGGTGTCTCACCATCACCAGTTGGCGGATTAGTCAATGAGAGTGGCAAAGTTCCGCCGGTGGACGGCAAGTCGGTCGGGGGAGTAAAGAAACTCAGGCCGGTACTCACCGACAACGCGACACTGGTCGCAGTAGACGGATCGGGATCTGGTCACCTCCTCTTCGACAACGTCGAGAGCGACGACCGGCGGAGGCGAGAGATCGGCGCCGGCGTCGGACGGGTCGCCGACTCGGAAGACGATCTGCCAGGTAAGCAGATGGGGGAAGGCGGACGGGGAGAAGAGCGACGAGGGCGGCGGGAGGCGGGCGTGCTTCGAGAGAAAAGTCCTGACGTTGGTCCGGAACGGCCCGGATAGCTTGTCGCCCTCGGACGGGAAGGCCAAGAAATCATACAGATCTGCCGTGACCCGCCTCTTCATCCGCTTCAAAGGCCTCCCGTTAACCACCATGGCTAGAGCCAGGTTTGTACGGATTTGAACCAGAAAGAAGGCGGAAAATCAAGAAAAGGCACCGGCCAAGGACAGATCTGGGATTTGGAGAAAGAAAGAAGAGCCAAGGTGTATATGGAGATCCAGATAGTGGAAGGCTAGAGAAGGCAATAATATTACAGGAAAAAGTTCAGATCTTGATATTGAAGGGAAGAGGAAGAGGAAGAGGAAGCGGAAGAGGAGGAAGAGGTTAGGGTTTACAGGGAGAGGAGGAGGAGGAGGAAGGCGGAGGGTCCGCCCTAATTAGGGTTTTTTTCGTAGTTGGGACTCTTTCCCCCCCCTTTGCTCGAAAATTGAGACGGGGAAGGCGGTAAGGTCGATTTCGGGATTTCACGGCTCACCTCGTTTGACTCGCTGCCCTTTTAAAAGTGGCCATCGAGGGTCGAAATTTAGACAATTCGAAGAAGAGGGCTACTGGAACGAATTAATGATGGTGTTGTATGGAAATTTGTAGTCCGCACGGGCTGCTGAGTAGTTGACAGGTTGGGTGGCCACGGTTGTGGTTTGAGCTGGTCGGTAGGAATGGTTGGTTAACTTGGTCGGACCGGCGTGAGGCATGAGCTGGCCCGTCATGGCCGTGGTTGAATTGGAATAATTACAATTTACTCAAAAGTTTGTGAAAGGACGTTTTATGGTGTTGGCGATTGGAGATATAGCTGTCTTACGCTGATAATTAAAGAGTGTGGGAATGCATCCAAATGAATGCTCAAGTGCTAAATATAGGGAGAAAGCAATGTGATATTTAAGTTTTAAAATTTGATTTATTTCCATGTAGGTGTATGCTGACAATTGATGTAGGCAGAAGAGCATGGCAGACTACACGAAGGAGGGTGTGGATGGGGCCGATGGACAATATGAAAGGGTAAGTAGCAGTTCACCACTTCACCCTCCCTGTTTTAGCTACTCTAGCCCATCCTATTTACCCTTTCTGGTAAAGGGGATGGGCTAGCTAAAACATGGGCTAGCTAAAACAATGCCCTTTGTGTTAAATAACCGATTTTTTTAAAAGCTCGAACCGGTAAGAATTAGAATATTTAATCAATATATTTTAACACTCCCAGCACTTGCGAGAATCGTAGCACGTGGACACTCGACAGGTGCGAGAATCGCAGCACGTGGACATATATTATATTTGAGGATGTGTCCTGGTCCGTGAAGTCATGGGATTTTCCAATGGGAACCCTGCCAAATATTTCAAAATTTAGACTTGGGTTCCGATATTATGTTAAATAATTGATTTTTTCATAAGTTCAAGTTGGTAAGAAACTAAATATTTAATTGATATATCAACACTTTGCATGCCCTTTTTATCGACCTAAATTGTGCTTATCTATAATAAGATAGGGAAATTTTTTATTTGGTTGATCCTACCGGCTTGTAGAGTACCCAAGTATATTTTTTCTTCCAATCTATACAGTATACATGTCGGAAGCTATGTGCAACAGTGCAAGTCCTCTTTAATGTTTATGGATTTTGTCTTAGGAACTTCACCTTCAATTAGTCATATAGTTGGGAAATATTATACCCAGGACCACCATTTACTGTGGCTCAGGATTCCACCGGGGGCCGGCAGGGCCGCAGCCTGCACTCAGTTGGATTGCCTTTTGCCCTAATTTTACTAAAACACCCCCGTCTCGAAGAGCGCTCAGCTTGATACCGATTTCCCAAATCGCCCCCAAACTTTATGATGACTCATATCCTCCTTTCGTTTTGTCGGATCAGGCCATTGAACGGGCAAAGGCGGTGTGATTAGGGACGAAAATGCCCTCGTCTTTCGCCGGAACAGTATCGGAGATCTCGGAGGGGTAGAACCGTAAAAAAAAAGGGGCGGAGATTTCGAGCTCTCCCTCTTTCTCTTTCTACTGACTTTTCTAGTGGAATGGGTAAATGCGTAAAACTAGCGGAAGACTACAACCTGGCAAGCAATGTCATTCATTGTGTTCGTAAAACCGTACGATTCAGATCGGATGGTCTAAAAGTTTCTGCAACATCAGGCAGGGCTGCGTTTTACTATAAAGTTTAATAAATGTGGTGCAAAAGTACGCACGCAATTGAGACGCTTGCCTCACGCTCGCCACAATCGATAGCGCATATAACATGTTCGCTCATTTCTGAATGTGTGTAGCGAGCGTCTTTAGGTGCGAGCGTGCATAACGTTTATTGCTGATCGTCGCCACGGGTTTCAATCGGACGGTTGAAGAACAAAGGAAGCACACATCGTTGTCTTCGTAGAATCCCATAAAATTGGACTTTCGAAGAAGCGCCATAACGGATAGAGATACTTTTTTCTGTATGTTTTGGGTACATGGACAAAGTTTCTTTTTGTATTTGCTACATAGATAAAGATACAGGAGGAATATTAAGTGCACTGGCCTCACCAATTTTCATTACCACCATCACATCACCATGAGGGCTTATACCTTTACCTAAATTTTTAGGGTCCCACGTCTGCATAGCCATTGGTGCTTTGTCTTGGTGAGGAAAATATTTTTCTCACCAAAATCATCATCTATTCAACTCCCAATTTACAAAGAATGGGACAACAATAGTATTCCATCTGTTCTAAAATATTATATACATTTGGAAATATTCGCTATTCTAAAATATTGTGTATATTTTGCCAAATCACGTAACTTCTTCTTTTCAAAATTTGAGGAGACTTAAAAAGATTGATTTGAACTTGGTTCGTGAACGAGCATACGAGTTGCTTGTGATATCAGGGAGAAAAAGTAATTTGACTTCCTTGTCATGGTCCAATAAAAATGCGAATTTTCTTAAATGTACACAATATTATGGAACGGAGGGAATACATAAAATAGAAAAGTAAGGAAAAAAATAAAAATATAAAGAAACGTGAAAATTATGTGTAAGTAATATAAAAATAAAAAAAAGTAAAACTATGGAGAAAATGCAAAAATGCAGAGATTATGTGTTTCAATACGTATGAAATGATATTACAGGGAAAATGAAGCGTACTATATGAAACATGTTTACTACGCATAAAAAATGGCCAAAAGAAAAGACAAATTGTACGGGTACATGTATAAACCCGGTTTTTGTCACAAAGTCTATAACACTCGGAAAAAAAAATTCAGTATGCTTACTAAAATTGATTGATCTAAAGTACAAAATTTTAAATCTTGTTATTGCTATGTTTTGCAATTTGGAGTTGAAGTACTCGAAGAGAGTTTTCCAATGCCATTGACGGCATACAATTCGGAGTTCGGAACAAAAAGTTATGCTAGTTTGAATTTTGATATGCAATCGGGGTATGTGATTGATCGCCGGAGTACCCGATTGAATCTGGAAAGTGTTGTTTTTAAGAAACATAGTTAAAATATAGAGATGAGTTTACATGAGATCGTTCTCATATAAGGAGCATGAGGCCAATTTTTATTGCTGTTAGATTTCGATCGGAGGGTGGATATCAAATCAGTGGGTAGGTGAGTGTGTCACATCAAGGAGTGGGTGAGATCATTATGGATATTTGTAGCCGTCAGATCAAGATCTAATGGCTACGATTCAAAGTGGCCTCATATAAGCAATATGAGAGCGATCTCATTTAAACTTTTCCCATATATATCAAATCATAACTAATCAAGAAGGATTAAGTTTAGGACGTCCCTTCTACCCATGAGAAGCTTCTAATAAGAGGATTTAGAGATTAAATTAGGAAGAAATTCTAAAGAAAAAATGTCCTAGTTGGTATAGGCATAAGGTCTATATAAACACCCATAAGGGGGCTAACTTATGATTTATCATACTAGAGAGTTTGTGAACGCCTCAGCCTTGTTTCTCTCTCCTTCTCCCTTGTTCCAGCAACACTTTCACCCTTCTTCTTCATTCAAACCTCGTCAGATTCGGAGGAGCGAAGGTCTTGTGGCATGGAGAAGAAGAGGAGCTATGTTGGACGCACAATTTTTCATTCTACAAAGGGGGTAAGATGTTTTTTTCCTACTAAATTGCTTCTAAACTCTTTCCATTTATTTTATGATCAATTATTTGATTCTATTTCAGTAGTAGAGATTATATGAATGATTGATTTATTGAAAGATTCTATATTAATTATGATTATGAGTATGATTATTAAAATCATTGAGTGGCATATCTTCTAATGCTTGCATGTTAGTTTTAGATGAGAACATTATTAATCTCTTGATCGTTTGGATGTCAGAAATTTCTATTTTGATTATGTATACGTTCTGGTATAATTGTCCAATATGATTATAGGTTGGGATTTTTGTGTTAAAATCTTCATTATACAAAGGAGAGTATCTTAAATTGGGTTATGTAATGAAAGGTGTATAAAAATTTGTAATACTTATATCCCATAACATATAAGGACCTATAATATTCCTAAGAGGGGATTATGCAATGTCAATAATGTTCTATTATCATAATTAAAGGTTACTAATACAAAATTAGTAAGTATGATTAAGACTTATAGTCTCGGCCCAAACTGTTCCTGCGCCGATGAACTGTAATATAAAATTCATAACTAATTACAAAAAAATCAAAAAAATATGCCATTTATTGGGTTAGAAATTAGACACATAGGGCTATCTACTGTTAAAATTTCAGACTTAGTGTCTTACTGTGCCGGCTGTGGGGAGAGTCGGAAGTGGGCTATTATCAACAAAACAGTTTACTGTAATTAAGGTCTAAGTCACTAGAACATACTAATACTTAATTATATAACTTAATCCGATTAAAGTATCACTAATATATGATGTAAGATATGATATGAACTATTACTGTAAGACTAGTGGGTCTAAAAGATTAATATTATGGATAAGTTATTATAACCTATAATCTTATTATCTACTTACAACTTTATGTCGGTTTGAGTTCCAGTTGGAGAGCAAACTATTCCAATCATTCTTCTATCTTGAATTCAGCACCATAAATAGTAGAATCTAAATTCCAAAGATGTTCATATCTATGCTAGACATGAAGCATATTGTTTGAATTATGATTGTAATCTATTATTACTCTTTTGGCGATTTACCTATTGATCAAGACATTAGAGTCTTAGCTATGTTCTTGCGAGAAACCCTATTCTATTGAGATATTGATGATTTAATTATACTCCAGAGAGTGAGTCTATTCCTATTGATGATTTAATTATACTCCAAAGAGTGAGTCTATTCCGGTAAATGATACCTTATGATCTTAGAGTGTTGTGACCTCTATTCCTTTGAAATATTGCTCATATTGTTACATGATTATTTTCTCTACTAGAGACCTTGCAAGGTTCTCTCCGAAGTGGATTCATAATGTGCGTAATAAAGCCATTGCTAGATCTTCCGAGGTCTCCGATTATTTATACCCGAAGGGAGGCACTATACGTACGTTAGACTGTTGATATTACGGAAGGTCTTCAGTCTCCGCCCATCATGTTCGTAAGCACTGGTGGGGCCAGTATCCTAGATGCATGGCAGGGTTCCAAAGAGAGAACCCCTAGGGTGGTTCTGGTATATTTTGGTCACTTGCGAGTGATAAGTTCAGCGAGCAGAAATTGTAACTCCTTGCACTATAGATGCCTGGAGCCCTTGAATATATTGTTATTCTCTCCATACACATGTGATTATTTGGAGTCTTATTGATGTTTTTCCTATACTTGCGAGTTGGGATTGTTGATGTTAACTAACCTTTCTGTTCAGGTGAAATAAACCTTGTGATCAGTCATTAGGATATTATATTTTCCTGTTTCTATTGAGTAAACCTTTCTTCACGTTATTATTATGTCTCCGGTGGGTTTTTACATCCTACTTGGTATTTCTGCGGAATACTCATGCATCCTCTGATGCAGGCATGAAAGATCAGTGATTCAGGACGATTGCAGAACAGGAAGGAGGCGTAGAAGACTTAAAGATGAATAAAGAATTTTCAGTTGTTTGCTTAGTTTGATATTTCTGGCCGTTGTGTGCCATAGCCTTGATGTTTTTATTTTGATTGACAATTTATGAGAATTGCTGTAATAAAGACTATGTAGGATTCATTTAATACATATATAATGTTTTATTTTGAGGTTTGATGATGAGTTCTCATGTTCTTGAGTGATCCTGATATTATCGATTGCACATCCTTTTGAGATAATGTAATTGACTAGTTGATTCACTATCTCAAGTCGCGTCCCAGGGTTCCTACCTCACCAAAGATAGTATTGACAAATACTTCCGCACTCCGATCGAGGTCAGGAATTTTGGGGCGTGACAAGGTCAAACACATGCTTGTTTTCTCTTTGGTTGGGATCGAACAGAACCCCCTAAGTACGATAACTTGTTCAATCAAAAGCGCATATACGAACATTACGAACAAGACGGTCGCTCATTTCTAGCAAAGGAGCTGCAACCCCCTTGGCCACTGGGACTTTAATTCGCAGAAGGTCCCCTAATTGGCCCACTGGCCCATGAAGAGTATTAGGCGTATGACGTATCCACTGTTTGTTGGCTAAATCGCCCCATTATCACCTAATTCACTTTCCTATTGAACTCGATTGTAACTTAGAACCAAATAACTTCCTTAATTCTTGGGTTTACATTTTCCTTCACGTAGTCATACCTATTGAACTCAATGGTAGCAACATTGCACATTAGAGTTAGAGAGCGTCTAGCATGACCGAATTTGGGGACGAGATTGCAGGACCCCAGGCCTATGTGGCCTGGGGTCCTGCAATCTGGTCCCCAAATTTGGTCAGCAAAACATTTTCCTTAGAGTTATCATCCGGAAGGAAACCATAGATTTAAACGTGTTCCGAAGCACATGATCGTGAAGGTAGGGAGGATCATCATACCTGATCATTAGCTTGATTAATTGCCATCTCTGCGAATTGCTAAAATCGTCCGAGCCAGTAGGATTATATTCTTAGCACTATTAAATGAGTTCAAGGCTTGCTTACAGAAGTGCAATTGCTACTATATATGTCATTGTGCAAGTTACTTCTGTAACTGATCTGTGTTTGTGTAACTAGCTAGCCCAGCCATTATCGACCAAGCAAAAAAGCTCAGGGAGCAAAAAAGCATAATGCAAGCGAAGAAAAGTATTGTTCTAGTAAAAGGCAGTGTTCCAGACTGCTCTGTCTCCTTCACCACAGGCGTTGTGCACGTCCTTCATCCTATCCACTGACTTGCATATGCCACTACATTGCCAATCAAAGGATGCCACACATACGCTCCCGGCCTGCGCCTTCCACTCACAATCTGCATTAATCCAACTCCTCAAATTGTAACACTAACATAATTCACCTAATACGTACAGAGTTAACTACTACGAGTTTGTAATGCTTAAGCTGCGAAACGAGTCTAGCTGTCTTCATTAGTATTAATTAACAACATAACACACCTGGAGGGGTTCCACAGCACATATTGCGGTCGTCGATATGCTGAACATCAAGACCGATTAACCAAGATCCCAGAGATACATCCTCATTTGCATACCGGTGCAGTATAGGCCTGAACCCAAAAACATTTGCGACTCTTTTTACTTTTCTAATCACATTCAATACTCCCCTCCGGTCACTTTTGATAGATACCGTTCTTTTCAAATGAACTAATTTTTTAGTTCATTCTTAAAAAACAGTATCTATTAAAAGTGATTAGAGGGAGTAAATTTTTTTTCATAAAAGGATATAAACTTTTTATGAGGTAAAAGTAATATATAGTTAAGACCTGAAAAAGGAAAGAAGTGACCACAGTACATAGGGTACCAAAGTAGTACACAGAGACGAAGACATACTACTTTAGTACCGTGTGCTAAATTTTTCTGTATACACTTTAGCACTCTATGTACTATAATCACGGAACCATTTTTCTGAAGGGACAGAATTAGGAGAAGACTCAGCAGTTGACTCACTTGTTCATGGATATGTAGGCAGCCAAATCCTTGGAGATGGCGTATATTTGCCCAGTTGCATGCCTGAAGTACTTGTTCCCTTCTTCTCCAAATTTCCAGTATTCCGGCTCATGATACTTGACTCCCCTGCCAACCGGAAAAACCAGAAATACAATTTTAGAAGTTAATGATATGTATATGTTCTTGATAGCCAAAAAAACAGAACTAAAAAAAATCTAAAATTAACCAATGCAGTGTTGGTAAGTTTGAACATCCACTCGCCATCCACAGAGATTGTATTGTATCTCACTTACCTAGTGCTTATGTTATGTGGGCCGTGTGCGTACCCAAAGGGATTGGCTGTGGGGTACCGTGCTCTAAGAGGCTAAGACCTTGGGCACCCCTCATTATCCAAAAAAAAAAGAAACAGAAAAATCTTATACTATTAAAAGTAATATGAATGCTTTAATTACTTTTCTGATAGAACAGGTCCTGATTTCATGCACCCAATATATGTTCTCGCCTTGGACTTGTATCTTCCCAAAGAGCTAGCAAGCATTCCTACAAAAACAGCGGAAGATCCATTTGACTGAACTGTGAGAAATATGGGAAGGAGCTAGCTAGGTATGCGAGGAGTGAGCCAGAAGCATGTACCGAGGTTCACGTGGACGTCGTCGTCGACCTTGACGTAGAAATCAGCATCCCACATTGAGACAGCAGTGGAGAAGTAGATCCTCGTCTTGGAGGAGAGCTGGTGATAGCCCTCTACGTGCTTCAGCCTCAAGAAGTCCTGATGCTTGGCCTCCTCGGCGTCGATCGCCTGGTCTAGGACACCCCCCGGCGTTGCACTGTGGCCGATCACGAACCGGATGACGATCCCCTTCTCTTCCTCCAGCTGCTTCAGCTTGGCTCCTGAAACAAATTTGTACGTGATCAGCAACTATCATGCACCACACTGATCCCCCTAGCTTGTGGTGCATGTGTATCATGTATGGCCCCTAATGGCCGTGGTCATAGGCAAAGTACTGAAAGTTTCTCTTTGACTTTTTAGATTGTTAATGAACTAACTGTATTCAGTGTATGGTACGTACTTTATTAATTAATTAATTTGATTAGTGTGGTGCATTTTCAAACTTGTGAGAGAAGCTAACGACCATTTAAATGGTTCACCTTCCAAATCATGCATTTGTTATGAAGTAGCTTAAACTGATTAGCCAGACTTGGTTTAAGCACGGTAGGTCGCCTCCATATCTTGACAACTTTTTTACTCCCTCCATCCCTAGTAAGTGTCCCATGTGGTTTCTCAAAATGAACTACTTTTAGTTAATTTTGAAATACCAAATAGAATACTTAATATAACACGGAGCATATACTTTATCGAATTTTACTTGCGTTTGAATACTAGTACAGCTAATTTGTTTTTTTACATAAAAAAACATATACATATATCGCTAAAATGGTCACATGTAATAATTCAAGTTTCTTAATTTTGGGAGAATTTAATTGAGGTTGGAAACCTTTTGGCATCCAGGTTTCTCTCACGGAATCACGTCTCTTTTTGCTACTAAAAGCAGTATTAATTCCAATAACAACAAATGCCTTCTGTAAAGTATGATTCGCAACTGTGGAAGGGCTGCCTGCATCACTATACTTGTTCGTCCTTGCCAGTGCCAGTTCCATTTCGAGCATCGAAATTGTTTTATCAAGAGACCTGTATAAAACCAACAAATACATTTTACAAGAGGAAGTAAACAAACAAGCTATATATTAAAAAAAAAAACAAGAAGAGATTAATCAACGAAAGAAAATCCAAAGAAATGCATCTAGAAAAAAATCGATTAGGCTAACTCACTGAATGGCTTGATGCGTCTTTGTGACCTTTTCCATAACATCACCCGTGCCCTTTTGGTCAACCAATTTCTTCTAATTGGCAATATATAGACAAATAAACAAATCAAATCAATAAACCACAGTTATACGAAAAAGACAATAAACCACAAAGTGTGATGTAGAAAGAATGAAATTTTTTCTTTTCGATAACGAAGGGTGTCCTGAGTCCTTTAGACCCAACAAGAAGGGGGGCAACAGACTTCTTAGAGCACAGTATCCTACCGCCAATCCCCTCGGTGGAGAAAGGCTCACCCATCACACACACACACACCTGTCGGGATATACTCCCGGGTGGGTTGCAATAGAGTGGGGATTTGAACTCATGACCTCCACTTCAAGAAGCTGTCCTGGCCATCACACCAGTACCCCGTTGGTTCGAATGAATGAAGTTGGAGGCCACTATTTTAGGCTCCAAGTTTTATGGTTTCAGCTGTAAATTATTTCCTCCCCTTCGAAAAATAAATAATTAAATCTAAGATGAAGACGAAGAGGAAGATGAAGAAGAAGAGGCCAGCTAGAAGATCACCTGCTGATGCTCGCAGTCATGACTAATGGCGGCTGAGACCTTCCTTCCATGGATGGGGACAACTGCATGGGAAAGATCATGATGTCCTCTATCCAACCTTTTGTTGGGTCTCCAATTTCCGCTGCTAAAGAGCGTCCCTGCGAAGAAGCAAACCATGCAGAGCACCACAATCGCCTTGATTGAGAGGGGCCTGCCTCTCATTTTTTTCGACTGATCTGCAATAGCCGAGGCGAACAAGGCACTCGCTACTGTCTGCCGGTTGAATGATCCTGCACCTTTCTTTTCAGGGTGAACCGACCGCTCTTCAGCTGTCTGCATGAAAGCTTGCATTTTCAGCAGCTGCTAGGCTGTCTTGGAACCAAGGGTGTGGGGAGTGTGGAGCAGGTTGATAATTCACAAGGTATTGATGAGTATTTATAATCCATATGTTAGTTTCTTTGGTAATAATGTAAATCCATATTTTAGTCAGGACGTAGGAGTATAAATTAATGTGGTATGTGTTCTGACTTCAAACCCTCTCTCCATTGGCCACCCACCCGGGACTATATTCTGATTTATCTTGTGGGTATGATGGGTAGACCTTGTATTTGCCCAAGGGAATTGGCAACAAGATCCAGTGCTCCAAGAGTGCGGTAGTGCAGTTGCCCTGCCCATTCTATTTGGTCCTTAGTACTCGGACACCCATCACTATAAAAAACATTCCTATGCAATTCGCAAAGATTGACACGAACATGTCATAAGACATGTTTAAGTCCCTAAAGAGCTAGCCATGGCGACGAGTGAATTAGCCACCCTTTTCTCACAGAAACTGTTGTTCATTTTGGGTGAATTTTGGTTGGTGTGAGCCATGCACAGCCACATTTCAGAAGACCAACGTAAATGGCATATTGTGAGGTGCACTCCACATGGTCCTATCTTAGCCAACACTGCCGGAGTGAGACACGGGGTCAAGTCTGACATCAAGAGTTTTTAGATTTTAGACTGCTTGAGCATTTATGCGATCACTGTGCAAGGATTCCATGCATTATGAATGTGCTTGGCCTAAAATAATTTCTATCTTCCTACCAGATTATCAAGCTTGTATTGGAAACGGATATTCAATTGTGAGATGGACTTCAACCTTGTCCCATGTACAATTAGTACTCTACTTCTCCATGACAAAATTTCGTTTGATTGCACAATTACAGAAAAGCTAACGGCAAAGTCATTTTTCTTGCAAACGCCGTCTTACCCAATACAGTTCCCTTGCTCAAGCCTCAGTTGGTCTTTGATTCGTTTCCCTTTGAGTCTCCTGAACCTCTCTGATAACCATGGATATAAGTAGTCCTTACTCCCCAAATGAGAAATGGGAAATGTAGGGAGTGGTTGAGACTTTTATTACCTTTCTTCAAATGGAATCGCTCCCCGTCAATGGAACTCCTTCAAAATATCAACAAAATATGCGGCGAGTGAGACGTCCAACGAACAAAAGGCTCTGGTTTTCAGAAGAGGTGATTCAATCAATAGTTGGACCACTTAATGCAATTTCTTAGCACATTTAACCCCCTACTCCCCTCTTTCTCTTTCCTAGGTTTGTCTTTCTTTGCTCTCATGCTGGCAGTTGATTCATGCAAACCTCATGCACAAGTCGGTATTCTTGGTTTTTCTGTTCTTACATTTTTCAGAGACGAAACTCTTATTGGTTCACAGAAAGCACGTGTCCAGATTTTTTTGAGCCTGGGGATTAATTAAGTGGAGGAAACTATTGATCTTGGCAGAGACATTAGCCATGTTTTGCGCACCAAAATTAAGCCATTGCTTATTGCACCAAAATAATCGGAAGTTGTATAAAAAATGGTAAGTGAACAATAATCAAGACTTTAGCCATTAAATCAGCACAACTAGAGGAGCAAACTTTTGAGACACTAACACGCATTGAACTTGTTGGCGTAACGGAAAGTCAAGTTATACTCCCTCTGTCCCTCCTTATGTGTGCTATACGTGTGGATCTGCCAAATGCAATAATCTTTATCCGGACACCAATGATGGGACAGAGGGAGTATTGTAGTTGTCCACAGATGCAATAGTCCTTAGCTGGTCCGGCCCGT
This sequence comes from Houttuynia cordata, assembly GCA_039654745.1. NCBI lineage: Eukaryota > Viridiplantae > Streptophyta > Magnoliopsida > Piperales > Saururaceae > Houttuynia > Houttuynia cordata. Next base: position 28,440,947 of record CM077504.1, read on the forward strand.
ATGGTTTTTCTATTCATGCGCCAGGCGCACCAATGAGAATTCACAAATTAACGAGTTATGCTACTGCCCTTGATTGTCATACTTATAAATGTAATCCCTTCACAATTAATCTTTTTACTCCATCCACTAGCCCATTCTACTCTAAGAAGGATTATACGAAATAGGACAATTAACATGGGATAAATGATTATTTATTTTCAAATGAGACGGTGAGACCTATTAATTAATATGGGACGGAGGGAGTGTTCTGACGTGCATGAGAATGGCATGACCCAACCAGGCAACCAGCTTCAGTTACAGAAAATGCTCATCTAAACTATATACTCTATAAGGTAATTATCAGCTGCATGCATAGAGTGCTTCTAAGAAAGCATGTACAAAAAGCTCAAAGCGGAGTATTTTGAACAATTAGCTTGTTTCAGCACTTGAAAAAGATGAATGTAGTTAGTGCTGTATTAATTTAAGCGAGAGAATGTTTGGCCCTCCAAGTTGGCTTATAAACATAAAAACTGGTGGCTTTTACTTAAATGTAGAAATCTTTTAACTCTAATCACCTACATAATGCAGTGTTTCGTTGTTATAATTTTGATAATGACTAAATGGAGGGTTCCTTCAAATTTTGTGGCTGGCACTTGAAAGAAGTTGCGTGCAAGGATTTGTACTATAGCATACTTTTTGTGGTTGATTTAAGATGAAGTTGCATCTGTCAATATGCTAAGAATGGCCTTCATCAATTTCTGATGGGAAGAAACAGTGCTAATCAGCATTTACTATATAAGGTTCTACTCTGTTTGGTACCAGCAAGTTGTTGCCTTCCAATGGTTGCATACTTGTGAATAATGGAATTAAATATGTGTTCGACATTCTTCCAACAAATTAATACTCTTTACCGTCTATTTTCCACTAGTCTATAAAAATAGAAATGATTTTAGCATTGAAAAATTTCTTTATGGGTGATTTAAAGGCATTTCAATACCACTTGAATGTCGAAAAGCTCTTAACCATTGAAATGTTCCTAATTAATGGTGATTTAATGGCATTTCAGTGCCACTTAAACGACAAGCACAGGGGAATACTAGTTATTTTAAATGTATATTTGAGGTAGAGGATGACAATGCATTGATTCAAACCATCATAGTACCAAAAAATAAAAGAAGCTTTAAACCATCAAGAAGAAAATCAAAATCAAAGTAGTATTTCCATTTGCTTTTGGCTGTCTTTTAAATGTACTTACCAGTTACAGTGCATATGTCAAAGAGAGTATAATTATGGAGTTATATACTTTGGAAAGAACTATTGACTAATACGTTTACAATGTTTGTTGGCAAACTTTTTCCCCCCATAGCATCTAAACTTGCCAATGGCAATACTTCTAAAGGTTAGTGGCGTTTTTTCTCATTCGATCTGTCCCACATTAATTGTATGGAATGGAAATTTCGAATGAGGTAAAATAAATTATGATTTCCAATGTAGACAATTACAGTCCGAAAGTGGGAATAAAATGCAAATTCTGGATGAAATGAAAGGAAAGAGCTCTGCTTAACAAGATAGTCCAGATGAATATATGGTCCCTTGTCCCTCACAGTTGGTTTTACCGTTTACGAACTCATTTAGTAAATCTACGAAGATTATTTCCCCACACCGAGACCAAATTAAATATTAACCTCTCTAAGGCAGAAACAAACTGATTAGAGTTGATAAATTTTGTTGTGATTGATGCCGGGGAACATTCGCCCTTGATTGATCAACATCATACCAGTGCAGATTGTCAAAAATGAAAACATAAGAATCAGAACTCTATGATCGTGTCCACCAATTTAAGGGAAAGGAGAGCAATAGTACTATTACCTGCCGTGGCAACACGCACCCTTTGCAAACTGAAGACTATCAAGTTTTATACTCCCTCCGTCCAACCAATGCTGGCATCATTTGAAAATGAGTTAAATTTATTGGCATGGCCCACAGCATTTTAAGCCCTTTTATCCCTGCCCATGCACGTTCATGAGGATCCATTGGCCTCTTGGGTTAATCCAGTCACTTATTTCTAGAATCCTAAATTTTCAAATGGAGCCTGGTTCTTTGGGACAGAGGAAGTATTACACAAAAGAGAAGATTATCAAGTCTCCAAGTTTTTAATAAGCTTGACTGCTTGAGGAAAATGAAGGCCCGTGATTGTTTATGGGCCTCTCTGGAATTCGAAGCCCATAATCCTGCTATAGATACATCTAGGAAATTAACTACAGGCCCGTCTTTCTTGATTCTTCCAGTCGCCGGCTGATTGCAATTTATGGCCAAACTTCCCAAAAGCTAGAGCTGTAAACGGAATTCTTTATTATATGAGAGGGGTTTACATGAGATCGTTCTCATATAAGGAGCATGAGGCCAATTCTTATAGCCGTTGGATTCCGATCGGAGGATGGATATTAAATCAGTGGGTAGGTGAGTGTGTCACATCAGAGAGTGGGTGAGATCATTATGGCTATATGTAGCCGTTAGATCAAGATCGAAGGGCTACGATTCAAAGTGGCCTCATATAAGCTATATGAGAGCGATCTCATTTAAACTTTTCCCTTATTATATATTCCCTCCGTCTTAAAATAGTTACATCCTAAAAATGTGGGTACAATTATATTATTTTAGCACGTGAGGACACATCCTAAAAAATGGGCAGTGCAAGGCGACTCCACTTGAGGCGGTAGGACAAGAAAAGACGTTCGTCCCAAGACTGCGTGCAACCCAAGCGAACGCCGTTAAAGTGTTAAATAAAGCTTCAATGATCACACAAGTATGACGAAAGATTAAAAAACCGAAGCTCTTTCACTCGGATCAATCGATATCATCTGGTTAAACGTGCCATCCATCGGTATTAACCTTAGAACGGGCATGCACCAGTCATGGACGGGACGAATCGGTTCTTATTGATGACTAAACATGGGTTTACACTTCCCACATTGATCATAATAATGTTTATCAACTACAAAGCAGATTTTTTTTATCGAATATTGTCAAAGAGAAGTCTTAGGGGCCATTTGGGGCGTGATTAAAAGCATAGCATCCATGTTTTTTTCCTATTTAGCTGAATTTCAGCTAAATAGGAAAAAAACATGGATGCTACAGTGGATCTGAAAAATCCACTCTGGACATTTGCTTATAATCACGCCCCAAACGGTCCCTTATTTGCTCATTCTTTCATGATCATTATTCTTGAAAAGAAATGTATGTTTGGTTTTGGCAAACATCTTAAATATAATGGGGCTGGCACTTATTAGGATATCAAATATATAATAAAAAAATTGTTTCCTACCAGCTCGAATTTTTGGCAAAATTTGATTATCTTACATGGTATCAAGCTCCAAATTGTGGAAGGTCCTAGATTCTAGTTTTGTTGAAAGCGTTTATACCCCAATTATATTCCACATAAGGGTATAAACGAGTCGAGTCGAGTCGAGCTTTAAGCTAATTAAGCTCGAGCTTGAAATTTCAATTTTCAATTCGGCTCAAGCTCGACTTGTGTTTGACTTGAGTTTGAAGTTGGTCAAGCCAAGCAATCACATCTCTGTTTGGCTCGGCTTGACTTAAAGCTCGAGAAAAACTAAAATCACCAATTGTATATTATTTTTCTCGTATGTACATGCATATATTACACCCTACATATGGATTTCATGTTAAGTCTAAAAAATTATTTTATCTTATATCATTTTTTCATATATAATTACCTCAGTTTGAAAGAGATTGGTAATGTGTCTCATGAGAATTAAGACCATTTTTTAACATTTATAGATTCAAACTAATTAGAACTCTCATATCTAATAGTCTCTCCTTCCCATATTCATAGTTTGGAATGAATATATGCATGTAATATAAGAGTTGTTTATCCAAAAGCTCGAATTGTTAAGAAACATATTACCAGCATAATTATCTAGATTTCCAAAAGCTTTTAGGGTGCGTTTGGATTTGGATTTAAAGGTGCGATTCTTAGAATCATGTCATTTTGAAAGACAGGCAAGAATTTCGTGTGATTTGGCAAATGACCCTGTCATTTTGGGCGACCCTCTTTCACGTTATAATTAGATCGCGTCATTTTGGGGGTGAGATTTTGAAAAAGAATCAAATCATACCTTAAAAGGAGTTGTCAAATGCAAGATTCATACAAATCACATGATTCTTAAAATCACATGATCTAAATCCAGGTTGCCAAAGCAGAAGAGTTCTAAGAAGCTTGTGAGATGTTTTCTTAAGTAGCCAAGTTTTAATAATTCTCTTAGCTATGGGTCCCACGATTCCAACAATGATTTTCCCAAATGGCTTGAAAATCAACTCTTTCTCAACACTTAATGCCTAGTTAGTGGGTATCAAAATGGAGTTTGTGGTTTAGTTTTCTTAAAAAAAAGTCTTTTCGAATATCTAAGGCCAACTTATTAACAAATGATTCAAGGAGTGAACAAGGGAATACATCTCCACTGATAGCAGCTAATTCCATGAGAAGTAGCTTGAGAATTATGTAGCAAATTGCTTCATCCAATAGGGGGCTAATATTTCCTTGAGGAAAGTTGTGATTCGCTACTCAAAGCCAGCCCGATTTCGTCTTCTTCTTTTTTATTTCTAAGTATTCTTGCAAATTCGGTGTTTTGAATTTTATGCTTACAGTACTCAACCCCTTACACAGAAATTTCTATCGTATCTTTTCTTTGTTTTATTGATCAACAAGACTAAATTTGTGAACCAAAAGGCAAAATGAAAAGAGCATAGCATTGTGTGTGGATACTAGGAGCGGGCAGGTGGGCTCAATGCGCCCTCTCGGTACAATTACGGTACAAGTGAAGAGAAACGCCTCTAAATATCCCACTGGATCTCCGATAAATTGTTGAATGACATGGAATTTAGGCGTTAATTGTGGTTTGCTAGATGAATTGAATCTTTGTTTTAGGCTTTTAGCCCTTCCCAGACAACAATATTGCGTATGGTCCACTTCCATGCTAGTGGCAAACAAGAGTCGAGGACTTTGCCAGGAAAGGTGTGTGTGTCGTCTGGGACATGTATGCGACATGTTTCCTTTTTGAAAAGCCATGGCCTATGAGAGACTGCCACTGGGTAAGAGAAAGAGAGGTGAAAAAGAACATCTTCGGGGGACCTCTTCCCTTTCCACACCTTTTTCACCCTAGTCTGTATACTCCGGGGGACCTCTTCCCTTTCCACACCTTTTTCACCCTAGTCTGTATACTCCGGAAATATTAGGTAGATTTCAAATAATTGTTCTTTTTATTAAACCATGGGGCCTACAAGAATATCGCGTCTCTCTCGCCCGGGTCCCCTCCTCTTCTCCAAAACACCACCCAAAGTCACTCGTAGACGGCACGTAATCATAGAAGATAGAGGCCTGATGCGATCGTAGTGGATGCCCATTTGGTATTGGGGTTATCGAGGCTGAGGGAGCGGTCCCATACGGCGGTGAGGGAGGAGGCGGAGGCGGAGAGGTTGAAGGATGAGATGGAGGCATGGGCAATGGAGACGCGGGGGAGATGGGGCCGGAGGACGAGCTAGACGGCTCATAGGTGGCGGCGTCGACGATGAGGAGGATGAGGAGGTGGAGGCGGAGGAAGGAGTTCCGGCTGGGGTGGCGACTGGGGATAGGGAGGCGGGGCCAGGGCTGGGTAGGGGTAGTAGGGGGTTGCCGGTTACCAGCGGAGAAGGAGGCGGAGATGGGCGGTGCTTTCATTTGTGTGAAAGTCAATAAGAATATTTTGGAAGCATACTGTTTGGAGCGTGGAGGAGAAGAATAGGAAAAGGAGAGATGAAGATTGGAAGAGTATTTCCGAATAAAATAATTTTCCAAAACTATATACTAAATCCTAACGGAGAAAGTATAATTCTTTATCCGCCCAACTACTCCAAATATTATGTGCATGTATGCAGAGAGAGAGAGAGAGAGAGAGAGAGGTTTTAGCTCGTAAAAAACCATACTACTCCATATACTTATCTTACTAAAATCCTCTTCATTTCATCATTCCAACCAAGATGTGTCATGAGGTTACACCAGCTCATTACACTTGACATGCCATGTGAAATTATGCATACGTAAGAGAGGAAGAGGGAGATCGAGATGCATTGAATCTTGAAGACATGGGAGTGGACCCAACACCCTTTTATATCTTGACATAATTGTGTTCCCATCAAAGATCCCCGGAATCAAATCACAGCTCTTGCTCCTCCAAAAGGTTACACATTTCAGACAGTTCAATTATCTAACGATTTTCTTCTCCACTACTTCAGTGATATAAGTCCAGACCAGGATACTATCTTAGTTTATTTTCTATTTTTCTTACTTCTTTACACACTAAAAGAAGTTAAGGATCTGTATCAGGAACAACATCGTTTACACTAAGGTATATTATTAGCGCCAAGTTGCTTTGAAGAGATTATGCTTTGTGGGTCTTCTTCATCTGATGGAGTTGTTGACAATGAATCAGGAGGATTTTTGGAATACCATCTAGACCAAAACAGATAGTTAAAGAAGTTGATGAGGCTAAGTCCTGCTAGTAACCAATAGAAACGGTCTAGCCTATCCTTGTTTAGGTCATTGTCACTCAGCCATCCACCACCACCTTTTGAACCTGAAGTGATTTTGTTCACTAGAGAAACAAGCAACGAGCTAAGGTAGAACCCAAATGAGTAAGAGCAGTAAGTCATGGCTGTTAGGAAGGACTGCATTCCTGATGAAGCTTGTTTGTAGAAGAACTCAATGAGACCCACAGCTGTGAACATCTCCGATAGCCCAAATATAAGAAACTGAGGAGAAATCCAGAAGATGGAGAGGATCTCTTGGGAATCATTTGCCGCATCTCTTCTCTTGCTCTCCACTAGTGCAGCTGACACCATCGAGAAGGTTGCCATGAAGAGGCCTACGCCTATTCTTTGCAAGGGAGTGATGCCTGACTCGTTCTTGGTGAGTTTGGACATGAAGGGAACAAAAATGATCTCGTAGATGGGCACCACAAAGATAAGCATCAAGTAAGGGATGGCTTGAAGTGAGGCTGGCGGGATTTGGAAGTTTTTGGTGAGCTGGTTGTCCATGGTTCTGCCTTGTTGAACGGAGAAAGTTTGAAGCTGTGCGAGAACTGTGTTGAAGATGATGGTGCAAGCGAAGATGGGAATGAGAGAGAGGATTATCTTTACTTGCTCGACTTGTGCAACTGTGCACATTCTCCACCGGCTTTCCTGGGGACCTTGCTCATCTTGGGCTCCAATGCAAGCCTTGTCCAAAAACCTGCGCATAAAAACTGTTGGTTAGTTAAACAATACTACATAAACTGTGACATTCTATATATCCTATTTACCAGTACTTGTTGTCTTGTGTTTATGTTTTGGTGTTTAAGTGTAATTGGCTTCCCACAGCTAGCATTGCCTTGTGGCCGGCTCCTTTGTGCATATGCATGTACTTAATCAATAAAGCAAGTATATATTTACCAAAAAAAAGAAAAAAATCAGAAAACTTAAATATATTTACCGAAAAATAAAAAAAGAAGAAAAAATTCTCATCAGATCTCAAGAACTCACCGGAACTTCTGTGTATGTTTGAGGTCAACAAACGAGTCTAACTGAGACGGATAAACGTGCTTTCTCTTTAAATATGAAGCCACAAAAACCTGCAATATTATAGAATTCTTAGGCCAATGAGAGATTGCAGGTAGGGTGCAAAATTTTTCAATTTCTTTTTTGGGTAAAGAGGTAGAGTGCAAGACCATGCAAGCAATTATTTATCATACTCGTAAAAAAGCCAAAGTTGCAAACACATTAAAGAAAGCCAACGTGCCAAAACTAATTAAAGTAAGATGTCTCATTATATATACAAGCTCAGTGACTAGAAGGCACCATTGTTTGGTCTCACATACTTGTGCAATTGGAGTGAAAATGCTGCCTTGTGGAGGCTTGTTCCTATAGAGGAGTGTGCCAGAGATTAAACTGATCAACCCCAAGGCCATAGCTGCAGCCGAAACTCCAAAACCAACATCCATCCCTGAACGGGTCTGAACCCAGACGAGAATCGTGAGGGCTATCAGCTCCCCTATACAAAAGCTGAAGTACGCAGCGTTGAAATATGTTGAAAGCTTCTTTGATTGCTTCGGGTCCTCCTTGTTGAACTGGTCAGCCCCATGAGCTATCATGTTTGGCTTTACACACCCACTTCCCAAGGCCACCAAGTAAAGTGCCAAGAAGAATATAAAAGCCTTGAAACCTTTGGCCTCGATGCAGCTTCCTCCTTGATCTGATAGCATGTTGCACTGGGGCGGCTTAAGCTCTGGGATATGGGCTTGGACTGAGAGTAGTATAAAGCCCTGATACACGCACGAAGATCACAGGCATGTTATAAGTTTCAATCGTAATGAAGGAAAATATAAAGTAGTTGGTTTAAGAGAGGATTTATGGAAGAAAGAAGGGCTATACCGAGAGTTCGACAAGTCCAAATATCAACATCGTCCAAAAGCTCCCAAGATAGGAATCTGAGAGGAACCCACCGAGTAGAGACATGAGAAAGACAGTCCCAACAAAGTTGGTCACCACATTGGCTGATTTTGACAGAGGGAAGTGCATGTCATTGAATACATATGTTATAAGGTTGTTCCCAACTGCAGCTATCGCCATGATTTCAAATGCTTGCAGGCCTGAAAACAGCGGTCGACCAAGAAGGGAAAGAAAACAAAATGCCAAAGGATTAGCATGGCACACATATCATACTGTATTGTCTTTAATTTTTATCATAAAAGACAAAATATTAAAAACAATGTTTCAGCTCTCAATCGATTTATAATCCTATTAATCATTGTGATACTACCAGAGAGAGAGAGAGAGAGACCTAAAACAAACACTGCAGCTCTCAATCCACCATGCTTGTTGGGCTTGCAAGGTCTGCCTCGCCAATCAACTGAAGTCCTATGAGAAGGTGAAATGGATTCTACTTTGATGTCCTGAATCCTCTGATTATCCATGTCTTCTCCTCCTCGAAAGCTAGCAGCTGAAGCTGAAAAGCAGTCTCCTCCTCGGACTCTCTTGTATAGATACCTGACAAGTTGATGCTGTTATTTATAATTATTTCCCACGGTCTCAAGCACCTGCCGAGAAGAAGGAGAGGAGAAGTTGGTGTGGAGTGCTGGGGTTCACCCTTTGGTGGGGAAGGAATGATGGAATTTGAACTGTTTTGGGTAAGTGCACATCACTGTTCAATGGTCAGACTTTGTTGTGCTTTTTAAGTAAGCTCACAGGAGAGGCAACATTAAGCTGGTCTCCCTCTTTTAAAACCAAGGCTAAATGGTATAATTGTAGTCTTCCATATTTTATTATCTCAGTAATAGATTCAAGTATCATTCTGTTGATACTGTTAGCCAAGAAAAAACATAGTGTATGGATACATTTGCAAAACAAAAAAAAACATGGATACATGATGCGGAAAAATGACATTAGAGAGGTGGAAGTGGCCGAAAATTGGCATCTCCATCATTCACATGAACAAGCTGATCAGCTGTTTGCTCAAAAAAATGAACAAGGAAATCAGCTAAAAAGTGGAATTGCATGTTGTTCTAGTAAATTTGTTATTGTTTATATAAGAAGGAAAAAGTTTAAATAAGATTGCTCTCATTTGGCTTATATGAGGCTAGTTCAATTCATAACCGTTGGATCTTGATCTAACGGCTATAAAAGTGAGCAATGGGTCACACTCACTAATACCCTTCTTCGGATCGAAATCCAATGACCCAAAAGACTATTCTCGTGCCCCTTATATAAGAACGATCTAATGTAAACCGGGTCTCATATAAGAAAGGGTAGTCAAATTTAATAGTAATATATACAAGAAAGTCAATACAAAGTTATTTAAAATTAGATAAGATAAGAAAGGACAAATACAAAGTCATTGGTGCGGCTTTCTTAATTTGATTACTTTATTTGTGGAAAATTTACCAAGGCATTTCCAATGGCCATTGTAAAAATGAAAATGATGTTATATGTGAGGAATGAAGCTAGAGAATTCAGAATTTGTTGCACACAAATACACTACAATATGTTCTTTAAAGCATGATGAAATCATTGTCTTAAAAATAGTATTTGACCCCACTACTTCCTAAATGTAGTGTGTCATTGGGATCTCCTCAAATCTATTTTCAAGATACACAATAAAGTTTTCTTCTTGTTTGCGATTTGCACAATTGAAAACAAGCCTCTTTCCAGCCTTTAGGAACAATGATCGATATACTAAAATCGATCAAAAATCATCAATAGTATAGAGCAATAGAAAACCAAGAACTTGGCAAAAAACTTCTTATTCTCTCTAGTTCGTTCTCTAATAGATGTTATATGTAAAAAAGGGTTTAAGGGTTCATTGTGAAAAACACTGAAAAGACGCACTCAGAACATCCAACGGTCACATACAGTGACTCTACCAGTTGACCGCCGGGTCAACTAGACATGGTTATGTCCATAACCAGTTTTCACATATCCACTACGGTCGACCGGTTCTATCCACCGGTTGACGGGACCTTGTTCTGTCCGCTTTGAAAAACCCAACAAATGATACCACAGCTCGCACTTAGGGACGCACATGGTGGCATCCATTGATCAATCTCTGCATGCTCAGGGGATGCCACAATGTTATATAACTTGAAGGCAAGCGGCCGCGAGAGGGGTCTAGCATTTCTCATGCATGCTTAAGATGTTCAATCCCCTAAAATTATACATTTATAATTGATGCCTCCTGCCTACGTATCAATCTACTCTTCATGATTTTCTTGTCCCTACCGAAACCTAATGAGACGAGATAACAGACTTAGGTACGTGTAAGGTTCATGATGAGCCTTAGAGAATTTTATTTGTCTTCAAGCAAATAATCACCAATCCACCAATGATAAGTTCTTCTATAATTTATTTTGATGCGTTACTTTGAGATAAATCATCAAAAGCATGCAATCGAGGATGTTGGAGCATAGGCCAAGTTAGGGCTTGTGATCAAGGGACAAAGTGAGACAGAAATTTAAGCTCGAAGAATATATGTATAAATTAATAAACTGAAGTGAATGTTCATAATATTTTTATAACAAGAGTGAGGACCCCTTAGTTTGAAGCCTTGAGTACACCATGAGTGGACGGGAAGAAAGTTTTTTTAGCTAGTGCACCGGATCAAGGTCAGCTCCATATATCCTTGCCCATGCAAGAGCCAATTTCGATACCACTTCTCTGCACCATTGAATATAATGTGGTTGGTCCTTCTAGAGCAGCTCTTTATCTGGTCCAGGACATAATGAGAGCAATAAGGATTATCCCTTGATGGGGTTGACAAAACATTGCGGAAGTTCAGGAAAACCTTCAAGTGGCCGTTTAGACTCGAGCTAGTAGACGATATGTGCATAAGCTTATTTACACTAGTAAAAAGTAAAATCGTAGGCCTAAATGCAGCATTCTAAAATACAGAACGAGTGGAAGTGCTATGCTGAAAGTACAGGGCTCGCATTTGGGGCATCACCCTATGTGAAGGGTACAAAAAGGGTGGTCAGATTATGGGTTTGCTTACAATTTATATCAGTTCTTTTATCTTTTCGTCATGCTGCATAGTCCATATGCTGCCCAAACTAGAATATACTAAGATTTTATATGGTTGCACGGACTTCTTGGAAGAAGGCCATGGCATAGGAATTAGAATTCTCACATGGTGTGTGCCTTGAATGGGGTACGGATATTGTGTGTATTATCACTGCTTTGGAGTGTAAACAACAAGATTTTACTGGTAGTCTAGCACTAATCAAATAGAGAAATGGGTGGGTAGGAGGGGAAGACGAGGGTGGCCGACATGATTAAAGTGGCGGGAAAGGCGGATTTGATGTTTGAACGCCGTAAAGATCGGCACTCCAAGAATCTTCCTCCTCAAATCTCAATGGATACGTTTTTACAAGCCGCCCAGCCTTAGTGGGCCCCCTTTTGCCCGACGATAATTGTTGTTGGGCCCCCAATCCAGTTCGGCTGGCTGGGCCCAATCTTGCGTAGTTGCTAGTCAGTTTATTGGATCCACTGATGCTTGATTGCATGTGGGAAAGATTATGTGGGCAAATCCGTGGCGCTTGCTTGCTTGCAAGAAAGGTAACATGATTACATTGCAAAAGATGGCAAGTGCAAGGGTCAACCCCATTGGTAAGCATATGTGGATTTGGCAGCCACGTTAGCGCTCCCAAAGTCCACCCCGCCCATAGGCACAAACAATGCATTTTTCCTTGCCCACCCACATTGAAAAGTAGCCCCGACAAATATTAGTCTTCCTCACTCGTCAGCACCCATCATCCGGCCGACCAACACTTTCCAAGCCTTGTTTTTTCTCTCCTTTAAAAACGCTAAAGGACAACGTTACAAGAAGAGTCCAAGATTTGGAAGGCAAACAAAAGAAAAGAAGAGCTTAGGTAGAAGATTAGTTGATTTTTTAGACTCACCAAAAGCGGGACATTTGTTTATATTTGTATATGGATAACGTTCATTTCATTCTTAGTCCCTACTAATACTAGCTAAGCTAGTATTTCAATTAATGGAGTTTTTAATAAGCAACACTTTTGGTATATGCCGTAAATGAGCTAGCCAGCAGGCTGCATTGTTTTGGTTCAAAGTCGTTATACTTGACAGATGGCAATGGAATTGGGCCTATCTTGGTCTGGCTTGCGCAGCCCTCTCTCGTGCTCCGTTTATGTTGACTCGAGCACTGCAATGCTGCATGTGGCTAAGCTAAAAAGCAGCTGGGCTCGCGCTGGAGAAGTGTTTTCTTAGAGTATGATAATTGATGGTATGTACTCCACAAGGACATTTCTTTCCTCGTTCCTTCGCCTTCCTGCGCTTGGCTGTATGTGGGTCTTATCAATTTCCACAAGGACAAGGTAGAAGGCAATCGAAGATAAGATATGAGGAGGACAATATGGTGGAGAAGTGTACCCTCACTAGTCACCATCGTAGATGCGACTTTGTCAAATGGAAAATACCGGCGGGGTGTAGAAAACAAAAAATGCCTGCATGTGTACATCCAATTTAACTCTTTTCTGCATGGCGTGCCAATGCCATGAATCATGTTGCAGAAAACAAAAACAACGCCTGCATGCGCGGTTTCCTAAAATCCCATTGACAGGTTTAAGTGATATTGATCACCCTTGTGTCTTCTTTGAAATGGTTTTACAGTTCATTCGTGCAATATATTGCGTCTTCGTCTGCACACCGGTTCTGAGTGATACCTTGACCTTACTTCTTGTCATGTGACTCATATTTCTTTTTTTTTTTTGGGTGAAACCATGTGACTCATATTCGCATGTTCTACTGTCCACTTACAGTATAAAGTGATATTAATCATCCGATTGACCAACACTTTGCAAAATAGGAGCAAATTAAATTTACCAAGGTGCAAATTTCCTCTTGCATACTAATCGGCATGTGGATGTATATTGCTGAAATATAATTGCCGTAGACAAGCACGCTCATGAATGCGTCATAAAGTTTATAATTTTGCTGGTATATGTAAACTACTTTTTCGTAAATACAGATTATAAATTCAGAATGCAAACACTTCATATTGTCAACTTAAAATTTTGCCACAGGTGGTGCAGATTATTGTTTCTGAAGAAAATGAGACGAAGGTAAGCTTAATGCCCACATGACACACCTATAACCACTTGAGCTAGTGCTCACCCATTTCATGTGCATTGAATGTTATCTATCTAATGGTTGGGGCAATGATTATTGCTCCTAGGTTTCTCCTTCTCGACCCTTCTTCAGACCTTTTCCTCATGAGTGATCCAGCTTGAAAATGGCATATTCAAATAAAGAAGATGACACTCGTGTACGCTATATAGTTTTACCTAGCCAATGTTGAAAAGAACTATGCTTTCTTTCATATGGAGCTCTTTTACGGCTAACCCCAGATTAAAGCATAATTATAGTCAATTGTGGACATATTTGAATGCACACGTAATGACAAACCCGTCGGGATTTACTAATGACACGAAAAACTTGTCATTTCAATTTTCTGTAGGAGATAAACTAGGGTATCAGGTAGACGAATACTGGAAACTGAAGTCATCAGGCAGTAGAGAGCTTCAAAATTAGCATTTGGGTAGTACAAAATTCTAAATTATTATAGAAATCACTCTACAATCAAGGGTTATTATACAACGCAAATTTTACGATCAGGTAGCTACACGAGATATCTTTGTCAGCCCTGCCTGATCCTGAAATTGCTTTAAATTTAAATCTTTAGTACCAATCTGACATTGACCCCAGGACAGAGATTCTAATTGAGAGGTCCAAATGACCGCTCCAATCACTTCCTCTTCATATTGGAATGCCAACTAAACTAATGCAATGTGGGTCCCACTTTATAATCGCATCCATTCTCCTTGAATAAGAAATCTCTCCTTTCCTTTTCCTTTTTTTTTTTTTGGATGAAGTGAGCTAGTAGTGTCTAATTGGATAAGTTGGGAGAGCAAAAGGCCAAAAAGATTCAAGCTCATTTATGAAATAGGACGAAAAGCCCAAATCTTGTTTTCTTGAAGTGGGCCAATTTCAAAACTCGAAGCTGCCCATTAGTTGTGCAAATTTATGAAATCAAATGCATACAGCAAAATCAATGGCCCAAGTCCATTAAGAAAATGAGACATTGGAATGGGCCAACAAGGGGGGGAGGGAACACAGGTCGAGTCACTTTTAGGCGGCAAAAACACTCTCCCTCTCCAATGGCGTCTCTCCGGCCCCTTGTCCGAAAACCTCCGTGTCGTACGCCGGTCGGACTGCTGTCGAGGTCGATGGCTTACGCGAAGCTTCCAAGTCAGTCTCCAACAAAGGAGAACTCGGCTGAGATGGAGGATGTGCCCACTTCCGGAATCAGTCGCCCTCTCTCGGAAATACTCAAGGAACTTAACCGAAAAGTCCCCGATTCATTCATTAGAACTCGTGTCGAAGATGGGTTTTCTATCAAATATGTCCCCTGGTAAGTGATCATTCATCCGTTTTCTTTGCCAGTTTTACTATTGTAGAACATTGTACGTGTTCATTTTGTAGTCTAAAGAAGCTTGGTGACAAGCTTACTGTCTCTTGGTTGTATCTTCAAAGTAATGGACTTTGAGAATCTATTTTTTTTCTTGCAGGCATATCATAAACCGGATAATGAATTTGCATGCTCCAGGTAAAAAGTAAATCATTTTTCTTTTTTTTCTTCAATTAGAAGTTTTACATTCTTTATTGGGTTGAGATTTTGATGTGGGTTTTGTGCTACCATTAATGTAGAGTGGTCTGGTGAGGTTCGGAGCATCACGTACTCAGCTGATGGGAAGTCCGTGTCTGTTGTCTATCGTGTGACACTCTATGGGACGGATGCGGAGGTAGGAACTTTTGTTGTCGAAGTCATTCCTTTTCTGCTCAATTTTCTCATGGTGTAGACGTTCGACTCAAATGAGAGAGCAAAATGGAGCTGATTCAGTGGAAGTTCCATTTTGAAGTCTATCGTAACTCGAAATTAAACAGAAGGGACGATATACGTTGTTTTATTTTTTATCGTCGCATAGCGAAGGAATACTATTTTTGGTGGGTGCCACATGGGAATAGGGATCGTAGTTTTGGGTCTGGCTTGTAGCAACAGGTGCCTGGATATCCGACGTATGCTGCTCATGCCCACGATGCTGATGATAACACACTTACGTGAGTCAAGTCAAGTTAAGCTTGAGTCAGTTCCAAGCCTCAGCAGTTCTGGAGTTGAAAGTCTATGGTATATAACCAATCTTATAGACAACAATAAAGATTTTAAACCATGACGAGTAGGCGAGGTAAAAACGATTCAATACGTAAAAGACGTGGGCAGTGATAACCCTACAGCAGATTCCTACACATTTCCATACACAGCTGATGTGTATGGAAATGAGTGGGTGAACTGATGTGAGGTCACATCAGCTGACCCATTCATTTCCATACACATCAGCTGTGTATGGAAAATGTGTAGGAATCTGCTGTACAAATATCATTTCCCAAAAGACGTAATGTAGACATCAATTTTGGGGTGATGATTTCATGGTATCGAAACTATGTATGTCTTTCAGAATCTTAAGATGTAATGCTTATATCTACTGCATAATGCTAATTTCATATACACTCAATATAAAGAGGTTTTCAATGTAGTATCACATATTGACCTGTTTATTGCTCCAAGTGAAACCAGAGTAAAAAATCAAAAGTTTAAAGTGATCGTCAAGGTTGGAATGCCAGGGATTGATGCAGAAGCAATGACAGTAACAAAACGCCATTTTTTATCACATCATATCATTGATATTTTTGTTTAAAATCCTAACACTAAAATGCAATACATTCAACATCATCAGTTGCTGTTATGCTAAATATTTATTGTTAATTTTTGTAATAGCATGGCCAGAATTATCTATCTCATAGAGTTTTTAATTTTACACTAGCTTGCTGAGGTGGAAAAGAGTTTCTTGCCACTATGATATAAGATTTTTGCAAAATTGCAGTTGTTTTACTTAATTTATGTAACGAGTGGGGAAAGATGGTGTGATTTAGCATCTTTTCTTTTGTTACTTCATATTCTTCAGTCCTTTCCCCTCTGGGTAGGACAAAATCTAAAATCACTATTGCACTCTTCCAATCAGACATACAGTGGCTTGTATTATTAGGACAGGAAAATTGTATAAACTAATTGACCGGGTTTGTTGGACAAGTCTATAACTAAACTCTATTTTATGGAGTAACTAAAAATTAACATGTTTAACCTGTGTTACCCGTGATGAGAAATATGTTTCTCTATTCTGATAATGTTTTTCCGTTGTTGACAACAGTACCTTTGCTTTTTTGGGGGGGAGAGTCACTCTATTCTTAATTTCTTCTAATAATGTGTTTGGCGGAAACTCAAATATTCATTCATGGAATTTCCATTGGTATTGGAAAGTTTAAAATGCAAAATAAATAATTTGCTAATATTCATTAATTGTTGACTATAGTGCCTTATATGGTTGCATTCATGTGGTTGAGTTACATGTATGTGTTTTACTTGTGTATTTCCTGGCAATTGTCTTTTTATGCGGTTGAGATAATGGCTGCCATTACATTACTTTTAGACTCATTGAATTGAATGAAATTGGATATATAAGACAGCAGAGCACAAAGAATGGAGCTGGAGACAAGCATTTATTTTGAGGAGAAGGATTAATTCTGTTCCCTTTATGTTGTATGTCGAGATTTTATTTATAAAATTTTTCTTGTCAACGTGGCTTGGCAGGGAAAAATTTGTGAAAACTTTGTCTTAACCTTCCTGGTCAGTCTTTTCTTTGGCCATCATCAAAGTGTTGCCCATCTATACTCTTTCTGAACATGTTCTTTCAATATATTCTTTTTTCTCTTATTGGCCTAGTGGCCCGTGTAATAATAAAAGTGTTTAATGTCGTAACAAGTTATTTAACATTTGTTGTGTAGCCATTTTTTCCTTGGTCGAATCTTTTTTGTTTAATCAAAGGCAGCACTTTTTAATTTCTTTCTTGAAATATGCTTAGATTTATAGGGAGTCAAGCGGAACTGCTTCCACTGATGACACAAGTTATGGAGATCCAGTACAGAAGGCTGAATCGATGGCTTTCCGTCGAGCATGTGCGCGCCTTGGACTTGGTCTTCATCTCTATCACGAGGATATGGTCTAGGAGTGTGCTAAACCCCCATCCAAGGTGCACAATCTTTTTATTTTTGGCTTCCTGATTATGTTCCTCGCCTCTTATCTGTTGTCAGTTTCACATTTACTCGTTTGTTGGTTATTGGCTTTCATTCTGTGTATTTTGGTAAAATTGTAAGAGACCTTATGAAATATGACGATAATCCAGAAAGATTTGTCTCTGGCTCTTGGTTGAAAAGATGAGATTTTGGGCTTAGTCTCTATCCAAGGTGAGATTATGATCTCCTAACTCTGTTTCTCACCATTAATCTATCATGACTGTATCAGCTGAACATTAACTAGTTTGTTGTTTATAAGCTTTCATGTGCATATTTTGGTTAAAATTGTAAGCGATCTTAGGATTTCCAGAAAGCTTTCTGTCTTTGACTCTTGGTTGAAAAGATGAGATGTTGTTCAGCTGTGCATGAAGGAATGCGTGGAGTTTTAATAAACTTTTTGGGCTACACATGTGCATGGTGTGCATGAATGTATTTCAATGAAATTGATCAAATGTTAAAGTTGATACCACATGCTGTCTGAAATCCCAAACAATGGCATCGCACGCTGAACAGCGAAATGGTGTGGCTGCCTCTGGCCAGATTTGAATGCAGAAGTGCTAGCAATCAAGCTCTTTGTTTATTTGATCCCCATCCCCCCACCCCACCCGAAAAAGAAACAAAAAATTAATACCTAAGAAAATGGAACATGTGAACATCTTCATTCCCGTTGGCCTTAAGCTCTATTAGTGGTAGCACGGCATACCTCAATTTTCATAATATGCTTATATGATGGTCGGATTTAGTGACCTGTTGGGGCAGCCGATCTACAGTGAGCTGCAGACTCTTTTTTTTTCCCTTTTTTTGGCACTGCACCTTGGGTTGAAGACTTGTTAAGCCCCTTCTATAACTGGTCCGGGTTGGGGTGGAGAATGATAATGCTACACTGAATTTGTACGCCAAAGCCATACACCTGTGTTCCTGTTTCTGTTGGATAGTCAATAAGTGGGCTGCCAGCATTTACTGTCCAGAAACAGTGTTATATGGTCTTGTTGTGCAGATTGAAGTAGAGTTATTAATCTTTATCCAAAAAAAAGTAGAGTTATCAGTATTCAAACTGGGTATCCAGAGATGTAACTCAAGAGAATATAATTATCACTTTGTTTTTAACCCTCGGTAAACATAAAAATATAAAATGTTTTACAAATGGTAAAAAGTGAGAAAGTTTGGTTTTGCTTGCGCGTAGATTTTTCGACAAAATTTGCCAACCATATCAACCGGCCCTAACTCAACCCGATCAAAAATTGACCCATTCCACATCTATAACGACGCCCATAAGCCAATTTTCTTGCCAAAACTTGGGTAATATGGTCACTCTCTGGAGTCTGGAGTCTGGACTGGGCAGGCAGTGGGTGTCATCTGACGCTGGTCAAGTGAAGTGTTCGTTTTACAGTTGGGCCTGGGTCCAATTGAAAAAGAGCAGAGCTCTGTGGCGAGGACAAGCAGAGGTGAAGGGGAGAGGCCAGGCCCGCCTGCTTTTCGGCCACCTCCAACCTGCAAGCGGTCAGCAACTGCTTTTCGCGCCTGCGGAAAAGTCATCCAATGTTGTTCCTCCTCTTGCTGCTGGCTGCTGCTGCAACTGCTTTTGCTTTTGCCGGACTTCATCGGCCACCTCGTCCAGCTCATCCCCAGCCAATCAGCGTGCTCGTGTGCCTTACTGCCACCTGCCACCAACCCACCCCAGTAGTCCCTTTCCTCTCCTTGGTAATTACTAATTAGTACTAATCAAACACTTAGCTTAAGGTAAATTAAGAGTTTAATTTTACTTAAAAGTACCGTGGCTCGCTGTAGAGAGGGTGGGCAATGGGCAATGCCAGCGAGTTTGCCAGCTTTTGTTGAAGCTGACAGCTAGGCTGCCACTGCAAATTACCGAACTGTCATTCCAATGTTGTTCGTCCTTTCGAGTGGATGGTGAAATTTGGGCGGTGTTGTGTGGACAATATGGACTACTGCTGCCGCCACTATGTGGGGCCCGGCAAGATGACAGTAATCGAATTTCGGAGGGCATGTTAGTTGTTGCAGACAAAGTCCAATGTTTTTTGCTTTCCTGGTCAAATCGCCTCCAGTTGGAAACAGCTGTCAGACCAAGTAATTTAATTTCCCCTTCTGTTTTAAAATAAAAACCCATATAAATAACGATATATATATATATATATGGGGGCATGAGATCATTTTTTTAGGTCGTTGGATTTCAATCCGACGGTGTTGGTTAATATAGAGACAGACATATACTTATCCGAAACGCTATCAAATATCAATCTAATACGGCTATAAATTAAAATAAACTTATATAAGTTAAATGAGACCAATCTCATTTAAAAATTTTCCCATAAAATAAAATTTCTGCGGGAGAACTGACAGCACTTACAAGGAATGCCGACCAAGATGGGTTTGAGATAACCCCATCTTAAACCCGAAATTTCAGAATGGCCATCCGTTACTCTGAAGTCTCATTAGTCAAATGACAATATATTGTCAACATAGGAGACCTCGCAAGGCTGTATATAATGCAGCATACATTATATATAGGTTGAAATAGTAAGTCAAATAACCCTCCTAGATACATATTGTGACCTGCCTGATTTCCCCCCATGACCAGCATATCCGTTATTATGAGATAAGATCGAAGGGTTGATGATTTGTCTCCCTTTTCCGGAGACAAACGTCATAGGCTGAAACTTGTAGGCCATGAACATGGCCACGGTCGAATGGCAACTGTTCACTTTTCGCTACCAACATAAAAGATGTTTCATAAGCTGCTGGTTATAATGTCAAGGAATTTTCTAGATATTAACATTCTCTTGATCCACGTCGTGATGTCCTCATCTCCACGCAACTAGAACGATCCATATCTATATATCATGGTACTAAGTCGTGTTCCTATAGTGGCCCTTACAAACTTGGTGATTGATGGCCATGCAATTTCATCGAGTTGGACTACATAATCATGAGCTGTATCACTAATCAACGGAGGAGTTGAAAGAGTTGATGCTTACCTTCTTCTTTTGTGGGTAGAGAGTGGAGACCGACCGTGATTGTTACACAAACCCATGGCATGGTTCGCAGACCAACGCGGTCCATTGGCCATTTGTTGGAGTTCTTTCTCAGCTTTGTTGCTGGTGGAAAGTGATGGATGGACGTCCCTTACTGACCAAACCAAATCAGTAGCACCTTAGCCTCTAACTAGGTTTCTTAATTAATTGTTATATTCAAAGAAACGATCATTACAAATCATAACCCAAAACAATCTTTGGATGCTCTTCTACCTAACCCTAATTGCTCCATCAATTTATCGTAGGCATGCGCTTCAAATTTGGTGGAATCACTAAAACGGCCATGTCATTTAACATTTTGTGACAAAAGTACCCGCACAATGCGCGGAATAGGTCGCCGCCAAACGGGTCAGCAAAACTACCAAACTTCGCCGCCAATGCCCACTTTGAGCCGTTGTATATTTTTTTTGGGACCCATGACAAGCAAGGCGAGGTTGACTTCGGAAAAAGCCATGCAGCAAATTGTTTAGTCTTATAATGCGGAAACTAATCTAATTTGATCGTCTCTATTATGAGTTTTTGTATCTAATTTACATGCGGGTAGCTCCCACTCCATGAACAGAATGGATTCTCTTACATCACATGAGCGGGGGCGGGCGCCAGCCCAAATAGCTACATTTGAGCATATCCTTATCTCGGTCATGTTTTTTTTATGTTGTTATATCTCGTTCATGTTTGGCTAATTTAATTATATACTGTTTGGTCATCTGCCGGGATATTAGTTGGGAAGGAAGGGAGGATGTTTACGTGATTAGAAAGAGCTCTTTAACATCCTTTCTGTCATAGCCCGTTCCGTTTTTGCCACTACATTGTTCTATCCCTTTTGTTAGACTCAATCTCTCGGGCACTTCCGTAGTTGCTAAGGCATTGTGAGGGCAGCATCGTCAAGCTTGTTCCCCACTTGGTGGATTTCATATTCAATAGCATGGTCATCATGAAAATAATAAGGATGAATACAGCAATTTAATATTACCAACAAAGTTGTGAGGTATATAATTGTTGTGCCCTATGGTCTGGGACCTTTCCTGCTCCCATCTTTTGCGCTTTCTTCTTCCCTCCCTCCCTCCCTCCCTCTCCCCTTCTCTCTTTCTTTATCTCTCTATCGGGTGACAGATCTTGATCCCTCCCTCCATCCCTTCCTCAAATCAGCTTTGAGAAAGTTTGCAAAGAGATCCATCCACCAGCTTTGGCGGGTGTTTTCCTAATTGATACACGAGAAGAGGTGCTAACTTTGGAGGCGATTAGCTAGGGAGGAGGCAGCAGATCGGATTAGAGGCAGAGATGACTCCAGCTAACTTGGCAGGTCAGTTTGGTGACACCACTTACACTAAGGTGTTTGTTGGTGGGCTCGCTTGGGAGACCCAGAGAGAAACCATGAGGAAATACTTTGAGCAGTTTGGTGAGATTTTAGAGGCAGTTGTTATCACTGACAAGAACACAGGAAGATCCAAGGGCTATGGATTTGTAAGTACCTTCTTTCTCTTTCTCTGTCTAACCTCTTATACAAATACTCGTTTCTATGTGTTGGTCTTTTTTCATTCAGGCTGAACATGTTTATAATATTTAGGTAGGTGCTTGGCTACTTTCAGGATATAGAGAGTGGCGATCTATGAACACTTTGGAAAATAAATTTTAGTAACATCCACATGATTCTCTATGTTGTGGTGGTTCTTAGTTCTTACATTCAGTTTGAATATACTCTATATTGCAGGTGACATTTAAAGAACCTGAGGCGGCGATGAGAGCTTGTGTTGATGCGGCTCCAGTGATCGACGGAAGAAGGGCCAACTGCAACCTTGCTTCTCTGGGCGTTCAAAAATCCAGGCCAACAACCCCTCCACATGGTAATCAATTATCAAAAGGAAACTATTTTGTTTTCAAACACAGTATATCGTCTCTTTTGCTGTTAGTGATCCTTTCGTTTAGCTTGCTAGCCTGTACTGCTGTACGTTTGGTTATGTAGTTGCAGACTTACTAGGATGCCATATCGTTTATTATCTTATAGGAGTGTCTTAATGGAACGATGCGCATATGCTGCCATAAAAATGAAAATAATACACTACATTTCATGTTTAAATAATCGAAGATTTTTTCATGGTAAATTACTTTGTATCAGATGTTTTTTTTTTTTGGGGGGGGGGGGGGGAGAGGATTATTCATCTTCTAATCGGCAAATTTGCATAATGTCTTTTTACTATGATGGTATATTCCATCGTCTAACCTTCTTATAGATTAACATGAAAAGATTGATATATGGCTGATAAAACATCAAGAATGAAGCATTCCCTTCTTACCAATAAACCTTAGACAAAAAAAACAGGCAGTCAGCATTACAAGAAAGTAGAAATCATGTTTATGAGATATGACAACCTGAAATAGATTCCTGCCTCCATGTGAACGCTGAAACAATGGTGCAAATGCATGTGGGTTCCACAGTGGCACAACGACTTCTTTCCTTTTTCTTGCGAATCTTCAGTGGTGATCAAGTATAGCTTGTTCCATATAGAAACACATATTTCCCGCGTTGTAGCTGGAATCAAGTTAATTTCGTTTCTTAAAATTAAATAATATCCTTTCGAAATTCTAATGGTCTTTTATAGTTAGGTTTCCCTAATAACAGGTGAAATACGAATTTGGTGAACTATATACGTCGAAATTTTAACATTATGGAGTGACAAAAATCCAATCTAGTGGAACCAATATTGGTAGGGTTGCTATTTTTTATAACTGCTGGCTTTGGAGATCATCCCAGATTTTATTTACAGCCAACCTGTTTATTAATTATCTCAAAGGACGCACGGTTAGATCCAATTAATGTGTTTGGCTAACAGGTGGACCCAGGAACTTCAGGATGATGAAATCTTTCCACACTGGCCTTCAAGGAGGCTTGAATGCAGCTTTTCCGTCAGCTGCCACCTTCCCTCATTATGCCATCCAACAAGGGATTCCTTACAATGTTTATGGGTAATCTTTTCCTTTTAACACCTAATTCACATGCAATGAGGGCCGGTTCTCATACACTTTACGGAGAAGAGGCTCGTATGCTTCTACATACTCTACACAGATAGAAAAAGGGGCACGTGCAATGCATCTGCGTGAAGACATGCCTCTTACACTCCATGTGCATTCACTGTGCTCTCCATAGAAAGTGATACATGCCTGCATATGGCTGGATGCACACGAAGCATCCTTCATGAATAGCATGCATCCACGTGCACAACTATCATTATGGGACAACAAGCTTGAGGCATAAGACTGTAGCATCCTCGTCCGCCATAATTAAATGTAGCTCGAAATTGCATGGGGGCACGATGTAGGACTACGCATGAGTCATGCATGTGAAGCTCACTAATTGCGTCTTTTGTTGTACCAGATACCCTCCATACTCTCCCGACTACACCTACCCAGCGGTATGTGATCATAGTTTGTTCCAAATCTTCTTATAAGTAATTATAAAACGCAATGTATATTAATCATGGCTAATGAGTAATGGCTTTGATAACAGAACTATTACAATGTGTATGGAGGGACCCAATACCCGGCGGTATACGGAGGAGGGGCGACAGGGATGATGACAGGCACCGGCTCTTTCTACCCTTACTACCAGTTCGGCCATGGAGGCAATGGAAGCGCCGGTTACCCGGCTGGGCAGGGCTATGGGGCAGTGCAGTACCCACACATCTTTCAGTATTCAGCCCTGAACTCGACTTCACTCCCTCAACACTATGGCGGGCCTGTTTCTTTTGCACCAACTCCAGCAGTACCAGCAGGTTTCTTTCCCCGACCTCAACTTTTCTAAAGCTGCTATTCCATTCATTTGCCTTCTTTTTCTTTTGATTTTTTCTTTCTGGTTCGAGTTGTACGTATTCACTGATTGATACTAATGCGTATAACAGTGTCCTTTGCGTTACAACAGGCGTGACCATGGCGGCTCTCAGTGCTCCGGCTCTTCACGCACCGTCTCCTAGTTCCTTCAGGCTCATCCCAGCCCCCTTCAGTACTACTCCAGTTGCACCTGAACAGCCCTCGGCCTAACCATGGTTTTGGTCTTTGCTTCTATCTTGTTGAGTCTCTGACCCAAAAAAAACTCAAGGGTAGACACTGGAAGTCTTCCCTTGATTAGCCCAAGGAAGGGCTGAAATCCACTTCTAGATTTGGAGAGAGAGAGAGAGAGAGTTCCTCCAAATCTGGCTTAAATTGCTGTGTCTAGTTGTCAGTAGTGTAGTCTCATTCGTTAGGTAGTGTGAGTTGCATTCATTTTATTAGAATTGGTCTCTGGTGGCATGAAACACCACCTTAGTTTGTGGGGATTTTATTTTAAAACCACCAACCTTAGCCATTTGCATGAGCTAAGTTTTAGGTAATTAAACCCAAAAATGTGATTAACTTTTGGCCCATGGTGGGCAGAAACTAATACCACCCCTTTGTTTGACTTTTTTGGCATGCCAATATGTAAATCCAACGACTTACACTGCAAGTCCTGATCGTCCCAGCTCACATCAAGACCTCCATTTGAAAAAAGGAGGTAATTTGACCAAATATTAGGGCATGGATCTGTCCTACTACTAATGCCTATTCATGGTAACTCTGGACTGAATGTGAACCTTTAATACCTTGTTCAACCTCAATTGACCCTGTCCTGTCAAAACTAATTTCCTCTACCCAATCCATCTCTCTTTGGGCAAAGGGAGATGTTTCAACTAACTTCGTTTAATGTCCATGTACATTTATCTTGGCTTGACTTTGGAGAACTCAAGCCAGGTAGAGTAGCTTAAGAGGAAGCCAATTATGCTTGTTTTGTGGCATGAGGCCCTCAAAATCTTAAGAAACTCCATTTATGGTTTGGAGTTCAAGTCAGTGTTTAGGAAAATTTTCCCCATCTTAGGGTAAAAGAAGGTGTCTTTCTTCAAACCCGTGGAAGTAATTAAACCCTTGGGAAATGTTTTTGGCCTCTTGGGTTTATTACCTCTTCTTAGTTAAGAGTAGTCCTTTCTTTTTCAATGTTCAAACCATGGTTACGACCAGGTGCATGTTCATGCAGCTCATTCCTGCACACCATTTCCCCCTCCTCTGATCACATTCACAACCATTTCAAATGGTATGACTCCTATTAATTAAGAACTTTTTTTAATCAGTTTGTTATGTATTAGTAGTTGTTTGGGATGGTAACAAGTAGGCGTATCTACTATGGGACTGATTGATGTGACCCTTCATCCGTGTCGCATGATAATTTCAGTTCATGTAACTGATAATGTAGTTAGAACTTTGGCTGTGATTTCGTATAATCAGGCCTATATATATCTGCTTATTTACGTCTCTTTGTCTATTATTTTATATGCTATGCTTGCTGTGCAACGTGAATGTTGGCATGGTGCGGGTCTCTCACTGGTCCATCTATATCGTATGTTCCATCAGCCATATGGGGGGGGGGGGGGGGGGGGGGTCTCTCACTTTTCGGTCTTGACAGTACGACGGTTAAAGCAAGAACATGGAAAAATAAATGGAACCTCTTGTCGTGCCGTGGCTCAGGGCTGCATTCATAATGACCTCTAAAATGATCAGTTGCTTTCAATGGAAAAGAAGTACAAGCGCTGTTTTGGCCACTTTTGCTTTTCCGGATCTTCCGCGGCAGGAAAGCAACAAACCTCCGTGTGGAGCCTACTAGTAGCTAGCGAGAGTGCATAGCTCGTATAGAAACTTTATAGAAACTTAATCAACGCTACTCTGTGAATGGCATACATCATGCTCATTGCTCAAGATGATAAAAGGAGGTGCAACCTAACTACCGGATGGGTGGCAAAATGCAGGGATAACAATAATATTCATGCGTTGGTATGGTCTTTTTTCTTGATTAAACCATTAAGTAAGCACTAGCTAAAAGAAAGGCACACAAGATACAACGTTACAAGGAAAACCCTTCCCCAACCTAGAGCCAAGGATCCTCAACAAGGAGGAAAACACAAGACCAGTACCTAAGACCCAGTGACCTGCCTCCAAACCTCCCTAGCTCGTCGGGTAAGATGGAAGAAGTATGTGTTCAATGGATGAACAGTTAGTGCAGGAAATAAGTTTTCAATTGTATCCAATCTTATGTGGGAAAGAAATACCATCTTCACATTCAATGAGCATGTGATCTGTCCCCATTCCCCCGTGAATGGATGGTTTTTCGCATTGGCCTTGTAGTGCAGCCTTCCCACAGGTGGAAGCACATAAGAACTGAACTACTTGCGAAAAAGGGAAAATGTTTTGTGTTCTCGAATATATACGACTTCTTTACCTTTCTCCATATAATCCCAGTCGGAGGATGAAATTCCGAAGTCGATGTAAAAACTGAAACCTCATCCCAAGGTTATAACTTTCTTTTGGCAGAATATTGGAGAAATTTAACAGTGCAGTAGGAACACAATAGGGAGAGAACTAGTGGAGCAGGTTATCAAGAGGCCAATCCAGCCAATGGTGTGCTGATTTTACCTCTCCTTAGACTTGAAGAGGTATCGAGTTGGAGTTCAACCTGAGTCATCTTAGGTGTGTGCTTGTAACGATAATCAAACATTTTTTTATATATTTCATAATCAAACATTATTACCTCAATAACTTTCATATGCTTCACACTTAAAAACAGAATGTAGTCTGCTTATTTCCTTCGGTTTGAGCACCAAGGCCCACATTCATGTCTCACTTGGTTGTGGGCCTTTGGGCGTGTCGGGCCGGAGACTTCCACTCCCGGCCCAACCATGCACGATGCGTACGGTACGGATTAACCCACACCATACGTTTCGCCGATTTCCATATGAAAAATGCTCTTCTCCCGCTTTATTTTCACGGCCACCTCGCGTACCCTGGAAATATTGCCATATATCTCATTTCCTTCGACCACATTAGCACGTGAAGTTTGCCGTAAAAAAAAAGCGGGCGGAATAGCACTGGTCGTTTGCATATATGAATCTTGCATGTTAAGCAAAATAAAAGAGTGGGGGAGCAGGAAGCCGGAAGACGGATTCGTACAAGGGCTTTCTTCTATTTACAATTTAGTTTTTTCCGTCTTCACGTCCGGTGCTTGAAGAACCCACCCCCTATTTTCCTGCTGCTGCTCACTCCACTCCACTCGACTCGACTCTCACTCCCCCCATTCCCCCCACCGAAATCAGCCGCGATTCACAGCCAGCTTCTCGGCGTCGCTTCTCTCCGGCCACCGTCTCCGCCGCCTCAGGAGACCACCCCCGACTCAGACCTCCCGACTGCGCCCCCCTATTTCTTCGCCGGCTTCCGCATTTCCCGCGGAACTCATCTGCTGATCACACTCGCTAGTAAGCATATCTCTATCTGATCATCGTAATCTTCATTCTGATACAATACTGTTGGAAGAATCTTACCATTTCATGTATTGTGTGGATTGATTGGTATTTGGCCGTCTGTTTGTGCTATTTGTTGTAGATTTTTTGTTTCAATGTTGCTTTTTGCTGCTAAGATCAACCGATGTGTCATGTTATTCGCGATTCGTTATCTGTACTACACTGGCTTCCTTTCTGCTCGCCGTTGAGGTGCTTTTTTATGTGCGTTAAAACATACGGCAGAGACCGGAAGTTCTTCAGGAACCGTGTGTGGCTCTTGTGCTGTCTTGTTATATAGATGATTGTTAATCCTTTTCGTAATGCCTGTTGTTTGCTATCCGCTTCGTGGTATCCGCTCTTTTTCTATCGCTTCCTTTCTGGTTTTTTTTATGAAATTATTTTTCGTATTGTTATAGAAATGCGGAGTGGTTCCTTTCTTTTGCCATTGAAGTGCTCTTTTAGCGCGCTAAAGCTTAAGGCGAAGAGCGAAAGTTATTCAGGAACCGCGTGTTGTTGTTGTGCTGTCTTGTTATATAGATGATCATCTAGCATTTTTGTAATGTACGCTGTTGGCTATCTGCTTTGCGGCGGGCATCCGCTCTTTCTCTCTGCCTTCGCCTCCTTTTGTTTATTACTTTTTTTGGATGAAATTAGTTTTGTTATTGTTATAGGAGAGCAGAATGGCTCTTGTAGAAGGGATGTTATGCTGCTGTCCTTGTTCTCACGGCGAAATATCATAGCTCTGACTTGCTTTGTGAACATGTAAAGTCGATGATGCGTTTTAAATTCTTTTTTGTATGCACCTGTCCTTTCTTAAAGAATTAGTTAACATGGTTTCTTTTGATGTGCTTCCTCTGCTTTTTTATTGCTATTTTTGTTAAAGGTATAAGATGGTTTCTCTGATTCTATCCTTTCTTCAAGCTTTAAACAGTTTTGCGAAATTATTTCATGTTTATGCTTATGGGCGTTTTAGATATTTCATTCTTTTTTTCTTGTCCGAGTGATGCAGGAAGTCGTTTACAGTACTAAAATGAACTCAAAGAAAGCATCTGGCAAGGCCTCCTTGGCTGCGACAGGCTCTGGTTCATCGAAAATGGGCTCTCAAATTGATGAGATAAGTGGCAATGTTGCTAATCTATCGGTTGGATCTGGAGATGATGGTGAGTGGGAAGTTTTTGGGAAAAAAACCAAAAATAGATCCACCAACATTGCTGCACGACCTCGAGGGACTGGTCCTGCTAAGGCAGCAGGTTATCAGGAAATGCAGCAGCAGACAAATGTGAAGAGCAACAATTGGAATGCAAAACCTTCTGTCAACAATTGGCAATCACGGGGAGTAGACCCCAGGAGGCCTGCTGGAAGAGGAAATTCAAGTATAAAGCCCGTTCAGTCTTCTGGTAGAGGTTGGGAATCTGCATACATGGCCCCACCACCTGTTATAGCCCCACCTCTTCAAAATGGATGGCAGTGGGGAGTCAAAGCTGGCACTTCCAATTCAACAAACACTGGCCCTTCTGATGATGCAGAAGAAGATTCAGAGGCTGATACAAATGATAACCATCAGAAAGATGATTCCTCCGATGATGCACTTGATGATGATGATGATCTGTTGGATGAGGACTATGACTCAGATGTTAGCCAAAAGAGTCATGAAACTCGAAAGAAGATCAAATGGTTCAAAGCGTTTTTTGAAGCCTTAGAAAGTTTAACAGTTGAACAATTGAATGATCCGATAAGGCAGTGGCACTGCCCAGCTTGTCAGGATGGTCCTGGTGCTATTGACTGGTACAAAGGTCTCCAGCCTCTGATGACTCATGCCAAAACCAAAGGATCTACAAGGGTGAAGCTGCATCGAGAACTGGCAGAGCTGTTGGAAGAGGAGCTGCGTCTGCGGGGAACCTCTGTGATACCAGCTGGTGAAACATTTGGCAAATGGAAAGGCCTGCGGAACACAACAACTGACCGTGAGATAGTTTGGCCTCCAATGGTTGTTATCAGGAATACAATTCTTGAGAAAGATGATAATGACAAGGTATTCTTAACTTGTTTACTTTGGTTGTTGAGCTTTGTAGCATTTCAATTTCTTACACACGAGTTGCATGGAAGTATTAATGTCTTTTTAGGTTGAGATATTTTTTCTTTTTGTGGCTTGTGCAGAAATGTCTGTTGTGCTTACTTGTTTAAATTTAATCGTGTATCTTTGTTGTGTTCTGAGGATCAGCTATGTATTTTCCTTGCTCGTTTGGAGGGTAGAGTTGCAACCAGCTTTTAGATAGCTGAAAATCGAAAAATTATATGTATGGTTCTTTGCCTTGTGGTTGCTGTAAAACTATACTGGTGTGGCCACCTGTTGAAAATTACAAGGAAATACAACCATGTTGGCATCCTCAAGCTGATAGGAAAAGGTTTTAACATTTGGTGGAGGCAATTAGGATTTTGGAATCATGATCTGAGACAAGATCGGGCGGCATGTGTAGTATATAAGAAAGCAATGCATATATATCATCTCTTGTTTTTCGTTTTCTATATAATCTTTTTAACCTTACTATATGCTGAACTTTAACTGCAGTGGATTGGCATGGGCAATGAAGAGCTTCTTGATTATTTTGATTCATATACAGCAGTAAAGGCTCGCCATTCATATGGTCCACAAGGCCACCGTGGGAACAGTCTTCTGATATTTGAAGCTTCAGCAATTGGCTACTTGGAAGCTGAACGTCTTCACAAACATTTTGCAGAGCAAGGAACTGATAGGGATGCATGGGAGCATCGTAGAGTGCTGTTTCATCCTGGTGGTGGTGGCAAACGACAGCTATATGGATACCTGGCAACGAAAGAGGACTTGGACATTTTTAACCAACATTCTCATGGTATTTTTTTATTTTGAGATCACTGGAATATTATTTTGTCTTTTATCTGAGAATATGGCATGCAGTGAGGGTGACTACCTATTATAGCTTTTAAATTACTAATAATGACATGAACAAAAACATTAGTTGGTTGTACGATTTTTAGTATCTTCTTTACAATATGTCAGATGGCCGGAGTTGGTTTAGCAGATGAGAGTTTGGTGCCTCTACTGTCATGAAAGCGTGCATGTTCCTAAGTCATAATCGCTCTTTACTTAAATGCCTATGTATTAATTGATTTTGGTCAAATCGCTAAAGCTCCATATGTTTGATTTTCTTTCTTAATGTTAATCTTAAAAAGAACTTGTTGCTAATCAGCATGGAAGGCATAAAATCACATGTTGACCATGTTTTAAATATGATCAGGGCAACTTTATAACTTAACATAATCGCAAACAGTAAGTCAATATTCATGTAAAAAGAGCATGAAAAATTAGTATAGGTAGGGAAGAATTGTTGCTTTATATGATATATGATTTTTTCCTGCCAGCCTTAGCGAATGACTAATTGCCCTACCTGATGTCCAGAAATTGGTTGGGTTTTCTTCAAATTTGCATCATAGCCTTTATAGGATTCACTAATCCACAAGATGTTATTTATTTTGCTCTTCTCCTCTTTGTACAGTTCGGCATCTTCTGTTTTACTTTATGTGATGGTTTTGTGCATGATAGTCGTTACTAACTTTTGTACCTTTGTTTCGTGCTTTGCATCAGCACTGTCTCATCCAACGTATGCTTGGCATTGATTTTTTATTCCTATTGTGATTTACGGAGCACCACTATTTATGTTTTGCTTCTTTATTTACTTTTTAGCTATTGGCAAATGATCTGGATTACGTGATTGACCTTTTGAGGTAGTAATGGCTTAGTATTGATTAGTAATTCAATAGAATTCCTGTAGTCAACCCTTAAAGTTGGCTTGCATATGATGATTATGATGATGATGTAATGGTAGTTTTAGTCGTGTATAATGGTTGTAGTAGAAAGAGAGTGCAATTTTGTGTCCTCGATTTGACAATTCTTACACAACAGCATGGCTTAGTATTGATAACTAATGGTAGTTATCGTTATATAGATAACTAGGAGAGAGGATTAGAAATGAATATATTCGTGAGAGTCCAGGAGTAGCTCCTTTAGGGGATAAGCGGAGGGAATGTAGGTTGCGTTAGTATGGGCATATGCAAAGAAGACCATTACATGCCCATGTGAGAAGATTAGAAGGGATACATGTAAACGATGCTAAAAGAGGGAGAGGGGACCTAAGAGAACTTGGATGGAGGTAATAAAAAAGGATTTGACTTTACTATCTATTACAAAAGAGGTAGCCTAAAATAGGCCTGAATGAAGGAGTAAGATCCGTGTCGCCGACCCCAAATAGTTGGGAAAAGGCGCTACTTGATTATGATTATGATTTGACAATTCTTATATGATAGCTATCCTGATCGGTTAAATTATGATTGTGAAACTTTCGATCTTTGTCAAAAAAGGAAAATCAAAAATGAAATTTGAGATGAGGTCCTACCAAGAGATGGTAGTCATCCCAATGAGGCAAATGGGCGAGGAAAATCAGAAGTTGATATGGCTGAAAAATAAAGTTGCAAAACAACAGCGTCACTCAAAGGCTTTGGAGGAAACTGTCGGTGTTATGAGCAGTCAACTTCGCCTTGCAGATAAAAACACAAACCTTGCAAAAATGACGGTTAAGAAGCAACATGAGGAGTGCAAGGAAGAGGTATTGCTACCAGCTCATCTAAGATATTTTACTTTTATTTTGTATTATTGTTCACTTCTGTCTCTCATGCTGGCATATAATTCCTGTTTCAGATGGATTATATGGAGAGGTTTGTAGAGGAAAATTTTCCAAAACTAGACTTAGAAGAGAAAAAAAGCACTTTGGAAACATCCTTGCAAAACGAGCATGGAAGGGCTGAGCTTGCAAATTGTTTCTTGGGGGGCAGTGAAGAACACAAGCCACGGTAGCAAACTCTTTTTTCCTGAAACATGCAAATTAATAATGAAATGTTAATATGTTTGTTTCGGAGATTGTCTATTTTATGTTACTTCTGCTAGCAGTGATACGAAGTTCTTATTGATGGATCAAAGCGCATGATAGGTATATTCAAGCAATCATAAATAATAGGGAAATTTATATAATAGGGTATAAAAAAAAAATTTAAAAATAACACACTGTAGTAAATATTTGCAAAATAGGGTATCTGACAAGCCACGCGCGGGCGCTTGCGTGGCTTTTTTTTTAAAACCAAACCAAAAAGCGTCGGTTGAACCGACGCCTCTCGATTAAAAGAGAAAGGCGTCGGTTCAACCGACGCCTTCTACTGCCTTATGATTTTCCGTCCCATTTTAAATAGGCACTCACTTCAACGATACATATCTCTCTCATTTCTAACCCATTTTCGCCCATTTTTTTTTCACTCTTCCTTATTTTTAGTGCTCTTTCTAGTCATTATGATATCACAAAGATGTTGAGCCATCACATACCATTTATCGTAGTTTTTGTAGTATTTTTTTCGATAAATAGCATGCGATGGATCAACATCTTTGCGATATCATTATGACCAGAAAGACCACTAAAAATAAGGAAGAATGAAAAAAAAATGGGCGAAAATGGATGAAGAAGGAGAGAGATATGTATAATTGAAGTTTGTCCCACTAAAACAAATCTGTCCCATTTTAAAGGGGTGATAACTTTAATGATGCATATCTCTCTCATTCTTTATCTATTTTCGCCCATTTTTTTCATTCTTCCTTATTTTTAATGATCTTTCTGGTCATAATGATATTGCAAAGATGTTGATCCATCGCATGCTATTTATCGAAAAAAATACTACAAAAACTACGATAAATGGTATGTGATGGCTCAATATCTTTGTGATATCATAATGACTAGAAAGAGCACTAAAAATAAGAAAGAGTGAAAAAAAAATGGGTGAAAATGGGTTAGAAATGAGAGAGATATGTATCGTTGAAGTGAGTGCCTATTTAAAATGGGACGGAAAATCATAAGGCAGTAGAAGGCGTCGGTTGAACCGACGCCTTTGTTAACCGACGCCTTTCTCTTTTAACCGAGAGGCGTAGAAATGAGAGAGATATGTATCGTTGAAGTGAGTGCCTATTTAAAATGGGACGGAAAATCATAAGGCAGTAGAAGGCGTCGGTTGAACCGACGCCTTTGTTAACCGACGCCTTTCTCTTTTAACCGAACCGACGCCTTTTGGTTTGGTTTTAAAAAAAAAGCCACGCGGGCGCCTGTGTGGCTTGTCAGATACCCTATTTTGCAAATATTTACTACAGTGTGTTATTTTTTAAAAAAAAAAAATTTATACCCTATTATATAAATTTCCCTAAATAATATTGAAATTAAGTTTACACTAGAAATACTGATGTTGTTTCTTGATTTTCCATGAACTCGTCAACTAAGTGTAGCCTTTCTTTTTGGTAATGAACATGTCTTTTATGCTACTTGCACGGGTTGTATGAAAAATAAAGAGATAGAAATTTAATGCTGGAGGGACATGACTAAATATAGAAGGGAAACTAATTAACTTAATTTATATATTCTGGAAATCTGTAGCCGATTTATATGTATGCAGACTGAAAATGGATATGTGCAGCAACTAGTCTGGTTTATCCTGTAGATTGAACTCTATTATTTAAAAAGCAAGTCAGAATTTACCAACAATTGACATTATTAGTGCCACATTAATGCTGTGTATTTTTATCTTGCAGCCAAGATGAGGTCGAAAGATTCAGCCAAATGAAAGGAGTCAAGGAGTTTGAGGCGGAGAGGGAGAAGCTTCTGAAAAACCATGAAGAAAAGCTGTCTGAACTCAAAAGGAGGTTCCAAGAAGAAGTCATTGAATTAAAGAAAGAATTTGATCATGCTATGACTCAACTGATGGAGAAATATGCTCCTTAACTGGTGTAACTTCCGTTTAACTCTTGGGATACCTAATGCAAATTAGGTATATAGCAAAACAAAACGTGATAGATTGGAGAAAGGTGAAAGAAAACTGTGATGGTATGAAGGTTTCTCAGAGACATTTTTTGTTCAAAACAAAATCTTAAATGGCACTGATTTAGATCATTATGTTGTTAGCATATTTTATTAACCAAGGATGAAATATGATGATAGTGTGAACCTAGGCTGCGTTTGGCAGTGCTTTGCCAATGTCGTTGGGCAAAGTACTTGATAAAGGATTTCTTGAGAAGTTGAGACTTGCTTGGCCCCCTTTCAAGTATAAAAGAAAATGGGCTTAAAGGTCCTTTCGACCTTCACCCTCGTGACGAGGTTGGTTCTCGAAAGAAGGGAAGGGCTGATGGGATATATATATATATATATAACAACAATTAACCCGAGAGGGCCAAACATCCCCTAAAAACCAGCCCCAAGCCTTAAGCTGGTTGGACAATTTTGCTTCAATTGGGCTTTTGACCTTCTTTCCAAACGGAATGTTAGTACGAGTTTTCTGAAAATCTGTTCATAATTGCATTCTCCAGACCAGTTCATTTGAAAAAACAATAGGGACCATTTTTTAGGCGGTCAAATTGCTGTTTTGTTGAGTTTTTAATATTTGAGCCCAAAGATACCTCCTGTTTCTGATAGGCAAGATCTATCAAATTTGCATGTCTCCTAGGTTGCATATATGAGATGAGTTTACATGAGATCGTTCTCATATAAGGAGCATAAGGGCAATCTTTATTGCCGTTAGATTCCGATCGGAGAGTGGATATAAAATTAGTGGGTAGGTGAGTGTGTCACATCAAAGAGTGGGTGAGATTATTATGATATTTGTAGTCGTCAGATCAAGATCCAACGGCTACGATTCAAAGTGGCCTCATATAAGCAATATGAGAGCTATCTCATTTAAACTTTTCACTATTACTATACTGCATTCTTTATAGTTCTTATTATAGCCAAATGTGTTCGTAAGCTTTACAATGTTTTTATACACACAATAAACATAAAACAGAATATATCATCTCATATTTCGAAATTGGGGAGATCATCCCCAACGGCAATATGACATTCCATGATGAGTACAAGTTTTGCCAATAGTAACCGAACCTCCAGCATCCCTCCAACAGTGAGTTTTGGACATAAGTTCAATCCATGGAGTAAACGAAATAGATTTAATGAGATGTGATGGTACCTGGGAATAATTTAATAAACCTTTTCAATTTTAATGAAGGGGCACCCAAGTCACATGGCTAAAAATTACCAACGTTTTTACATTTTTGTTGCTCCCCCCAGCAATTACATCACCTGCAATTTTCCATCATAATCAAATTCAGCGAATCAGATCTTTTCTCTCCCCTAACAATTAAAATATCAAATGTATATTTAACAAGCGGGTTTAATAGCGTATAAGGCATAATTGGAGACAGACATTCTACCTAAAGACGGCCGCTTTTCATGTGGCAGCAGGCAAGTGAAAGCATCATATTGAATCCACAAAAAGGTGAGTCAGAAATGGTGAAAAACTAAATAATGCCATAAAATTTTTGCCGCATGGCAGACATGGCAATATACAAAGGTTAAGGCCAAAAATATATCCAACTACGAATAACAAGGGGCAAAAAAGTAGGTTCAAACCAACGGACGCCACCAGATAATTATCTTTACAGGAACCTACAGCTAATTCAACGAGCTGTATAGAACAGATCAGTTCGTTTTCTTCTCTTCCGGCGATGCAGTTGTCGTGGACACAATAGAATCAGTGGTGGTATTATCCTCATCCTCCCCACCAAAACCATATTCATTTACCCGCTTACGATCAACTGGATAAATCCATCTCTGGTAAATGTAAATTAGGAAAATCACATCTGCATTTTGAAATAAAGCAGGAGGCCAATTATATACAAACAGATAAAGGAAACGCCTTAAAACCTAAACATAAAACAAAACATTGTAATACTACTAACCATCTCGGAAAACAGATAAGCGGTGTAGAATGGGCATTTTGATGACAAAAGCAAATAGGTCATCCACAATTGTATTGAGAAACTTGTAGGTCATTTGTCTCCAGGGCAGATGAGCAACTGACTTCAGCTTGTAGTTTATAAATAGTTGAGGGCACATCATAATAAAACCTACAGAAACATAATCACCAAAGTAACCAACCTTCAGCTTTCTGGAATTGAATGACATTCTTTTCTTCTATTTACTGCCCACTATAGCAGTAGCTTTCAATGTCCATAATGGTTTTCTTTCTCCCTACTGAATATACTCGATGCGTACATGTTGAAATAAAGATGCAATAATTACTCTTGAGATAAAGTCAAGTTTACACTTTCAATGTTAAAGATATGCCTTTTGTTGCAGTGCCCAAGTCTCAAAATCTTAATCTCCATTGTCAAATCTCATAGATCAAGGGCATTCACAGAAGCAACAAGTTGCACCAAAGACCTGGGCCCAATTAGAAGAGAATCTATGCTAAGGTTTCCATGATGGACTGGTTGTATGCGAGAAAAGAAGCTAGACTAGCAGCATAAATTCAGGCTAGTAACATCAATGGAGGTAAGGCCTTAAGAGTAAGCATATAGTGTGAGGAGGACGGGCACCTCCAAGCTAAGGTTAAAAGAAAATTCTATATGATAGAGGTAAGGCCTTCTGCACTCTCTAGAGCATGGTGTTGGGCTGAAAAGAAAAACCGCATGGATAAGTTGAATTCAGCTTAAATGCAAATGCTAAGAAAGATGTGTGGCATAACTATGAGAGACCTGATAAAATCTTAAGGATAGCACCTTAAGGGAGAAGCTTAAGGAGACTAGGTTGTGTTGGCAAGCATATACAAAAAAGATCAACTGCTGCACTGATAAGAAGGTTAAAAAGGTTTCAAGTTGAAGAGGCTACAAGTCGGAGAGGAAAACATAAGAGTACATGGACGGAGTTAATAAGAAAAGATATGGCTATGGCTATGCCATGCCTTCCAAAAGTGTTGCCATAAAACAGGTAAGAGCGGAGGTACAAGACTATAAAATAGGCGAAGAGTGGATGTTCCTGTTGCCAACCCCAAGTTGGTGGTAGAGGGTACTTCCTGATTATGATTGTCATGATTTTTATCACTTAAAAGCCTACACAACTCATAATATATATAGGAAAAGTTTAAATGAGATCGCTCTCATTTGGCTTATATGAGGCTTAGTTTAAGTCATGGCCGTTGGACCTTGACCTGATGGCTACAAGGGTGAGTGATGGGTCACACTCAACTACCGACCGGTTTACATGAGATCATTCTCATATAAGAAGCATGAGAACAGTCTTTTGGATCGTTGGATTCCGATCCGACGATGGGTATCAAATCAGTGGTTAGGTGAGTGTGACCCATCACTCACCCTTGTAGCCATCAGGTCAAGATCCAACGGCTATGTCTTAAACTAGCCTCATATAAGCAAAATGAAAGCGATCTCATTTATATTTATATTTATATTTATATTTATATTTATATATATATATATATATAATCATAATCAAGTAGCGCCTTTTCCCAACATTCAAGGATGCGAAATAAAGACGAAAAATATTTTCTTTGTAAACATGAAAACTTACCAAACATGTAAACACAACTGGTCAGAGAAGAAAGGATCCAAGAGTACCAACTCTTATGGCGCTCATACATGAGGGTATAGATGGAAGAGCATGCCACAAGGAAGAAAACCACATAAGATAGGTACTTCATGGCAAGATCATCGTACTCCTTCGTTTTGTTTTTCGCATATGACTCGCGATCTCGGAATCTCAACATTGGGATCTTTCCACTCCGGTCAAGCTGAAAAATAGTTAAGAGAATAATATATTCATTTCAGTTCAACGCTTGCAGTGCATTTTTCAATTCTATAGTGGATAATTAAAATACATCACGCAAATGAACTACAGCTAGACTTGAAGACAAAGAAGTGAAAAACTTGGACTAGAAATCTAGCAAACAAGATCCAAAAAAGCTATACCTATTTTTTTTTAAACTAATCTACTACAAGCGGACACCTGAACAGAATTATATTAGGTAGTACATAGAGTTCTCACTAGTGAAGTGAGTCTAGTCCAAGTTGCAAATGAGTCTAATCCTATATAAATTCTGTGTGGCCAGTCTTGGGAAATTACGTTTTCTTTAGATATTTCCTTCCCAAGACTGGCCACACAGAATTTATATAGGACTAGACTCACTCTATGTACTAGACTCACTTGCAAATGAAGAAAACTCACATAGATCTTAAAATAATATAATCAAAATTCCACCTTCTTTGTTACTTTAGAATAGAAGGAAATATCTAAAAAAAACGTAATTTCCCAAGACTGGCTGATAGCGGACAGATCGTGGAGGAGGAGGAGCGGAGGGGATGGCGGGATAAATAGGATAGTGGATTGAGGGATATGGAGGCCGGTAGGCCATCTTCTGGAATCACCACCAGAAGGGCTGCCGGGATCACCGCCAGACAGCAACCACCGGATTCGTCACCGGGGCTTGTTGGCTTCGGCACCAACGAACATCTCCGTCAACAGAGAAAAACAAGGTATTTTCTTTTCTTCAAATCATCGACTACTTTTTCATTCATCTTCGTGCCTTTAAATAGGCTTACAATATATTTCTAAAAAGGAAAGTTACAATCCAATCAAAATCCTATCTTAAAAAGAAAACGGGATAAAAATCTTTTCCTAAATAAAGTAATATACCTAAACTAGAACTTAATTAGAATAATCTGATTATAATAGAATCCTACTAAAATAGGAAATTACTATAGATATCCGCATCACTGGCCACACAGAATTTATATAGGCAGTATATGTATTTCCTGGCAGGGAAATTTGTGTCCAAGAGAACAGCCAGTAGCCTACAATAGACCCTTCACAAATTACAAGGACTGCAACAACTCCCTTATACACAGATCGACACCGAAAATTATATTTCAGTAATTCCATTAATCAAAAGATTCAGCACACCCGTACATAATAAAAGAAATACCTCTATATGCATTGCTTTACCAATCTTCCAGAACTCAATGCAACAACCAATGCCAGAGCTAGCCAGGATCATCCACGAGGTGTCATTATCAAGTAAATAGAGGAAGACAATCAGCTGACTAATAAAACTTACAACAACTGATTTTGCAGAAAGTCCTTCCATAGACTTATTTTTATTCCAAAATTGAATATCTGTACACATTAAAAAACAATAAGGTGTAATCACAGCCATCAAAATACAATTATATAAAACCATTAATCAACAATTACATACCATTCTTAAAAGCCAGGAAATCAAAGACAGAATGAAGCATCGAGACTGCAACAGTTATCATCAACAAATAGGGATTTCCTTCTAAAAATACCCTCTGAAATAAGAAGAAATAAAATTAGTATTCCATAAAAAAATCGCAAGGACAAAATTAAGCAGATTAAATAAAAGGTCCAAGACCCTCAAAATAAGAATAATAAGTCACAGCTGACAGCAAAACTCAAAAAAGGATGACAAGTGCAGGACTTCATTCTCTAGAAGACAGAGGTACGAGACATCAATGAAATCAATTTTTATATCAGGCTTCTGTTATAGCCATTTGCATCACTGTCTTTCAGCCACAAAACAGTTCAATTAATAAAATAAAATGCTAATACCAGGCAAAGCTTGTGCCGCTCACAGAACACTCGCATTGACGGTGAGGACCCCATCCCTGGGCCAACATTGGGATTGTGCCATCAATGCAGGTATGCTCAGAAGGACACAGGTTGCAAGCGATCATAGAGTACTCATAATTTAATGGTAGACCTCAAAACACAAGTCATGTGAATACATTTGACTCGAGAAGTCAGCATCTAGAAGTGTTATATACTCAATTGTGGTTTCATACACTCAAGTGGGGCATACACTTCCAAACAAACAATTGCCTCTAAACCAATCACTGATGAACATCTTGTTGACAGGCTAAGCCCTATTTTATCAAGACTGCTAAATCATAATTTCTCTATATAAACCTACGACAATATGGATATATTATACATGACAAGAATCACAGTACCTTAAGTTCATCAGCTTCGCCTTCAAGCATACTGCCATAATTTTTGTGAATTTGGAAAGATTGATCAATCTGAACGAAAAGTTGCCACTTAGTCATGCTGATGAGACCCAGCTCCAAATGAAGAGGCAATTCAGTCACAGACTCATTCAGTGGGATCAACTTATCCCTTAATAGCCAGAACTCATTAAAGAAAATTGTTGGGTAATAGCCCTGTGCCTTCATATCAAGATTCAAATCTGGACTTTTAGATTAAGGAAATTCAATGCATTAGCATTAACTATTGCCAAAATTTTCTCAAAATATGTTACGGAGACAACACTTCATGAGAGAGAGAGAGAGAGAGAATCAATTGCATTGACTAAACTCATAATCAGGGCATCTTGGATCTTTGTGCGATCTCAAGTAGCCAAATATATAAGACCTCCAAGAAAATGGAATCTTCAGACACCACATGAATCATAATTATTTCACGAACTCGCCATAGAGTGCAAATTGAGCATTTTGATATTTAGCACTAACATCAAACACAATGTAAAAATTATGTGCCACTTGAATGTATAGGACCGTTGGTCAGGAAAAAAGGGTCTGGTGGCATTTGAAAAAAAATGCTACTTCACCGGAGCTGCACAATGCACGACTTCTGCACTATGTGCACAGGGGTGTTAGCTTGCGCACCCATCTCTCTCCCTCCCCCTCTCTCTCTATTGATATATTTATCTACATATAATTACATAGATATTATTGGGATAAAAAATATATTACCAATACAATAATTACAGTTTCCATGTTACAAACGGTTCAAACAACATATTATGTAACAGAGGAATTGGATAGGACTGGGCCACCATCTTTTCCTTTAGAATTTATCTCACCAATTTGGTGAAACAGGAGTCTTGTTGAGATCTTGGCAAAGAAGAATTCCTTGCTCATAATTGCACTAAAATATTGTCGGACAAAACAATATTTTTCTGCATAATGTCGTATTCTTCACCACATCAAAATGACCATGACATTCTGATAACCAATTTGAGAAATTTCATGTTTTTGTCATTAATCACAATGAGCATAAAACATATTATACGTCAAACTCAACTTTGGTCGGCAACGATTTCATGTTTTCTTCAGTTTAGTGCATTTAACATTACAAATTTCAAATAACAGAGTACTAGAGAAGGTTATGTGATATTTACGACTTCTATACTCCTCCATTCAAGAAAGCCTGTCTGCATTTAAAAATGAGTGAAATTTATTGGATTCTAAAGCCCGTACAAAAAACCACAATTATCCCTCCTTCCGTATTTTTGGTTATGAGGGATAGCCATGTAATGAAGGAACCGTGTTTTTTTTAAAATGCAGACAGGCTTCATTGGACGGAGGGAGTAATTAGTTTTCCAATTTTTAAGAAAGTATCAGAACAAAATATAGATCAAGGATACATCCAGCAATATTTGGCGGGAGTGCATTATGTGGATACCTGTGTAAAATAGATGATGCACAATTTCCTTCATCAACGAAAAAAAATCACCGATGCACCAAATTAACAAGCACATAAACGTGAACAGTACTTTTTAAAGCAAGTATCATAAGCAAGAGCGACTTGGAGTCAGCAGTCTGCAACTTGCAAACACTATCTAATTGCAAATACACAAGCACACGTTGTTGAAGAAAAAGAGATGCAACAATACCTTGTAAAATCATCAACTAGATTAATTGTAATATTAGGTTTCCAATAGGATATCCATTCAACTGGACCCTCAGCTTTAGCTTCAACTTCAGTTTCTTCAATCACCTGCAATACCAAATTAAAATATTTTTCAGAAGTGATCAAAGAATCAAAGTGATTGAAAGATTCAGCAAAGTGTAAAGCCAGTATGCCTAGAAAAGCTTAGAAGCATTCGTATTTTTAAAATAAACAATAAAAGAAAAAAAGAGAGAAGAGCTTGGATGAACCTAACAAAAGCAAGTAAACTACCCAATGTGTGCATGGTATTCTTACGCATATTACAATCTGTTGCAGAGCAAGAAAAAGTAAATCGAAGAAAAATATGTTCTCAGATGAGCTAGCAATAACAGCAATGAGGTTAAATGCTTCTTTTGGCAAAAGCTGGCAACAGGAAGAACATCTACCTGAAAAGCATAAGCAATCTAAAATCAAGCTTACATCAGGGTTGTTGCATTTTCGCCCAAACATAATTGTATTGAAAATATAATCCTTGTCACTGTACGACCAGTACCAGGTAGCTGATGTAATGCAGATGATCATCAAGATGATGAGGATTAGCCTATATGACTTTGCTTATATGTGTGTGTATATAAGATGTATATTTTAATTTGACATCTAAATAAGCATAAATCATGCTTTTATAAACTAACAAACTAGATGTATTGTCCCAATTTTGCATTTAAAGCAGTGACCAAAGCAACATATATCCTGCAGTTATCATCTCAAAAAGCGCCAGTATCAATTGCATGGAAAC
This sequence comes from Houttuynia cordata, assembly GCA_039654745.1. NCBI lineage: Eukaryota > Viridiplantae > Streptophyta > Magnoliopsida > Piperales > Saururaceae > Houttuynia > Houttuynia cordata. The sequence goes on from CM077504.1 coordinate 28,484,508, forward strand.
GGTTCTATGATGAAGATAATCACAGCAAATCTTCATCAACTCTATCCTTAAAACCTTGCCAGTACGTTCCTGCATTGATTTTGTACTACCATCTCAATTATAGGAAACAAACAATCCTTGATGCAAAATCCACATCACCAAATCCACAGAGTTGGCACAAGGCCCAACATATCAGAGAGGTTACATATTATATGCCAATAATGTGTAAAAAAACCAGCAGCACCTCAACAATTTTGATAGTCTCAACAACAAAAAAAAGTTTATCTTAAAAGTGACAAAAACAACAATCAAACAATAATTGCAAAAAAATGGTATAAAATCAGACCTCCTTCACTTGCTCATTATTTTCCGACTCTTTCGAGTTTCCTAACAAACTCCGCCTTTTATCTGCTTTTGACTTAGGATAATATGCAACAACAGCTGAAAGAATGAAAATCAGTTAAACAATGAACTGTTGTTTGAATCCACTGTTTTTACTGTTTAGTAGCCACATCATTTTCCAATCATGGGGTAGGATAAGAAAATCATAACCAGACTCGCTGAATACTTACGGTAGGTCCTTCCAAATGCTGAGAATGGTCTATATTCAGGATCACTGGGGTCAGGAGGATAACCCGAACGAGCAAAGAAAATATGAGCATAAAGGGTTCCATTGTGCTTAACAGCCTACAAAATGAAAATCAGCAATCACATTTTTAGTCTACTAACAGATTGAAAATTTAAATTAAGAGATTATGGTTCTCCTGGTAATACCTCTGAGGGATAATATGTTAGAGAAAGAGATCTAGAACCATCAGGCCCCCAGACTGCATATGGAATGTTCGTCTCATGCCATACTAAGGCAGCTTCATTACCAAAGTCATTGAACTTTTCAAATTCAGATAGATAAACCCACATGTCCTGTAAAAAGATCAATAAACCGATAAAATCATTGTCCATGTCAACATAAGTAATGGGCTACCATACGACTATAAGTATGATATAGAGTATGCACTTAAAAAGTCATCTGAACAGTAGAAGCTAAACAATAGTCAACAGGAACAAATCAGAATAAACCAAAAACAGAGTCGAAGTTATGATTTCACAATTAACAAAGGTTGACTAAATCATGGCAGTCAGCTATCGCAGATATCGTTGAATGAAAGGTAATAATAACATCTGAAAATCTCGTCCAGGTCTTAATCCTGATGCATATCTATATTGGTTCACAAAAAATATGCTAAATTACCGCAATTCCTCGGATATTTTAAATCTTCAAAAGCTAAGAATTCAGCTAAAAGTTCAAGTTAAACAACTCGACATCAATTCCGTTCTTCTTGAACAAGCAAGGTATCCGACTTAATACCCTATCGAGCACTCAGTTATCAGACAGCGCTGGAGAAAAGAAAACAAATTACCAAACTCAGACCGTAATTAACTACAGAAAGCATACTAAATCAACGCGACCGCATTGGCAATAAGTTATTCGAGAGAACTCGAACATGTACAAACGCAAACGAGACATATCAGACTAAATGAAGATTCTAATTGTCAGATTAAGCCCTAGTTCAATCAAACGAAAGAGTGTTCAATCGCGCGAAAACAGACCAGAGGTTCGCCCTTTTGGAAGAGGTTGGAGATCTGAAGAGAAGGCTCGGAGGGCTTCTTGGGAGAGAAGAACTTCATGGCGAAGTACCAAATCACCGCCATCCGTATGATCCCGGCCAAGCCCTGCCCCATCCCCTGCTGCTGCCTCTGCTGCTGCGGCTGCGCCGCCGCCTGAACGGCCGCGGGATCCGCCATCGCACCTACTCCGCCGCGAAAGGAGGGATCAGAATGAGATGCAAAACAGAGAAACTTCGGAAGCTCCCGCCCGCCCGAATAAGGGCGACGTGGGAATTGGATGGGATGCCCCAAGTGTCCCACTTGCGCACGATGATTAGAATCTACTAGTTGCACATGATGAGCTCGCCGCACGCGCGCGACGACACGACCACGATGCCTACGTGTTAACATGGAGTTACGATGCTTCTCGCGTGGGGTGGCGCGCGTAGAGGGAGCAAAGGGAAGTCGAGCGTATGTAGCCGCTCGCTCTTTTCTGGTAAAGATGACGTGTTTGGGATGATATGGACCGTCCAGCACGTAATTAGTATTAGGGGATTAATGGGGACCTTTCTTGAGGTTTATTCCTACTTGTCTGGGAATTTTATTTTTGCTAATAGGAATTTCGAAGTTAATCGGTCGTGATACAGTGCAATTCTGCTAATGTGTAGGGAAAGCTGTACCACTGCAACCATGAGTCGCGCGCAGTTTTATTTGTTCTTTGTGCGATGCACGAATTCACGAAGAAAAGCATGTGGATTTGGGTAGTCTTTGTAATAACGTTAAGAGAGCCTGTCGGAGCTAACTGCTTTATGGTTTTTGCTAAAGAAGATGGATTTTTAGATATACTCCTCCTTCGTTCAAAAGTAGATAGAGGATTTGAAAATTGTGGTTAGTGTTATTAACACTAATCAGGTTTTTTAAATCCTCTCTCTATATTTGAACGGAGGATGTATGAAATTGTTGGGCAGAATGGGTACCTACATTCAGTGGCGGACTCAGGATTTTTAGATACGGAGGTCAGGTCGTTTTAAGATGGGATCATGTGATCGAATTAAGCCTAACTTCTAGCACTTTGACCCACTTTAAATGTCCCACCATCTGACCCCATGCTTTACACGTAGGTCCGCCCCTGCCTACATTATCCCTTTTATCTCCATGGTTCATTGTCTCTATAGAGGCGGCAAAGGCCCTGGAGGCGAAGGAGGCTACGAAGATGGTGGGAGTGAGGGTCAGTGGGTTGGTCGAATGAAAAAGGCAGGAAGGGTAGCATCGTCCGTAAACATACCCTGTCACATGTATGGAGGTTTCCACGTGTGAAGTACCGTTTCTAAAAATACACGTTGCAGCATGCAGGGGGGTATTTCCAATAACTCTGTATTTCCAATTCCGAAAAAAAAAACCTCGAAAAAAAATCCCAAACTTCAGTATTTCGACCAAAATTGCCGAAAGTTCACTTTTTGGCATGTCGATAGCTGGCCCAAGTCTGAACTTCGGAATTATTGGTAGAAACGCTAAACTTTTAGAATTCGGTAAGATTGACCTGAACTAGAGTAAAGCACTTCGATGAATGGTTTCTCCATGAAGCTAAATCTCATGCCTCTCACTGGCGTTCCCTCCGCCTCCTCTAGTCTCCTCTTGCACAACAGGTTCTGGCATTAGAGGAGGAAAGGAAATAATTGTCTGACATCAAAAGCACCTACGTACTCTTACGGATATCTAACCAAAATTTATAGGAAAATGTCAAGGAAATCTTCTAGGGGTCAAGAAATTACATTTGTATAGTGAGGCAAAACCCAAAAGATAAGCGCAATGTGATTGGAAATCCGGTGGAAGTGGCTATTAAGAAGGAAGTATACATGAACTAGTGTGATATAGTAAAGAAGAAATATTTAAAAACATCTACTCCCTCAACACTTTTAATTGAAACAATTGATAAAAATGTGCATACCAAAATTAGATGATACCATTCCCTAATTATTCTCCGACCGGGTGGCCATAGATGGCTATAATGGCCGTTAAGTAACAACCCTAGGTCAAGGCAATGAAAGGTGAATCACTTGCTAAGAAAGCCTAGGCTTTTACTATGCACCCCGCATTTAATCAATAATTATGTAATGCTCTCAATTAAAAGTGACCAGATGTAATATTACAAATGAAGACATTTGTTTGCACGGGCCTCCCATCTTGGTGCACTTTGCAGCTAGAAAAGGACCTGTAATTAACAGCATGTATTTCCGGGCATAGTTGTCTACTCAAGTTAAGCATATCAAAAGATAAGCTTGTATCAAAGAAATTATTGAAAGCGTGATCAAGGAACGATTGGTTTGGTGTTCAATTTGAGGATAAGTCATCCATTAATGGTGGGGCCATTTCTATGAGGCTGGTCGCTTTGGAGAAGCTTATTGCTCATTGTAAGATACCTGTGGAACTTGTTGGTATAAAATAACTAAGTTTCACATCAGCTTGAGCAGTTAGGAAACACAAATCTTTATTTATTTATTATATATTCTAACATCCTCACTCACGTATAAGCAACCACCAAGCATGACCCGTATAACATAATGGGGTATAAACGACTCCAATAATACTAGAACCCAAGACCTTCTATAACTTTGTGCTTTAATACCATGTAAGATAAAGCTGATAGGAATCAGAAATCTTTATTCATGTATTGGAGCCTTTGCATAACATCTGTAACAATTAGCAAACAACAAATATTTTTTCTTTTTCCTTGTACTATCTAATAAATGAAAATGCACATTTATATTTGTCACCCCTGCATTTGAAGCTATTAAGGACACCTACTTATATTTAATTCATTGACATAAAACCATAAAAATTGAAAGAAAAGTGGTGATAAATGGAGCATGCATACTGACAGAAGAAACCAAAGAGCCTACTATTGACAGGATTGGTCAAACTCTTCCCCAATACGTAATAATCAACAAAAGCCTAACCAACCAATAAGATCTTCACCAAAATAGAACCATTGAAACACTAGATCCAAAACAACAAATCTCATACTCAACCACCACAGGTGATCTTCACACACGATCAACAAAGCTCAACCACGTGATAGGGTATTCATAAGTGGCGCCATCAAAACACCATATCCATGATAGTAAAACCTTGAAACCAAATTATAACGCAGAGCCGAAAAATGTTACAACAGTTCTCTAATTGGGAGAAGGAGAGACAACATAAAATGCTACAGTAGATGACCGTTGGGGTAAACCAAATCGAGCAGTTTGGTCTAGGGTTGGGAAAATACTGCTAGACTCCATCACCCGTCTCGACCCAAACCTATTGCAAAATAGGGTTGAATTGGAAATTTTTACCCAATTTAAAATTAGGTTGGGTAGAGTAATTACATGCACAACCCCAACCCGATTTATCTATTATAATATGCTTTTAATATTGAATTATTTTATTTTATTTTTTTCAAAAAAATTTAGATTACCTCATTTATATTCAAATTTTGTCAAATAAAAGTCAATTTTTATTTTTTAAATATTAGATTTGTAAAAAAACCAGAAGTGTGGAAAAAATAAGGCAAAAAAAAAGAAAATAAAAAAGTAGAGTAACCCGATTACTCGACCCGACCCAAATAGTAGTAGGTTTGGCATCTTCAACCCTATTCATTAATGGGGTTGGATCATGACCTGACCCGATTTCATGTAGGGTAAAGGTCGACCCAACCCTATTTTAGACCCGATTCTCAGCCCTAGTTTGGTCGCAGGCTATGAGGGTAAATGGACTACGAACTACTCCCTCTGTTCCTAAATACTATGTACATTTTGAAAAGTCAATCTTTTCATTAGGTAGTGGAGCCCACAAAGTGCGGTCTCACCCAATGAAGCCCCTTCTCCCTTGGCTTCCCCCATTCCGTACAGTATGTCGTAGACAACCTTTTAGACTATTATGCTTTCTCTTCGACGCCGATGAAGACTTTTCCGGCACCGGCCATTTCATACCTCCCACAACCAAGTCGTCACCTGATGGAGCTTGCTGACTCTTGGACGAGAGGGATATCCTAATACGTGAGAAACTCCCGCCGAATTTTGAGCGAGATTCGCGTGCTGTGCTTGACGCCGTTATATGTATCTCTCCCTCACTTCGATTATAGGGTGAATTGCTTCTGGATTTTGAGTCCTTTGTAATTGTTCACAAAATTGAATTTTTTTGTGTGTTCGTTCTGGTTTGGTTGAGACATCTAGTGGAATTTTTAATTTGTCTTTTTGGTGTTTGAAGCTTCTTCTCCTCCATTATTAAGCCCTTTGTTCAGTGCATCAGCATATGCTTCTGGCGACCCAAGAGGTACAAGTATACAACTGGGAATGTAGATAATTTTCAGCAAAGGAGCCAACTTGAAAGCCAATAGGTCCATGACTTGCTCTCAAACTATCGACCCCTGTTATGGGTGAAGCAAGTTGTCGCACTATGAGAATTGAGGTGAGACTTGCTGTTATGGGTGAAGCAAGTTGTTCCTCGAGTCGTTTGTCATCACCCAAAATGACTCTGCCTCCTCGGATATCTTCGACTCCCAATCCTTGTCTTCCTGAAATCTCCGTCCAGGTTACTCCACCTCTTCTGGTACTGTACCGTACCAAGTTGACACCACCGCCAACAGTAAGACGAGACCAAGGCCCACTTGGGCTCGAGCCCCTTACCCGTTGCCCACCGCCGAGGACGGTGTGCACTCCACGCCAGACCTGGCTCTCGGCGACCTTCTTGCCTTGGATGAGTACTAGGATCTCCTACCAAGTCCATCGCTGGAGGCGTGGTGGGCACTTGCCTCCTTCCGCCACTGCCGCCACCACGTCGCCATTTGAGGCATCATCGGTGGGGTCGGGCTCCATGGCCATTAATTGGAGGACGAGAACGAGGTTTTGGTAAAGGGGTGACGCAAGGTTTTTGAACGGATGGGGGTATCTCATAAGAAGCTAATTAGACGCAATTAGTATAGTATATGAGGTACCAAAACAATGCACTTTTTTTATTTATATATCTTCGAAAGCACTTTTCATTGACATTGTAGCATTTGGAACTAAATTGATCATTAATTTTGTTCAATCTCATTATTATTCTCAAAGACAAAGGGAATTACATGGCATCTGTTCAGTAAACTTATGAGTTTTTTTTAATTTAAAACTTTTGAGGTTGGTCATCCCAAAACCAGAAAAAACTAAAGAGGGTGCTATGAAGGGGTCAAATTTGTAATCAACATGTTATATAGGCGGTTATTAGTGAAGTTATAAAAAACAAGCGGCTGTATGTTAATAGATCCCAAATATGGGCTGTGTACATAAAGTACGTGGCCCATCAAAACAGGGTGCAGGCCAAGCCCAGTACAAGGGGAGCAGTCGTCAGCGTACGTGGCTGATGCGTCGTTGCCCGCTAAAGAGGAGCCCAGAGCCCCCTCATTGGCTCCTCTAAAAGGGCCGAGACAGCGATGCCGGGCAGTACGGCGTCAAAGGATGATTCCGTCATTTCACCCTCACTGAAACGTCGCTGTCAATGTCTGATGCCCATGGATCGGAATCCTCGGGCGGCCTTGGCTTGGGCATTTCCTCCAGTTTTTTAAATTACTGGGGGTATTATGGGAAAAGGAACAGAAAAATTTATGCCATTGCGCGCGGATGGGGAGCTTGTGGGGAAATTCCGGGGCAAGCCCCCCACAATGAGGGGACCACGAGAGGCGACTAACGTGCGCCGCTAGTGCGCACGCCTTACAACCCACCGCACGCGCGTGCGCGTCAACGCGAGCCAGCCGTGAGCGTACGTCACATCACTCGTCGTAGACCAACGCCGTAGGGGCCGTGTGGGAAATCGAAGCAGTAGGGAAAGGAAAATCCGGGACAATGCGATATTCGGTCTCTGTGGAAGCTGAGAAGGGGGGCAGCAAGGTGGGGGAGCAGTGCTGACAGCCATTTCTCGTGTTCCTTGAATCTCGATTCCAGCTTCCGTCCCAATCGCTACGGCGATCCGGCGGCGATTTCTGCTGAGGACTTTGGTTGGTTTCACGGAGATTCTTCTGGTTGGTTCGATTGGATCGTGTTATTCGGAATTGGTGCAGTTTGAGCTGTTTGGCTTCGGGTTGTTGGGTTTTCATAGGAGGAGTGAGCGCGGGCTTGGTTTCTGCTTTGGGCGATCGATTGAGTGTGGTGTTGACGCCACCAGTTCACTTCTGTGAATAGAGTAGGTTTTGAGGTGTGCTGAATCTGAGTTGTTTTGGGAGAAGGTGAGGGGGTTTTCGAGTTACAAAGTTTGCAGCTGCTTGTTCAGTAGGTGTAAGTTGAGGCGGACCGGATCGAGGGAGACTTGCGGCGCGGCGCGGCGCGCAGGGTGAAGTTGTAGCCCGTAGGTGTGCAACTGATAGAGAAAGAATTGTGTTTTTTGGTGGGGAAATTGGTTGTTTTGAGATGGTCGGCTGAATTTGGGGTTTCGGTAAGTGTTCTCTTAGTAGAAAGCTTAAATCTTTTTATCACCTGCGAGACTGATTGTGAATATGAACATAATGTTTAATGCATTCTCATGTCCGATTGATTTTGCTCTTTACTTGTGAAGAACTGTTAAACAATTATCATCTCTAACTTCTCCTGTTAAATTCTCTATTTGAAATTGGTCAGTTGTCACTCCTCTTTGAAGCTGGAGAAATTTGTCGGTCTTTAAGGCTGCAACAATAGCTTTAGCCTCCAGCTGCGTCTACGATCTGGGTCTCTTCTGTCCCTTCTTCTTCTGCTGCCCCACTTGGCTTGTATCCTTGTTGGGTTTCCTGGTTTAATGTGCGTGAAGGATGAAAACAACAAGGGTGGGGGGCAGGATTTGTGTCTGCCGTTACTGATCGGACTATATCCATCCCTAAACACACGTATACATTCGTTATAAGGCTTGGGGGGGGGGGGGGGGGGGGGGGGGGAGGGAGTAATCACCCTTTAATGGACACGTAATTACGTCAGTTTTCAGTTGGGTTTCCTTTTAACAATGCCTGGTTTGTCTTATGGCGGCTTCTTTTAGTCATATAACAGGATTTTTCATTTTAAGCGACTTCTTAGAAAAGAAATACCTCATTCACATCTAGCATGGGAACTTTATTCTGCTTATTGTTAATAACCCGAGTTTAATTTATTGTAGGTCAAGCTCTTTGAGTATCTGCTTCCATGGCGCACGCGATGTCAAACTATCCAAGTCGGGGGGATTCTCCAGGTTGGGAACAATGTCCTTATTTCTTACTGTTTACAGCTCAAACTACTATAGTTAGGTTTCTTCCCGATGGATTTACGTGATTGGCTTGCTAGGTCTGTAAATGACATGTACTGCATCATGTACCAAGAAAATGCCTATTTTGTTGGTTGATCTTTGCTTGGCAATATTTGACAGCATATGCTTGGTATTGGGTTTGCTTTTGTTGGCCTTCTTGCTTGATCTGTATGACTTTTTTCCCTCTGGCCATAACTTTTTGTTTTCGAGATGATGTTTGTTGCTGGAATTGGCATGGAAGTTAGTTAGCTCTTTTGTAGTTTCTATTTGTGAGCTTTCTGAAGTATATGTTGAATGCTTGCTTCATTTCATATTTGATTTTTCACGACTTTTCTCGTCAACTTGTTAAAGTTGTTTATGCTCCTGAGTTTCTTTTCTCAACTTACCTTTATGAGAAGCTGTTTACTTCAATTCAAAATCTGAAGATACTTGGTTGACATTAGATCCTCAACAGACATGATAATCTTTGTAAGAAGGATGTTATGATTTAAAAAGTGAAATTATCTCATAGAACTGCTGCTGTTTTGACTTAACAATGGATGTATCTTTTTTGACAGTAGAAGGCTCTCAAAACACATTGCCTTAGCATTTTGGGTGTGGATTTAAGAAACTACCTATTGTTTTTTTTAACTCTGTTATTTATACTCTCAACTGTCTCCTTCGCCATATAGGTGGTTCTGGAGATGTCCTATACAAGGAACTATGGCATTCTTGTGCAGGACCTTTGGTTACTGTGCCTCGGGAGAATGAACGGGTTTATTACTTTCCACAAGGTCATATGGAGCAGGTAATTTTACTGGTACCATATGTTGTTTCTTCTTGCGTAATATTGTTAAAACAGTTTATTTTGGTTGTAAATGATTTTTATTGTTCTCAAATATCTTTAGTTCACTAAGACCCATCCCCTGATATTGGACTAACTCGTATGAACACCTTTCTACAAACTACAAGTGATGTAGGACTTGAAATATGACACTTGTCATGATCTGGTCTTGTGATGATTTTGTGCAAGATCTAACATGATCTGTTGGAGCCATCGTGTTGTATGTTTTGCCTTCATGCAGGCTCAGTCTTTCCTCCTTTCTTACACATTTTTTGTTTATATCGTTTCTAATACAAATTTTGTTTTAAAATACTAATTTTTAGGTGGTTGCTTCATTAAGTTTTTGTTACACCTGGAACTATCATATCGCTTATTGTCTATACATTGTTATGATCAAGAATGTGTAGTTATGTTGGTTGGCGTTTCTGACCACACAATTGAGTGCACAGCAGATTTTGACTAAGTGCAGCTTAAATTCGGAAAATGAACTTTTGAGATCTAAACTTAATGGTCGTCCTTCTAGCTTTGGCAAAATACTGTTTCACTGTTACCACATAGTTTTCATTTCTTTTTTCAAATTGCCATGTAGCTGGAGGCTTCTACACACCAAGGACTGGACCAGCAAATGCCTTTGTTTAATTTGCCATCGAAAATTCTCTGCAAAGTTGTCCATGTTCAGCTTCGGGTGAGTTGTTAATTAGATTGCTTGTGCTTGTTATTTTTCAACCTCTCTCTCCTGCAGTATACATGTTTGCTTAATGCTCACTGTAGTTGATTGTTCGTGTTCATGTAATCCATCTATATTTCAACTGTAGGCTGAACCAGAGACAGATGAAGTTTATGCGCAAATAACACTGCTACCTGAGCCGAATGTGAGTTTTTCTTATTCCAGGCTGCATTGCTTTTGTTATCAATAAAAAATTTTGTGATCCACAATGCAGTTCACTAGATTCTGTTTGATATAATTGATGTGGTTATGGAAGGATATGCACTTGGGCAGGATGCATAATCGCTCAGTTACAACATTATTGAACTACACTCTCCCTTCAAAGTTTTGATTGTAATTTTGCCTTTTATTCGTTTTATCTTTGCATGGATCAGCAAAGTGAAGTTACCAGCGCGGATCAACCATTGCCTGTACCTGAACGAGTTACAGTCCACTCATTTTGCAAAACACTTACTGCTTCTGATACGAGCACCCATGGAGGATTCTCTGTTCTCCGAAGGCATGCTGATGAATGCCTACCGCCTTTGGTGAGCTCCTATTTGGACCTCTGTGTGCGCTCCTGCTTGTATCTTTGTTGGCTTTGCTGATGTAATTCTGTCTTTCAGGATATGTCCCAGCAGCCACCATGGCAGGAACTGGTTGCTAAAGACTTGCACGGGAATGAGTGGCACTTCCGGCACATTTTCCGAGGTTCTTTACTTTCAAGTTTTCATATTTTATGCCTCTGATTCTGAAAAAGCTTATAAGAAAAGTTCCGGTCGAAAAAGTGGTTATTATATATATTGGGATAATTAAGATAATTAACTATCTTCATCTATCTGTTGCACCTTTCTGTTGAATCAATTGCACTTTCTCTTAAAAAAGTGGCACTAGAACTGTTTTGGTGGAATCTCTGTTAAAAAATAAATGTACAACTTTGGATGCAGGGCAACCACGAAGACACCTTCTCACCACTGGGTGGAGCGTTTTTGTTAGTTCCAAGAGGCTTGTAGCTGGGGATGCCTTTATCTTCCTCAGGCAAGTGAAATAGCTATCCCAACCCAGTTGATTCTGCTCCCTCCGGTCGCTTATACTATTAAAAGCGACCGGAGGGAATATTTAAATTTGACATGGTATATGCTTATTGATTTTTCTCCTCTCATGAATCTTATTTTATATGGATATTGATATTGATTTGCATCATCTTTCTTCACTAATGCATGACAGAGGTGAGAATGGAGAGTTGAGGGTTGGGGTCAGACGACTTATGAGGCAGGTTAGCAACATGCCGTCGTCTGTTATATCCAGTCACAGCATGCATCTTGGTGTACTCGCTACTGCTTCTCATGCTATACAAACAGGAACCCTCTTTTCTGTCTTCTACAAGCCAAGGTTAGCTGACATTTAATCAATTGATTTTTCTTAGTTTTCTTAGATATTATTATGGAAATGATGTATCTGCTCTGAATTCCGATAATTACTCATCCAGAAAGCTAATGTAAATATGCTGCTCTTCTATTCCAGAGCTAGTAGATCCGAATTTATTATCAGTGTCAACAAATATCTTGAAGCCCAGAATAAAAAATTAACGGTTGGCATGAGGTTCCGGATGAGATTTGAAGGCGAGGAAGCTCCTGAAAGAAGGTATATGTACTAAGTGAGCAAACAACCGAGGGGCAATGAAACTGAAGAACTGTAAAATAATAAGCCTCTCTTCATTCCTGTAGGTTCAATGGTACTATAATTGGAGTTGGGGAGACCTCTTCATCTCGGTGGAAAGACTCTGAATGGAGGTCACTAAAGGTAAATCTTGTCCTTTGGTACTTTTGAGGTGCTTGAAAAAAAAATTACCCTTCTTACGAGCAGGATGTTCAACCCTAGCATCTTATAAGATCTCTGAGAAATCTGGTCGGTTAGAATACATCTTGGGCCTTGGCTCTTGGCAAATTTTTTGTGATCATCTTCAAAATTTTATTGAATGCAATATATTGCAGGTTCAATGGGATGAACCTTCATCGATCCCACGGCCGGACAGAGTTTCACCTTGGGAACTGGAGCCCCTTGTGACTGCTGCTCCACCAACTCCACAATTTGCCTCGAGGAACAAGAGGGCAAGGCCTCTGGTATTACCATCAATCAAAGAACTTCCACTTCATGGTACTTGATCAGTATGATGTTGTTATTGCTTTTTCTAAAGCTTCAATTACGACATTGTATTAAAGATACTGTTGTTGATTGAGCATTGTTTAGGTGCATGGACGTCATCAGACAAGCCCATCTCAAACTTTTCTCTCTCTGAGGTACAACAGGAGCGAGATTTGTTTCCCTCATCAACCGCTAGTCTGTTCTCCCCAACATCAAAGCATGGTTCTTTTGGGTTAACCGCCAACAACACACCATCCTCAGTTTCTAGCTGTGCTGTCAATTGGTATAATAGAGGGGAAGCTCCAAGTGAGAGCTTGACATCAGCCAGCAATAGAGAATCTGGGGAGAAGCGTCAAGAGGCTAATAATACTGGTTACCGGCTATTTGGAATCCAGTTAGTGGACAATCTCCCCGTGGAGGAAACTGTTGCAGTATCAACTGTCTCTGGGGTTGGGGGAGCTGCTTCAGTGGAAGCAGACTCTGACCGCCAGACTCAGCCATGTAATACCAGTCAAACAGATGTTCCGGCTGTCAGTAGTGAGCCTGAAAATTCATGCCTAAGATCGTTCCAGGAAATGCATAGCAAACAGACTCGAAGTTGCACCAAAGTATCACATGTTTTCATTTTCTTTCATTTTTTGCTAAGCATCAGTTATGATAACAATAGTGTAATTGGTCATCATTTACATTGATAGTAGATGCAATTATTAATGGATCTTTATGTTTTTTTAAATAGGTTCATATGCAAGGAATTGCTGTGGGGAGAGCCGTTGACCTAACTAGATTTGACCGGTATGAGGACCTCCTCAAAAAGTTGGAGGAAATGTTTGACATCAAAGGTGAGCTTTGTGGGCCTACCAGGAAATGGCAAGTGGTATACACGGATGATGAGGATGACATGATGCTGGTTGGAGATGATCCTTGGAAGTGAGTTATCCTTGACTTATTTTTTATTTCGTGTTCACTAATTTATTTTTGAAGTGAACATGCACCTAAATCAAATAGGTATGAAGTATGCATGTATGATAAGGTGGGATTCGGAAAGCAGTTTCAGGTGACACTTAGATGTATATTCTAGTTTCATCTGTTTAGATACCACTTTAGCATATGTGTCTTAATATGTGAGAGCTATAGGTCATGCTAGTATAGGTTTCTAGAATATCTATATATTTTGAGACACTTTTTGATATGACCCCGCTAGTAGGTTTCTAGGAGGTTTTTCAAGGCCTTCTTGACCTGCCCACTGTGGAAGTAACAGGGCATATTGCATATAAGGGAATAGATATTTGCTACTTCTCATTCCACTTCGCATTGAAGTGACAGGTAGTTGAGCAAATCAAATGAAGAAAGGAAGTAGAAATTGGCTTTTACTCAACCAATTGCTGCTTGATCATTTTAATGAAAAGGGTCCTATCTCTAAAATGTGAATTAAGTAATAGTCCAAAATTGATGGTCCATGATTTGAGTATAATTGGTTGGGTATAGATGGCCAGAAGAGTTGGTTGTATGCAGTGACTTCAATGTGAGTATTATACGATATCAATTAGTGTTGTTTAGCCGATGGGACTTAACAATCTTATTCTTTTTTGTCTTCTATGTGTTCTTCAGTGAGTTCTGCAGCATGGTGAGGAAGATCTTCATCTACACCCACGATGAGGTGAAAATGCTCTATGCAAAAGCTCATCTGCCAGTAAAGGAGGGCAAGAAGTCAGCAAAACTTTCCATTGATGATGGAGAAACTCCTGAATGTAATCCTGATAACGATGGTTCTGTGGCTGATGTGTGCTGATATGAGCTGGATAATGAAGCGTGTGAATTATTCTGTAGGCTTGCGTTTTGTCTTGTTGCATTGGGTGAATCCAACTGTCTGCATTTCTGCTCTTTTCGCTTGGGAATGGCAAGTCTGGTTCGGTTGGTGGGGCGTCTAATGGGTATTGTATTATCGTCTCAGATTGCTTCAGACCATGGGTGCTTGCTCGCATAGTAGAGCAAATTCTGACCACCTTTACTGTTCAATAGCGAAGCAATAAAAATAGGTGGGAAATATCAGTATAATGGAAAATATGTTTTGGATGTAGACAATGTAATTTTATAATTGTGATATGTTGCCATCTTCGTTCAGCCATCTGATTCTCTTACCGATGCTTAACGTTATATTAAAGAAAAGATGCTTCGTGTTTCTTTGTATATAAACAATTTCATCGCCAGACCAAGTGCTGTGTTAAAATATGTTCTGAATGTGGGCGATGCAGCTTTATACTCGTGTCATCCGATTTCATTAGCAATACTTGATGTTCTGATATACTTCGTGTTCCTTGGTGTATAAACAATTTCATCAGTGACAAGGTTGTCCAAGAATCCTGGCCCTCTCAAGTGTTACGACCACCTTTCAATATGGCAAGTTTCATGGATCAAAAATTGTTTTTTTCATTAACAAAAGATCAATGATCACGGTAAGAGAAATCCTTTTTCACTGCACTGTGATTTCAAATCTTGCATGAGATGCTGAAGAAGGGTGGGTTGGCTTGTCACAATAGCATCTACACGATTTAACAGCATTTTCTGCATGGAGAGACCATCATCTACAGTCCACGCATATACCTTCTTTCTTCTTCTGTTACAAGAAATTTTCAATCAGTGGGAGATCATCATGAATAACCGCATGCACAGCAATAATCAGGCACTCAAGTTGGAAATCTTACCCATGCAAAATTCCCACAATTTTCTTATCAATTAATGGGTGATATACCCCAACAACACTTGCATCCTTCATCCTCAATATGCTGGTTCTAAACCCAGTCGATGGATCGACCATGACAATGTATCCTACCTACAATGAAAAAATCTCAACTTCTGTCGAAATGTTGATGACAGAAGTGCTAGATCATGCCACATTATGGGGTCATATGCGCATATCTTATACACTCCCATCAAGTACTGTCCTCCTTGACTATTTTCTTTCCAAGTCAACATTGTATAGACAAAAGTTAAATCAACAAGGTAATTTAGTCTCACCTCAACATCATCACCTGCGAGTCTGATAACATCTCTCCCCAAAATGTCACTTTTTGCCCATACAAGACAGTTTGTACAGTGTGTTCTCTTTATCTGTCAAATATCAGAAAAAATTAGTGAGCTTCTGGAACTAAAATGTCACTTTTTAGTCAGCAATGGTTATTTTTCAGTTCAAAAGCACCCCACTCAAGCCCTAAGAGTGTGTGCATGTGGATATAAGGAGGGTTGCATACAAGACCAAAGGGTAAAGTTCCAACACAAATTCCTGCCCGATTGCTAAATAAGAGTGAACTTATTAGAGCACGATACTCCTTGCAAACTACATGGACCACATAGCAAAAACTAAGCCTCTACATACTGAGCAAACATTTGGCCTTGTATTTTCTACAGAATCTACCATGTAATTGCAATTACTAACTGAATATGCACATGCACTGGTTGAGTAAACACTAACAGAAATTTAAAATAGAATAATGCATATCCAAACACGATAGGAGTAGTTAGACTTGAACCCTTAAAGATTTTTTAGGTGATAAACAATTAAAAAGAGAACTCATCGTTCACTTGAACCATTGAATGTGATCCTTTGGGTGAATCATGGATGAACTACCTTCGCCATTAAGGCCATAAGACTTGGCTAGTAGGTAATATGCACCAATCTAATCAGGGTGTAGTAGTTATGGAAAGTCCCCAATCAAATACTTGCCAGGACCATAAACTGAACAAGCAATATCTACAAAAGAGGTCTCAATATCCAAGTAAACAGATCACCCTCAAGCTATGATTATCGAATCAATGGACGTCCATACAACAGTAATCCACAATCTGTTTTAACAGATAAAGCCACTTGAAGGATCCTTTTTACAGATAAAGGCACGTGAAGGATTAAATGAACTTCTGAACACACGCTATTTCCATTTCTTATGACAAGATGTTATGTTCTCAAAGATGTGTAATTCACAGCTTCGGCCATTTTTCAGGAAGAAACTTACAACTGCAAGTACGTCAGCTGCCAGCCCTTTTTCAAAAAAAGGAGGCCCAACCTTCACATCCAGGATTACCTGCTTCACCGACTTTGATATCAACTAGAGAGAAAATAACTAAGTATCAGAAGCATATAACATTTGCACTTATGCAAAAGAGTTGAGAATTGCAACAGCAAAGTGAATGCAACAAAAAATGCAATATTCCAGGATTCAGAAAATCCACTAACTAACAAACTATATTTCCTTTACCATATCATATGAATTTAAAAAGAAACAAAGCCAAAGGTTATAAATATCTGAACCATCTCAACCTCATTTCCAGCATCTGGTTGGCGACATCAAGTTCCATTTGGTCACTCTGTTGACTCAATGCCATTAATTATGGCATCTTCTGATTCATTTTTGCCTTCACTTCTACTTTTTAAACCTTAAACAGTTCTCAGTTATATTTCCTCATTGGCGCCAATGAACATGCACTCCATTGATAATGCATATCTTCATACTACTTTACAATTTACAATCGGAATCAGTCAATGTACCCCACTTGTTTATCATCTACCTTTTAATTGTTCTTAACTTTTTTTTGAAAGACTACATAAGACCATGTGGCTGAATTATAATTTATTAAAGAAACAATAAAAAATAAAAGAGATGGTTAAAGTTTTCCAGAAAGGAAACAAGCCCATGAATAAAATACCTCAACAGCATCCTCAGCAATGGGAACTTCTTGGTTATGAAACTCCTGTGAAAACTGAAATCCTGCATCCAGTTTCTTGATCTGCAATCACAAACTAAAATAGATACCCTTCAATATTTACTCTTTCTAACAAATGTGCTAACTTTCCCATTCAAGTTCCTCATAAAGAGAATATCCATTATGAAGAATCAGCAAAACAAGCATTGTAAGAGATAAGGTATCGACCGTTCACAGGTTCCAAGCCAGGGGAACCTCATAGATACTTATGATACAGAGGATGGTAGAGCAATGTACTCTAACCTGGTCCTTATTGAAGTAACCAACTTTTGCAGTAGCATTACCAGATATCCGCTGCAAATCCCTGCCTGTGCCATGTAAAAATCAATTTCACAGCCAATCTAATCTTTACTAAAAAAAATAAAGATAAATTAACAAGCACACCATAACAGATCAAAGAAACCAATCCCATTTAAAGATGATAAATAGTTATAAACTGATGTTTAGATTTGTGTTTCTTCAAGCGTGTCATAATTTTATTTAACATGGGATGTTAAAATCTAAACAAAAAAATGACAAAACGTAACAGGATAATAAAGATACAAAAAGAACTCTTCTCAGAATAACAAGGAAGATCATTCATTGAACCGATAAAACCATGCCAGCAACTTATATATAAACAGTTAACACCCATGAGTAATAAGCCAAAAAAAAGAGATAAGAATTTAAGAGAACTTAGCTTGAAATAAAAACGCAGGGCGAAGTCCAATTTAAATAACTTGTTCATTGTCAGTGTATTATATATATTAAAAGTAATGTCAGGCATAGTTGTTGCTTTTATAAAAAGAACGACCTCAACATGCAGTCAGAATTTATTTACTCAGTATATTGCACATCTTATAGAACTAGAACAGCTCAGGATTTCAAAACAGGTAACAATTAAACAGTGTCTAACGACTATAAATAATTGAACAATACTAGAAATAGCATTCTCGAAGAAAGACAGTTCAACCTGTCATGAAGAGCAAATAGAATGCCGTCAGATGAGCGCGACACATCAATCTCAATACAGTCTACTTGATTAAGGATCGCCGTTCTGTATGCATCCATCTGTTTTCAGTGAATAATGGTAATGTGAGTGAAAGAGGAAAGAAGGCCTAGCTAATAAGGAAAAGCACATTAAGTTTTTTACTGCCTTCTATACAACATAAAGTGTAAACCTTAAAAATAAAAAATCATGATCAAGTTCCCAAACAAAAAAAGCGTTGAACACCCATCTTTCACAACGTAGATACCATACATAACAAGAGACCATGATAATAAAACTTAAACGACTAAGTGAGGTATGCAACTTATACTAGCATTTTGCAAAACCTGAATAATCTAGTTAGAACAAATTGCATTCTGAGGTTTCGAGTTCACAACCTTACAATTACTCCCTTCATCCCATATGTCTAGTCTTATTTCAAAAAACCATTTTGTCCCAAATTACAACCTTACCTTACATTCTAGTTGAACAAACAAATTGCATTCTGAGGTGGAGTTCACAACCTTACAACATTCGAAAAAATCACTTGTTCCATATTAATAGCCACGTGTCATACTATCCTTTTTATAGCAATTAGTGGATGAAGTAAAAAGGTTAATTGCAAGGTTTCCTTAAATATCACCTTTTCTCAAATGTGGACTATTAATATAGAATGGAAGGAGTGTGTTTTACTCAAAACACAGGATTCCTTCAAATTTATGCACTGAATGTCCACTATTGTCATCGGAAGTAATCAACACCAGGAGCTCTTCCTCCTAGAGACCGCGTCCGATACGAATTTCCCATAGAAGAAAATAGAAAATATCACAGTCTAATTAATTTGGAATCAAAGGAAATTCACGTACGGTATTGGGAACCGCCTTGCTAGAATCGCCGCCGTGGGCGCAAACAAGAGGCGGATTAGCCAACCAACCACACTTCTGTAACTGATCCTGAAATGTACACATAGTGGGAAACACGATCAAGGATGATCCGAAAGTTAGATTGGAAAACAGAACAGTTTACATCTATCTGCACAGTAGCATCAAAATAAAGGAGGACGACCTGGTGGATTAGCCTTAATCGGAAATGGAAGAAAAGCGGAGGGATTACAGCCAAAAAGGCGAGGAGGAGCAGCAGTCGCGTAAATCTCCGGGAAGAAAACCTCAGATATCGGTGCCCGAGATGGCGCGAAGGCTTCTTCCCTGGTCTCTGGATCGCCATTTCCGACCTCGTCCTCGCCGGAGTCCGGCCGAGAAAGTAGCAAGTCGAAGAAACGGAGGCGCGGCAGCAAAGTCATGACTAATAAAGATGGCAACAAAAAGCAGGCCCAGTTTGAAATAACTTGGCCCACGAGCTACTACTGGATTTGGGATTTCAAATGTCCAGAGCTTCAGCTTGAACAAGGCCCATCGGAAAACTTTCTTTGAAGTTCTTTGTTTTATTATTATTAAATAAAAAGTAGGGGGAATTACTGATAGAGTCGTACAGAATTTTAGATTTTCAAATGACTACTAATCCAATTTATTTCGTTCACATAACGTCATTAGTGGGTTTCGAAAGGACGAAAAAGCCCTCGGCCTCCCACATCTCCGCTTGCCCTTCATCCCGGCAAACGCCGGCAGCTGGAACTTCACCCGACTACTTCTCCACCGCACTCTTCGGTCTGGTTTGTTGGCCGACGAGGGCCGATGGATTCCGGCGCCAAGTTCTGAAGTAGCTCCAATGAAAGAGTTCTGCCTGGTTTTTTGGCTAGCGACGGCGGAGATAGCTGGAGGATTCCGGTGCCAAGTTCTGAAGCATCTCTATTGAGAGCATTTTTTATCTATTTTTTTGCCAACCACGGTGGTGGAAGTCAGCGGAGTTCGACGTCAAGTTCTGAACCAGCTCCGTTTGTTTTGGTAAGGGAATCTAATCCCCCTTCTCTGGTTGTTCTCTCTCATAGTATGTCATCTTTCCGCCATTCCTTTTCTGGGTTTTGTGAACCACAAAGACCATGTTTTCAACATGTTTGACAAAATGCCTAGGAGGAATTTTGTGTTATAACTGTGTCTGATCTTCAAGTTTGTTATAGGGTTGAACTTTTAGTTCTTTTTTCGACGAAATTTAATGGTGTGTCATCCAATTGTGTTAAAATCAAATAGGTATCCAAACCTGCTTGTGTTATTTCCCCCTTGCAAGGAATCAAATTGTCTATACCCACTAATGAATAATTATGCCTTTTGTGTGTTCTATAAATGCCATAATTATGCCTTTCGTGTGTTTTATATATTAAACGATTGTTCTTCTTTTTCTAGAAACAATAGCCTTTCTTGTGTCTCCTATATATAGCATGATTCTCAACACATAGAAGACTGCAATCTAATGCAAACCAACTTGGAAAAGCCTTTATGTGATTAATGTTTTTCCATAGGAATAACATAATTATGCGGTTCTTCTTTGTGTTGATTTTTGCATAACATGAGATGTTGGGTATTTTAGGGATTAGGGGAAAAAAGTTACGGCATTAGATCGCTTGATGACGTTATATGTAAACTTTAAATCACCTGGCCTAGTTTTATAATGTAGCTCTTGAACCATGTATATAAAACTATACTTATGTTTTTTTGGATGAATTAAAACTATACTTATGTTGTTTCCTATCACGTGATATGTTACTGTGAAAAAAAAACATGATCCTGTACTTCCATATATTTGGGAAAAAGCATAATTATGTTGTTTCTAGAAAAGCACAATTGTGTTGTTTCTAAAAGAGCATGGTCGTATTACATTTGTTGTAGGTAAAAGATGGTAGCAAGATGCCCAGAAATTGCTTTTGAAAATGCAAAGGAGACGGGACAAGTTGAAGAACGTACTCTCACTTGCTAACTATGTAGTTGGGCATTTTATTTGACCGATGTCATAGTACTCTCAGCTTTTTGGGGTTAGTCTCTGTTTACATATTGATGGGAAGCGATGGTAATAGTAGCATTGCTAGGTATAGCTTTGTTTGGTACTTTTCACTTGTATATGTGGATACTTTGATAAGTTGTAATCACTTTTGCAGCTATTGCCTTGCTTTGTATCCATCGACAATTATTCTATTGAAGGCCAATAACAAGCTAGTAGTAGTACCAAAGTTTTTTTGTTGACAATGTACAGAAGAATAAGGCAATCATCATTAGAGAAACCATGGCTAGTAGATTGAGCTCCTATATGTTGTTTTAAAATGGTGGAGCATTCCGTAGATATACGGCAATAAGATCAAGGGAAACCATATCTTTGATAGCTTGCGATGAAGTGCTGAACATGACTTTTTCAAGGCTGACATGCATGGGATACTTTTTCAATATGTAAATGTATCCTCACTCATCTTGTTGTAGATGAAGGAAGTTGTTCACATTATGCTTAGGCTTTTGCCCATTGAGCTCATAGCTAGTGGCTTGTGTCTAGTTTTTTGCAATATTACACTCATTAATGCAATAGATTATGATGCCGCTATTATTAGTGATGCAAGGCAAACCAACTTGGTTTTGCATTAAATCTAATTGTGGATGTTTGGAAGGGAAAACTATACTCACTCTAAGAAGAGTTTGAATCGTCTATAGAATCATATTCTTTTGACACATAATTGTTAAAGATTTGAAGCATCAAAGTTTGTTGCATATATTCACTGGATGGTTATCTTTTTCTTTTGGTGAACATACACCATACATTATGACCTCAATGCAAAATACTATGGACTTTATAATGACAGATTTAAGTTACTGATCATCATCATTTCAACTATGAAGCTGTTCTTCGATCATTCCTTACCAGGCCAAGTCAATTTCCTAATGAGCAACATAAGAACCTGGCCATCAGACAAAAGCATGACCAAGAAGAGTTCAAAGACATGTTTCTTTTATTGTTTTGGGCATTATCCAGACTCCAGAGAGACCTGTTCTTCTGAGATCCGCCATGAATGCTGGAAATGTGCCCTACATGTCAGTGCTCCACTGCCATGGCCAGAGATCCACCAGGGAACCGCCACCTCGCCTGAATTTCTGCAACCGTCTACGCCATAAAGCCGGAGTTCTGCCACTAGACAAAGCGCATCCTATTGCTGTAGAATGGCAGTAGAAACTCCAACACATGGCGATTTCACCTCGTTGCCACTGTCAAAGCTTCCCTCCACAAAGACCATCACTCAAAACCTCAAATATTGCTACCACTAGAACAACATGATCGTTTGTTGCCCCATCACCAAACTACCGTCCGACCATAGACTCATGCAAATCAAGCTTCAAAGAATGTGATCATGTAGAAGATGAAATGCTGTTTTTAAACAGCATAAACATGCTTTTTTGAAAACAACACAAACATGCTTTGTCGTGTTTGGTACTAGACGATTAACCACGGCTGAGCTTAGACCGGCAAATCTAGCCATGGCTGAGCCTGGCCTGGACAAGGCAGCTAGGACCAGCCACAGCTTGGTCGGGTCTGGCCTGTCCTGGCCATGAACTGCCATGATCAGCCACGATCTGGCCTTGCTTGGACATGGCTGGCTGCTGGGGGTTGGTCTTCTGTACCTCTCTGCGTCAGTGCCAAAATTCCAGCCACCAAGAAGATGAGAGAACGCCAGTCGAGAGGCGTCGGGGGCAAGAGTGACGGCTTTTGTCAGTAAAACGCAGACCGCAAAGGCCATCCCAGAGGCGGGGAGGGTGGAGAAAATATTCAGTACGTGTGGCGTACGGAGATGTCATGCTCACCACCACCTGACACGACTCTCCTCCTTGTCATGAAGCCCATGGTAGACCCACAAATTGAAAATCGTGTTAATCTTCGTGAGCTCCAGTAACTTCTCTGGAAGGGGGAGAGATAAGAGGAAGAAATGAAGAGATATTATAATATTTCCTCCGTTCCAAAATATTATGTATATTTAAAAATATTTATTTTTTAAAATATTGTATATATTTTGCTAAATTATGTGACTTTTTTTTTTCAAAATTAGAGGAGACTTAGAAGGATTGACTTGAATTTAGTTCGTG
Organism: Houttuynia cordata; assembly: GCA_039654745.1. Classification (NCBI taxonomy): domain Eukaryota; kingdom Viridiplantae; phylum Streptophyta; class Magnoliopsida; order Piperales; family Saururaceae; genus Houttuynia; species Houttuynia cordata. The sequence goes on from CM077504.1 coordinate 28,507,757, forward strand.
AACGAGCGTATGAGTTGGACGGGATACGAGGAAGAAGAAGTCACGTGATTTTCTTGTAGGTTTCATGGTCTAATAAAAATAAGAATTTTCTTAAATGTACATAATATTTTGGAAATGAGGGAATAATAATAATAAGGGTATTTTTGGAATTATAATGCATAGGTTAGGCTGTTGTCGTTATCTGTCATTCTAAAATAGTAATCTGAAGGAAAACTTTAAGAGTGAAATAAAAATCTGTTCGGTGATAATTCCCGGTGAATGGATTTGTCGTGCAGGACAATAGATCCTCATGCTTGTGCGTGCAAAGGTAAGTGAAGGCTTGAAACGCTTTGGGCCCTACAGGCCAATAATTTCCCCTCATTTTTAAATACTGTCAGGTTATTTTGGACGGAAGGAGTAATTCTTTGTATTACAATTAACAAAGGTTATGCTGTCACTTTGAAAGCCCTAAAGGGCAAAAATGAGCTACTATTCGTCCATTGCATCCTCCACCTACGCGATTGGTCCTTCACCTACAAGGATTTCATGTTGCCCCGTTTGATGAATTTTATCACTTAAAGCCGACTAACCCGTAAAAACACTGAATGCTGAGACTAATTGAAGAAAATCATCACATGTAAAGAAGGAAACGAAAAAGACAGAAAAAAACTTGCTCCTCCACACTCCACAGAAGCATTAGTTCGAAAATGAGCTCTCCATAAAGCTTCCAAGAGGATTGAACATACAAAGTACATGTTTTTCCTAGGCAATTTTTTGCCTTGTAAGAGCAACGTGCAAAGCATCAAATATTTGCTACTGAAGCTTCACGGTGACTATCACAAGTTTCCTCTTTCCTTGTCTTGGATGAATGCCTATCTTTAGGCCCACTTCTACGTCGTTTTTCTGATGCTCGCCTATCAGGTTTGTTGTTTTCCTCACCCAAACAGCCACCTTCCTGCACTGTCCTCTTAGAACCTCCCCTTCCGCTATCAGCATTGCTCTGCAGATTTCTGTAATGCTCCTCAAAACCATCATTGTCATTCTTGTCTTGAGATCTCTCCAAGGCACGACTCCCGTCGTCAGTCCTTGGCTTTCTTGACTTGTAATATCTCTTCTCTGTTTCAAGGTAGTCAGAATCATACTTCTTGGACACTCTGTCGTCATCCTCTAAACGTGTTCTGTCATTTAGAGATTTGACTTCCTTTTTTTGGTCAGGTGCGTATCTCTTTCTGCTAGATCTGCTACTATCATCGCCAGAGCTTTTGTCATCAGAATGGTGTTTCTCATTGTCCTCAGCTGCACAGCTGTAGTTTTCTGCATACCTTCCATGATCATCAGCGTCGATGTTCTCCTCATACCTTGAGCTTAGCTCTCTCCTACTAGACCTTCTGCGTCTTCGATTCGAGTTGTCAAAATATGACCTTTTTTCATGAGAATCTCTCCCAGATGTATAACTACCATGCCCATTCTCTTTAGAGGTTCCGCAATGCTCATTGAAGTTTGGAGAGTCTACTGTCTTTCTCAAGCTTCTTCTTCCACGTCGATTATTTTGTTCTTTGTCATTTAGCTCCAAGTCTGAATCATCTTCATGGCCTCCATACAATGTGATGAAGGAATCCCTTTCCTGTTCACTTTGATTCAAATGATTGTGATGCCTACTAGAATCGTCATCAAGGTATTTACGTTTCCTACTCGAGTGATAGTCACCAGACTTATCTTTATCATACTGCTTGTATTCTTCAGGTGAATTTGCTGGTCTTGAATGCAATATTTTGCTTGAATGGCTTCTTCTCCCAGATTTCTCGGAGGATTCTTCATCAGAACCATTGTCTTGCCATTCCTTCCTGCGAGATCTTGACCTTCGTGAATGGTGCCTGCCCCATATTATTTGAAACAATCAGATAAGAGTGACACAGAAAATCAGTTCTGCGCTTCCACAATGGGTTTGACATAATAAGTAAAACCCTATACATGGTGTATGACCATGTCTGTATTTTCAGACATCCGATCTTCTTAAACCAAGTTTCATCATCTCTATTTGAACAGGGCATCTTAAAGAATTGACAAGAGACATTTAACTAAGAGCATTCTAATATACCAATGTGTTGGTGTGTGTGTGTGTGTGTGTGTGTGTGAGAGAGAGAGAGAGAGAGAGAGAGAGAGAGAGGGGGGGGAAGAGTTGTGCCTTCTACTGTGTTCGTTTCTTCTGGATTTTCTTGGAACGTTCTGATTTTCAGACTCTGCGAGCCTATCATGTTGTAAATCATTAGATGGGCCAAACAACACAGCCATCTTTCTCAACCAGTGCTTGGGTGGAGGATTATCCCAATCAGCCCACTCATAATCTCCACCAGGGTTACGAAAACAGTGCAGAAAATTGCAAGTACTACCACGGGAACAGGCCTAGAGAGAGAGAGATGACAAAAAATGTAAGTTCAGCCACTAAATGAATACTAAAACCTCGAATATAATAAAGCTAAATAGTTAAAAAATAAACAAGGTCTCCCCTAGAAGGAACCAAGGAAAGCTCTACCTTCAGCCTTGACTTCATGAACTCACCACAGATTGCAACTTTCCATCTGGTAACACCAACATACTCACAACTAATCTAAAAAAATAATAGATACACTGTTAGAATTACATGAGCCAGAAAATATACACAAAAAATTGTTTATACATTTGTATATTATAATTTCATCATTGCAGTTGATTAGCAGAAAGAAATACTCTATCCGCAACTATTATTAACATAAAGTTTATCCAAATGAATTTGGAAAAGCCTTACTAATAATAATTCCGGACAAAGGGAGTAGCAAAATGCCATTGTTTTCAACATCACTTCAGTAAAACGAAATTGATAAATGCAACTACAGTCCATTTAAATTGCATAATCTAAGCGAGTAGTAAAAGAGTTCACCCAATGAGTACAGAGATATACCATATGTCCTAACAAACCCAACCCTCCCACCCCATCTCTCCACACAAACAAATAAAAGAGGAAAAAAAGAAAAATATACCTGTTTACCCGCAAAATAGCGACCATTTATTGAATTATATGCCAGTATAGCTGACTCCAAGGACTTGTAGTGCAAATATACATTTCCACGTAAATGAGCCGAACCATTTCTACAAACCTGAAAAGAAATTGTTCCTTTGATTTTTTTTTCCCAGTTTGTCATGGACTCTAATATAGAAGGCCAAAAGGAGGACAAATTTTTACACTAATGTTAACCCTTAAAAGGTGAATAATTTCTAAAGTATGGCAGAAATCATCATAATAGCTGAAAAATAAAGATCCAAAAGCTACAAGAAAGAAGAGATCAAAAAATTCAGTGTAAATGTTGAATGTAGAATCCTCATCATACGACAAAACAGACTAAAGTAGAATGCTGAAGCATTCACATTACAAGCAAAGGTAGCTCTTTACATTCATATGCATTCACTATAATATAGCAAATTAAGTACAAACACTAACTCAAAATGGTTGTAAAAAGTACTTTATTGAAAAGATAAAGCTACAACTTTCAGAAAAAAAAAATCTACAAGACAAAAGAAACAAGAAACAGTTCAAGGTTGGTGACAAAAAAAAAGAAACAGTTCAAGGAAGTTACAAGCAACCTTGAAATTAACAATTTCTCCAAATTTCAAGAATTCTGTATGTACATCTTCATAAAATTCTTCATAACAATGTTCAACCTCTTCGTCTGTATACTGAAATGTGCAATGACCAGGAGCATTAGTTAGTCCAGGCTAATTGATATCACAGACAAGAAAGAGTAGAATTGCTTGGACAATTTTCATTGCTCACAGCTCTCTTCACAAAATAAGTCCAGATGTGGTTCACAAACCTTGCAGCTTCATAGAAATGCATGCAGAGATTCATTACAAAAGTTACATCACTGATAAGGGAAAATTTGTTGTAAAGCTGACAATCCCACATAACAAAGTATAGGCTAGTTTTTTTGTATCATAACACTATGAACTTAAAAATTGGCTCTTCTCAAGGATCTCCCAAAATTCAGTTCTCACATGGTATCAGAATCTTTCAATTACATGTCATCACCTTAATGATCTAAGCATTGTTTTGCCTTCACTAAAATTCATCCATTGATTGATCATTCTTAGTTAGGTAATCGCAGAAAACCCTTCTTTGCATGCACACAGGTGGAACAATAGCCTTTTAGTGTCTCCAAACTTACAGTCTGTGCCAAGCACAAGTAATGCAAGAGATGGATGAATGATGGAGAGCCTAATGAAAGTTAAGGAGCATTATGTGCATAATTTCGTTATTAGAGTGAACAAATGGAGATAAAGTTTACAAACGTTCAATAATAAGGTGCCAAAACTCACTGTTAAGCCAACAATATGCCAACAGAGAACAAGGAAGACTACAGTAGAGATAGACAACAGATCATCTATGTAAACAGATTCACAATGTAAAAATACAGAACATTAATTATAACTTACTCCTAACTGTAAGTCAAAAAAATCAATATTTTACTAGATAGCTAGACAATATCCAAGCATACATACTTTTTCAAAAATTTCACAACAGCCACGTAAGTATGCCACATATAAGATTAGGATACAGATTCCTTATTAAACTCCACAACTCCACCCTCAACCGAGGCGAATCCTCATAGTCTCCAACAACTTGAACCTCCAAATGGAAAATCTGATTCTTTATGTCAAAGAACAGTCACAAATCTGTAACTAAAATATCTTCTTTTTCTTGGCATGCATGAATTTTACAAACAGCAACAACAGATTTCAAAGGAGAGAAAATAAACACAAAGCATGTTTTTCTTGTTAAATAAAACACTTCTTCAGTTTTCAACCTATGGCAACTTATTCCAACGCCACATGCCAGGAATACTCATATGTGGACGGTCAGCCCTGTGCCCTGAGGTCCTAATGTTATCTAATATACAGCATTGCTAACAGTAGAAAATAGCACATTCCATCAATCATATATGTGAGGCAAAGCATTAAACCAACACAAACGAACATCTGGATACAAGATCATCTGCAAGAAAGGATGATATTGCGGACCTCTAGGCCTTCATCTTGCTCCCAAGCAAGCCCAGGACCGCTGTACATGTTTTTAACCAGCAAAGTGCAGGATTTGTCAGGGTAGAAGTGAACTCTGCTGCAGCGAGAACCAAACCGACAAGCTCCAGTTTTTAAATGAAAAGGACAATGAGCTTTGTCCTACCAAAGTGAATTGAAGAAAAACAAAACCATTAAATAGAAGAGCCACAAAACAAGATCCCTTTTTTACCAACAAATCACTAACTGCGGTAAAGAACATGTTATAGTACTATATGGATATTATCTATTTCATGTTTGCTTGATTTCTCATTGCTAACTACTACTCACCATCTACTAATCGTAAACAAAATCACAATTATTATAAGCAACTCAAAAAATAATTAGAGTCAAAAGAAATGATTTCAGTATCTTACCTGTTCAGTTCCGAAATTGGGTGTCTGCTGAGCAACACTTTCCAACAGATGTTGTGATGAAACCTGATTGTAAGCAGCAAAAGCCGCAGACTCTGGAGGAAGTGGGTTTGATGTAGGCCTGTCATCATCCTGGAAAACATAACAGGGAAACACATACTAAATGTCAATCAATATGCATGACTGACAAAAAATGGAGCGAAAACACATTAATTAGAATAAAATCCACTTCAAAGAACAATGAAAACAACAGTAAATGTTGCAATCAGGCGTAAAATACCTTTCTTTCAGCTTCATGATGTGCAATTCTCTCCGCAACCTTGACTTTTCGCTTCCTCACAATTATCTCATTTCCTTGCCAGATAATTTCAGGAGGACCATCTTCTACATATTCCCCATCATCATCTTCATCGAAAACCGTTGCCTGATTACAACAACAACGAAAAAAAGGAAACTTATTCCCTAAAACTTGAAATATCATCATATACACAAAAGAAGCACAGGAAGAAAGCAGTAGAAACCTGATTTCGCCTTGATTCCTCGATAAGTCTCTCCCGCTCTTCATCCTCGGCCTTCCTCTTCGCAGCAGCTTCGAGCCACGCCTTCTCCCGCTCTTCGAACTCCCTCCTCTGCCTCTCCCGCAGCTCCGCCTCCTCCTGCTCCTTCAACCTGATGCGAGCCTGCTCCTCCGGATCGTTCAACCGGGCCTCCTCTTCCTCGATCTCAGTCAAGGCATTCTGCTGCCTGATGAGCTTCCTCTTCAGCTTCTTCAGGGACTTGCGCTTCTCCTTGCGCGTTAGCGTTAGGGTTTCCGCCGTTTGCGGAGGGGCTTCTTCCACTTCCGGAATGAGATCTGCCATTCGTAGAAATGGGGCAGTCAGTCCCACTCTCAGTAGCTGGACGATGACGGGGTAGAGTGGATCGCAATTCGCAGTTCCCAAATACGAAAAGCGGTGGGTGGGAAGAGGGCGGCAAGGGGCCGATGGCGCCGAAGTTCAGCAACTTCCCTCGCATACTCGGATGCGCTTGTGTTGCAACATTGTGTTTGGTGTGCAAATGTATTGCTACACCTAATCTGTACACCTAGCACATGCATCCAATGCTTTTTTTTTCCGATGAGGATACATCCATGTTTTTACACTCCTTAGCAAGAATTCCGTATCGGATATTGGTAAAATATCGGTAGGCCTAAGAGACAAAATATCATATATATTTATAAAAAATTATTAGTGGTCGAAAACTAATTTTTACCGTATATTTTTACAATCTAACTTCTAAAATAAGTTATACTAATTTAAACAAAATATAGATTTCAAAACATGCATATTAGGATGGGAAACAATTGGGAATTTTTTTTTCTTTTTTTCAAAAAAATAAAATAAAAATTCAAATTTTTTTGAAAATATTTTTTTTAAATGACGATATATCGGTCCGAAACAGATATATCAGCAATATTTGAAAAAAATTTGAAAAGTGATATTTATCCGTCTCGTTTTATCGGGTGGGGCCCGATATTAATATATCGGCTCCTTGCTCCTTAGTGCCCAACAGAAGCATGAGTGTATAGGTTTGATGTCAGACTTTGCGTATAGTTATCATTATTGTCTTAATGGATTGAGAAAAAGTTTCTTACTCCCTCTTGACTCTAGTCAAAGTATCCAAATGAAGTAGTACTAGGCCGTTTGGGGCGTGATAAAAAACAAAACATCCACAGTGGATGTTTCACTTCACTATTTATTTCCTATTTTTTTCACTTTCAGCTAAAACACCTCAGGACGTGTTTCAGACATCCACAGTAAAAAATTTGGAAATGAATAGTAAAAGTAGATTTTTTACTGTGGATGTTTTGGATTAATCATGAACCAAACGGCCCGCGTTTGGAGGCTGCTTTTAGGATGCAAAAGTCACTTTTATAGCACTTTAGTGCAAAATTGTGTTTGAGAGGCAAATTTTACACAACGCTGCTTTTGATATAACAAAAGCAGTTTTTTTCCTTTATTTTTTGGTCTAGAAAAGCAGTTTTTGTGTGTTAATAATAATTTTTATATAAAAGTGGTTTTTTGTCAAAATTATTTAAGGGAAGGGCATTACCATGGGGCGCTTTAGCTTCGCAGTAACAAAAATGATTTTGTCCAAAAACCGTTTTTCAACAAACACAACACGGTTGCCAAACATGTCCTTAGTGTTTAGTAGTTAAAGTTTCATGTTTAGCCGGAAAAAAAAAGACAAGGAATTAATGTGCCGTATGATGGATAGCTTTGTGTTTAACATCCTAACGAGAGCAGGCAAATGATTCAAAACCCAATGCCCACCGCGTGATTGAAGTCACGCGGCCAAAAGCGCCTAGAGCAAATGTGTCAGCATACAGCGTGTGCATATTAACAGCATGGTTCTCTAGGGCGGATTGCATGACCCATGTTAATACTAAAGGGATGAATAGTTCGTCACCCCAAGATTTAGCCAGACCCCTTTACACGGCACCGACCAAGAAAACTATTAACCCATTACCAAGAAAACAATGGAAAGTAACTAATTAATTGCTAATGCAAATAGGATGATGCAGTATGAGAGTTTAGAAGGACGATTTTAATGGGTAATTCCTGATGAAAAAAAGTAGCCATCATTCATAAAATCTTCCTTCTATACCTCACTAACCAAATTTACAATTTCTATTCAATTTTTAATACCGACCCACTCCTCCTGTGGTACCGGCTAGCCATGCCTCCCTTCCTGGCCCAACTTTGCCACCTCGTCGTTCTCCTCGCTCATGGCAAAGGAAAGGTTGGCCGATGCCAGTTCCGGAGAAGAAGGTGAAAGGAAAGGGTTCTTCAAATCAAAATCTTTAGGATATCATTATTAGAAGAAAGAAGCGTAAACATAAAGAATAACACAAAAAGAATGGGAAAATATATATCATAAATGAGGGAGATATAATTCGTTGAAGTATGTCATATCTCTCTCATTTTAGATCTATTTTCGCTCATTCTTTTTGCGTTCTTCTTTATCTTCCTCTTCTTTCTTATCATGATGGTAGCCTAAGTATGTTGAGACACTATATACTATTTATCGCATATTTTTTTATATTTCATTAGATATTGTCTCAAGATCCTTAAGGTATCGTCATTAAAAGAAATGTGCATAAAAATAATAGGAACGCAAAAAGAATAGACAAAAATAGATAAGAAATGAAGGAGATATAACTCGTTGAAGTATGCCATGCTATTTATCATGTTTGGGTAGTGCTATCATGTACACAGTAGCATGATATACTTTAAAGAATCATACTTAAAGGTGTAAACGTGCTAAGTTGAGCCAAGTTTGGGCATGGCTCAGCTTGAGCTCAAAATATGAAATTCTGACTCGAGTTCGGCTCGACTCGTATGAAGCTGGCACCCTCCGAGCTCAAGCTCGACTCGTTAATATTTTTGTAGCTCAGCTCGAGTGCCTACTACAGGGAAGCTTGGCTCAGGCTCGACCAAGGCTTGAATTTTTTTCCTTTTGATTTTACAACATAAAAAAGACAACAATAAACCAAAAAATCTTTCACTTCCTTTCTATATCCAACATTTTTTTAGAAAACCTGCATTTATATGACAATGATTTTTGCACTTTGTAGTTCAAACTTCAAAGTCTTCAAATACTAAAGTTCAAACCTTCAACACATCACAAAATTATAATAAAGACAGAGGAGAAGGCTCGGGTTGTCGGACTCGTCACTCGTCCTCAGAGGCTTGTACTCTCGGTCTTAGAGTGAGACTCTCCGAGAGACTGAGACTCGGAGAAGAAGCATTCCTGGCAGTTGAGAAAGAGAGAGAGAGAGAGATACCGGGGCCAGCGAGGAGCAGGGACAGGGAACAACGGCCAAAGACAGAGGTTGGAGCCTAGAAGCCAGTAGGCATTTAGCGCTAGAGAGGGAGTTAGGAGGGGGCTTAGAGCATGGGACAAGGATTTCGGGCTTAGGAGTTAGGACACATGGGGTTTAGGGACGTTGGACCAATTGGACTTTTTGCGGCGTGGGAATGTAGCTACTCCATGGCGCCTAGTTGTCGTTGATATTCTAGATCGACAGTGTTGATGATGTGTGGGTGCCTCAGCTATTTTGGGTGCCAAACATATGAGCACACGCGCATATCGTGTGCGCTGTCAATCAGGGACATCAACAGTTCCCTGGCGCCATGGGAATTGAGATACTCATGACGTGGTCAGGCAGTTGTACCCAATAATTTCTCCTAGTGCAGACATATAAACACAAACAAGGCCCCACTTGTATGGGCTCCATGTCTGGTGGTAATTATGAATTTCATAATACGGTTAGAGTTGATTGTATGATCAGTTATCATATTCCAAAAAAAAAATTCTTGAATACCAGGTTTTCTAATTTAAGTTGAAATTGAAAAAAAAAATTAATGTTTAGTAGAAGGCAAAATTAGTATTGATAAGAGCACAAAATGCAGAGACGCAAAGCTCCTAAAAGAGGGAAGAGAAAAATAATGGTATAAAAATTGATGACTTTCTAAAGATATAATATTTTATTTTTTGAATGCGCAAACTTTAGTTTTGTTCATAATAAAACTTGAAAGAATGAGTAATTGATAGTGTTGTCACTGTTATGTCACATTCGAATTAGAACTTTGCAATTTAATAGCTTTGGTTATTTACACGTGGAGCAATAACAAAAATGAATAGTTATATTTGTTAAAAAATAACTCTAATATTTATTTATTCAAAAATAAAACTCTAATATTCCAACCATTCAAAAATATGTGTTCATATTATAAAACCAAATAAGACACCATGCACATGTATATATAAAATATCAATACATTTGTTGTATTTACAAAAAGATAAAAATAGTATTCAGTCTATTGACATCTCTTATATATATATATATAGAGAGAGAGAGAGAGAGAGAGAGAGATGAGTTTACATGAGATCGTTCTCATATAAGGAGCATGAGGCCAATTTTTATTACCGTTAGATTCCGATCGGAGGGTGGATATCAAATCAGTGGGTAGGTGAGTGTGTCACATCAAGGAGTGGGTGAGATATTATGGATATTTGTAGCCGTCAGATCAAGATCCAATAGCTACGATTCAAAGTGGCCTCATATAAGCAATATGAGAACGATCTCATATAAACTTTTCTCATATATATATATATATATAGGTAAGGGTTTACATGAGATCGTTCTCATATAAGGAGCATGAGGCCAATCTTTATAGCCGTTGGATTTCGATCGGAGGATGGATATCAAATCTGTGGGTAGGTGAGTGTGTCACATCAGGGAGTGGGTGAGATCATTATGGGTATTTGTTACCGTTAGATCAAGATCCAAGGGCTATCATTTAAAGTGGCCTCATATAAGCTATATGAGAGCGATCTCATTTAAACTTTTCCTATATAGAGAAGAGTTTACATGAGATCGTTCTCATCTAAGGAGCATGAGGCCAATCTTTATTGCCATTGGATTCCGATCGGAGGGTGGATATCAAATCAGTGGGTAGGTGAGTGTGTCGCATCAAGGAGTGGGTGAGATAATTATAGATATTTGTAACCGTCAGATCAAGATCTAACGGCTACGATTCAAAGTGGCCTCATATAAGCCATATGAGAGCGATCTCATTTAAACTTTTCCCTATATATATATATATAGAGAGAGAGAGAGAGAGAGAGAGAGAAAAGTTTAAATGAGATCACTCTCATATAGTTTATATGAGGTCAATTCCATTCATAGCCGTTGGATCTTGATCTGACGGCTACAAACAACTACATTGAACTTACCTATCCCCGATGTGAGACACTCACCCACCTATTGATTTGATATCCACCCTCGGATCGGAATCCAATGGCCCAAAAGATTGGCCTCATGCTCCTTATATGAGAGCGATCTCATGTAAACCATCCTCATTTATTTATTTATATATTTATATATTTGAGATCACTTTACATGAGATCGTTCTCATATAAGGGGCATGAAAATAGTCCTTGGATTCTGATCCGTCGGTGGGTATCAAATTAGTGGGTAGGTGAGTGTGACCCATCACTCACCCTTGTGGCCGTTAGATCAAGATCTAACGGGTACGACTTGAATTAGCTTCATATAAACCAAATAAGAGCGATCTCATTTAAACTTTTCCCTATATGAGACCAGTTTATATAAGATCATCATATAAGGGGCATGAGAATAGTCTTTTAGGTCATTGAATTTTAATCAAACGGTGGATATCAAATCAGTTGGTATATATACACACTTCATGAACATAGATATTTATGCATACTAATATATTTATTGTATATTTGGATATATCTATATATATATATAGGGAAGAGTTTACATGAGATCGTTCTCATATAAGGAGTATGAGGCCAGTCTTTATTACCGTTAGATTCCGATCGGAGGGTAGATATCAAATCAGTGGGTAGGTGAGTGTGTCACATCAAGGAGTGGGTGAGATCATTATAGATATTTATAGCCGTCAGATCAAGATCCAATGGCTACGATTCAAAGTGGCATCATATAAGCAATATGAGAGCGATCTCATTTAAACTTTTCCCATATATATATAGGGAGATAATATAGTGAGCAACAGGTTTTGGCGAGCCCAATGAGCCGCGTCAATCCTGGGCGCTTGGTTTTGATCTCGCGACTCAAACTAAGGCTCACGGTGGCCAATCACATTTTAACCCACTAATTCCCACTTTACCCCTTCCATAACAAGACAAATCCCTTTCAGTCGCTTCCCTCTCTAAGCAGACGAAGGATCTCTCCTCCCCCCACCCCGACAGCGCCCGCGAGCACCTCCGCGGTCAGATCCTCCGCTTCCTGTCTGCCGGGGGAGTAGACGAAGGACCTCTCCTTCCTCTCCGCCCCCTCCTCCCCCGACTCCAGCAGCGCCAGCGAGCACCTCCGTGGCCAGATCCTCTGCCTCCAGTCCGCCGTCTCCCCCTTCCTTCTTTTCCCATCTCAAGAAAGATGAGCAGTCGACCCCTTCTCTCTTATTTCTGTTAATACAATTCTTCTGTAGATCAATTTGAAAGGTCTTGGTGGCATTCAAGGACCTGTATATGTCTTCAATCGAATTACTTTGTATGGTTATGAGCCACCTCAGAAGCAAAAGCACAGAAGAAGAAAAGCAGGCTTGCTGTCTTCGTGCTGTGGTGATTCCCTTAAGAACAAATCAAAGTTGGGTAAAAGAAGCTTAGACAAGAAAAGATCCAAGCACGTTAATTCCACTGTGACAATATTTAATCTGGAAGTTATAGAAGTGGGGGTTGACGGTATGATATTGAAAACGGTTTTTTTCTCTCTTTGAAATTGTCACGATTCTCTGCTAATTTGTGGACCAATGATGTGAGTGCTTTCATCACTTACTGTTTGTTCTAAATATTTGTTTTTACATTCTTTTGAAAAATAGATGCTGACTTTGACGATGAAAAGTCATTGCTTATGTCGCAAATGAGCTTGGAGAAAAGGTTTGGGCAGTCAACTATATTTGTTGCCTCTACACTTATGGAAAATGGTGGTGTTCCTCAGTCAGCAACTCTTGAATCCCTTCTGAGTCATTCCTGTGCACAGTAGATGTTTGTCAAAATGCTTTGGCCTTGTTAAATGCTGTAGTTGAGTTGTGTTACGGTTGGGAAATATGTAATTTAGGATATGTGTGGAGCCTTAACTAGTGGAGCCCTAATACGAGATTTCAATTGTCTTTGCCATGCAGTTTGAACAGGTTGGTGTTGGTGATAATGTTGATCATTGTTCACCCATGCAAGTAAAATTTCTAGATGATTAGGTGTATGCTTTTCCTTAAAACTTTTCTTTTATATGGAAAATGATGATATTTTTAATCAGAATCTAGATTGCTTGTGGATGGAGGCACATGCTTGCACTCACAGAAAGGAAAAAGGTGTTCTCTTGGGGCAGAGGTGCAAGTGGACAGCTTGGACATGGGGAGACAATTGATTGGTAATTGGCAATGTGTTAATGTCTTCTTATCTAATATATAGTATGGTGGATCTTTAGTTCAATTTGGAAGAGCGCTCGAGAAATTGTGAACTCCATTCTCGAGAGGTGGTGGTTCAAATCCACCAAGATCCTAGTAATACATATGGTATAAGAATAAAGTTTGATGTGGCTCTTTAGCTCAACTGGTAGAGCACTTGGATTTTTTTTTCAGCTGGCATGGAATGAGTTAGAACTAGGAGCTATTATAGGAGCTTTGCAGATTTTATGGTTATGTGACACGAGTACCTTTCCAGCCTTGTCTTCGGTGGCACCCTTCTCATGTCTTACACATTTTAATCCTCTTCACTGAGATTGACATAAGCCTCTTCAGATTGTAAGAATTTCAAAAGATTTCAGGCGCGACAATTTGGTGCCCTTTTACAACTGCCAGTCCCGTGTGTCTAAGAATATAGAAATAATGGCTACAATGCATGACAACAATTTACTAGACTTGCTGTAAAGCTTATCATCATCTCATATGTACAACCACCTACATTTAAATGTTGCAACATTTGAACCATCATAATTTTCTTTTTTTGACACATTTGTCATACTAACCAATATGATAAGTTCCAAATGCTTAGGGAGGCAGAAATGATGTCTTTGCCATTTTCAAATTTTCAAAAAATCGAGACTCCATTAACACATCTTGAAAGCTTAATACATGCCTCAAACATTAATAAAAATCCATTAAACATTCCAGAACATATCCACATATCATTCTAAGATGAAACCCTAAGAAATCATAGCAAAAGATTAACATTTATTAAACCCACCATTAGAGCCATAAACAAGAACACCTATTCAAGTAAAAGCTACTAAAACAAACCATTCACTACCCAAAACTGAGATTAAAGAACCCATTACCTTGATTTGATGAAAGAAACTTTGAACCACCTTGAACACCTTTCAAACAAAACGATTTTATATTAATACTCTATTAATCATTATTAAGCTTTGAAAAACAAATGCTAAACCTTAGATCTAGGGCCTTTTAAAAATATAGACATATGATTTTGAAGATTAGGCTTAGTAGATAAGTATAAAACAATAGTTTTTATGCTTTCAAAATGGATTAAAACATTGAATGAATCAAGATTAAGAAATGATTAAAAGATTTTTAAAAAAAATAACAAAGATTAGACTAAATACCTTTAATCCCTTCCTCTTTAAGCAAGGGGAAAGAGGCTCCTAATTCTCCCAGCCAAGCCTTTTTCCCAAATTAGGAAAGGGCACAACACTTTCCTTTTATAGAAAAATTTGGGGTAGCCCTAATTAAATTTTGGAGTAAAAACAAGGTTTTAGGCTAAAATTAGGAATTTTAGAGATTTTAATCCGAAATTTAGTCTAGAAAATTCTAAAACTTTTTTAAATGACTTTCTGTAATGTCTGGGGCATTTTGCTCACAAAACCTTAATTAGTGAAACCCTAATTTTTGGAAAATTAGTGAAAAATCTGAAAAAAATTCCAAAAATGCAGGTTTCATCTAAACTCACTAGAAATTCATGATTGTGAAATTAGTTTTAATTAAAGCCTTTGTAAACTCATTTATTTTCGAAAATAACCGAATTAAATCGGAAATCACTTAAACCGCATAATTAACCAATGACTAATATTAAAATATACCGGTTTAAAAGTTAGGGTCCTTACAGGGAGGAGATGTCTGTCGTCTGCTTAGAGAGGAAGAGAAGGAAGGGGATCTGTTTGGTTAGGGAAGGGGTAAAGTAGGAATTAGTGGCTTAAAATGTGATTGGCCACCCGTGAGCTTTACTTTGAGTAGCGAGATCAAAACCAAGCAGTCAGGATTGACGCGGCTCATCCAGCTCACCAAAACCTGCGGCTCACTATATTATATATATATATATATATATATATATATATTTATATATAAGATAACGAGCCAAGCAGTGAGCTTTGTTCAATCCGAGTCGAAACAAGTCGAGCCGATCCGAGTACTATTGTGCTCAAGCTCGGCTTGTAGCGGGACAAACTCAAGCAGAGCCGAGCCAAGTTTTACACGAGCTGAACCAAAATTCGAGCCAATCCGAGCCGAGTCAGATCCGCTTGTGAGCCGGCTCGACTCATACACCCTTAACCATATCTTCCTCATTTATGATCCATTTTTTCCCATTCTTCTTTATTTTTTTCTCCTATTTTTTTATCATGATGATAACATAATTACGTTGAGACACTACATGCTACTTATGGTATATTTTTATATATTCCACTAGATGCTCCCTCACTATTTAAAAATTCATCATCCCCATTAGAAGTTGTATAATAATATTTTGGAATATTTGCCTCCCAAAAGGAACTTCCTCGTCGTATGATCACAGCGGGAGAAGGTTGTTTAAAATGTGAAATAAGCTCAGGGCCGGTAAAACATGAAGCATTGAGGTTTATGGTTTTAAGGTTCAGGAGGGCAAAATAGGAAGACCAGGTCCCGAAAGTAGGTTATATTGCATGAGCATGAAAAAACCAGGTAATATGGCATTCCAGGCTCATTGGACAGATAATATGGAAAAATCTCACCATTATCCTTGAGAAGGTCACTTTCTAATTTCTAGCACAAAACAATACAACACCCGAAGTGTAGAACTTGGCACACACGCATCCATCATCTACCATACTAGGGGTGTAAACAGGTTGAGCTGGCTTGACTCAGCTCGGGCTTGTCCCACTACAAGTCGAGCCTGAGCGCAATGATACTCGACTCGTTCAGGCTCGGCTCAAATAAGCTCATGAGCCGGCTCGGGCTCGGCTCGTTATTTTATATACATGTAGATATATACAAATATACGATAAATATATTGGTACGTATAAATATCTATTTGTAAGATATGTCAATAGACTGAATACGATATCTATCTTTTTGTAAAGACAACAAATATATTGATATTTTATATGAACAAGTGCATGGTGTTTTATTTGGTTTTCTAATTTTGACTCCGAGGGGATATTGGAGTTTTAGATTTTAAGAAATAAATATTAGAGTTTTATTGTTGAACAAATCTAACTGTTTATTTTTGTTATTGCTTGATCTACACATGAATTATACATTTTATTATCTCCTAAACTTATGTTTCTGCTAGTGTTTGATTAGAATAAATGTTACTTTAATATAGTTTTTCATTTTTTTTAGAAAACAAGAGTAATACACATAATTGAGGTGAAAATAGACTTTAATGATTAAATCATCATAACTTCGTATACAAATCTTGGATTGGACTGATTCAAGCTTCACATTAATGGTCAAGAAGTCAGCTTTCCAACGCCACCAACTACGCGCAATTCAGAGTTCGGAGCGAAAAGTTATAGTCATTTGAAATTCATGAACAGTAACCACGATTGATCGGCTATCAATGCGATTGATCGCCAGAGCCGCAAAAGCAGTGTTGTTGTGACCGTCAGGGTCACAAGGGGTGCCTTGGCGGCAAGAGGGAGAAGAAGAGAAGAGATTTAGGGAAAAATACTTTTGCATAATCTCAAAAGAGGAGGACGACCTCCTTATAAAGGCAGAGGATGGCGCGACCTCCTAGGGATGCGCCATCTGTTCCAGCTGATGGGCCGCTAATTAGGCCTGATTATTCTCTATCAGCCCATTACCTAACAATTAGCCTAAACGGGTCTGATTACATTAATTATCATATGCTAAGCAAATATCCTAAACTGATATGGCTGACGTAATGATGTGCAGACGTGTACATAG
The DNA here is from genome assembly GCA_039654745.1 of Houttuynia cordata. NCBI lineage: Eukaryota > Viridiplantae > Streptophyta > Magnoliopsida > Piperales > Saururaceae > Houttuynia > Houttuynia cordata. The sequence continues at coordinate 28,524,909 of CM077504.1, forward strand.
TAACGTACACAACACTCCACTACGCTCCGCTACCGCATTGTCCTCAATGTGGCCAGGATGGGAAACGGGCCAAAAACTCATCCTCGAGGACCCATTCCGTGTCGTCCAGCGACTTCCCTTTCCAAGAAACAAGCACCTTTGTCACAATGCGTCCCGAACGGCGCACACGCTGTTTATCAATAAGTGAAGCTGGCTGCGGTTCCGCTGGCTCGACAGGTCCCATAAGTGGTGGCGGAGGGCTAGCCTCAACCAGTGTGGGATCTCCCGTAAAACGGCAGAGGCGGGAGACATGAAATACAGGATGCACCAGGGACCCAGAAGGCAGGGAAAGACGATATGCCACTAGACCGACCTTCTCCACAATTGCATATGGCCCATGAAATCGGGCCGCGAGCTTCTGGTCAGCCCTGTATAAGGTAGTCTGGCGATGAGGTATGACTGACACATAAACCAAGTCACCCACAATGAACTCCCGATCCGTGTGATGTTGATCATATATTTGCTTCATCCGGTTCTGGGCGGACGCCAAATTGGATTTAAGTTGGCGCAAGACCTCATCACGAGTTTGCAGCATATAATCCACCTCGGCAATTGATGAACGGTGTGGCACATAAGACAGAACAGTTGTCGGAGGCCGGCCATATACAATCGCAAAAGGTGTGAAGCCGACGCGTGTGTGATACGCTGTATTGTATGACCACTCAGCCCAGGGAAGCATTTGAAGCCAACGGCGGGGCTGATCCCCCACAAAACATCGGAGGTACTGCTCAAGACAGAGATTGACTACCTCGGTCTGGCCATCTGTCTGTGGATGATAGGCCGTACTCATACGAAGTTCAGTCCCTTGGAGCTTGAAGAACTCTCGCCAGAATTGGGAAAGAAAGATACGGTCTCTGTCAGATACGATGGTACAAGGCATACCGTGGAGTTTGGCGACATCCTTCAGATACAGTTCAGCAACGGTACGGGCGGAGAAGGGATGACTCAATGGGCAGAAATGAGCGTACTTGGAAAGACGGTCCACTACTACCATAATAACTGTCTTGCCCTGAACTGCCGGTAGAGCCTCGATAAAATCCATAGACACATCGTCCCAAACCTTGTCGGGAATGGGAAGCGGTTGTAGAAGACCTGCCGGAGATGTAGTTGCAGCCTTGGCCCGTTGACATATATCACACACAACCACATAATCTTGTACATCTTTCCGAATACCCTTCCACAGGAAACTTTGACTAATCCGCTTATAAGTTCTGAAGGTGCCCTCATGACCCGCAGCCAGAGTATCATGGAAATGAGCTATCACCCGGTGACGCAGGTCCGCAATGGCTGGCACCCATAACCGGTCTTTCCAAAATAACAGACTGTCGCGCCACACAAAGGGTGGGGCTGCGTTCGGATCGGACTGAAGCTGTTCGACCAACTCCTTAGTAGAGGGGTGAGCTCCATAGGCGTTCTGCAGGTCTGGGAAGAAGGGACAGCAGGGCACCGAGAGCGCCAAACAGGCCCCTTCCGTGGGCCGGCGAGACAAGGCATCAGCAACTGTGTTATCGAACCCTTTTTTGTAGACCAATTCATAGTCATATCCCAGCAATTTACTCACCCATCTCTGCTGAGAAGGAGTAGAGACCCGCTTATCCAAGAAGCATTTAAGAGGCTGATGATCGGTCCGTATCAGAAACTTCTGGCCCAGGAGATAAGGTCGCCACTTGGAGATGGCATGGACAATGGCTAGCATTTCTTTTTCATAAGTAGACAAGGTCAAGGATCGGCCCGACAGAGCCTTGCTGTAAAATGCAATGGGCCGTTCTTGCTGAAGAAGGACGGCGCCTAGGCCCACATCTGATGCATCGGTCTCAATAACAAATGGTAGTGAAAAATCTGGAAGAACCAACACTGGAGCTTGGGCCATTGCTTGTTTCAGCCGATCAAAAGCTAACTGGGCCTCCTCTGACCAGGTGAACGCCCCCTTCTTAAGTAAAGAAGTAAGTGGGCCAGCAATGACTCCATATTGTGCAATGAACCGTCTGTAGTAGCCCGTGAGACCCAAGAAACCCCGCAGAGATTTCACACAGGTGGGCCTCGGCCATGAGAGCATTGCATCCACTTTGGAAGGATCCGTAGCCACCCCCTTCTGAGAGATGATATGGCCCAAATACTCGACCTGCGGGCTGCCAAAAGCGCACTTCGAACGCTTCAAAAATAATGTATTAGCACGTAAGATAGCAAATACGGACCTTAGGTGGTTGAGATGTTCTTCCCATGATGGGCTATAGATCAATATGTCATCAAAAAAGACTAGCACAAAGCGCCGGAGATGGGGACGGAACAAGTCATTCATCAAGCTCTGGAACGTGGACGGGGCATTGTTCAAGCCGAATGGCATGACAAGAAATTCATAGTGACCATCGTGGGTTCGGAAGGCAGTTTTGTGAGCATCAGAAGGCTGCATCTGTATCTGGTGGTAGCCGGACCTTAAGTCCAACTTGCTAAATACCTTCGCCCGGCCAACTCATCAAGAAGCTCCGCAATCACCGGTATGGGATATTTATCTTTAATTGTAATGGCATTGAGGGCGCGATAGTCAACACAAAAGCGCCATGTGCCACACTTTTTACGCATGAGTAAAACTGGAGAAGAAAATGAGCTGTGGCTAGGCTATATAATACCTGTACGAAGCATTTCCCCTACCAACCTCTCAATTTCAGCCTTTTGCACATGTGGGTAGCGGTAGGGTCGGATATTAGCCGGCGGTGCCTCGTAAATGAGTGGGATGTGGTGATCGTGGTGCCGCTGGGGTGGAAGACCAGTAGGGTCGGAGAATATATCTGCATGGTCCTCTAAAAATAGGCACATGTCATCTGGGAGGAACCTTTGTCCAACATTCCCCATGGCACGTTGCTGAAGAAAGACCCCTTGAGGTGCAAATCGTGCCAGGGAGTCCAGTGTCTGGGCAGAGTGTAAAGAGTCAGGCTGTGAGCCTTGTATCCGTACCCATTGGCCTTGCACTTCGAAGTCCATGATGAGGTCGCGAAAGTTCCACAAAACATCACCTAATTCCTGTAGCCATTGGATGCCCAAGACCACGTCCGCCCCTTTTGTGGGTAGTAGGAACAGGTCCGTGGTGAATGTGTGCCCTTGAATGGTCAAGGACGCTTGAGCACACACTCCGGAGCTGCGTAGGTGTTTGCCATCGCCGATGAGAACATCAAAGGGGGTGGCATCAGATACATAGCACCCGAGTCGCTGGGCCACCCTGTCATTGATGAAGTTGCGAGTAGAACTACTATCAATCAATATTGCCACTTGTTGTCACTTCAATAGGCCTTGAACACGCATGGTGCGTGGGGTAAAAATGCCCGAGTAGGCATGCACGGAGATCTCTGGTTGCACATGGTCATAGACATGGGTGAACTCCTCATCCTGAGAAAGTTCCTCGTCCTCAACTTCCTCTATGAGTAAGCTACCCTTAGCAGGGCAACGATGGCCTGGGACAAACTTTTCATCGCAGTTAAAACAGAGCCCCTTGGCCCTTCGTTATGCCATCTGAGCCGAAGTGAGGCGACAGATAGGAGTGGAAGTGGGGACCCCTGGCGGAGGTCCGGGTAAGGCTAACCGATTAGAAACTGGGCCGGCCGCTGGGGTAGGGACAGGAGAGGGGCCAGAGTACGGCCTCAGAGGAAGACCACCACGACCCCCTCTTCTTTGACGGGCCAATTTTTCCTCTTCGATGCGCGCATGACGCACCACCTCCCGCATTGTATGACAAGAAAAATGATGCATCTCGTCAGCAATTTCGGGCTTCAGTCCTCGTTTGAACGTTCTGACAAGAGCAGCCATCGGCCAGTCCGGTAACCGATTAGCAATCTTCATAAATTCAGAGTAGTACGCTCTCACCGTGGTAGTTTGACGCAGTGTGGAGAGCATCTCATTGAAGTCTTGGAATTCGTTTGGCCCAAATTGGATGCACAGCTCATCAGTTTGACGCATGTGGGGCGACGAACTTCTTTTTCGAAGGCTCTAAACCAGATTGATGCATCACCGTCCAGGTGAAAGGCAGCGACCCGAAGTCGCTCTTCGTCAGAATAGGTCCCCTGGCAGGAAAAGAACTTATCAGCCTTGTATAACCATTCGACCGGATCATCCTCGCCATTGTACCTAGGGAACTGCAGTCGAGCCAATCTGGGTTCAGCGCTGGTCCGCTGTCCTCCGCGGAACCTAGAGAACTCTTCCCAGTCCTCCTCCATCTCACGCTGGATATTGCGTATTCTTACAGTCATTGAGTCATTTCCCCGAGCACCTTCTATGCCTCGTATTCCTGGGCCTACGCGTCCTGCTCCCATATCGACGTGGATTGATCCAATTGGAATGCCTTGAGAACCAGGGTTGCCAAGGGGTTGGCCTAGCAGAGAACCACCCACCTGTTGGGATCCCCCCTGTGTTGGTGGTGTCGGGGTAGCATTGGGGCCAGTGCACATGGCCTCTCGCGCTGCCCACCTAGCCCTTTCTTCCTCATGCGCCACATTCATCACCTTGAGTTGCTCTTGAATCCCCATTAACACAGAGACCAAGGTCACTTGTGTGGGTTCAGACTCCGCCTTTGGACTTGCAACGTCGTGTGCCTGCTCCTGCTCAGAGGACGTCCCCGCGGCCATGATTGGCTGCTTGCGAGGAGGCATGAGGTTCCGCAGATCGGAACGGCTCTGATACTAGTGTTGTGACCGTCATGGTCACAAGGGGTGCCTTGGCGGCAAGAGGGAGAAGAAGAGGACAAGAGTGAATTCTTGTGAGTTTCAATCCGAAGAATACTTGCGTATCCGAGAGGAACGTGAGTAGACTGAGATGCTATATATCAATAAAATTTCATTGGTTTATGCTCGAGAGAGACAGATTGTAATTCCATGTTTTAACCGTTTGTGTGTTACATCTGAGAGGAGAGCACTATATTTTGAGTTGACAAGTGTATGTCCGAGAGGAATATGCTAGCCAATTAGAAATCTTTATTCAAAAAGAGAGAGAGAAACGATACGCTAGTTTATTGTGGTGGATTCGAAGCCTTGGTCTTCTCCATATTGATTAATTCTCACTTAGTTTAGTTAAAAGTTCATTGCTTTCTTAGTCTAGAATCAACACTACTACTTTCTTTTGAATTTGGTAAAATATTAATCCGTCCCTGAGGTTCGACAACCCTTCTTAATACTCGCCGTAGTATAATTGCCTTGTGCACTTGCAAGGATTTTATATTTAAACGATCATTGCTCCACATGTAAATAACCAAAGCTATGAAATTGCAAAGTTATGTTTCGAATTTGACACAACAGTGTTGTGACAACACTATCAATTACTTTTTCTTTCAGGTTTTATTATAAACAAAACTAAAATTTGTGCATCCAAAAAATAAAATATCATATCTACTTCATCTTAAATTATCAACAAAACCAATTTTTTCCCCACATCATCTTAAATTAGAGATACTGGTATTCGACAATTTTTTTGAAATATGATAACTGTTTATACAATCGATCTCTAACAATATCGTGAAATTTAAGAATTACTACTAGACATGCGGCCCACATAAGTGGAGTCTTGTTTGTGTTTATATTTCTGCACTAGGAGAAATGATTGGGTACAAGACAACGACATGACTATGTCAGGCGTATCCCAATTCCCATGAAGCCAGTGAGTTGTTGATATCCTCAATCGATTGAGTTGTAATATACTTGTTTAAAGTTTCGAGCATTTTCCCCGAAATTTTTGGCATTTCAAAATTTTAGACGAACATTCGTATTTTTTGCGTGGATTTTCAGGAGCGAGTTCTGATTCAGTTCTTAAGTTGGAGAAATTATTGGGTGTAGATACGACACCGCGCTGGCATCCTAGCGTGGTGTCGATCACCAATGGCAGAATGACATCCAGGATTGTTGTGGGCCCCGACTAAATACCGAGACGACGTTAACAGATAAACCGTGCCGTCCGAAAATTTTTGAGTTCCCGCTCACTACACTGAACACCCTTCCCCCTCGGCCAATTTCCCCATTTCAAATCCGGCTCACTTTCTCCTCCCCCTTCCCCTTCACGACCTCCCCCTCGCCTCAGCCCCTTCCCCTAGGCTGGCCGATGTCGCTTGCACTGGAGACCGGCGGTAGCGAAACTCAGCTGCCTGGGTTCGTTGCAGGGATCGCCCCCTGCGTCTCCTCAGCCTTCGAAACTTCTGATTCCGGCCAGAAGATCGCCAGTGGGTTACCGAGAGAGGGGAGGTTCCTGGCGGTTGAAAGTTTGGCGCGAAAGGATGAGGAGGGCATGTGTGATACTGATTCATCCTGCAGTTCTTCGATCGGGGGGAATAGTGATCTGTCAGGTGGGTCGTTGGGATCGGTTGATGACGAGGAGGAAGGGGAGGTTCAGAGCTCGTATAAAGGACCCCGAGACACCATGGATGCCTTGGAAGATTCTCTGCCCATCTGGTATTTTTTTCTTTACATATTTCGTTTTTGTTCATTCAGTCGTGATGAACTTCTAATTGATTACTTTCATTCAATGTTTTAAAAATAAAAAATAAAAATTTCGGATGTTCTCGTTTCATTGATCTTCTTTGTTACTGGTAATTGAACTTTGTAATTTTTTGTTTGGTGGTCTAAAAAATGTGTGCTTCAAATTGCGAAAATTTTTAGATGTATGTGAGCAAGAGTTCCTTTTGTAATTTAGTTGTTTGATTCTTTGAATGCTCTGCTACCTTGATACGAGCGAGTGTTGACATAGAAGTTTTTAGGAACAATTCGCGTAGGAGTGGAGAATAAGAATGAGCTGGTTGTTCTAAGGTAAGGGAAAAGGTTGAATCTTTAACTTGGCATGACAATTCTAATGCCTGGCAGTCATTTGTGGCGCTTCCACCTTCTCCCTTCGTCCAGAATTATTATCACCATAAGGATTTTCAGAATTCAGAATGAACGAAAATTAGTTCATTTTGGAAAACCTTATGGTGCTAATAATTCTGGACGGAAGGAGTATGCTTTACTACAAATAATAGAGATGGATACAGTTTGATTGCAGAGCATCTATTTACATGGATTAATGGTTCCTTAGTAGCAAAGGCGAGGTTATACAGCCTGGCCATCTTGGTTCTGTGATGTAAGACACTCTCCATATGCAGCAGATTCTGGCCATCGCCGTTATACATGGATGCCATCCAATAAATGCCACATTGGAGATTCATTGGTGGCTAGAGATATTAAATGTCAGAGATATATTGCGATATCATGTAAAATAAAATCTGTAGTCTAAAACAAGGTTTTTAGAATGTATTTGCGTAAATTAACATCCATAGGCACCAATACTAATCTTAAACAAACATAGATCAAGAAAATACACTTATGTTAATATACTTCCTGATATTGATGACCTAATAAATAATTTTTAATGTGTATAAATATAGTAGTATCTAAATATATATATTCTATATAACATGCTACAATTATGTGTATTTGAAGTTAGCACAATTAAGTATAAATTAAATAATGTTAGCTCATATCATGTAGCAAAAAACATATCCTGGATTGATTGAATCTCGACATTCTTGTTTTTGATATATATTATAATGTATCGATATGTAGCCTATAAACCGATATAGGCCAGTATTTGGAATTTTTTCATGGCAATATTTGGAATGTGGAATGAAATGGATCTTATACATGGTACGCCTATCAGGATCAGTCCCAATACTGAAATGTGATATGACATTCCATGATGCATAGTTCTTACAATTTGGAACTTATTTTATTGTCGATACTCGCTTTGTGCCTTCCATTTAAGAAAATTGGCATACTCTGCCTCTTGTTCATCTAGTGCACAAGCCTTTTTTACATGAGCAAAGAAGAAAAAATTTGTAGACGGTCAATCATGCTTGTGGTATGCAAGTAGAAAGGCAGATTTGAAGTTAATGTTTTCACCTTTTGCAGACGAGGTGTCTCAAGGATTTCATCACCAAGTACAATATCCCTAACAATGTTCCTGCTGAGCCGCTTGAAGGTTTTTCCAAATATGAAACTGAGGAATCTGAAAAGCTCCCTGGAAGACCCAAGAAAAGGAAATAAATATTTGTCTTAGATATTGCAAGGGTGGTGGTTACCTTTAAATTGCATTCAGATGGAGTATTAGTTATGCTACCCCTCTCACTAGTGTGCATTGGTTACATTGGCAAGAAAATCCATATGGTTTTAGTTAATTTGTAGTGCCTAATATCTTTTTATGTACTCTTGATGTTGGAATCGAATGGATATTAAATCTTATGAGGGGCTAAATTTCCTGTGCATGAGCTCCATCGCCCTCAGATCATGATCTGATGCAAAAAAGGAGCTTGTGCTACCTTTTATGTTCTTATCTATTGACAAATCAGTTTCCCTTTCTCTTAGATGTGGAATGAAAATTGAAATTGATATAAAAAAGGAAAATTGAAATTATTTCTCATGAAAGCTAGCTCTTGCCCTTGATAATTTATTTGCAAGTCTATGTTCACTTCTTGCTTTTTTTTCTTTTTTAATTTGTGAAAAAGCAGTGTTTGTTCATGTTTTGTTTATGCTATGCTTATTGCAAGGAAAAGCATCTAATGAGAGTAATTGTCTCATCCCACATTAGACCAACATAGAAAAGGCTTTAAAAAATGACACATTCCACTGGAAGTTTAGAGATAACAGACTTGTAGCATATTCCCTTAAAACATGGTATTACATTAATTACTTTTATATACAACATTGTAGTACATTTCTGGATTTCAATAAGGCTGAGCCAAAATTGTACACATTGATAAGATGAGGTATGCTTCCTCTTTCCCAACAAGAAAGAAAATGAAAAAAAAAGCAGGTAGACAAAAGACATCCTAGCAAAAAGAGAGATTTGTGTCCAACTTTGGCCATGATATTCAAGTCTGAGATGTGTTTCCCTAATAGTGGAGTCGTATCATGTTGCAAAAACGTAGGACGTGTTGGTGATGAGCTCTTGTTCACTGACTTGGTTCATCTTATTTCTTCTTGTCCACTTATTTCTTCTTGTCAAAGTGGAGAAAGGCAACTTAAAAGAACAGGATGAGTTGCTAATTATTGAAATTAGAAGAAAAGCATAGCAAAAGACAAATAGGTAGAAACCAAACTCCAATAATTCACTTCTAATTCTAGTTAACATATCACACCTGATGCAGCTCTTCTTTCTTTTCATCTAGCATATTTTTTCCAGAGCAACTAGATCTGCTTCTTTCAACTGCATAGTAGGTAAAATTACTTTGAACAGACAATAAGTTATTGGCAAGAAGTTACAATAATAATTATCATAAGCAAAACAACGTCGGAAAAATATTTCATGAATTTATCAGCAGTTATTTTAATTCAAAAAATTGAAACCAACTTAATTAAATCCCATCATGATCACAGACATTAAAGCCAAACATGTGCAGAGTTTGGAAAAATTATAAGATAACAAATGTATGTTTTGCAGTATGACATTTTTTGCTAGCCACTAAAAACAAATTGATATAAGCTTTTTTAAAAAGAAAGTACAAAAGAAAAGAAAAGTTGTGCATCTCCAGCTTCTTCTTTAGCAACAGTTGAATAAGAAACAGAGCCTCATCCATCTACACTAGTTAAATTTGCAAAATATCAGAAAAGTATATCCAGGTAACAAGAATTTATCTTCAAGAAAGCTCAAAGAACATTAATTATCAATTTAATCTATCATTTGATCTTGGGAATACTTTCTGTCAATCTTGGAACTAGTTAAAATGGCCCAAACTGAAGCCCAGTTGAGCTTAAAAGCTGATTTGGAGCTTTAGCAACGGAATCACAAAAGAACTGCCTCGTTAGCAATTTGACCCAAAAGATGATATGGGATAGGTTTCCCCAAAAAAGGTACCGATATTTATTTATGCTTTTGTTCTGCTCAGCATTTATGACAGTGGCACTCCATACAATAGTAGAAAATCCTAAGCTACATTGGTTTCAAGCCCCACATAATTGTCCTCTCTGTTTAAGAGGAATAAAAAAAGCAGTTTGTTCTTTCAAGTGTTCATTGTCCATTGTAAGCATAGCATTCTGCATTGCCTACTATAGAAGTTCCAGACAAAATAAATTGCTCATTACTTGTTTCAATCAGTTGAATTTTTCAGAAAACTGGTACTTCCTCGTAAATATGGTTTAAAAGAACACATGATATAACATAAGAACTTTAGAAAAATAAGACTCAATCACCAAAATAAAAGCAGGCAGTTTTTAGACCACCAAACAAAAAATTACAAAGTTCAATTACCAGTAACAAAGAAGATCAATGAAACGAGAACATCCGAAATTTTTATTTTTTATTTTTAAAACATTGAATGAAAGTAATCAATTAGAAGTTCATCACGACTGAATGAACAAAAACGAAATATGTAAAGAAAAAAATACCAGATGGGCAGAGAATCTTCCAAGGCATCCATGGTGTCTCGGGGTCCTTTATACGAGCTCTGAACCTCCCCTTCCTCCTCGTCATCAACCGATCCCAACGACCCACCTGACAGATCACTATTCCCCCCGATCGAAGAACTGCAGGATGAATCAGTATCACACATGCCCTCCTCATCCTTTCGCGCCAAACTTTCAACCGCCAGGAACCTCCCCTCTCTCGGTAACCCACTGGCGATCTTCTGGCCGGAATCAGAAGTTTCGAAGGCTGAGGAGACGCAGGGGGCGATCCCTGCAACGAACCCAGGCAGCTGAGTTTCGCTACCGCCGGTCTCCAGTGCAAGCGACATCGGCCAGCCTAGGGGAAGGGGCTGAGGCGAGGGGGAGGTCGTGAAGGGGAAGGGGGAGGAGAAAGTGAGCCGGATTTGAAATGGGGAAATTGGCCGAGGGGGAAGGGTGTTCAGTGTAGTGAGCGGGAACTCAAAAATTTTCGGACGGCACGGTTTATCTGTTAACGTCGTCTCGGTATTTAGTCGGGGCCCACAACAATCCTGGATGTCATTCTGCCATTGGTGATCGACACCACGCTAGGATGCCAACGCGGTGTCGTATCTACACCCAATAATTTCTCCTTAAGTTGGGCAGTGCTGGTTTGATTAAAATTTTAAATTGGATCGGGTAGGTGTCAAATTGGGTTGGTTTAAGGGTCGAGATGACCTAATTCTATTAGAAAGAGGAGAGGGAGAGGTAGAAGCCAGTACGGCACTGCCACAGCTCTCGCCCCCCTACACCAACCGGCACCCTTCCCCGACCAGTTCCCCTCTTTTTCTTCTCCTTCCTGACCTAATTCTATTAGAAAGAGGAGCAGGAGAGGTAGAAGCCAGTACGGAGCAGCCACAGATCTCGCTCCCCCTCACCGACCGGCACCCTTCCCCGGCCAGTTCCCCGCTTTTTCTTCTCCTTCCCAGTTGCCCCTTTCCTCCTCCCCTACCGCTTCGCCGAGGCCTCCATCAGCCATCATCGCAAGAACGCTGAGCTGCTGGACACAGCCGAGGGCCACTTTCTCAGGCTCAAAAACTCCTTTTAGTTTTTTTTGAATCATCCTTATCCCACCATAAGACCGGCAATTAGCCGACATCCGAAGATTAATCCGACAGTCAAATGTCGGCTGAACCATTTATGTCGCCAGCGGCATATCCGATCGTCACTCAGTGGCGTGTGTGTCTGTAGTGGAAGCGTGCATTTTCCATAATTGGAGCTTGACTTGTAGTATTCTTTCTACTTCAAATTCGGGCCTAGTAAGCACTCGCGCTCGAGAATAATTAACGAGCCGAACTAAAGCCAAAAGGGTTCGAGCGGTAAATGAGCCGAGCTGAGCTCGAGCAGAGCCATGTCTAAGCTCGGCTCGTTTACACCCCCATTTGGGGCAGTAGAGTGGCGTAATAGTCTCCACCATCCCAACCCACCACAATAATTCCTCCATGCGAGGCTCCTGCATGTACAGAAAATCCATTTTACGAAATTTGATAGTCATGTCCAAATTTGTTCCATCTTCTAGATGAACAAATTACCCGCGGTAAAAAAGAGAGGTGGTACTGGTACAGTTACCTTGAGGTCGCTCACTCGCTACATGTCAGGCGAAATCAAGGCGGAAAATAAAAGTAGCTCACGCCCCCATTAAAGGCACCAGCTATCAATCAGCTCCCCATCCGATCCATAAAGATCAGAAGGTTATTTGGCTTTGACTCCCCAAGATGCCTATGAAGCCCCCGGTGATCTACCCGCCATTGCCATGGAAGACGAGGCTCCAGATGGCCATCCTTTCTGCCGTCACCGACGCCGCCGCCCGCTCCGACGGAACCGTCAACCGCCGCCTCATCGACTTCTTTGACAGCCGCGTCAAGGCCAATCCCATCCCCTACCGTGGCGTCCGGACGGCCGACTTTTCCGTCGACCCCTCCAAGCCCCTCCTCTGGGTCCGCGTCTTTTCCCCCGACGCCGACGGCGAGGGGGATGAGAAGCATGAGACCCTTCCGGTCGTCGTCTTCTTCCACGGTGGCGGATTTGCTTTCCTCTCCGCGGCGTCCAAGGCCTACGACGCCGTCTGCCGCCTGTTCGCTCGGAAGCTCCCAGCCGTCGTCGTCTCCGTCAACTACCGGCTCGCAGACGAGCACCGCTTCCCCGCCCCGTACGAGGACGGAATGGACGTGCTCCGGTGGATCGACAGCGACCCGACCTGCTCCAGCTTCGCTCCCAAGGCCGACCCAGCCAGGGTATTCCTCGCCGGGGACAGCGCCGGCGGGAACATCGGGCACCACGTCGCCGTCCGCTTCTCCGCCGCGCGGGCCGATTTCAATTCAGTCCGTATAGTCGGGCTGGTGGCAATCCAGCCCTTCTTTGGCGGGAAGGACCGGACCGAGTCAGAGCTCCGCCTCGAGGCCGCACCGATTGTATCCGTGAAACGAACCGACTGGTCATGGAAGGCCTTCCTACCGGACGGGTCGGACAGGGACCACCCGGCGGCGAACGTGTACGGACCGAAGTCGACGGTGGATATGCGGGAGGTGGAGTATCCCGCGACGATGGTGGTGGTGGGTGGGTTCGACCCGCTGCAAGACAGGCAGAGGAAGTACGCGGAGTGGCTAAAGGAGAAGGGGAAGGAGGTGAGGGTGGTGGAGTACGACAACGCCATCCATGCCTTCTACGTGTTCCCTGAGTTGCCGGAGGCGCCATTGCTCCTGACCGAGCTAAAGGCCTTCATACACAAGCAGTAACCAGTTAAATTCGCTTGAGCCGAAGCATGCCATTAGTGATGGTAACCGTTGTTAAACATATTCAAACTACTGTTGAAATTGCCTAAGTACTATAGTTTATGCATGTTTGGTGAATTATATAATAGTTTCTAGCATGGCTCACAAGGTCTCACATCATGAACGTAACGATAATCTTACTACTCCCTCCCGTCAGTTTTAATGGAGACAACTGCACAAATATGTGCGTTAAAATTAAATGAGTGGTGCTATACCGCGGACGAAATTCTCACGGCAGAGGTCACGGCGTTGATGTGGCAGTAAAGACATTAGCCATGCAGCGACGGGTTGTACCCGCGTTCGGCAGGGTCGGGTGGTGGGTCGACGGAGGCGGAGGCTAGGGCTATGGAAAAAGGAAGAGGGAGAAGAAGATGGCGTGGTTGCACGATGGACAGTGCCACATCAGCCCGTGACATTCACCGTCTGAAGTTCGCGCAAGGCGAAGAAGAGGGCTCTCTAGTCCGACGCTCGCTCGCTCGCTAGTTGTTGCATCGGAATGTAGGTCGTACATCTTAATAAATGGCCATTTAAGTGACGGTTGAAAAGGTTGAAAGTATTTTTTTCACTAAAGTACTGTACACTGTTATGTTATGCAGAAATTTAAAAGGGGATTTTATATAAAAAATCATCAAAAAAAAAAAATTTACCAAAATAGCGCACTGTAGCAAATAATTCCCGGAATGGTGTTCTGACAAGCCACGCAGGCGCCAGCGTGGCTTTTTTTTTTTAAAATTAACCCAAAAGGCGTCGGTTCAACCGACGCCTTTAAGGTTAGCATAAAGGCGTCGGTTGAACCGACGCCTTTCAGTTTATAAAGTAAGGCGTCGGTTCAACCGACGCCTTTATGTTATAAAGGAAAGCGTCGGATCAACCGACGCCTTTATGCTAACCTTAAAGGCGTCGTCGGATCAACCGACGCCTTTATGCTAACCTTAAAGGCGTCGTCGGATCAACCGACGCCTTTATGCTAACCTTAAAGGCGTCGGTTGAACCGACGCCTTAAAAACACTTGTTCAAAAAAAAAAAACAACCTAAAGGCGTCGGTTAAACCGACGCCTTAAAAACACTTGGTTAAAAAAAAAAAACCGAAAGGCGTCGGTTCAACCGACGCCTTGCAAACACTTGTTCAAAAAAAAAAAAAAACCTAAAGCATAAAGGCGTCGGTTGAACCGACGCCTTCCAACCGACTCCTTCAAAATCACCTTTCTCTTGAGGACGAAATCTACAATTTTTGAAACCTGATAAACACACACATCACAATACAACATCACAACCTAATAACAAGATAAATTTTGAACCAATAATACAACATGACGCAAAATATATACAAAATATATTACACGACATCAAAGTATTACAAATGTATTTATAAAATTACAAGAAGTGTTTATTCAATTCTCCTCAACCTATTCCTACCCCGTCCTCGTTCTCGAACTGGAATATCCTCAGGCTCAACGTCAGGTAAAGCATCTGAAGACGAAGCTGCCTGACGTTGAGCACGAAGTGCACGCTGTCGCCGAGTATATACTTTCGAAGAAAGAGGCCTCTCAACTTGCTCCAGCGGGGCATCTGGAACAACAGGTGATGGGGTAAAACTTCTCGTGTCAGCTGATGATGTCAGAATCTCGGGTTCTGGAACAACCTCCAATCCTGGAATCTCAGTAACAACTGGTCGAAGTAATGGCAAACTCGCAAGAACATGTCCAGAGCGATCGTGTAGCGTCTGACAGGCCGCTAGCAAGCTCTCATATGATCGGTCCACCAAAGCTGCGCCCGTCTGATCAAATGTCTGTCGTGCAAGAGTAAGCTAGAAAGAAAAACACAGGTATGTTATCTACTCACTACAAAATACTAGTGAATAAAATCAAATATGAAGTTAATGATACTCACCAACGCCCGCTCAGTGTCGCCTCTTGGTTGATATAACATATCCGGCTCATGCATGGGTGGCATGATAAGTCTCCTAGTGATGCTCAAATACCATCTCATGTATGCATCTCGCTCAGTCATAGCAGGCTCCCCTTCAACGAGAGTGATCGTCCGGTCGTCCCATCTAGTAATGTAGGCCGCATGATGCGACCTCCAATCAAAACTACCTCGGCCTCGGCGCGATACTCGTTCAATGAACTCAACCATAAGAGGGGGAAAAACTTGTTCAAATCCATATTGTAACATGACCCGATCCGGAACATGCATATCGACGATGTCCACACATATAAGCGGCGTCCTAGATAGCCACACATGCGCTCCATCCGTACAAATTCCAGGTAACTGTGCTAACACATCATCATGATATGGTTGCCATATTACCTACACAACATATGAATATGATACTTTACTTTTTGGTGAAATGTACATTTGTCATATTCATAACGCATGCAATATAAAGGAGTAATACCTGGCCGGATCGTTGATAGTCCAACTCCGATCTATACAACGCCAAGACACTGTGAGGATTCACAGTTTTTGTCTTCTTGGCATTCCACCTAACATAACGAGGATGAGGAATAAATTATCTAAAATATAACATCATCAAATACCTTTAAGAAATAACACATACCGAACTCCTAACGGTGATAAACCATCTAGTGGAGTGCTCCTAATGTTTGGACGACCGACATGCAACCTCTCCCACGACCATAACTGTTTGCCACATACACACCCAACATGAATCAAATGTTATACTTATGAAAAAAATATACTAGTCAAAGATAATTGATGGTTTACCTGGACAAGGGTGACGCACCCGGCAATCCCTGATGTGCTTGATTGACAAGCTTTTCCCAACTCTCTATACAGGTAAGCGAGGGTGGCACTACCCCATGCATACTGTCCCGCAGTGTATAAATCCTCTAACAAAAGAAGATACATCGGGTGCACATGGCTACTGCTGCTATCGGCAAATATAGTGCTACCGAGCAAATAGAGTAAATATGCTCGTGCGTGTTGCTCGACTTCAATCTCTGTGGCATCTTCCGACAGGCGACTGAACTGCTCTCTCAACCACAACAGACTTACCCTACTTCGTCCTTTCAATGATTCGCGTGGAGGTACTTGTCCAAGAAGGTGCAAGTACACTTCATTCCAATCAATTCCCACAGTCGAGCAACACACAGCAATGCCGTCAACTCGGAGTCCGAGAAGTACTGCAACATCCTGTAATGTGATCGTCATCTCCCCCAAATGCAAGTGGAATGTTTGTGTCTCCCTCCGCCATCTCTCAACTAGGGCGGTGATGAGAGCCCTATCAATCCTGATGTACTGTAATCGTATGAAATCACCAAATCCAGCCATCTCAATGTATGGCAAAATGCGCGCATCAACTAGCCAATGACGCACATTTTGCCAGTGCTCGGTGCATTCAATGCACCCGGGATCCTATACAATTTACATGGATGGAAAATTGTTAAATATATGTACAAGTGTAAAACTAAGGAGATAATGATTATGCACATACCTCTCCCCTCCATATGCCATCAGATCTGTGAGTGCTCTGCTCTGTCAGGACGGAGGGATCAATCGGTCCTGGATCCATAATATCTACAAAGAAACGAACAATTAATCATAACTTCAAAGAATGTGGACAACAAGTTAAGTTACATATTAAGATGATTGTATGCAAGTACCAATCAGCAGAAGGTGTGTTTTGGCAATGACGCCTGTTATGACCAACTTGGTTGCAATTCCCACAATGGTAGTGAGCTCGACCATCTGCTCTCATGCCCGCACTATCCATCGCATTATGTATTCTCCTACTGCGTGGACGACCGGGTTTTCGTGTTACCCTTGGGGGCTTCACCACATACTCAGGTGACTTTTCCTCCCAAAATCGTCGATCTGGAGGCGGATAGAATTCGGCTGCATATACCTTTCTATATGCATCAGATGTATAACAATATCCAACTAAATCGCCGATGGGTCTTCTTCGCCTCGCATGGACAACAATTAGATGACGACATGGGTGTTTGTACACTTGAGGGTAATTGCAAGAACATGTATGATCGTTTATATCCACCGCATATTTTCTACCACGCATTGTTTTCACTTCATACAAGTGAGAATTGATTTGGTCAGCCCACATGCTGCCAATCAGGCGCGTTTGTTCTTTAATCTTCAATTCAATAGTAGGGGTGTATGGGGTTGTCATAGCCAACCCGGCCGAATGTCGCTTCACAAAGAATTTGACAATTCTGTAGAATGTGGCCGACACTAAGGCTTGCACAGGTAATGATCGAGCCCCCTTCAACACGCTATTTAGACTTTCAGCCATATTTGTTGTGGTCATTCCAAATCTTCTAAAACCATCATGAGCAAGCGACCACAATTGAGGTGATAATCCACCTTCCTCACTGAGTAGCCATTTTGCCTCTTGACTTTCTGCACCGATAAGTTTCATCTTTTCATCAAACTCGTCTACAGTAAGCACATATGCAGCTTCCCCTATCAACCTCGTCAATACATCATTTTTAAACTTCTTATGAAAATTTGCCTTGATGTGCCGGATACAATATCGGTGACAAAAATGCGGCTCTGGAAACACCTTTGGCACAGCCTTTTGCAACCCTTTATGTAGATCGGATATGATAGTGATAGATATCCTATCAAGGATAACATGCTCCTTCAACATACGTAAAAACCATCTCCAGTTAGGATAATCCTCACCCGAAACAAGGGCAAATGCAAGAGGGAACAAACCCTTGTGCCCGTCGTTTGCAGTCGCCGCCAAAAGAGCTCCTCCATACTTACCTGATAGGAAAGTAGCATCAACACTTATGACGGGGAGACAATGTTTAAAACCCTCGAAATAGAGGGTAATATATGCCGACAGACAAACGCCACAATGAAAAATCTCCTTAATCCTCTCTTGAATAAGCACTGGTGGGATATCTACTTCTGCTCTAATAGAGGGTAATATATGCCGACAGACAAACGCCGCAGTACATTGTCTATGACCTGTGTCTAGCTCGGAATTTCTACAAGTGTGTTCGCCAGTATATGTCTTCACTTTAAAATCATTACTCCCCTTCCTCATTGATGCATGTACTCTCCATGGGCAGTCAGGGTATTGACATCTTGCTGTGTACTGCGTCGGATTTGTACGCAACACTTTATAGCGAACATTATGCGCTATTGAAAACTCCCTCAATGCGTGTACAAATTCATCTTTATTGTGGAATATTTGCCCCACATATATTGCTTCCTCATGATATGTCTCCTCATGCAAACCCCGATTTATTGCCCCATCTATTTCTTCATCAGTTAGTCGCGCCCACGTGGGCTCCTCCTCGTAAGGCAATTCTTCCTCAAAATCATCCAAGTTATCTGTAGCAATTGCGATATCCACCAAATCATCTCCCTCATTTTGAACCATCTCTTGCACACTATCCTCTCCTCGTACATCTTCAACATTAACCTCAGGTGAATTAGGCACCCACTCATCATTTTCCCCATCCTCTTCCTCATTAATATTTCCCTGTTGCCAACCACTTGAACCAGGGTAAGTATAGGGGTTACGAAATGATGTTTGTGTGTCAAACAATTCACCACCTCGTGCCAGTTCAAGATTCATCGCTTCATGAGCTTGAGATGTGTGCCTAAATTATTCAAAACATAACTTATATCATAAATAAACAATTCACTTAGTCGTAAGTTGAATGGTCAAACTACATTTTGTAAATAAACTTACCTCCAACTCGGCGAAAGTTGAGGTTCGTTGCACGCTAGTGATATAGACAAATCATCTTCTTCATTATCTTCCACACGCCTTCCTCTAGAATTTTCTCTCGACCTATTTATGCGAGCACTCCTACTTGTGCCTTCGCCGTCATTTGCAAACCTAGGCATGCGCGCCTCTTTTTCTATAAATAGCTCGAAGCTAAACACACGAGGTGCAAAATAGAGCATGACATGCATAGAATTATCATCATCAATTGGTATTATAGTAGTCCTTGTTCCCAAAACAGGCATCTTGTACTTCATAAAAATTTTCCACAATCTTTGATCCCATCCCAATTTATTGACCACTTGCATCTCTAGTTCATCGTAAGTACTTGGCTTATTAA
This sequence comes from Houttuynia cordata, assembly GCA_039654745.1. Lineage (NCBI taxonomy): Eukaryota > Viridiplantae > Streptophyta > Magnoliopsida > Piperales > Saururaceae > Houttuynia > Houttuynia cordata. The sequence goes on from CM077504.1 coordinate 28,544,202, forward strand.
TCAATAATCCTACGCTCTCACCGCCTTCGTATTCACCTCTATCAATTCTACCACCATACATCAACACAAACGGAAGCATTTCTCCCGCCATCTTTTCTCACAAAACAATTAACAAACACTAGCTAATTATTTTCAAATCATACAAAAGCTAAATCAATACATCAATATGTATTTTAAACGGATATTAAACGTATATTACCGGTGAGACGGAGCGGGGTCACGACTGGCCGAGGTGTCCGCGGAGAGAACGGCGGCGACGGCGTCGGTGGGGCGAGAGAGGGCGACGGCGGCGAGGGCGACAGAGGGCGACGGCAAGGCGAGAGAGAGAGGGCGACGGCGGACTTGTTCGAGAGAGGGCGACGGCGGCCTCGTTCGAGAGAGGGCGACGGCGAGAGAAGGCGACGGCGGCGAGAGAGGGCGACGGCGGTGAGAGCGAGAGAGGGCGACGGCGGCGAGGGAGAGAGATGGCGACGGCGGCGAGGGCGACGGCGGCGGCGAGAGAGGGCGACGGCGGATAGTTAGGGCTCGGTGGGGAGGAGGCCGAGCCCGCGCGGCCACGGCTATATACGAAATAAAAGGCGTCGGTTCAACCGACGCCTTTCTGTTATAAAGAAAGGCGTCGGTTGAACCGACGCCTTTTGGGTTAATTTTAAAAAAAAAAAGCCACGCAGGCGCAAGCGTGGCCGCTGGCGCCTGCGTGGCTTGTCAGAACACCATTCCGGGAATTATTTGCTACAGTGCGCTATTTTGGTAAATTTTTTTTTTTGATGATTTTTTATATAAAATCAACTAGTAAGACTTGTCGTGCAAAGCAGGTGAGCAGCGACTGCTCTGACTGGCTGCCCAACCATATGGTGTCCATCAATGTCAGTTCAGACTTCAGAGGGCCCTTTTGTCTATTGGACTATTACAATTATTTTGATCACAAAGCAAAAGATGGGCATTATTGTTTTTTTTTTTCAACGAAGATGGACCGTTTATCAGTTGGTTTCTTTCCTACCCACCATTAAAGCCATCAATGAGGTCAGATTCGTCAGAAACATAAAATGTATAAGAAAAATAATACATCGTTGAATACATCATTTATCACTGCATCAAAATTTCATCATTCATCGAATTTTTATTCCATTCAACCAGTCATTTATTATACTCCATCCATCCTATTTTAATAGCTCCATCTAAAAAAATGTTAATCTCATCCTATTTTAATAGCTCCATCTAAAAAAATGTTAATCTCAGTGGAGCTAATGGAGGAAGAAGAGTATCAAAATCCACTTAAATTGACCATATACATGAAGCATTTAAGATGGAACCGTCCTCTTTTCCACATGGAGCATCTAAACAGGGCAGAGGGAGTGTATATTATTTCCAGAAACCAGTTAAAATTTTTATAACTTGCATCTATAAAATATACTCCATCCCATCCCACTTAAATATTCCTATTTGATTTTTCAATTTGGAAATATCAAATCAAGTGAAGTGAGAAACTCCGTAACATTGGGAAACGATCTCTTAGCTTGATATGAAAATTACTAACCGCACGTAGCAAAAAGTTCAATAGTTATTTTATAGTTTCCAAAAAATATCCATACAAGAATGTGGCTTACCCACCGATATCTGTGAAGATGAAGTTTAGCCATAAAGTACGTTAACATTTTCATTAAAAACAAAAGCTTATCCACAATTGTCTAAAATGCAGATATGCTTTTTCTTTGATTAATCACAGATGATGTTACTCAGAGGCGCGAAATTTGGCATTTCTACATCCATATCCAGCAATGACATGTGGTGGATCAGTCAGTTCTGCATTCTTTGCCCACCTAAACAAAACCATGCATTCAAGATTATATACTTGGCCTGCCAGATGCCCAAGGCAAAATTGAACAAAAGACCAGCAGGAGCATATCGAGCTTACTTCTGTGACTACGCCACCTCAGTCATCTCCTGTTCAACAGGACCTGGAGTGACAGGGTAGTACTTATAGTGAAGCTCCCCTACATCATCCCCAGAAAGTTTCTCCCAACCATTTGGACCAACATAATACACTGCAAGAAAGTAATAAATTAGAACGTAGAGTGCATAGAAAGATTAGACTGTGAAAAAGGAAGCAGGCCGGGACATACCGCTAGCAACACCACCACTTGCTCCATCTCTAAATGTCGCATGATAGATAGCTCGGCGAGCCAGCTCAGCAGCCTCTTCAATTGACATATCGTGGCGATACCTGTCCAATATAAAACTTGCATAGTCAGAGAGCTCGGAACTGCAATATATAAAACTAAAGGCAAACTTCACAAAGACCTACCCATTGTCCAGAACACCATAAGCATACGGAGAACCTGATCCAACAGAAAAACGTTTACCCTTGAGCCTTCCACCCTCACTATCTACATAGTAAAGGCCAGGTCCCTGCATTAAAATGTTTTCAGAAGACTGGAATTACTAAATTTGGCATGTCATGTCAAACAAAATTAGCAACCAAAAAGAACATTATAAGAGCTATTAGTAGCTTTGAGGCACTGAAATTGCGCACAGTTTCATCCCATCCAGCAATCATGGTTCCCACCGATAGGCCCATTCCACGATAAGAGTATAGAATGTTTGCGAGTAGCTTTGAGGCACCAGTGACAGAAATTCTCCTCTTATTTGCCAACTCATGCAAACGACACTGCAAAATAACATAAATTTAATGTTATTTTTTATTCCTGAACCTTGTATTCTTGTATGCAAACACAACCCAATAGTATAGAAAATACATGACAAGTTGAGAACTGAAATTGAGGAAAAGGACCTTGATGCCCAAATTTCGGTGCCAAAACTGGCAATCTGCTGCTCCTCCAGCCATTGTTCCGAGCATGTAAGGGTTAATTTCAATAATCTTTTTTACAGACTGAGAAGCTGCAAATAAAACACATTATTACAGTCTGCAATACTTCAATGACAACTGCAAAATTATTTTTACTGAAGACAGAGGCTAATATCTAGATTTCTTTCAGATCATCATCTTGCATTAACCACTCATTATAGGGGTGCCAACAAGCTGAGCCAAGTTGAGACAAGCTTTACTCGGCTTCTTTTCAGGCTCAAGTCAAGCTCAAGCATAGTGAATGTTGAGGATGAAAATGGCTCAGTTCAGCTCATTTTGTGCTCCCTCTGCCCACTTTTACAGTCCTAGTTAGAAAATGAAAATGAAAAGAAAATTGGCCCATATGGTTTTCTAATTAGGACTACTAAAGTGGGACAGAAGGAATATTCTCTTCATTGTTGTATTCTACTTCAAAAAATATAAACATGTATATATATTATTACTATGGTACGATATAATCTTTAGCAGTTTTATCTAAAATGCTTAAAGTTGAGCCTCTTAAACACTTGACCCAATCAGCTTTAGGTTAGCTAAAAAGCTAACCTTGAGCATGGGTCAGCGAGCAAAAGTTTTGAGCTTCATGTCAAGCTAATTTGAGCTGAGCCTTGAGCTGCATTGGACAGGATGGGCTCGCTTAGCACCAACAAGTGGTAGCATAGTTTATTTTAATTATGCTGGTGGCCATATATCCGAAAAAAATGGGGACACTAAAAATTAAAAAATTAAATGGACAACCAACAGTTACCAACGAGGAAATGGAGAATGCATGTGCAAAGGAAAATGGAAAGATTAGAAATTAACTTTTAAGTCAAAATGTAAACTGGAAAAATGTTTTGAACCAACATAATTTAAATACGATGGGAGAAATATGTAAATGGAGAAAAGCAACCAGGGGGATAAAACAATAGTAGCTATGGCAAAAAAAAGAAGAAAAAAATATGAAAACTATCAGAGCAAACAATTAACTATTGATATCCTGTTTATAAGAAAATGTATTATATGAACAATTATTTGATAATTACATTAAAAATTGATGTGCAATCTCAATCTTGAACTCCACGGAGCAGCCCCAAATTAAAGTTTAAATGAGACACATCCACATACTTAAAAATAATTAAAGAAGAAACAATGAACGAGTAAAAACAACGGACAAGCATCTATGTATCAATGTTGCTCTTAAAAATACTATTAAGTCCATCAAGAGAACAAGTTGTAAAAAAATGAGAAAAAAGTCGTTCAATCTCTTGTCATAGATTCTGAAGTAGTCAACCAAAAGATGAAGCATGAAAGGCTCAATCATGACGGATCAAAGAACCATGCAACACCTGAACACCTCAGATCTGAATAGCCAGCTAAAGTATCCTTAATAGAAAATCATAATCAGAAAGGCTCCCATATCAAAGCTGCTTTATAGATATAGAAACCACAGTTTATCAAAGACCTATTAAGAGATCATTGACACTCGTATAACTTGATACAACCATCCTTCAACCAATAAGTATAGGGACAATGACAAGCTACATACACACACAAAATTATCCTCCAATGAATCATACAACAGCTCCAGTATGTCTATGGTGGCTAATACTGACTCAATAATTAGGGTTTTACGGAAACTTTGTTTTCAGCATATAGCATATAGGTTTTTTAAATGTTTTTGGCGACACGTTTTCAGCATATAGTCATAGACATGCATCTTCAATCTTTTTCAATTCAAACCGATAATGAACTTAACCCAAAAATTATAAACCAATAACACGGTACTGCATTAGAAAAGAAAAAAGCAACTGAATTAAGGACATACAAATATATCCGCCCATGCTAGCCCGAGAATCCGCGGCAACCATGACTCCTTCCTTGAAGATAAAAGCAAGGGTCGTTGTACCTTTAGCTGGCTTTACCATCTGCACCGCTTTCTTCTGAAAATCATCGAACTGAAAAGCCATAGAAGTAAATCAATTTCCACACTGCAAAACTATTCCCCAAAACCCTAGAATCCTCCTCAAAAAGGCGCTCACGGGAGCTCCCAGCAACAACGAGCAAAAAAAGTTGCAGGAACTCACATCATTGGCAATTGGCATCTGAAACGAAGGAACAGACAAAGGCCCGTCGGAGAGACCATCGTTAATTCCCATCCGGAAAGGGGCAAACGATTCGAGCCCGCTCGTGTCAAGCACCATCTTTTCTGAACCTAAAACAAACACAAGCGCAGATCAGCCATCGATCTCCATTACAAAATTGATCGCACAAATCAGTATAAAATTTCTCCAATTGAAGCCATCATACTGCAGATCTGCCTTCTCTTCCTCCAAAACAAAAAGGGGGGGGAGCTGATTGAGTTGCAGGAAGAGACGATTGGAGATTACCTTGACGATGATGGAGAAGGTTGTAACCTGATCACGGGAATCCCTGCCCGCTGCAACTGAAAGACTCGGACTTGGAGAGCGGCGAACGAGGTTTTACGGCGCGGGCGGCGTGGCGAAGAAGAAAGAAAATAAAAGGGAGGGAGATCCTACTACCGCTCGCAGAGGTCGCTCGTGTAAGACGAAGCGCTGTCACGTGACATTCCAAACGGCCGTTTCCTTCCTCTCTCTCTTTTGAGAACTCCGCTAATAAAGGTATTCTATTCCGTTACTGAAAAAATAGGTCATACTTTTTCAGTTGGTGCTATACCCCATGCATCCCCTACCATGTTTAATTAAGAACAATTTATTCCACGGAATAATTTATGGAGGCAATAGTCACGGTCCTCTCAACAAATAGAAGAAATCCTCTTTTCAAAGTTGATAGAGACAATGAGAGAAACCACTTATGATAGATCAGACATATTAGTGTATGTGATAGCTCGAGACTCATAGATGAGCTCTTGTTATTTTGTTTTATCATGAGTGAGCAAAGTTAGCCATTCACTAATGACCAGTGTTTTCTCAAATACAAATGAGCTTTGTTGGATGGAGGGATTACATCATAATTAGGGTAATACTCCTTCTGTCCAATAAAGTCTATTTGTACTTTCATAAAATTTATTGGACTCTAAGACCTGTGCCAAGGAAAAATCTAAATGGGGTAGATGAGTGATGACTAACGGAGTAGTGTCTTTGGGGACGTTTGGGGCGTGATTAAAAGAAAAATATCCAGATGGGATGTTTTGCTATACTGTAGCATCTGGATATTTTATATATTGAGGTGTTTCGACTGGATGTAGATGTTACAGTATATATCCAATATCCAGTCTGGATATTTTTGCAATAATCACGCCCCAAACGGCCCCTTAGTTACCCATTGCCCGAGAAACAGAACTAACGGAGTAGGGGACGTCTGGTTCTCCGAAATTAAACGGTCTAGCTACGTTATTTTGAGGAAGCTCCTCAAGGTCAGTCAGCCGTCGGCGGTGACCAAAACCCTGAACCCCTTGTATTCACCAATCACCGATCGCTCATCTGCTGTAGCCATGTCGTCTCCGCAGCCCTCCAATTCCACATCGGCTTCGCCTGATGCTTCAGCCCCCCCGCCTCCCAAGCCCTCCAAACCCGAGGACGCAGAAACCTCGAACAACTCCCAGCCACCCGAGTCGTCGTCCGGAGATGCTGCGGGCGGAGGAGATGGCGGTGAATTGGAGGCGAGGGAGGCGGGCGAGGAGGAAGAGGAGGAGGAGGAGGAGGGGGAGTGCGGGTTCTGCTTGTTCATGAAAGGAGGCGGTTGCAAAGAGAGCTTCACGGCCTGGGAGAAGTGCGTGGAGGAGGCGGAGAAGAACAAGGAGGACGTGGTGGATAAGTGCTTTGAGGTTACTGCTTTGCTCAAAAAGTGCATGGACGCCCATGCTGAGTACTACGCGCCCGTGCTTCAGGCGGAGAAGGCCATGGAGGAAGAGGCTGCCAGGGAACTCGAACAGGCTTCGAAGGACAATCAGGTGGATGAGGGGAAAAGCCAGGAGCCGGTGGAGGCTGTGGAGGAGGAGGAGAAATGAGCGGTTGCTGATATTCTTTTTGGCTAATTTAGTTGCAAAAATGAAAAAAAACTAATCTGCTGAATTTTGAGAGGTCAGTTGGAGGCTGATGCATGAGGTAAATTGACCAATTTTGTTATTTGAGTATTTATCCGGGAATAAAATGTGCTTACTCTTTTAATTGTATTGAAAAAATGTTGTCTGAGCACTGAACTTCAATTTTGTGATTACAACGATACATGTTGCCTCTGGGCATTTTCTTGCTATACACGTCGGAGGAGTAGTTTCTTGTTCATCTTTTTTATAGGTTTCTGTCTATGTGATGCGCCAGAATAGAGATGTTTCTAATAATTGTCAGAGATCCGTTTTGTTTCAATTTCTTGCATTTATAAATGTTTTATAGAGAGATAATGTAATAGCACTTTCGTTAGCGAAGTTGCTTCTGGCTGAAGTTCGTTACTGCTTACTTTTTGGGTCTACTCAATTTGAGGCTTTGTTCCAAGATCATTAAAACGTTGAAAGACAAGACAAGCGGGATATTCCGTTGTTAGCATTTATGTTAGGATCATTGTACCGACTAATTTCATTATTGTACTGAAATATGGTTGAAAAACTAGACAAAAGGGATATTTAGTACACCTAATTTGTCATACTACTTGAGTTTACTAGTATTGTGTCAGTTGAAGTCAGTGTAGGCCCAAATAAAACGTTTCACGACCCACTCTCAGTTATAAGTTTGTGCTAATTATAGAAGGGGAAAATTGCCTGATTTAGTGAAAATTCTGAGAAAGAAAAAAATCCGTTGATTGGTGGATAATGTTTGTCTCAAGTGTGAGCTGGGAATCAAATGTTAGGATTATTGTACTGAATAATTTGGTGAAATTGTTTTCTGTCCATGTTGTGAACGAAATATAAGAATATATACTTCGAATGAGAGGGATCTACTTCAACCTCTAACTATCTAGATAATTTGTGGGGTTTTTTTTTTCCAATAACTTTGCTTATTTGAGCAGAGTGATGGTGATGCAGATTTTATGTTGGCAATCATTGAGAATATTTATGCAATATTTTTACTGGTTCTAATCTTTACTTGTATTTGAGTTTATGATATTTATAAGGAAATCTTTTAATTAGGAAGAGGCTTTAGGCAGAAGATCTTAACGAGAGCCACCATCTTGCTTTGTTGGGATAAGTATATCTTAACTAACTTATCCGCCTTCTGATCTCTCTTCCGAATCATACGTCGATGAAACACAGGGATAATGCGCAGTAAGCCCGTCCAAGTCAAAGAGACCGGATAAGGCAGACTTACTTATCAAACGAACCCGCATAATATCTCATCAGGCATACACCCTATGTTTTAAGATACAGGCCAGTCTAAAGCCATCCAGCTTTCCTCCTACTCTTACCCAACGGACAAGCAGATATGTTGCAATACATACCTCTTTAGTTAACGAGCCAAAAGGCCATAGTTAGGCTTTTTGGCTGGGGTTAGAGTTTGATTTAGAACACTACTTAAATTAGGAGTCTTCATGTCGTTGTCCTTCATTTGTTTTGAGACTCATTGTAGCCGCCAGGCATTTGGTACAAAACGAGTCTATTCTAATAGCTATCTTAATTTTCATCATCGATAAATTTTCTTCTGTTTCCAGCTACCATAGCCCAATTCTCTAGTTTTCTCCTTCATTAATCTACCTCTCCTTTCCCTTTTACCCATCTTGGACAGTTCCTTTTCTCTTTCTGTCTCTCCTTTATCCTGTTCATCTTCTTGCTAGTATTACTCGGTTATTGTTCTTCTCTCCTGCAACTTCTACTTCTAATTTGTTATTATCAGATACGTATAAGGATTGCTAACTTCATAACTTCAAGCTTTAAATCTCCAGAGCGGATTTCTATTCCAGAAATGCTAGTTCCATTGTTCTTTCCAAACCAGCCCCTTCCGCTTCTACTAATTGGTGCTGGTCTATTGATATATTCTGTGGCAGTAGGAATACAATGACCATGACTAGAATACTACTAAACTGCTACTTTCATTAATCGGACCCAAACTCCACACTAAAACTCAAATGCTCTGTTCATTTTGACTGGCCTAGTGTACATTCCCAAACTGCTTTTATTATATTGCTTTCTGAATTAGAGAAAAACAAAATCCTAGTTCTTCAGATTCTAGCAACTCTTTGTGATGTGGATGATTTAATTTTTCCTTTCAAATAGCTACCAATGACAAGTCTTGTACTATTTAGAACTTTAAACTACACTTTCAGATCAGTTTATGTAGATTAGGTAATTTGTGTCTCCATGCACGTGTGTACATAGAAGCTGTGAAGAACTGTCTTGTGTTTTTGTTACATTCTCCACTTATTGATGAAGTGAGGACTGGAATAATTGTCAAACAAATGTGTAATGTGGATAGTGCTAAGTAGTAGTCTGGTAGAAGGTCGATTAGTGCATCTTGTCATGAGTGATGAGGTTTATATGCTGCCAATCCTGTTCCGGTTCTTTATAGTCATGGTTTTACTGATGAGGTCCTTTTCCTATAGCAATCTTTTCCAGATTGCACGAGTCCCACTGTTGATTCATCACTTGTTCGATCCTTCTTACTTGCACCTTTGGCCTTTTCTTTCAAGACTGCATTCTTTCCACATGTTCTAGACTTCGTATCTTGGAGTATGGGATGACATTATATTGTGTTATGCTGCAATTCTGCAAGTTTAAATATCTAATTTCGCAATTATATTTCCTTCCTATATCTTATTTTTAGATTTCCTTACTCTGATTTACATGTCAGCACATGTGTTTGCACTTTGTAGTGCTTTTCCAGCCTCCATCTGTCAGAGGTGGCAGAGCCTTTTGTGTTTGCACTCCTAAAAAATGTTTGACGAAGCAAATTTTTATCTGAAAGTGGTGACTATTTCTTTTAGGATTTATCTATGGCTTCTATTCCAATAAGGCTATACAGTTAAGCAATTTTAAAACTCTATCGTTGTTGTTGAGGCTTGCTTTTATAAACATCACATGCGAACGATATTTTGCAAAGTAGTCGTTCTTATCTCAGTCCTCTTTTTTTTTTCCGTCGTCGCTGATTTCTCCTCTTCCTTTCCAACCAAGTATATGCATTGTCATTTCGGTCGTGTGGGAGCAAAATCAGTCATGTAATGATGGACCTTATTTTTTTTTAAAATGCAGACAGGCTTTATTGGACCGAGGGAGTAATAAGAAGAACAAAAAAGTAATTGTTTAATGGAAGAACCTAGTGTGTCATACTTTTTGGATTATTCTAATTAGTTTTCACCTATTTGGATTAGTGAATGCATGGTGATTGAATTTTCACTCTTATGCCACAATTATCCTTGTGAAACCAAAAGCCTAATTTGCAGGTTGATGTAAATATTTTACCGAGTTGATTTTTTAAAAAAAATTATTAACAAGGCCTAAAAACAGGGCGAGTAGCCAACAGAGGACCTCTTGAACGTTACATTAGCGGACTCATGCAAGGAGCTGGTCGTTTTGGTACAGTGGGGTGGTAGTGGTAGAGACATAGGCGATAGATTGGTCCTCGTCGAATTAGTAGCCATTAAAACTGAGCTCAGGGGCTCTTAGTGAGCGGCCGCTTGTCAAAGTGATTGTAACCGGGCGGAGAGGAGAGGGAGACAATAATGTAAGAAGAGGATTCCTTTTTAGGGGTCATTCGTCGAACAGCTGGTGTACAATATAAAAAAAAGAAGTAAAAATACAGTTGTCTGACGCACCATTACCAACTAAAAAGTAAAAATATTCTGTATACAAATAAAACGAATAAAATAAAATGGTAAATCTAGAATATATAAGATCGTTCTCATGTAGTTTGAATGGATCAAGATCTGACAACAGATGTTAAGTAACTAGGTAGGTAAATGAGAATCATCCCTACCATCAGATTTTAATTTGACGGTTTAAAATTATTTGAGGTCATATAAGCTATGCGAGAATTATCTCATTTCAACTTTTTCCATAGCAAGCTGATCAAGAGAGATGTTACAATTGGCAAGTGAGGTGCAACATTTCTATTAGAAAAGAGATGTCCCCATGACTCACAAGGCCACAGGGACAAAAAAATTAGTGAGTGGGCTTTGGTCAATATGCATGTCATTGTCATTTCAAAAAAAAAAAAATACTATGTCATTGTAATGGGCCGCCCATGACTCAACTCCTCCAAATCAACTAACCCAAGCTGTCAGTCTCCATATGGCTACCGTATCTGTATCCGATATATATTAAACACAAATATGGGAGTAATATGGATGCATGCATATCCTGCTGTATTCAACATAAAATATATACTTTTTTGCACATTTACATTACCATTAAAGGTGTCTATAACTTAATAGAGAAAGTAATGTCTTTTCATGTAAATACGAGTTCGAGTCCATGCAACTTAATATTAATTTTTTGTAGCATTCAGTTAGAAATAATGAATAAAAAATAATTTTAAATTTATAATTATATTTTTTTACAAAGTTTAAGAGAAAATATGATAATATAATATAAAAATATATTTAAATTTTATATAAATAATCTTTTATTAGCCATGTCTATCTTACTTTTTTTTTAAAAAAATAATATATCTCCGTGTCCCTATTACGTAACATCGTATCGCTGTAATCAGTGTTTCTTAAGTGGCCCCTCTGCCAGACTCCACCCAACACGACAAATGAGACAATTCCAACTGGCAAGAAGGGCGCGTCTGGAACGTCCTCGTCATCCTCAACACGTCATTCCTCCTGCTTACAGCTTACCCCTTTGCTCACACACCCCGCGCTTTCCGCATTTCTGCGGCAGCAGCACTTGTCCTCTCGTCTCCGAGACGAGCAGCACCCACCCACCGCCTCCCCCCTCTCTCCGCCTTTGAAGAAGAAGAAGAAAGGCGAAGAATTTTTAATGAAGTCAAAAGCTTCGAGAGTGCGTTACTCTAGTGTTTTTACCATTTGGCGTGAAAGGGGGAAATCTGGAAATTCCCCAGATTTTTGAAATTCTGCATTCGGCGTGGACGGCGGAATTTTGAAAAACGAAGGACGGAAAAAGAGAGTTGAGTTAAAATAATAAAGGCGCTGAAGCCGTTAAAGAAGGGACAAAGGGAATATTAAACTCGAAAGACAGCTCAATCCGCGGCTTTCTTATTCCTTCTTATGCACCTGACCAACTGAACGCTTCTTCCCATTTGTTTTTAATATTTTTGCTGTTCGGTTCGATCTCCAATCGGGTGGCGGATTCGAGACTAGCACTGCATGTGAGTTTTTTTGTTTCTCCTCCTATCTACTTGCTGTAAATTTGAAATCTTTGAAGAATTTAAGACTTTTTTTTTTGCATTTTTGGTTGTTTGATTTGATCTGTCTCTGCTGTTGTTTGAATTCTGCTTTTTATATGTAATGTTTGTGTTGCTGGATGGGTTTAACCTTTTTGAATTGTGGAAGAGAAGGATTGACGATTGCGTTGTCATTTGAATTTCTATTTAAGTGACAATGGTAATTGACTGGTTTGCCTTGTGAGAAAGAGAGCTGTATTGGATATGAGAGAAGTTTGAATCAGTCTGAATGGTATTTTGCTTGTTTTGAAACTGGAATTAAGATTCCCGTACATGGTTTGGAGGTGAATTTTGTTGCTTTTTGGATGATTGTGTTGAAGGCGCGGTCCTTTATTTCTAGTTGAGTTATCAGTGCAATCAAATGCTTCTTCTTTTTCAACAATTTGAGATATGGATTGGTAAAATGGTTCAATTATTAATTTTTAAACAGAAGATAAGGTGTTCTTCACTCTATACACATGGCTTGTAACGTGTAGCTTAGACTTAAAGATTGCTTAGGTTCAAAGGTATAGTTTCTCATGTTGATAGAGAACTGAAACCTAATAATAGGTTGAAGGTCAATAGTATTTAAGAGTATCTTATTTGGAGACGAGGTTTTTTTTTTAGAAAAAAAGGGAACTGAGTCTACTTTAATTTTCCTTGCTCAACAGCTAGGTGTTGGATTGATGAGCTATGCAGAGATCACGTAGAGCTCTTCTTCAAAGAAGAGCTTCAGATAAGTCCGTATCAGTGAAGAAACATTTCTATACGCTCTCTCTATCGGCATTTATTGCTTTATGGGGCTTTGTCTTTCTTCTTAACTTATGGATTGGCAACGGAGAAGGTTATGCAGGTAAGCATTGCAAATGCTCTCACTCTCTCTCCACTCACACACATATACACAACGAAAATCCTCCTTGATAAAATTTTTTGCCGATGTACAAAAATTAAAAAAAAATGTACCTTATCTATTAAAGTCCACCGGTTACTTCAGTTATGTTCTTTGAGAATTTTTGTACCTTAGAATCCTTGATTAGTTCATATTCTTTATAACTCTGTGAATAACCTTGAATATATTCCAATTCCATTGTTATATTGTGCGAATGGCCATAATTATGCTTTTCTTTGCCACGTCTGCAGATGGATCTGGTTCCAAAGTTGGCGAACCTGTCAGACATGAGAAGAGAAACCAATCAATTTCAAGAGTTGCGGATACAATGAGTAATCCTACATCTGAGCAATTGGACATTGTTGAGGACAACTTTGCCAACACCAATGAATTGACCATTAAAAATGAAAATTCAGCAGAAGAATGCAGTGAAATATCTCATCTCATTGGAGAAAGTAAATATAAATTGTCGAATGAATGTGAATTGTCACCCACTGACAAGAAGACAGACATAGAAAGTGCATATTCACATTCAGAATCAAAATTGGCAAAAGGAATTCAAAGAGCAGATCGGGTGTATCACGTTGCACCTCCTGGTTTGGATGAGTTCAAAAGCAAAGCAGTGAATCTTGGAAAGGCCACATTTGGCCAAGCTGGTGGGATCATACATAGAGTGGACCCTGGTGGAAGTGAGTACAACTATGCTTCTTCCACCAAAGGTGCAAAGGTTTTGGCTTCTAACAAGGAGGCAAAAGGTGCCTCTAATGTTTTAGACAAAGACAAAGATAAATACTTACGCAACCCTTGCTCAGCAGAAGAGAAATTTGTGGTGATTGAGCTTTCAGAAGAGACACTGGTAGATACAATTGAATTAGCCAATTTTGAACATCATTCGTCCAACTTTAAAGATTTTGATCTGTTGAGTAGTCAGGTATATCCAACTGATAGTTGGATCAAACTTGGAAATTTCACTGCAGGAAATGTGAAACATGCGCAAAGGTTTGCCCTTTCGGAACCCAAATGGGCTCGGTATGTAAAACTGAATCTACTTAGCCATTATGGCTCAGAATTTTACTGTACATTGAGTGTGGTGGAAATATATGGTGTAGATGCTGTTGAGCGGATGCTGGAGGATCTGATATCAGTTCAGAATAATCAATTTGTGGCAGACGAAAGATCCACTGAAACAGGACCATCTTCTCCAGAGATGGATACTGCTGATAATGATGATTTTCACAGGAAAATTCTTTCTGAGGTTGAATCGGAGTCTGAATCCCAGAGGATTTCGAAGAATATTATGCCTGATCCTGTTGTAAATATGCGCCCACAGCAAGCAGGACGGATGCCAGGAGATAGTGTTCTGAAGATACTGATGCAAAAAGTCAGATCTCTTGATGTAAATTTTTCAGTTCTTGAGAGATATTTGGAGGAACTAATTGCTAGATATGGTGACATTTTTAATGACTTTGATGACGAGATTGCTGAAAAGGACTTATTGTTGGAACAGTTTAGAGTTCAATTGAAGGAACTTGTCCATGACAAGAAGGTTCTTGTAAGTAGCATACAAAGTCTTTTCTCCTTCCTGTCTTTTTTATCATTGAACACTTTTTGATAGATTGGTCTTATGCATCTAGGCTAAAGACATTGGTGAATTTCTCTCGTGGAAATCTCATGTTTCCTCTCAGTTGGATAAATTGGTCAAAGACAATGCACTTCTCAGGTTTGCTTTTCTTAATTGCGGCATTTATATTGTTGTGTTTATTAGCTAATAAATAATGACACTGAATATGTATAGAATCCTGTTAAAGTTTTATGGGTATATGTCTACCAAAAGTCAATGCTTTGAGTACCCCAGTGGCACACAGGGAAGAGTAGTGCTTACTTAATGGGTTGATCAAATTTTCACACTTCATTATAAGAAGGAAAAGCTGATAGTTTGATCCAGCCCAAGTTGTGCTGGTTGGATCTCTTTGAGTTTTAGGGAGTGGTCCGAGGGTCAAATCCGTGTGGCATAAAGAGGGTATGTGGGTGATATTTCCATGAGTAAGAATTTTGTAAGGAAAAAAACAGAAATTGAGCTCCTTTTCACCCCTATCAATCTATCGTGGGGTGTCTGGAGAAGCTTGAATGGCCACTAACAAATTTAGAGCCTTCCTGTGAAGTTTGGGTGTCATGGGGCTCCAGTCTGCTGACTTGAAATATTATTCTTATTACTTAATTTGTTGGAATATGTAAGAGAATAATGGCTGAGGTTTTAGGTAGCCCAAAAGCAGTTAAGTATTTTCGTTTTAGTAGCTGGAGAAGTTTTACACTCCAGTTATCTATAAATTTATGCAATTAGAAAAAGGGCTTAAACCAACTTTGTGAGATCAAGAATGATATTAATCATAATCATAGTCAAGTAGCGCCTTTTCCCAACTATTTGAGGTCAGCGATATGGATCTTACGCCTCCACGCCTCCATTCAGGCCTAAGGGTGCTCACGAGCCGAGTCAGCTCGCGAGTTTTTCCGGCTCGACTCGGCTCGACTCGAATTTTAGCTCGACTCGAGCCCAGCTCGACTCGAGCTCGACTCGACTCGACTTTGCTCGAGCTCGAGCTCGAGCTCGAGCCACCTCGTAACTCGATTCGGCTCGACTCGAGAGAACTCGACTCGATCAACTCGAGAATCAGCTCGAAAAATAGCTCGAGCTCGAGCTCGACTCGGCTCGAAAAATAAAGCAAAATCATAAATTTCCATACCAGAAATTGTCGTCGTCGATCTCGCCTCACCTCGCCGTGAGCTCGCGCCCATGGCCGCCGTCAGCCTCGCCGCGCCCGTCGCCGCCTCCGTCAGCTAGAGCCCATGGCCGCCGTCGCCGTCGCCTTGCCTCGCCGTGAGCTCGAGCCCCGGCGATCGTGAGCCCGGATCCCGGAGCTCGTCGTCTCGCTGATCGAGTTGAGTCGAGCCCCGTCGTAGATTCATCCTTTTTTGGCTTAACTCCGGCCTTGCAGACAACGAACGCCTGCAAGAGAAAAAAATAATCAAAAAGCTTAGAATTAAATCGAGAGTAAACATGTCTTGTCTGCAAAAAGAAAACGCCTTTCGTTCCCAGAAGATCTCAAGTTAAATTCAGAGATGAACAAGGTAAAGACAGAATCTTTTGCAAATTCAACAAAAGGGCAGTTCAAATCGACATATCCAGATATAAAGTGCTAGGAGGAAGAAAGAAAGACGAGGAAGATTGCTGGGAAAAGACAAAGGACAGACGATGCAAAATCGGGTAGTTTTCAAACGAGGCGAGAGCCTGGAGACGATGAAAACTCAACTAAGAAAGGATACACGTTATGGATGGAAGAAACCCAAAAGGAAAGAAGAAGGAGAAGATGGAAGAAGAAGTTGTCTTACCTGAGCCACCTAGCTCTCTCACTCAAAGGTGAGAGAAGCAGAGGAAGGTGGGAAGAAGGAAGTTGGGCAACGGAAAGGAGAATAAGAGTGTAGGCCTCATGGCCATTTATAGCCTCGTCGCCGTGTTCTGATCCTCACTGATCGAGTCGAGCCGAGCCGTCGCCGTGGTCGTTGAGGCCCGCCATCGGTCGCCGTGGTCGTCGAGCCTCGCCATCGCCGTGGTCGCCTGTCGTCGTGGTCGTCGAGCCCCGCCATCGGTCGTCGCCTGTCGCCGTGGTCGTCGAGCCCCGCCATCGGTCGCCGCCTGTCGCCTCGCCGTCACCAGTCGACTCCAGAAGCTTCTGGCCTCTGGCCGTCGCAGTCGCCCTTCGCCTCACCGACGCCGTGGTCATCGAGCCTCTGTGTAAAACACCCGAGCCAAAAAGCTCGGGTTTTGTTTTTTTTTTTTTTTTTTATTGGGTTAAGAGTTAAGACCCGTTGTATCAACTTCATCCGCCAGATCAAATCTGAACGACTCTTCATTTAAAATAAAAACCCATGGTCTTCTGGGATGTAAATCAGCGACTTAAATCTTTTTAGCGCGTGATCTCAATATTTTAAATAAATTAGGCTCTTTAAAACCTGTCTATGTATTCAAATGAGTTATTAGATTTTCCCTTGTGTATTTTTCTATATTTTTTATTATTATATTATGTTGTAAGGAAAATGTTTAGGTGACCGATTTTCAATACCAGATTAAATGACCTCAGACCACGTGGGTTTGGGACCTACCAATTTAGCCCAGTTATTTAATCTGGTATTGAAAATTGGTCACGTTAGACGAGCTCATGCTGTAAATGCAAAGGTCCCTGGGAACTGGATTGACTCGGGGTTTAATATTATGAGGCAACATTAGTGGAGTTAATCAACGGGGTGTTTGTGTGATTAATAGAACACGTTTCCCTTGAGCGGAGGTTGCCCAATTGCTGGGCCCCATGCCCACGTGGGCTGAAGTCATTTAATATGGTATTGAAAATCAGTCACGTTAAACAAACTCATGTTGTAAATGTGGAGATCCCCGAGAATTGGTTTAACGCGGGGTTTGATATTAAGAGGAGACATTAGTGAAGTTGATCAATGTGGTGTTTGTGTGATGAATAGAACACGCTTCCTGATTTACCCAATGCATATGATGGGTGAGCCTTATATGCACCCAAGGAGATTGGCAGCGAGATATAGTACTCTAAGAGATCAATTTCTTTGCCCCTTCTAGTCGGGTCCTATTGGATACCCGTTGTTATAAAAGAAAAAATATCAAGGAAGCCCACTTCGAATATGTAATAAAGATTTGTTTTGTACAAAAAAAAGTATAAAAAAATCATAGCTTAATTGGTTAAGGTGTAGGTTGTGGTGCTTTATGTTTGGGTTTGAATCACACCAATGGCAAAAAAATTTATTTTGCCACTCGAGCTTGAGCTCAAGTTCTGGCTCGAGCTCTGGCTCGCGAGCTCGAGCCGAGCCCGAGCTCGAGCTATCAAACTCGAGAACGAGCTCGAGTCGAGCTGCCGAATCTTGGGCTCGACTCGAGCCGAGCCGAGCTCGAGCCCGAATTCTAAATATCGAGCTCGAGTCGAGCTGAGCCAAAACTCGACTCGACTCGGCTCGTGAGCAGCCCTATTCAGGCCTGCTTTGTGCCAAATGGTTTAGTTATATCTTTTTTTATTAAATTTAACAAATTTTATTACAAGAATTGAATCTGTAAATCAATGAACGGAAGCATTCTTGTTATTAAAATATAATACATCTTTTTCATGCTAACATTGCAGATCAGAGGTGGAGAGAGTCCAGCATGATCAGATGGACATGGAGAATAAAGGGCTTGTAGTGATCTTCTTGAGTTTTATTTTCGGCAGCTTAGCTGTAACTAAATTAATTACTGACATCATGTTGAGTATGCTCAGTTTGAGTAACTCGGGCCATAAGTTTTGGAAGCACACAAATTTTGCTTGGCTGCTCTTGTTGTTGAGCAGTGGTTTTATAGTGTTAATTCTTATATAATTCGTTTGATTATGCAACATCGTCTCCCTTAACTCCATTCTACGTCAAGATGTGTTTGCTGTTTTTTGGGTGAGTAGACGTATTCACTCGAGTGACAATGTGCAAACTTTTAGACAGTAAATGGAGTCATGCGCGAATGAGAAACCACATGGTGACGACTATCATTCGTGAAAGACACCGGTTAAATTCCAACAACAGCTCCATCGAGGTGAGCATGCTTTTATAATGGAGCATTATTAGGGTTGGCAGCATTCAAATTGATGTAAAGTCAGATGGTTTTGTTTAATGGAGGACGAAAAGAGGGAATATAAATGTCGGTGGAACCTAAATTTCCTTGCTATTTTTTCCGATGCCTGATTGTGCAAAATCTGTTTATGTTCCATATATGTTGACTAGACTCCGGAGCTTTTATCCATTGTAACGAAGCGAGACCGCTGTGTTGCATTTGTTCCGATCTATGGCGGAAAGACACAAATAAGGTTGAAGTAGAGCTCCGCCATAATTGCAAGTTTGCAACACAAGGTGCTCTACGGTTCCCGAAATCAATGTACGAGTTAATAACATTGTTGTGGCATATACGAGTTAACACTTCAAAAGAAAATTAGTGAAGACATCTACCGGTTGAAAATGGAATGACAATATATGTAAAAGGGAATTTATTTCTTCTACTCATCGTTTACACTTTGCATTCGCTATTACATGATTTTAAGCATAGTTTTAGAAACTGGCCCAGCCGTTTCGATCGGAGCCGGTCGATTTTTCAAGTGGGGCAAGCTGGGTCGATTGACCCAGTCGATGACTCGTTTAACCTGATCAAACCGTCTGGGCCGGTATAGTTTTAAAACCATGACCCAAACCTACGCTGGATCGAGTTTAAGTTTTTTATAAGACACTTTCTTTTTTTTTTACATCTTCCTTTTATTTTCTTTCAACATCGATCTTGGTAGAATCTCTTACTGTATATTTTTTTTTAATGTCTCAATAAAAATATTTATTTTTTATTTAAAAATTTTATTTTTTATAATATAGTTATTTTGTTTATTAAATTTTTAAAAAAATTTATATCATATAAAATTTTAGAAAGAGAAATTCCAATTTTTGTGTTGATGATATCAACAACCGGGTCAACCTAACCCCAATTGAACTTACTCCTCAAGAATTCCAAGAATTCCAAGTCAGTCCAGTCTTTAAAATCATGATTTTAAGCACATAAGTACTTCCCTTGAGCTTTGCTTTAAGCCACTAGGGGCATATAAGTTCTCTTTCCTGTCAATCAGTGGCAACTTTGTCGAGTAGCTGCAGCAAAATTAAATAGCAATTCCAATTGGAAATAGCTAATAGGGGCAGGGAAGGCAACTACGCCCACACACGTATTAACAGATGCTGCATAATTTGCCCAGCGAAGATGCAATTCAGCTGAAAGTTGCATAACCATATATTCGTTGACACTGCCACAACAGTGATATAATTGTAGAACGAGAAAAGTTCAAATGTACGCATTCAGCAAGTAGCACTACATCTCGAAATGAATACAACTTGGTACCAAATGCTTCTAGGATGCTAAGGCCCAAACCAAAACCCTGTTCCCCGACTATTGATAAATGATTTGCGGCCTGTTCCCCGTAGAAACAGCATCACTCTTTAAACATCAATTCATTAACAGAAGCGA
Organism: Houttuynia cordata; assembly: GCA_039654745.1. Lineage (NCBI taxonomy): Eukaryota > Viridiplantae > Streptophyta > Magnoliopsida > Piperales > Saururaceae > Houttuynia > Houttuynia cordata. The sequence continues at coordinate 28,564,316 of CM077504.1, forward strand.
AGTCTGACTAATCCTCTTACTTCTAATTATCAACTTTCTATCTCCTTCATGAAGAATGTCATTCCACTATTCAAAGAAAGTTGGGTGATGTGCTCAATTAAAATTTCACAATACCATATTGAATCTAGCATATAAAACGACTATTTCATTTTGTGCTCAGGCATCAGAACAAACAATCATGTATATGGGTCCAGAGGACTTCCATTTTTGTTCACATGGAGAAACAATAGCAGACCCTGAAACATACTATGAACAGAGAGTTTTGGCAAGACCAGTTTACCAGGGAAAGGCCTGACCAAACATACAACAAAATACCCAAATGCTCACCTAAAATATGCAGCTGTCACATTTGCCACCCTAAAAAGGAACATTCATGAGATTACTCAATCCTCGACCTGCAAGCAAAACCCCACCAAACACAATGCCAAACATGATCATTAATGGTGGGCACACACTACTCTAACACATGTCAAAATGAAGATTGGGAGAGAACGCCTCTTATAGCAGTTTGAACTAGCGGCAACCGTTTAAGCAGCTGCCACTCCAGCAAGGCAAGTCCGTCTCTCTGCACTCCTGCTTTCTGTCACTAAATCAAGACTTGCCTTCCTCTTCGTTCCAACCTTCTCCATGCTATTGCTCTCAGTCCCTATATCAGAACTTGCCTTCCTCTTCCTTTCGACATCGGGCACTGCCGCTCTTGCTGATTTTACATAGCCTATCAGCTGCTGTATATTGTCTAGTGTGAGAGGCTTTATGAAGAATTTTTCGGCTCCAGCAGCTTCGCAACTGCAGTGTAAAACAGATGAGACACATTCAATGTCATTGCATATAATATTACCCATTTTTCCACTTTTGACCAATCTCATAGGTTATAAAACAGGCTACAAGAACAGCCCAACCAACATAAAGAACAAAATAATTGTACGGCGGCACTGAACAGAAATATAGCTCCAAAACCATAAAAGAAGCACGAAACCAATCACAGCCAGGCCAACAATTACATTGCTCTAAGGAGTGAGAATTAATTCGAAAGTAAAACTAAAGTTGCAAATGCTTCATTATTGTCACATTTCATTCATTATTTGTCCAACCTTCTTATACAGCAACATTCTTCTTTAATATCTGAAGTGGCATACCAATATAGCAATTTACGTAGCTGCAACATTTTACAAGTTTTTAAAGTTTGTGCAATAACTCATTGCCTTAAGTGTCTTCAGCATATTCCATTTTACCTTTTCATAATCTCTAGCTAAGGTGCTTCTATGGTGGCCTCAAGTCATCAGCCTTGGCTAGATGAATGCCCCCTTCCCCCCCCCCCCCCCCCCAACATACGATAGTATAAACATTGCCAAATTTGCTTTACATGTATCAAGCTTAAATTAAGAGTTAAGTTCTTTATCCAAGAAGCCACAGATAAGTTTCATTAACAGCAGAAACTTGTTCCGTTTCAATACAAAACTTGAGCATCAGATACTGCAAAGTTTTAAAAAGGTGATGAAAATACCTGCGAATTCTCTCTTGGACATTTTCACTTGACATCAGAACAACAGGGACAGACTTCAGAATCTCATTTCCCTGACAATAATTCAAATAACTTTTGTCAATAAGATAAGTAGATATATGCTTAACTGAATCCAATAATCAAATGTCACAGTCTAATAACGAGAAAAAGAAGAAGAAGCATATTCCCCAACCTTCACAGCCTTCAGAAGATCTAAGCCATCCTTTTCTGGCATGCAAAAGTCTGTAAGGACTATGTCAATTTTAGATTCCTGAAAAACAAAAGAAAAACGCGCCACATTATGTTCTTTTAACTTATGCACCTTTTCTTCGTAAGTTTCCTAAACAAAGACTAGAATAGTCGAATGCTAGTGAATAAATCTACCCCAGGCCTCAAAACGCAATCAAATAACTATATAGAACTCAGGTAAACTTGTAGCGCATTTCATAGATAATTATTTGGACCAGCTTTTAGCAGTATAATCAATGTACAACTCAATATTTTTGCTACTTCAACATCCATAACATTTGCAGCTTAACTAAGATGCATCCGAAAACCAATTAAACCGTTTTTGAATCAATTCATGCGCAACAAGAAACAAAACAGAGAGCTACAAAGTGACCTACATTAATGGCAGGCAGCATTTCTGCGTTCTGCTCTCCAAGTGTCAACCCAAGAAGCTGCATTGCCTTCTCCGCACTCTCAGCAGTCGTTACTGTAATTAAGACAAACATATTCATAACTCATTAAACTCTCAAACAACCAAATATTCAATTTAGAACAAAAAGAATCGCGGGCAAGCAAAATATCATAGATTTTCCGATCTCTTTCTTGCTTTTTCACAAAAAAAAATTGCCCAAAGTATCGATTCATTAACATTCAAATGCAGAACAGCCTCTGAACCCAATCAACATCTATCGACAGGTCACCTACCAAAATTGTAAACAAAGATAACATATACTACATCCGTACGGAATATTAGTACTTACACTTGGTTTTTCCAAAAGGAACCGAGAAACCAAATGTAGCTACCAATACCGGACGGAGTGAGTATAAATTTTGAAGTCAACAGAAGATTAAAATGGCCACCCAACAGCCCTTAAAGCATGATTCCAAGCAAACAACATCAATATCAGACTTTCATTAATTGCAATTGCAAAGCAACCGAACAAAGTGTCCGGAAATGGAAAGCACAACCCAAAATGGAAAAAAGAAATCTAAAGCAAGAGCGAACAAGGAAGCTCCAACCCACCTTTGATGCCGGCATGCCGGAGAAGCATCTTCTCGTAAATCTTGCGCTGAAGAGTTTCATCGTCCACCACCAACACATGAATCGACTGCTCGTCCGCCATCTCCTTCCCCTCAGCTCAGCTCCACTTTCTTCCGAACTCACTTTGAAGATTCTTGGGAAAACGCTGCTTCTGCTTTCCCCTCGCTTTCCCTTTCCGCCTTTCTCGCTCTGTGATCCGATGATTTCGTACGGAGCACAAAGGAAAGCTCGCTCCCTCTTTTACGCCCAGAGCTAGCTCGTCTCTGGTGTGAAGGGAAGAAGGACGTGGGCGGGGACCTCCCTGATTTATAGCAAATTCGACAATCAAAGAAAGGTCTGGGAGAATAGTTACGTGGTATTGTCTACGCGATTATCTACGGGAAGTGGATTTGTGGAGGGGAGTAGGGTTATGTCGTGGATGAGGGAACGTAGGGTAGGTGTGTTTTGAGTGGAAAAAAGTGCGGGAGAGATGAGCACTATCTGAACGTGAGAAAACAGGAAATCCCTTTTAGATTTGGGCTGTCGGGGGTGACCTCTTCCACGCCACTATCTGTGGCCCACTCTACGTCGCTGCCACATGGGGCCCACTTATCTCAGGCCCATCTCCAGATTCGTTTGAGTGGGCCGGCCTTGTGAGAAACAAAGAGAAAGCAACATTCGCCGGAATAGTATGTACTATGTACCCCGGTTCGATGAGCCACAGGTTTTAATACAATTAGTAATGAAGTTTAAATCACTACCCTCCCTGCACGTCCTTGGATCTCAATCCTACATATCAGATTGTCGCTTCATGCCGATGTGCATGAGCCCGGACCAGGCTCGTATTAATTTTTTGCTAATTGTATTTTGTTAGGTATTTATTATAGATTTAGTCAGCGGTTAGAGGAGAATGAAACATGATCCACGGCCGTATTGTCAAAAAACAAAGATCCACCCTGATTTGTTTATTCATTTATCTTTTTGTTTTGGTGGACAAAAAAAGGTGATGCTATACTTAAATTTTTTTTTTAAAAGGTTATATTTGATCACACTAAGTCACACCAAAGTTGCACAACACAATTTATATATCTGAAAAGTTTAAATGAGATCACTCTCATATAGCTTATATGAGACTATTTCATATCGTAGCCGTTAGATCTTAATCTGATGGCTACAAGGATGAGTAATGATTTACATTCACTTACTGGTGATTTGATATCTACCGTCGGATCAAAATCCAATGATCCAAAAGATTGACCTCATGCTCTTTATATGAGAACGATCTCATATAAACCGATCTCTTTATATATTCATTTTAGGAACATAGGATATTATTAAAGTGAGCATGTGTTTATGTTTTTACTGAATGGATAATAGAAAAGAATTATGGACATCATTATTCGATAATCACTCCACTTAAAAACGGTTGGGTGAAATTATCCTCTTGACCAATGGGAAACTATTACTATTAAGGATAGAATTTTGACAGTTGAACGGTTAACTGGTTACCATTGGCCGTCCTAATTTGATGGACACACCCATATTATTGAGCGATGCAAACCAACATAGTTTTTTATATTAATCAGTCAGTCATCTAAGAGCTCCCATACTGAATTTGGAACAGAAAACACCCAACAAAGAAACTAGAGGAGGAGGGCCCCATGTGAGACAATTTGAGGATGGGTTTTGAGCCATCATTTGGTGGACTTAGCCAGAGGACTAGAGGAGAAACAACTATGACTCCAGTTGAAATGGTTCCTCGCAAATAAGAATCAAGAATGGGTCTGCCATTCATGATTCCTCTCTTAGATTGGGATGGAGCCAAAAATCCTTCAGCAACAGCAAGTGGAGGTTAGAGAGAATATGGAGAGAATCCAAAGGCAAGCAGACAAATGAGGGGCGGGGGGCGCTCTTTGCATTGGAGGTAAGAAACCTTATGATGATCAAGAGGACCTACCAATGGGAGCAGCCTGCGAGAGAGGCAGCGAAATGGTACAACTATCATCATCATCATTGACCAAAAACTTTACGTAAAAGAGGAGCGTATCTAAGGGGGAGTATCTTTTGTTGTGACGACAGTCTTTTGTTGCGACGACAGAGCAGTGACACGACTGTACCATTTGCAGGTTACTTAAACCTTTCTCAAAGGTGGGATTTCGGGACCACAACAACTGTTTGTGCCGTAAGAAAGCAGGCTCTTGTTGCATGCATTTCTTCAATTGATATCATTGCGTTTGAACTTTGAATGGACACCATTGTGCTTGACAGTTGACACTTGAGAATGGCAGACCCTTGGACATTAATTCAAAGATTACAATGTGCAATGTCAACAATGGAGTGGAAAGATGGGACATCCAATATGATCGAGTAGTGATTATCTCTAATTCCTCACGGGCTTCTGTTTTTGGATTGCTTTCATACACTGATTCCGTTTACATCTTATATATCAATCAAAAACCAGGAAGATGCACACATGACTCGATTGGGAAACTATTACTTAAGAGCCACAAGCTACCTTCATTGGCTGAATTCTAGCGGGGGAGGAGGGAAGGGAACACCACCAAACTCAAAAGCCCAAGAAATTTAGCTGACACTCCATGTGAGCAGGAAACTGATATGCTGAAATACTGCAGACGAAATTTGAAAAGCGAATCTAACCTATTTGCACCAAAGACAAACACATTACTGTATGTTCCAAGGTCCCAATAAACTAAAAACTTGGTGAAGTAAATTTCACAAAGAGCCTTTCTGTTTTTCACATATTTTGTACATGCATCGCAGCAATTTTTCAATTACCACAATCACCAAAAACTGAATCGTAACGTGACAATTAGCAAACACAAAGTGGCTCAAATTGCCACTTCTGATTTGTAACTGCCACCAACCGTAATCAATGCAAGAAGAATTATAATTGAAGATATAATGATACTGTAAAATCACTTATGTATGAAGAATAATGTTAACATAATAAGCCTCAAATAGATACAAGGTATGGATGCCAGACCACTTCGGTTGCTCAATGCATTTTGTTGTGTTCGAAGTGATACAAGGTATGGATGCCAGACCACTTCGGTTGCTCAGTGCATTTTGTTGTGTTCGAAGTGAGGATACAGCCCCAGTATATGCTCTGGCATGAAGTCATGCCGAGTCAATATTCCAACAATAGGAGGCCTCTGCAATGGAAAAAAAAATGTGTTAGAAACCTACTTTTACACAGGTTAATTAGAGTATCAGCAACTAGCTCATAAAAATCAATTCAACTACTCCCCTCCACATTAATAATGCTATTGTTTTTACAAACTGAGCTCATAGGGATCCACTTCTTGTCTGGATTAGAAAACCAAAGTGAACTGATTTTGGTTCATTTTGGTTTTCTAATCCCGACAGATAATGTTGGACAAAGGGAGTAGTTCCTTTTGACAATATATCTTTCCTAAAAAAGTCAAACAGGCCTAGAAATCTAAAAAAGATTAGATTCCACCGAAAATTTCCCCCAATAACAAAAGAACCACTGACTCAACAGATGCTTTGCATTCTTAAGGAAAGCTAAAATACCACCAATCAAAACTTCCCAAAAGCAACTCCCGCCAACTAAATGCCCAATCAAGACTTTAGCAAGCCATTTTATGTGGCATTTGTATTATTCTACTTTTCAAAGCATGTCTAGCCCGTTTGACGTGTGCGTGTGTGTGTGTGTGTGAGAGAGAGAGAGAGAGACCCCTGGAGCTTTGGGCACCACCAGCAGATGACGGAGTCCGAGCTCTCTAAACAACAACGCAGCTTTAGCCAGTGACATGGTCTCCACCACAGCATAGGGTGAGGCATTAGTAATTGGATGAAGATCAACGTACATCTCCATCTCATCCTCACTAATTTCCAAATCTTCCAACTTAAGCCCCTTGCCAGACCCTGGTTTTGCAAAATCGTATGCCCCAAATTTCTTCATGATCTCATCTCCTGTCAGCACCCTCTCTCGAGAAAATTTCTTTCCTTTCAATAGAACAAGTAAATGAGACCTCAGCACTAGCCCACAAAGTTCAGGAGCATCAGAGAAAGGGGGCTCATCCACCACAGGAAATCCATTGTGACCAGTCATCGTTAAAGTTTGCACTATATTTCCAACCTTCTCGACACCTGAGAAATACACCAGTGGGCCTGTAACCACATCCCGTGCCATTAGTTGTCTCATGTATGGCTCTGCATGGGCCTCCATGTAAGGCAAGCCTTTCATCTTCACTATCTGATCGTAAACTCCTTTGTTAAAAGAATCAGCAACGGTTTTTGATATAAGAAGAACTAGCATAACCAAGGGAAGCATAAGAAGGTTATTTGTCAGTTCCAACAAAATGACGCATACTGAAACGGTCATTCTCATAGTCCCACCTAGAAAGGAGGCTGAACCAAGGAGAGCAAAGAGTCCAACATCAAGATCTGAGACAGGACCAAGGAGTGTTCCAACAAGTCGACCATAGGTGGCTCCAGCGAGAATCACAGGAATGAAGAGACCGGATGGGACAGCTATACCATAAGTGACAATTCCAAGGCAGTAGATGGCGGCAAAAAATACGAGAAGGGTGGATATGGAGAATTCGTTTTCTGTTCCAGAGCTGAAGAGATTACGAATGGCATCATCATTAGTATTAAGAAACAGGGAAGCAAGGTCATTGTAATGGCCTGGTGGGCACTGGAAATTTTTGAAGTTTCCCGAGCGTCCAATGGTGGGGCACTGTTCTTTCAACCCCACAGGGCAGGGGGTGCACCTAGCAAGCCAGGGTAGGCCATAAGAGCAACATGAAGTGATTACGGAAATAAGAACAGTAAGGAGGATCTTAAATGGAGCTCCCTTCCTGTGAAAAATTGAATATAGCTGTTAGAACTTAGAACAAGAACTATAGTACTAATAAATGATAAAGGATGTAAACACCTAAAAGATTTACAAGCTACTAAGTGTTTATTCCATTTGAATAGAACAACATGTAAAAGATCTCTAGCCACTCCCAGTCCAAAATTACTCTACTGCACACAAGCAACTTTATAAGAAAACCTTTATGCAAGAAAGTCAAAGATAAAGACATCTAATGCCTCAACAGTTAAAAGTGAGTCCTAAAAGAAGGTCAATCTAGAAATTTACAAGATTGATCATCTACATAACAGGCATGGTTCTGTAGATAAACTATCTCAGGTCGGCAGCATAGATTCTAAATGATATTTCACTCTTGTCAGAATCAAAATGATGGTACAAAATCCATGCAATAATGGAAAGTTTTTATGCTAGATGCTCATCCTGATGCAACCCTCTTAAGATCGGACAATGAAATGAAGGTTCAAAATCATGATCATCATCATGTGGATTGGCTTCATGAGAGGTGGTTGCACATGAAATATTAATATGGTCATCTTCCATCACAAAGCTGGAAAAGCCAGTCTGCTTTTACATGGAAGCATGACTAAAAATAGTGTAGAAAGCTATAAAAAGAAATATAACCAAACGAGCAAATAATATCTTCCGCCGTGGAGCCTCAATTTTCCACTACTTAAGTAAATGCATTACCTTTTCATTTTTAAGAGTCTTTTCTCCTTTTAGACCCATACATTTTATTTCTCCACCAACTCTTCTCTTCTAACCATTAAATATCTTCTTCTCTTACGTACTGCTAGCTTTACAACATATAAATAATCTTGCAGCTTCACTGGCAATTTGTAACTGCCGTGAAAGAAGCAAAACTGAAGGACTAATACATGCACCTTTTACAACTTAGGGCAGATATTGGTGCTTAAATTATTTGCAAATTTCATAATGCAAATTATGATGATGACGAAATTATCTTACATATGGGACCTAGCAATAGTATTGTATTGAAAAAAATTCATGCTTGTATCCAAACTCACAGACATTACAGTCCTCTGTCCCTACTTTTTGGACAATCAATTGCGTTCAGTATGTGTCCAAGAAGAAAAAAAATTCCTTAATAATAAACAATTGCTGCTTGGATAGCCAAACAAAATGTGCATTACAGACTCAATGCACAAGGCAGAGACTTAATGGCATTCCACAGCCAAAGCACCCATTTTTCCTAAACTCCTTGTAAAAATTTTGTCATTTTGAAGTGATAGGCTCAGAAGGTACACTTTTCTAGCAGGTTGACAATGAACAGGATATTATTGAAAACCCAAGCTAAACTCTGAACTGCATTGAAAGTACAATAGTGAGACTACTACTTTCTAAAGTTCGCAGCAGTCTGCCTCGTAAAATAGGAGAGGAAAATAGATCATGATACTTCTTGACATTAAAAAAATAAAATTGACAACTTGAGATAGAAAAGATGGGAACATACTCATTGATGATGCTATAAGCGCGGAGCATCTTGTCTATCAAAAAGTTGTACAGTCCACCAAAAACGCCTCCAATGATTCCGAGGATAATGACAGCTAGAAGATCTTGTGAGCTGTAAGTGGTCATGGCAGAACTCACATCAAACATGATCAAACCACCCTTCCCAAATAGCCCACATTTTCCACTCCGGCAGTATTCAATCAAACCTCTCAATACAACAGCAACAACAGCTGTGGTGAAGAAGGTTCTCCAAAGAAGAGCACTACGCCACCTGAAAATGCAAAAACAACAAGTGAGCTTCAGTATATAACATACCAATAAAGTTAAAAATCTTAAAGCCAGAGTGAGCATGATAAATAACCAAGGCAATTGTTTCTTTATTATGTAACATAGCACTTAGCTTCTCTTTTTGTATTCTTAATAGGTTAGGAATCCTGTTCTGGTTTTGACTGTCAATGACTTCCTACTTAGAACTCATTTATAAGCATCTGACATTCTGCATCCCAAGTTAAAACAGATAAAGAAAAGAACAAAACAAAAAGGACCGAAAAATTACCATGAAGCTGCTTCTTCAAGTGCAAAAAGGACACCTCCCACAGGTGCCCGGAAAGCAGCAGCCACACCAGCAGCAGCACCACAGGTAATCAAGTCTCTACGATCTCGATCATTTTTGAAAAATCTAAGCCATTTCCATGTGATGTGGTACTTCCTGGACCCACCTTGCCCAAGTAAGGAGGCAATGCACGCTCCAGTGTGTACCATGGGCCCCTCCTTACCCAAAACAAATCCACCAGCAACTCCACATATGGAACCAAGAATCTGCCATATAGTGTCATATAAGCCAATTTACTTAACAGCATTTTTATTAGATGCAAATCATATTGATTTACAGAGAAAATTCCATAATTACAATTTTTTTCCCTCGGGTTGTGACTCAAACCTAAAGAATCTGGTTATGATCTTTGTGGTTCTCCAGATAATCTGTTTACCTTTTTTAGCTCTCTCGCTCTCTCTAAAAGCAAAGCTTTGAGTTTTTCACTTATTCATGGTGTCTTTCCAGATAATCTACATCTATATCTACACTACTATCATTAAAGTGAAAGAGGGGGGGGGGGGGGGAGAATATTTACAACAGACACTTTTTGTAATGGCTCCTTCTGGCTTAATCGCTGTAATGTAATGGAAAAGGAATACTTTCATTACGGTGACTCTTTCAGGCTTAGTTAACGTAATGGAATGCAATAAAAGTAGCTATTATTTTATTTCAATGACTAGGAATAATTAGAAACCCATTTATACGAGCTCAGAGTAAGCCAAAGCGATATGAGCCATTGGAACTTGATCTGACGGCCCGCATTTTTCCAAATAAATATAATCCCACATTTATCTTTGGAGAGAAATTTTTTATGAAAAGGAGTCTCGTGGGAAATAAAAGGAAGGTGTGCCAAAAACAATAAATAAACGGAAAGAAAGAAGAGAATGCAAAAGTGTATATGCTAGATGCAAGACATTATGGGAGCTTTGGAGGGAAGTTATATAGACAAATGAGTCTTCCACATGGAAAATAAAAGGAGAGCGTTTTTTATAAGAAAAAGGAGATAAATGAGTTCAAATTAATTCCATAATTTGAACTCATTTATCTCATGTGAAATAAAAGCACAGCAGACCATAATGGGGAGGGTGAAAAATAAGTTGAATTTAATACGGGAATTGCACACTACGTAACACAAGTTTACACCTAGAATAAAAAGGAATTTCTACATTTCATTGTTCACAAAAAGAGGCATTGTTACTTAGGCAAATATGATCAATTGCAATTAAGTTATTGGTTTTTTCATTCAAAGTGTAAATTATTGCTGATGCTGTAAATGATACTCCCCGAAAGCATACATGAGCAAAAATAAAATAAAATATTAATTAATTGATTATAGATGAGAGCGTCATTTTTGGGGCATAACGTCTGTTTATATTATCTCGCACTATCATTATGTCCCATTTTATCTTGGTTATCAAAGGATAGTGAATAGACAAGTCAATTGGGAAACAAATTTTGCTACCTAACTTAAAAAATCTAACTTTGGTGTGTTTCCAAAAAGAATCCAACTTTGGGGTGGACCACACTGCATTTTGCATGTGCAGTTTCACTGGTGAGGCTTAAAACAAGAAGAAAAAAAGGCCTAAAATTTGAAACCATGCTCCAATGTGAAAATGTATATTGCATAAGAGGAAAGGTGAGTTATTTATATTCAGCTCTTTATATTATGCTGCTTTAGAACACAATCATCGCACTCTTTTTTCGAATTGGGGGTTTAAATATATTCCACCTAGAGTCATCATCATCATACGCCTTATCCCAACTATCTGGGGTCCGTAGCATGGATTATATACCGCGTTTGACTCTTATCGGAATCATAATGGTACAAAATCCATACAAACAAACATAGTGACAAGTTTTTATGTCGGATGCCCTTCCTGATGCAACCCTATGAAGGGGGGACGATGATAAGAAGATTCAACGTCACCATATTCATCGTACCTTTCCAAATATGTGGATTGGCTTCATGACACGATGGCTGCATATGAAATATTAATATAGCCATCTTCCATCACAAAGCTGGTAACAATGAAAACCAGTATGCTTTTACATAGGAGCATGGTATATATTCCACCTAGAGTGCTCACAAGATAAACTCTTTTTTGTTTTAATTTGAAACAAGATAAACTCTACGTGAACAATTTACTCCACCACATTAATTTAATTTCGGTTTTGCAAGCACTTATCAGCAAATAGCATGACCCAAAAGATAAAGCATCTCTTTTCACAATTTAAGCTCATGATAGCAAACTTTGTTCAAAATTGATTTCCCCTAAATCCATTAACACAATTTACTTCATCATATAAAAGCTGTCATTGTTCATGAACGTAAATGTAAGGAGATTCACCTTTACAAAGAGGGTACTCGGAGCCAATATAGAATGAGCATCCACCCCATTTAGGTATGCTTTAACCTCCGGTATACCAGAACCTGCAGCTGCAGGGGCAATGTAAGCACATAATGCTGCTGCCAAAGCTGCTAGAAGGAGATTACAGCCAGCATAGGCTACAAATGCTTCATTGAACCTGCACTGGAGCCATAATAATATAGCAGTTGGATTTAATACACTACTTCGGAATCAAAGAAAACATCCCCTCTGGAAGAAGTACCAACTAATCATATGCATTAACAAAAAGGAAATTGTGGGAAAATATCCTCAATATTACCTTTGTTTCAACATGAGATTGCTGGTAAGAAGCAATTTGAAACCTGCTATATTCTCAACTGCAAGGTTATTAAAGAACCCAACGAGACCTGTGGCTACTCCAATTAAAAGTGCAAGAGTCCACTTTAAAACTATATACTGAAAGATCTGAACCTTTTTTCTGGATCTCCAATCCTGCTTGAATAAATCATTTTCCACAATCCTGGAATGAAGAAGAGATAAACCTATTAATATTGAAAACATGATAAACAAGCCAAAAGCACAACTACATAATCCAAGAGATTAATATTCGCAGCACTTTTTTTAAGCCTATCCAGAAAATAAACAAATGATTTTTACTTCAGTCAGTCTAGACGAATGGCTAGAAGCAAAGTGGCCCAGAAGCCTTTCATTGAACTCATCCAATACCAATGTAATCATAATTCATAATCAAGTAGTGCCTTTTCACAACTATTTGGGGTCGGCGACATGGAACTTATGGCTCCATTTTGGCCTCTTCAGTGTCAACTCTTTTGTAAGAGATAGCAAGGGAAAACTTCAATTATACCGATTTACTACCACAATGGCTAATATAGAATAAAATTCAGATTCAAGTTTTAACAATTAGGCTTTCCCTCTTGTTTAACCAAAGAACCACATATTATTGAAATATCAAAGACATGTGGGCAATGGTGGGATCTCTCTGAAAGCAGATCCATAAGCTAAGGGTCAGCTTGATGGCGCATGCATAGTGCAAGTTGGAACACTATGTTCGAAATTCAAATTCTAGAAGGCAAAGGAGACCATGGCATTTCTACCTTGACATAAACTATACAACAAAAATTTCAACCAAAGATGATCGATCAATATTCGTGTGAACATTAATGTACAACTAATGAGTTAGCCTAAATCAAAGTTACGTCTCTATTCCTAGTGGTCCTACTTATGTAATAATCTAGCCCTTCATACAAAATAAACTTTTGCCATTAAACTGACCTCATTCATTAGTTCAATGTATCATAACTTGACAGGTCGGATCTGATCAGGTCCACACTCCACAAGATCGACCAGACATTTTACTCAGTAACTAATATCAAGATGAAATTATTTATCCCAAAAGACTCGCCAATGAGAAACAAGTTGAAACCAATAATGAAAGACGAATAGAGAGGTAAACAAAATAACAAATACAGAATGTAATGAACTAGCAAATTTAGTAAGTAGATTTAAATGCTTACTCATAATCAAGACTCTCAATGGGACAGACGTTGGCACCAACAATAGCAATTTGAGAGGTTGTGTTCATTCTCTTTCTCAGCAACAATGGTTCCTTCAACGAATCTGAGAGCTCCGACCCATTCCTTTCTAAATCCTTCCTTTCCAGTAATCCCTCAGATTCTATGTCATTCATATCTTGATCCATCCTTTTTCTTCTTTCAAATAAAGGTTTTAAAATTTCAATGTCGCCTTTATTTCCTGTCTTCACTTCCTCCTGCGAGAAAATAGTACATTGTGATTAGTCGATTGTTTATTAATCAGGGTGAAGAAACTAGCTTCAAGCAGATGGAAGGGCAGAAAGACATGAAAAGCAAAAGAAACCGCAAAGCAAGTGTACGCAGAACAGAGCAAAAGGCAAAGGGAGAACACATCCAAGAAAAAAAACCAAAAAAATTTTCAGAGAAAAAGCAACAAAAACTTGAGAAAGCTAAAATTAAGCAATATCAATGAGAAAGACAAATTTAATGTGATCTTTACGGATATAGATGTGTTATTGATAAAAAAAAGGTAAAACATAGATCAACCTCGAAAGGATTTAGCAGCTTTACAGGGTTCGCTCCTATGCTCTATGTTAATAGTGAGCATGCATAACTAGTGACACTTTCAACCTTTTTCAACAGACAGACAATAATTTTCAGATATCAAGTTTTATCCCGCTTCAAATCCTATCTTCCTGTTGAAAAAGGTTAGATGCATCAAGAAAAAAAAAGGCACAAACAATTCAAAAAGCCAACGATATAAAAAAAAGCTGTAACGTGCACGGAAGTGCAATTGTAAAAACCGTTAGGCGGGCCACCCCTCAAGTCACAACAGGCCAACTGGCTTCTCAACAAAGACCCGCCACACATTCCGTCGTGCATCACCATCACTCACAGGAAAGCTTCCATAAAAAAGGCTTATTCAACTTCAGTAAGCATCTAAAGAAGTATTTCCTTCGCAGGCATCAGTATACTATCGCAGCCATACCAACAGAATTATCTACATATTCAAATCAAAGTTTTCTTTTTTCCTACATAACCCAAGTAGGTGGAGTCTCTTCATTGGTTTCAGGTGCAAGACAGAAACGTAAAGCAACTTTCTTCGAGTTATCAAGGAAAGGGCGGCTATTTTTTGGCAACAATCAAGGAAAGAGCATGCAATTACCATTGACTGTTACTATTCTATGATTTCTTCAGCGGAAAGAGAAAACAGAGGAAAAAGGAAGAGGGAATAGGGCGAGGAGAGCCATCACGTGAAGAGATTAGCTGTTAAGGACCAAGCCTAGTAGACACGGATAGAGCCTGAATTTACAAAAACCTTTACTTTTTCGCTTTAGGCCGAAAGCAGAAGGCATGAAGAACATGCATCTGACCGGGACCCAGTAGTATAAACAAGACACTAAAATCACGGACAACAAAGGAAGAGGGGTGTTTGTGACCTTCCTTAAAGAACGAGTACTGGCATTAGCAGCAATCCTCATAGATGATACCCAAATTCTGTTTTTATTTGAAAAACAGGGATGGTCAATAAAAGTTTGAATCTTTGCGGATCAATCAGAATATAATCATTAATTAAACAAAAAGTAAGGACTTTGCAATGAAAAGAAAGTTGAGAAAACTGAAAAAATCAAATGGCGCCTCACATCAATTGAATTCCATATTTTAAATGTCAAAATGGCTGGAATATATGACCCAAATAATCGGAGGGGAGAGAGAAAGACAAAGAAGAAGAAGAAGAGAGAAAGAGAGAGAGAAAGGTACATCAGAATGAGGAAATGAAATAAAAACACAAAAGTACAACAGCTCCACAGAATTGCTTTGAATACTTTAGAAGAACAAGCACAAATCACCATTACCTTGGTAAGAAATACAATAATGAAACTTACCTGGGATTCTCTTCCACCAGGAACAACAAAAAGGATGCAGAATCAATCAGAGAAGATAGTACAGAACCAATTGACAGAGCAACACCCGGAAATCTTCAGCTCTCCTCAAGAAATCTCCCTCAAACCAGAAACAATTACGTGCATTTGATCATCTTCCTCTTCGAACCCTCACGTAACAGGTTCACAGAAATGCATTGATCTTGGGCAGAATAGGATGGCGGAGGAACAGAGCAGAGGACGAAGGGAAAGAAGGAAACAGAGGAGGCCGGGTGGCGGGTCTTAACTCTTAAGAAAGAACAAATGTGAAACCAAAAAAAAAAAAGTTACACGCCATATAGGCGGTTATCTCTGATAATTATCGCTAGAGGCTCGTAATTATCTCATAATCTTTCTTTTTTAAGATAATCGAAGCTCATGCAAATCCGCATCGAGCGATTGATCCGAGATTTGATCAATCAAAGGTCTCGAGTTACCCAAAAAAAGGGTAAATGGTGAAATTATACTAAAACCCGATGACTTGTAAAAATATACAATTATACATTAACCAATATGCGGTGAACATATATTGTCAATATATTATTGGACAATGATAAGATAGCAGCCTTGCTCTCTCGAATGTAAGAAAAGTTAGTTACTTGTCAGTCTTTATGCTACAACATTCCTTGAAATTGAAGTAAAATTGGAAGGAGCTATCGTCGATAAAATTGGGAGGCAATTGAGTTGTATATGGATTAAGTACATAAGGCAATTGAGTTGTATATGGATTAAGTACATATTTTTATAATTCACAGAGATTAAGTGTAATTTACCCCAAAAATATCATGCAACATGTCTTCTCTACTGTAGGCCCCAGCTACATGAAGGAGAACATGCTAGTCGCTATAGATGAGCTCCACTAATTCTACATAATGTCATGTCTACGCTTTTAATATGTTTTGGTTTGAATATTGATGTGTCTTTTTTTTGGCACTATAATTATGTCTACGCTTTTAATATGTTTTGGTTTGAATATTGATGTGTCTTTTTTTTGGCACTATAAAGGGATATATTAACATTATCTGTCTGGATTGGAAAACCAAAATGAAATGATGTTAGCTCATTTTGGTTTTCTAATCCAGATAAGTAACTTCGGCCGGAGGGAGTATATGGAGCAGCTAAATCTGGATTGTTCCCTTCTGTTCTAATCAAATTATTTTCCCTATAAAAACAAAGAAGACTTTACCTGCGACGACTAACCGTGGACAGCCTTTCATGACCGGCAGCCAACTCAATCCCAAACTTCTTTCCTCTGCCGAGTGCCAAGAGAATGTGCGCATAGGATTTATAAGGAGATGGCTCTATTGTCAAACAAGTGACTTTTTATTCACACATTGATCAGCGGATAAAAAGACATCCATATGCACTTTGACAATTTCTTATCTATTTTATGGAATTTACCTTTATTTCTTTTCTTTTACATTTCCATCCAAATTATCTATCTGGATTAAAAAACTAAAATGAACTAAAATCTGTTAATTCTGTTAATTTTAGACCGAGGGATCATCTCTCTTAATGCAATTTAGACGTCCTGGCCATCCACTGATGCGAGATCCAAACATTCGGCTCAAAACATCTGGCCAGCATATCATGTGCATTAACTAAAACGAAAAACAAGGCCCGTTTTTATTTGTAGCAGGAAGAAAAAGATGAGCTGAATCAAAAAAGTAAAGAAAGGAAAAACAAGACCCCACGTGCGCAGCGTGGGGAAACGAAAAGGGCAGGTGCTGCTGCGGCGAGAACTGAGTAGTAGGAGAGCTCGGCTGGCCCGTTTAGAAAAAGATGATTACGGATTAATCATGTGTTTGATGCCTGTTAATTGCCAAATCACATGCACATTGCATGGCCTATTTGCGTTCCTTTTTCCAATTTGTCATGTCTTGAGACTTGAGATTTACCCAAAAACATTTTCCCAACAGCTTTTTTCCATATCTTTATACTAATCTTTCCATAAGTCACGCCATGAGCTCTGATAAGACAGCTTGTAACGTCCAGACATAGGATTTGTGTGTGTCTGAAGGCATGTGGGCATCACAACCTGTCCTAACTGGGATTTTGATTGGTAATTGCTTCCAACAAATCACAGCTAACATACCGTAAAACAGGTATAATGATATACTTAAGTATATTTGGAATTTAAGGATTATAACTGAGACCATATCCGCTGTATGCCATTATTGACATTCATCATTTCATTTAACCTTACACTTTAAACAAAACAGGTATAATGATATGTATATTTGTAGTTTAAGCATTACAACTATGACCATATCCGCTGTATACCATTATTGGCATTCATCCTTTCATTTCACCTTACACTTTAAACGGATTCAAACAATATTAACATCACAGACAAGTTCAACATAGAAATACTACTCCATGGTATGGGTTCAAAAATATGGCAAGAAAAAGACGGAGAAAGAGAGAGTTAATGAAAAGAAGGCAAGATGCTCCACTGGTGCAGAAACCCCTCACCAGTAGTAACTTCCCAGACCAACAAAACCAAAACCGCCAGCATGGCCGCCCTACCATTCCATGTTTCCGCGCTCTTGGTCCAACCCCATTCCCATACAGTCACCGGAGGCGGAAGCTCCCTGCGTTGAGAATCATATGCCGCCAACAGCTCTTCCACACTGCCGAGAGGAACTAGTGACTGCACCACAACAGGCCAAAGATCCTGTTAGTCTACAAATATATGATCCGAAGTTCATTTGATGTATCCATGAATTTTGATCAATAGAAGGGTACACCAAAAAGAATCTTCGCATATAGTTTAATAATTTCTAAAATAATAGTACAAACCTGGCGTGCTTCAAGGTTTGACACTGCCATTGCCCCAACATATGGGAGACTTTCAATCACCGCATCTGCCAAATCAGATATGAAGGTAGGCTCGCAGTTTAAGGCAGGAACACGACCCCACTTTTCTATTCCAGATTCCAAGGCCAGCTCCTTGTACTCTACATCGATTTCTTCTAAAGTTTCGATATGTTCACTTACAAAACTGCATTTTTAAGCACATAAAACAAAATTTAAACCTAAAATTTGTGTGCACAGTTTTTATTGTAACTTGTTTCAAACGAATAAAACACTGCTTTGTGCCAATTAAAAGACTGGCAAGTTAAACATGCGCTACGACTCCTATTTGTGCCATCAGTTATTTTAAGGAAAGAGGTAGAAAATATGGACCTAATAGGGACTGCAAGAAGCCTTTTCACTCCCTTCTTTCCAAGCTCAATAATTGTGTCGTCAGTGTAGGGCTTCAACCATTCCACGGGTCCAACTCTGCTCTGTAAAGGATAGCAACATGTTATCAGATCTGTAACATTTAAAGATACCATCATTTTAAGTACCAGTTACAAGAAACAAGGGAAAGAACCACACCATAACCAGGCAAAATAAACAGCAAGCCAGTAGTACGCACGTTCCACTAATTTGATTCGAATTTAGTTCTCCAAACAGAAAGATGTGTTTGTATATCAAAACTGATTCATTTAGTATAACAACGATTGGCAGCTTTAAGGAAGAAAAAATTAAAGAGCAATGCATTACACAAAACAGAAAGCTTAGCCCATGTCTTCTGCACAGAAATTGCTCCAGATCCAACAGCTCGCAGCAGTCTCCCTGACCCTCTATCCTTGTTTCCCCCTCCTGACACCGCCCCTCAGCTCTACCCAGCTCCGGCCTGCTCCACTTCGCAGCAACCTGGTAGGCGACCATGCCACCATCTGACGATCTGGCGTTGCAATTTCTGTTAGTCTCTATCATTGTTTCAACTCCTGATACTGCCCTCTGCTCTTACCCTTCCCAGCCACTCTGGCCTGGCAGACCCCAGGCAAGCTAGCAGCTCAGTCCAGCAACCATTTCTCAACCACGCCTCATCAGATGCCACGTTTCAGGCCTGGCCTATATGTTTCAACTGGGGGGCAATCCACGAAAACTTCGATGCCATCAAATTCTCCACTTTGCCTTTTCCGTCCTCCCGCTACACTCCACTCTGCCACAACCAGATGCAGCCTCTCAGCAGGAAAGCTTCAATGCCTTTGAAACAACTAAACAATCAGGCCACCTCAAGGATCTGAATTCATCTGGCAGAGGAGCAGATCAGGAGGATGAAGGTGCATAATGAAAGAGGTGAGGGAGATCCGGTCATCATCTGACAGCTGTGACAGATCGTGTGCATGCACAGGCTATTTTTCCCTTTTAAAGCACTGATACTAGGAAGATTCATCTTCACATCGTTCGATGCAAAAACACAATATTGCAAGGGGAAAGTTTTAGATACACAAACATTACTCAGTGACAATTACGGAGGAGCTTTCCCAATTACCCAACCGTCATAAATCATCAAAAAAGAGAAAATGATGCAATTACACAAAATATTAAGTTGAAGATATAATCACCTGATAAGCTAGTGTATATGAATTTGTTATCTTCCTCTTCTCCAGTTCTTCTATAATTAAATCCACACATTCCTCCATCTCTGCCTTGTATGGATCACCAGCTTCTTCCACATAAGCAAGTGGAACACCATGAGCACTGAAAAATATCACCACCTAACATGCATTTTCAAGATCAGTTAATTTGAGAATTAACTTTAACATAGAAGATTTTATGATCTTCATCTAATAATAAAGCCTCTTGACCAACAGCATACACAAGATACCAATACCTTTTCAGGATAATCAAATTTTTGCAACTCTTTCTCAATTAGATCTGCCATGGCTTTAATGTAGCCTTCACGCTGGTACCATGACGGTATGATCGTGTGTTGCATATTAACAAGATATTCATCCTCTCTGATGATTGATATAAATAATGTTAAATAAATCTAAACCAAATTAAACGTAAGTGGCTTGTGAGAGAGAGAGAGGTTCATACTTGAATATGCTCTCCAACAGACGAAGGCTCGAACCACTAGTTGAGATTGAGAACTGGGGATAAAGAGGAAGCACCACAAGTTTTGTAATTCCGTCCTTTTTAATCTGCATAGATATCAAAGAAAATGAGTCAAAAAGCAACAACAAAGTTCTGTGAGAGTAATAATCCTGAAAAACTGAGAAGGAAAAATTAATGATCCAGAGACTGAGCCCTAAAAAAAACAGAAGAAACCCAGTTAAACAAAACTGATAGACATCGTTTCTCACTTTACATTTATGTCCACTATTATTCCAAGAACTATTGTGTAAGCCTTAATTAAGTATTAACCTGCTCAATAGCCTCCTCAGTGAAGGGATGCCAGTAACGCATACCAACATAAACATTTGCTGGAACATTCTTTTGCCAAAGGGACTTCCTCAGTTCTTCAGCCTAATGCAATACATGTTAGAAACTTATCAGGTACTACATATGATTAAGAGATGAACAGTTATGTGGAAGTTAGTGATCTAATCAGCGATATACAGCCAAAATACAAGCATTGAAAAGTTCAGAAACGAAATACATTTAAACAAAGTTTACACATGCTCAACTCTCATTTGGTGGTCTCTCACAAACAATCAGGAATGTTAAGTGGGCCAAGTCAGCTTGAGCTCAGCCAGCTCAAACAATCTTGGCTTGAACGTTAGATGGCTCTTTTTTTAGCTTATTATATGAAAATATAGCCAATAATAATTAGTTTTGCTTTTTATTAAAACAATGAGGTTATTAATATATTATAGTATCCAAAAATAATGAAAAATACCAAGAGGCTGGGCTCAAGCTCCAACCATTATGCTAGGCCCAAGCTTCACATACTCAAGCCTGAAGAGCGAAACTCAGCTCAACTTGGCTCTTTGGCATGCATACCGACAACTCACCAGGAGATTTATGTCCTACTGAGATTCATTTCAGCACCAAACTTCTTAGTGGTTCACTCTTTCTAGCAATGTCCATATTTTTATACATATATGTCCATATCATCTGCATTAAGTGAGTCATTAAAAACCAGCTCAAAGGTCAAACTCGGTGTAAACCTGCTGGACAGAATGTTCACTTGCCCCACAAATGCTGTGACACTTAATACACAATGTTTGAGGAATATTTGCTCTTGTGCTTGTGGATTTGTTCAAGTCATAAGTAAAGAGTTTTTATTAATAACAGGAGTTAAGCGCATTACAGAATTTTCTTGAAATTGGTGACCTAGGGCTATTATAGGCTGGTCGGAACCTTTTTGCATCATTATCTGTTTTATTATTCAATACTGAGAGTCCTTCCTCTGTCTCAAACCCTAGTTCTCTTAACTCTATCACACAACACCTAGGTGTTTTCCCTCATCACACCCCTGTATCAAACAGATTCATGTAATTAAGCAACATGTGTGACAATGGTATTTCCACTTCCTAGACAAGGCAACCTGCCACAACTTCCGTATGGAATATCTAAGATTAGCAGCACTAGAAAAGAAGATTTGAATATATAAACAATAAGAATAGTTTCATTAGAAAGTCACACCTGTGAATCAGTTATCTTCCTCAGAGGAGAACCGCCACCAATAGAGGCATATCCTTCTTTGCTCTTAGGTGCTCTTAGAACAGATATAAACTGTGCCAATGGCTTCTGAAGAAACCGAAACAACCTTGGCAGTCGAATGATGTCCTGTCAATTCCGTAAAGTGAGACTCGAAGAAAAATTGTGGAGATAATTAAAAGAGTTCATTTAAGGACACTGTTTTACAGTATCAAGTTTACACTTTCAATACAATTTTATTGGTAATTTGGTGGGAGTTTTCTTTGGTTAAGAGGTGCAGAGTCCATAGAGAAGAAGGTAGAGTCCTTGTAGTTATATTACTCTTCAGAACAATTAGGGCTTATGCTGCAATTAATTGAAGTCACGAAATAGGAAAGGATTACACAATGTTATCTGGTTATGTATTCAACTTTCCAATTGTGAGGACTTTTTTGCCATAGAAGCTCCTTTGTTTTGTATAATACAGAAAAAGTATATTCGAATGACACATCAAGTACCTGAAGCAACAGCTATCACACTTTATCACTGCAGACTGTACAACGACAGAAGCATTAATAGTATGAACTATTTACCGGATCCGCAAAAAGATTAAACAAGAAAGGCTGCACGTCGTCAAGAGTTTCAGGTCCTCCAAGGTTAAGCAGCAAAACTCCAACTTTTTCCTCACCCACTAAAAATTTGCTTGACGCTTCTTGAGTTTTTGAAGTCAAGAGCGCTCCTGCAGGCAATAAATGCTTTTCAAACGGCTGCTTCAAACCTCTGTATGATGGTTTGAGCCATCTTGAATTGGTTCTAGGTGCTAGAGAACTCCTTGTGGCAAATAATTCTCTGTGGGTTTTCCTTCGAGATCCAATATATTGATTGAATATTTGAGTGGTACATGCTGGTTGTGCCCGTATCCTACAAGAACAAAATTTAAATTTAACGAATGTTGAATAATCAACATCCTCTTTTGAGCAACATAAGTGAAGGTAAACCCTACCAACCTAATAAAACCCCAATAACCTACCATGCTAGCTCATAGCCTCATTATTAAGAAGGGAGCAAATAATGCCATAGAGCTGTAGGTAGTTAGAAGGATTATCTCCCAGCGGAACGACTAGATTTTAGTGAAGAGTATTAGATACCAATATGACTAATTAGTTAAACATACCAATATAATTAGCTAATTAAATAAGTTTACACCACCTTAGCAGTGAATCGTCAAGATAAGAAGGCATAGGTCATATCCAGTCTTCTTATTTCCTAATATCTGTAGTTAATGGCCAAAAACACAATAAACATCTATATGGAGATACCAATTTTGTTTTAATAAACAGTTACCAAATTTTAAAATGCACTATGTTCTTAAACCAATTTAATGAAAATTAAATAATAATCTGTACTCCTTTTCATCGAATTCTGTTAACATCTTATGTCCAGATATGTTTTTGGCAATTGGCAGCTGATTTACACTTCGAAGTCTTGGAATTGATATGTGTATCTATCATATGATGAACAGAACTACGTGTTATAAACCTTATTAGAAGTGCAAAATGACAAATTTTTAATGTTATACTACAGCATGGTAGCAAATTAAGGAATCATCAGGATACCTAAGAGGTGAAGAAGCTTGAGAAACAGAATTCGTTGCAGTGAGTTCTATGGACCCCATGTCTATCACACCTCTCGTGCTAGCTTGGTGAGATGAAAATAGTCTCTCCCCTGTGGTACATAAAGAAGAACAACGTGTAAAGAAGTAGTTTTTGCTCCACTAACTGAACTAAATGATGAGAACAAAAGAACAACAACTTATGCTCTTACTATTCTAGCTATCCATATTCTTCTTCAATCATGAGAAACTTGGAAAACAATAAAGAAACCCTCAGGAAAAGACATGTCTAAAATGTAGATAGAGCAGGGCCATACTGCATGAGCGTGAGGAACACATTCATGTGACCAGCTTGCTAGTAGTCACTATCTAGTAATGTTAGGGCAAGATAATATGGAGAAGGGGGACCATTTCAGAACATTTTAGCAGAATGATGTTACCCTCAAAACACTTAATAATTAAAAAAAGTCCTCATTTCAGAATGCAAAAGATATTTATAACCTCATATTTTACCTAGACCTCGTTCATGGAGGTAGGTCAGGTCATTTGATACAACTGTAAGTATGCAATATCTCTCTCTTTTTTTAGTTTGTGCAACATCCCTCTCACATCTACATAGATAATCATTATCAAGAAATGCCTTTTCCCAACAATTTGATGTCAGCTAGCCCGCTTTATGCTAGCTCTTGTGTAAGAAATAGCATGGTCGTATCCTTCCTTACTAACTCCATCCGAGTCCTTTCAGGTCTCCCTCTCCCTCTTTTTGGCCTCTTCCACTAGCATTCGCTCCAACCTTCTCACCAGGGCCTCCCTTGGTCTGCTTTAAGCATGCCCATACCAACACAACTTACACTCTCTAAGCTTCTCCCCTAAAGGTGCTACTCCTATGCTATCACGAGTTAACTCAGTTCTAATCTTATCCCTCTAGTTATCTCACACATCCACCTTAACATCCATGTATGTAGTTAACTAAAAATTATGTTTTGTTTGTGTTGCCGTGCTATTAAGAAGAGCTTTGAGTTCTAAGAAAGGACCTGTATCTTCATCTTCTGAATGTGCTCATGATAATATGACCTTCCTCACACTTTAACAAACTTACATCTTCTTGAGCATTTTATTTCTTTAATAAGACATAAATACAAAAATCCAAATAGAAGCCTCCTTTCTATAATAGAGAGAAGTTTATTGCTTAGGATGCTTACTCAAAATTAATAAGAACACCTTCACCAATCGTATCTATTGTACTTGGAACTTTAGTAAGGCTAGCGAAGTATATCAAGAACTTAAAACAAGACAATGCCATTTTACACTTCTTGACCCTTATAGGTGCGGGTAAGCAGAAAAGCCAACATGTACTAGGTTCACACTTCAAGAACAGCTGCAAACGCACTCATCAAGCATGCGCCATGCCGTTGGTTTATATTATGCAGCTATTACTCCAAACTAATTTTTCTCCCCTCTATTATGAGGAGAGTATATTATTCTGGTCCGGAGAGTATATTGTTTGCTGGTCCTGAGAGTATATTATTTTGACTTCTCCTTAAAGAGGAGAGGATATTAATCTGCTTGACTCAAAGGCAAGTAAGTTTAAGGATTGAACTTTTGTTGCAAAACTCCAACCACATTCCCCCACGAGGGATATCTTGTTCTGTTCTCCATCACGCCCCACATTAGAGATCCTGAAATCCACAATTAGAAGCCACTGCACCTACATTTTGGTCACTGAAATATACTCCAAGTGAGCACTAAAAACAGAAGTTAAGCAGCACCACACCACATCCTAATCAGCAACTTCAATAATCAAAAAATTATTTTTTTAATAAGTGTTTCTTATTATGCTCGTCTTAATTGCTGTCACCAGACCATCAAGTCTGGATCTTGAACAGGAAAGCAAGAAAGAACAAAAAAAAAACAACTTCCTGTAAGCAACAAACTGAAGCAACAGAATGGACATTTGAGGCTTTGACTGAGCTTGTCCAAATTCAAGCTAATACTCTAAAACTTGAGAAGGCAAACCGAGCATGAAGAAGAGTTTAAAGGCACTTACATTGAGATGCAGGGGACGGAAGATGGAGCGCCAGCACCTCCACACCCATTTCGTGCACTACAGCAAATTTCCGCCACAAAAATAAAGGAAAAAAAAACAAGCAACCAAAAGATAGCAAAGGGCGAGGAGGAGAAAGAAATGGAGGCGGAGGAGCAGCAGGCAGCTCAGAAGAAGGTAAAGGAAAGGCGGCGCCCCGCTCTGCAAGTCACGGACTTGACTTGAATCTACTTGGTTGGCTTTGTGCCTCCGGGAAAAAGGGAAGGTGTGTGTTTGTCCACAACGAGCATATCTCATTCTGAGATTTTAGAGGAGAAAATGTAAAATTTTCTCACTCACTCACTCGTTGCAGGCCGAGACTATAAATGATCGACAACGCTTGGTGGGATTTTTCTGGGTCCTTTTCTTCGAAAACAAAATCTCCCAATTTACCCCAAAACAGACAGAAAACTTTGATCTCCAACCAGTTGGGGAGGACTCGGTAAATTTTTGAAACTACTGTGTTTAAAAAACATGTCTGTGACGTGTGCATAATGACAACCTATCAGATCGTAGACCACCCAGAGTGAGTCCACCACACAGGTCGCTCTTAAAGCTTTAAATGTTTTGATGTGGCCATTATCCAATAAATGGGAAGGGTTTACATGAGATCGTTCTCGTATAAGGAGCATGAGGCTAATCTTTATAGCCATTGGATTTCGATCGGAGGATGGATATTAAATCAGTGGGTAGGTGAGTGTGTCACATCAAGGAGTAGGTGAGATCATTATGGCTATTTGTAGCCGTTAGATCAAGATCCAAGGGCTATGATTTAAAGTGGCCTCATATAAGCTATATAAGAGCGATCTCATTTAAACTTTTCTCCCAATAAAAATATATTCCACATGTTAAAAATGTAACTTGAATTAACCGGGCTTGGATCGCCTAGTGTACGCGATCAATCGTAGCAGAAACCATCGATCGGTCGGTCTTATAATGATCAATTATATTTAGGGGCCGTTTGGGGCGTGATTAAAAGCAAAACATCCAGATGGGATGTTTTGCTACACTGTAGCATCTGGATATTTTATATATCCAGCTGAAACACCTCAAGATGTGTTTCAGCTGGATATAAAAATCCACATGGATGCTACAGTAAATATCCAGAATCCAGCATGGATGTTTTTGCAATAATCACGCCCCAAACGGCCCCTTTGGGGCGTGATTATTGCAAAATATCCAGACTGGATATTGGATATAAAATATCCAGTTGCTACAGTGTAGCAAAACATTCCATCTGGATGTTTTGCTTTTAATCACGCCCCAAACGGCCCCTTATTATAATTTTTTTAAAATAAGGCGTAATCAATCTCACCTGCAGTTATGGGGCAAAAACTACCGTTTTGGCTTCAAAAAATTGCGTCCTTTCTTTTTGAAAATACTTATTAGAGTCCTCTCGTATATATTGAACAAAAAAATCTCATAAGAACAAATAAAAGTTTATTAAATTTTTTTTTCTCTTATAAATTATTGAACAATAGCGTCTCCTCTGATTGAGTTCCAGTTGGTTTAATTTAAAGTGCATCTTTAAACCAACAGTGTGGTTCGTTGTATATCGGGAACGGAATGCCAGTGATCGCCTATACATGAAGGGCGATGTATCTGTTTCAATGATAGTGCGTAGCACACCTCGAACCAAATCTCTTATCTTTTTCTTTCGGGCATTTTGTGGAGTTATTCGTCAGCCGATTGGTGATATTCTTGCCCTTTTATTTTTAGATAATTCCCAACACATACAAAAAAAATTAATGAACGAATAGAAGCGTCAGGTAGAGGGGCGTGTAGAAAATAGGGCCTAAAAATTAATAACTTCGAACTCGTTGGTTACCCCCATATTTATCAAAAAGAATGATTGATCTTTAAGATTATGCATTGATTATAGAATGTTGAATCTTGTAACGGTGAAAAACAACCGTTGCCCCGAATCTACGATCGATTTGAAGGCATTTTCATGCATCGACTTTGGTCGAGATATCACCAGTTGAGAATCAACTTAATCTCCAGGAATATGACCGGTAAATGGGCCCTTATGAGCCTCTAAAAGATCTTTCAGGCTGGGACGCAGTTGGTCCGATATGTGTAACCAGGAAAAGAATTGCCCACTTTTCTACTTCATGCTAGCAGAAGTTGATTGGCACGTCAACCGTGAATCACTCCTCGCTACACGGGCCCACTTTGTGGTTTGGCACCACATGAGTAGGAAAGTGGAGTAGTAGTATCGTTACCATGGAAAAAAACCAATCCATCAGTGACATGGTGGTTAGACCTCCCTGTCCTAGGATGAGTCCCAAGTTTGAGCCGGGCCTGTGGCACTTTGGGGTGGGGTATGTAGAAGGTATTCCTCTTGTAAAAAGAAAACCATCTGGAGAAGATTTTGCCACAGAAATGGCATTCAAACAACATTGAGGTGCAAAAGGGCTCAAATCATTGGGATTTTCCTTTCGATACAAATGGGCATGTGTTCTCAAATAATAGTGATGATCACTTACTTCATATGTGTCGGTATGTAGGCTCAGCACCGTGTTTGCCCTTAGGGCGTGCTGATGGTAGGTTTCATACTCTTTCATGGTGGGCACTGCGCATATGGTGCTCCTCTTGTTAGCTACGATGCACTCGATGTCTCTCACTAGTTCGGGCATGCCAAGGGGGCCGTTTGCAAGTTTTGAGTAGAAATCCTTGCTTTTGTTTGATGGGCCTGTCCAATATTTTGTCTTTACAAGCTGAGTAGAGGTCCATGGTGTTGGTGGCCTCTCATCTTTACGAGTAAGGGGCAGTTTGGAGCATGATTATTGCAAAATATCTACAGTTGATTTTGGGCATCCACTGTAGCATTTATGTTTTTTTTTTTACATCCAGCTGAAACACGTCTTGAGGTATTTCATCTGGATATATAAAATACCTGAATGCTACAGTGTAGCAAAACATCTTTTAATCACGCCCAAAATGGCCCTTAAGTAATTTTTAGGGCCCCAAATAGCCGTCGAGATGTAAAGTGTGTACTTTTTTATTTTAGTGTCAAACATCTGAAATGCATATATACAACATGTATACTATAAATTATGGAGATTAATGGCTCTTTCTTGCCCTGAGATAATGTTGAAGTGTTTAGGCTATTGTTGCCAAGGGTATGCAACACCTAGTGCCTTGTCTGTTCGCTCTTATTGTAAAGTCCATGGTGTTGCCGGTCTCTCGGCAGATTCGTGGAGGAATCATGCGGTGTATCCATCTTTGGTCAACCATTTTGGGCCTTAGGCATGCGCCAAGCGAGTAATATGGGTACCAAGCAGTAAAAGAAGAGGCGCGTCATAATTTATTTATAGGAGTAATTTCTTTTGTTTGTTTGGAAATGGGGAGTAATTGTCAGTGACTCCAAAAGGAAGAATTACAAAACGTTTTAAACTTTTTCCTATTTTCACTCCGACGCCCGAGAAGCCTGAGCTCAGATTAACTTCTTCTCATTTCTAAACTCACAATGAAAACATCAAAAGTCCAAGTGATAACTTGCCGAAAAGACCCTTCGAGGGAGAAGGCCGAATGGGAATGATACACGATTTTAAGTGGTGTTTTTATGAACGGGAATGAGCCACCGTTTATATGAGCTCTAGCGCACGCCGGTTTGGCATGAGCCAAAATAATCTCGGCAGTCGGATTTCAATCCGGCGACAGGCATCAATACAAAGAGCCGGCATGTTTAAATCACTGCCCGTCCTGCGCGTTGCGTGAGTGCTCACGCAAACGCGCGTGCGCTCAGACTCATATAAACGTGATTCATATAGTAAAATTGCGCGTGCGCTCAGACTCATATAAACGTGATTCATATAGTAAAATTATTTTGCATCAATCAATCTTTTGGTTTTGTCTTTGGGCATAAGTCCTACTGAGCTGTGTCCTAACTCCGAACTCCTAACTTGTGTTTTGCTGGCCGCCCTTGGCAACTTCGCCCACTTCTGAGACTTCGACACTCTCCTCGTTCAAGGAGGAGACTCTTGTGTCCGATACGCTTCTTCTTCCCATCTCTCTTTACGCTTTGCGCACCTTCTCTCTTCTCCGCGTACCAAATCCTCTCCCACTTCTTAGTACTTTTCAATCACCAAATTCGGCAACAATTTATTATTATTATTAGTTTCTTCTGCAATCCGATTCTCTCTGGGCGGCGGCGGATTCGTGATCAGCCGTTGGACGTGAATCATCGACTCGGCCCCGACTCCGTCTCCGGCGTGACTTTGACAACTCTCAGTTATAATAATACAAGTTTTGGATCCATTCGTGTTTCATATCTGAAGCGATTTCCCGATTTCGCAACCAGGTCTGGGTCTCGGCTTCTTCAGTCTTCTGTTTTTGCTTTAAAATTTCCGTGTTTATACTGATATTTATACTGGGTTTTCATGGGTTAATTTAGTAGAGTTGTTGAGGTTGAGATGGTGATCGACTGTAAATTAGACTTTTTATTTTTCCTTGTTTATTATAATCAGAACCACTACAAATTGTTATTTTTCTATAGTAAAGACAATTTGAAAAGGTTTGAAGACGATTCTTCTATAATTGAATGGAATAGTACTTCCTCTGTTCCATATTAATAGCCTTATATTTTTCAATGAATTGATTTTTGTTTATTTTAAAAAACCAAATAGGACTACTAATGTTGAATGGAGGGAGTATCTGACTTTAGCCTTCAGGGGTTTCGTGGTCGCAAGGAGTGACCTTGCTTTTGTCCTCAGATGGACTTTTCATATCATGTGAGTGACGGTTTATTGGAAGCTTCCTTGTTAACTAGAATTGGCGTTTAATTTGCCTTGAAGGTGAATTTTATTGTGTGATTATATGATGTAATTTTTTAGAACCAACAAAGTAAAATAAGTGAGAGAAGGTTGGATGAAAGGGGAGAAATATAGAGTGAAAGGGGAGAATAATCAGATGAAGAGGAGAAGGAAGACATAAAAGGAAACTTGCGCTTTGCTCTTAAAATTTACTGTTCACGTCCTACTGTGGCAACGGGGAAGAAGCCCTGTTTATAGAGTTAGGAAAGAGGCCTCACTATTTGCATAATCTGAAGCCTAATCTTACCAGAACTAAAAAATTAATGGCTGAGATTAAATCTGACTTAAGTGAACTCACTGAAATAGGAAATATAAGCCTAATTGAAACAAAATTAACTAGGAACCATATAACCTATTTTAAACGAGAAATAAATTTATAAGCAAAGTCCTATTAGGAAATGCTATATGCCATAACCGATTGTGGATTGCGTAGCAGTTTAAATTGTTAAGTCAGCTGCTGTAGTTGATTATTTGCCAGTTCGGATTTGGATAAATTAGTTATGCTAGGCTTTTAAGTGCTATCACTTATATTCTCATGTCAACTATTGCATCAATGTTATTGCACGTTTGGATTATCAAATTGCTTGGTTTCTCTGACCTACAAGTTATGAAACCAAATTAGACATGTAGAGGCTTATAAAGTGTTTGGTTTCAGGATAATTTATTTGTGACGTCCATGAAATGTGGTGGTAAGTAAAGCCTGCAACGGAAATAAGATGAAGTCACCTCCTGCAACTGTGGCCAACAATGAAGTTGGTTACAGAACAAGCATCTTAGGCGGCAAGGATTGGTCGATGGGTTTGATAAAGATTGTAACATTTATGGTTATTTTCATAAGCGGTCTGATTTTAGGGTTGACGGCCGGTGTGCATGTTATTCGTTATGTGAGGTCTCCAACTGAAATTTTCTTCCCTACTCAGTCTACAGTAATTTGCAAGACAGATGATTGCTTAAACTTGGGAAAATTTGTCAACCCTGGCAAACTGACACATGAGATGACTGACATGGAGCTTTTTTGGCGTGCGTCATTGGTATCAAAGAAAAAGGATTACCCGTACAAGAGAGTGCCCAAGGTGGCCTTTCTGTTTTTAACTAGTGGACCTTTGCCATTTTTGAAACTTTGGGAGAGATTTTTTAAAGGCCAGGAAGAGTTATTTTCCATCTATGTGCATGCACTTCCAGGGAATGGTTTTGATGTCGAAAGAAGCTCTGTGTTTTATGGTCGCCAGATCCCCAGTAAGGTACAATTTTGTTGCAAAAATCATTGTTAAACAATTTATGCAATTTTAACTTTGTTATGCACTTCATGGATATTCTTAATGTATTATATTGGAGACCAATTCGACTGTATTGTTTAGTTTTTAGAATATGGATAAATTGACTGAACCAAGGAAATTAATGTAATAATGATATTTTCTTGTTAATTAGAACGTTATAAAAAGATGCCCTACTGTTTTATGAGAAGAATGTTACAATTTTCCCTTTTTTGTAAAATTCAATTGCAGAAAGTTCACTGGGGCTCAGTAGAGCTTGTAGATGCAGAGAGACGACTCTTAGCCAATGCCTTACTTGACTTCTCCAATGAGCGCTTTGTTCTCCTCTCAGAGAGCTGCATTCCTGTCTACAATTTTCCAACTGTCTACGAATATCTCATAGGCTCCAGTCAGAGTTTTGTTGAGGCTTATGACGACCCATCTCGATATGGAAGGGGCCGTTACAGCCAGTCCATGCTGCCTCACATCAAGCTAAGAGATTGGCGCAAAGGTTCCCAGTGGTTTGAACTCAGTCGCACCCTGGCCGTTAATATAGTGGCAGACTCCAAGTACTACGAACTCTTTAGTTGGTACTGTAAACCTTCTTGCTACCCAGATGAACATTACATACCCACAGTCCTTAACATGTTCTATGGTTCTCTGAATTCTAATCGGACAGTCACTTGGGTTGATTGGTCGCGAGGAGGTTCACACCCAGCAACTTTTGGAGCTCGTGATATTACAGAAAAGTTTTTAAGGGATATAAGGGAAGGTAATGGAACCACTTGTATATACAATTCTAAAGAGACTAATGTTTGCTATATTTTCGCAAGGAAGTTTGCACCAAGTGCATTGAAGCCCTTGCTCTCCCTTGCCGCAACACTCATGAAATTTTGACTTATTCTTTACATTATAGAAAATGAAATAAAAAATGCAAATCCATTGGTGATTTATCGGTTCCTCTCCTGCCTGTGAACGTTTACGGTTTACCTTCATGCTATAAATGAAGGTTTTTGGGGCTCTCTTTTTATGCTTGCAATAATAATGATTCAAAATTGACAAGGTGTTATGCACTGGCGATCCAACATTATAAGAATTTTATCTATGTTTAAACTTTATTCCGAATAGTTATCAAGCTTAAGTTGCGGTTCCTGAATAGCTCACAAGAGATGCCAGTCCGAAGCTTTCCACTTATGAGATGGCACTAAAAAGTCGTGAGCCTTATATCGACGGCCCTTTGAAGGACTCAAATAGTGAACTATAATGCCATCTTTGTCACATGCCTGATCGAAGAGGCATAGACTGTAGCTTTCAATCTTCGGCTTTCTAAATCTAGGAAAGCTTTGTTCTATCTATGGTTTTCTGACGGAGGATCAGAAGAGGATGCTTATCATTGATCTTTTTTTATTGGTAGGAATAGGATGCATGCCATATTCGTTTGTACAAGGTTAGAAAATAGTTTTTTTTGCTGAGATTAGAAAATAGTTGAGGCTACAATCTATTGGCCGTTTTGAACATGTGAAGCCCGTCACTATCTTAGAGAAAAGTGGCTTCGAAAAATTTTACATTTTCTTATCCTTGTGAAAGTCTCAAACTCTAATGCCAGCAATTTATCTCCCATGCCGCGACAGGAAAACCAAGATGGTAAAATGGAAAATGGTCATTCTTAATCATGAAAATGTTAAATTGGCCAGATAAAACATACTATAGTCGAAACGAATTTTACATTCATTTCTGCTTGATCCTTGATCAGCCGAACTTCCACAACTCGGATATACATTTTAGTATACATCATAAACAGGCTCTGATTAGTACTTTCTGATGACAATAACTATCCATTACGTTATTTTGTAATTTAACAAAAATATTGCGTAAAGATTAAAATTACTTGAGAAGCTTTTCTCCTGCATTTTTCCTGCAAGGCCCCTTAAATTTTGACCCGTATATCATTTTCTTGACGTACATCATTTCCTTGTTCAAGGGAATCTTCATGCCAAGTGTCCAGAAAAAAATTCCGAAGTGCACCACTTATCTTGGACCTTGCATAGGGACTGGGCATTCCCTTATACGAGACAAAAGAATTGGAATTTGTTCATATGCAATATCCAAGCGTTCCTTTGATTTAACTGACTCTGATATAAAATTTGACAGCATAGATTGCAATGCTTGGACTTTTCCAGCATGCTCGCCCGTTGCAGAAGAGATAACACTACTAGGCAATGCATGTCCCCTGCGCCACCTGAGCGGTAGATATCTGTCAGGAATTTGAAAACAATTAACAGTTGAAAGGACGCGAAGAGCATGTCTACATAGGATCCCTGAGAACTCAAATTGATAGCAACTACACGTAATAAGCTCCTCTCTTTGGCCCCATATCACTTTCCGCCCCCCTTCCATTTTCGCGTGATGTCTGACAAGGTAACAACCTTCTTCAATTAGAAAAGCAGCATAGTGTGCTGCCATGACTAGCTCATCCTGGAGTTTACAGAAGGCATAAGGTGTCAGAACTGTGGCTGCATGGGATTCCATAGGAGCTCCTGTTTTCAAAGGGATATTCTGAAGATTTTGTTGCATTGTTTGTTGCTCACCTGCCTGATCTTTGAAGTCAACAGCCACAGCAACCTAGCGTAAAAGCGGCAAAAAGTGAGAGGTATTGCAAAACGTGCATCTCCGCAATGCACAAGTGCCTAGCAATTTATTAAATTTCACAGAAACATACAAATAACCACTTTATGACAGGCCTGCTAACGACAATAAGCACACAGAAGGATCACAGATATAGATATACTAAAATTTCATCTGTTTTTTACTACTACAAGAAGAGAGAGAGCAGGGACATACTTGTTCAACAAAATGGGCCAATCGGGTTTGTGCACTCAAGAAACGCTGGATAAAAGCATTTATTGATTTCGACTGAGCAGTTACAGTCATTCCTGCAAAGAAGTGGCTTCTCAGGAAAGGCAATGCCCAGAATTCCTTTGAACTGTACAAGTTGCCAAGGTGTCTGTTTGTATGGAGCCCGAATGTATTAAGCATTGCCCTCCAGCCAAGTTCGAAGTCGTCTACTGACTCCAAATTGTAAAGCCTATAAAACTCAGCTTTCCACTCATTGTACCGCTCACCAAGAACAGCATTGAACCAGGATGGAAACTTCGCTACAATCAGCCAAACACAAAGTGCATGCTTTGTGTTGGGCATTTCCATAGCTATTGCCTCTTTCAGGTAAATGTTCTGGTCAGTCAAAATAGTCTGTGGGGCCTTTCCACTCATGAAACTCATGAACGCCTGTTCACAAATACATGACTATGTAATGTTCATATCTAAGAGTCAGTAATTAGTAATTCAAAAGAGCTGGAAGTGCCTGGCTGTTGGTGTTAGCAATAAGTTAGTTAAGACAAGGAAAAATTGCCAATGTACTAATGCTTAGAACAATGTCTAGCTATTGAACCATGTCATCGTATCTGGGATCCAGCATAACCTTGCACTGATAAATCAAACTGACAGATTCATGCATATAGAAAAGATGTGCGAGAGGAACTGGACATCATGAAGAAAGCTAGATAGTCCAAACTGTCACCAGAGCAATTCTAAGTTTAAAGAATGCTTATAAAATATTACCACAACTTATCGGGCATATTCAACTCCAAAAAACTCTAGATAAAAAAGCAGAACTTTGTAAATGGTTAATAGTAGCAATATTTTATGCCAATTATATGCTTAGCACTGTTTCAAGATTTTATAGATTACTTTGCTCTGATGTTTTTCTGTCAAATTACACTGAAGAAGCATATACTGTAAAGAGATATTCTATCCAAAGGAGAAGCCTACAAGCAAGTATTACCTTTAAAGCCCAGGAGAAAGTGTGCAAATTATTTTCTCGCAAGAGTACACAGCCAAAAAAACAGGGCATCCCATAATTATTCAGACCAACCCATATTCCCAGTGGCATGTCAAAGGCAGCCAGGCGATGAGTAGTATCAAAGACAACAGCATCACCAAAGACTTCATAAGCTTGAACGGATGATGTGTAGGACCAAGCAATATTCTCCAAACTATTGTTCACATCCATTGTAAATTCATATCTGAAGTTTGGGTCTTTATCCTGAATGCTTCTGCACATTTTAAGAAGGTCAACACTATCATCCTCCTGATCTATCTTTCTAAATGACTGAAGCAAGTTTCTCACATCTTTTTCCGTGAACGGTAAGTATCCAGGCTCCACACATTTTTCCAGCTCCATTAGCCTCATCATTTGTTGCACTGAAATTCCTGTTTTTGCGAACAAGAAGATTCTATTTTTATCAGCCTCTGATATGGTGCGATAGGCAGGTAGAAAGCGTACTTGGTTGGGTTCTAAAAGTTCATGGTTATGATGATTGGCAAATCCTGTGACACGCCATTCTACCACCCCCATGTCCATCGTTTTGCTGATTCGCAAGTATGCCTGACATCCACACCGAGAAGATCTCCTGTTCCTTTGAGGCTTACTCTCATTGGATGCCTTCACAGGTGTATTTCCAGCGCGATGGCAAACAAAATATCTTCTTGTCAATCCCTTCCCTACACCATCTTTTCCTTCAGTTCTGTGTCTTCGTATGGAGAAGCCACATCTCTTAGAAAAATCACTATAGAATTCGTAAGCTGCATCATGGCTCATAAATTTTTGGCCTATAAATGGGATGGCGTCATTTGAAGTTTCCAATGAAAGTCGTGTTTCCTCTGGTGATTCCTCTGCACTACTAGTTTCATCCAAGGAGATTGACCTTTGGTCAGATGGATCATCATAAGCATCTAATATTGCCCTAGCTTCTTCTGACATGCTCTGAGGAAGATGCGACACAAGGGATGAAAGATAATACCTGCATTCATTGAATTGATAACAAAATACCCTTTTAATTCTAAAGTGAATAAAAACATGAACAAAAAGATTTGGTAAAAACTCACTTTCATAGGCTATTTCATGGAGATCAATGTCAATTATTTATAGTAGATCGAAAAGTTCCTACTGAACTCCATTATAATAAAAAACTAGGCACCAACTCATATCAAATTTTTTATGCAGTAATGCTAACAAGTATATAGAAAGCCTTTGGGCGTAACTTACAAGCTCTAAAATAATGATGAAATAAAGAGCATGAGAAAAAAGCACTGATCAGATATTCCTCAAATTTTCAAACAACACATAGTTATGTAAAAATAAGTTTTCAAAATCATCCTCCAGAGGAATGCATGCCTGAAGATGTTTTATCAACTGAGAAACATACACTTTGTTGGTCTTTCTACACCTTGCAAAATCTTTCAGCTTGCCAAGCTGCTGGTACAAGTCAGAATCGAAATTCTTCAGCATGAGACCAGGACTGATTAATGAGACCAAAGACACATACAGTATTACTGGTCAAAAAGTAAAAACCCTGCACCAAGAGAAAATAGAAAAATCATAGACCAAGATATTTATGTCGTCCTGTTGTTCAAACTCCAATCAATTTGGCCATACTTTTCCATGAACATTCATAATCCAGAAACTAGAGATGCACATAGTAATTTAAAGGGGAAAAAAAAGAGAAGCATTTAAACATGCAATCCAGGTGGTTAATCCACACTTGTATCATACTCCCTCCCTCCGTCCGACCTTAATACTCAATTTAATTTTCCAAGACGAACTACTTTTGGTTCATTTTGACAACAAAATGTATCTATTAAAGTCGGACGGAGGGAGTACGACCAAGCAAGCAGTTCACTTCAATAGTTAGAATGCAGTTTCCGAGATAAGACACGAGAGTTCTATATCTTCCTCACTATGAAAAGCGTAGAGCCACTACCATATCATAATTAAATTTCAAATGCAAGACATTGTAAACTCAAATACTGTTTGGCTACACTTATCCCAAACCAGTGAGTACTTACAATCCAGAAGCTAGCAATGCACAGAGTAATTTAAAGGAGTTAAACATGAAAAACCGTGTGGTTAATCTACACTTGAATCATATTCCATTGCATTTTATAGTAAGGAAACTGTCAAGACGATCAGACAAGCCACAAACATGGTATTTGGCTGAAACCGGCTTTTCTTGAATTAGGAAATACTTGGGAGGTCATTAACGCAACCTGGTGCCAACCTGCATCATGAAGATGCCCCATCCTTTGTCTCTCGAGGCTAGAAAACAGCAATCGTAGTTGGCGTGCCAAAGAAATTGCATCAATTTCGTCAATACTGAGGAGTTGAGGCATGAGACGGGAACGCGCGACGTTTGAAGTTCATGGCGGATCTGTCGCCTGAACCCTAAAATGGCCGGAGAAGGAACAGCTAGAGAGACATAGTCTGGGTGAGGGGGAAGCGAAGCGTCGTTGAAAGAATGTCGTGTCTGATTTGGCAAATGACGGTCGGCCCTGTCATTTTGGGCGACTCTATTTCATCGCGTCATTCTCCGGTAAGATTTTCGAGAAGAATTAAGGGGCCGCTTGGGGCGTGAAAAAACCAAAATATACACGGTGGATATTTCACTTCCACTGTAGCATTCGGATTTTTTTCACATTCAAGTTTAAACACTTCCTGAAGTGTTTCAGCTAAAAGTGAAAAAAATAAACGAAACATCCACGCCCCAAACGGCCCCTAAATGGTACCAGAAAAGAAGTTCTCAGACGCAGGATTTGGATAAATTACATCATTTTAGCTTGTATTTGGGAGGTAGATTTTAAGTAAAAAAAACCGATTTTGGAGAAAATCCTTGAAAGAATGTCGTGTGTGATTATATAAAAAGGAGAATTTATATAATAAATCATAAAAAATTTTTATGAAAATGACACACTATAACAAATATTTGCAAAATAGGGTATCTGACAAGCCATGCAGGCTCCCACATGGCGCAGGCGCTTACGTGGCTTTTTTTAATACCAAACCAAAAGGCGTCGGTTCTCTCAGTTAAAAGAGAAAAACGCCTTAACAGAGGACCGATGCCTTTTACTGCCTTATCATTTTCCGTCCCATGAGAGATATGTATCGTTGAAGTGACTGCCTATTTAAAATGGGACGAAAAATGATAAGGCAGTAAAAGGTGTCGGTTCAACCGACGCCTTTTTCTTTTAAACCGATGCCTTTTGGCTTAGTTTTAAAAAAAAAAGCCACGCAAGCGCTCTCGCCATGCGGGCGCCTGCGTGGCTTGTCAGATACCCTATTTTGCAAATATTTGCTACAGTGTGTCATTTTCATAATTTTTTTTATGATTTATTATATTATTTTCCCAATCTTATATGTATGGAATGGAAGACACCTTTTTGAAATAAAAAAATTTAAGCTGACAAAAATGGCATTTACTTGGAAACTGATGCTAAAGTCGCTTTTTAGAAAATGGCTTTTATGTGTTAGAAATATCTACTGAGGGGGTGAAATTGACTCTATTTGCCCTCCTAAATTTTGGAATTTCCCAAGCTCATGTCCTGAAATAGGTTTCCCCTCATTTCTTTGCTCGATGTCCTAAACACATGTACAAAATAAATATTTTTTGTAGATATTTTTTTTACAATTCAAGATTATTATATGTCTTTTACATATTAAAAATAGAGGGGAGACTGCCAAAATTTTAGTAGAAATTATGACTTAAATTAATGTTTGAATTACAAATTTGTAGTAATATTTTATAAATAATAATAAATATTTTTTTATGGAAAAAGTTAGCCTCCGATCGCCCGGAGAGAGGCTTCTCTCCGGGCGACCGGATCTCATCCGACGGTTGAGACCTTCCTCCCTCCCTCCCTCTGGTTCGACGGGGCGCTCCGCCACCCCGGCGACGCCCCGCCACCCTCCCCCTCTGGCCTCGCCCCGCCGTCCCGGCGACCCCGTTCCCCCTCCCCCTTCCTCTCTCCCCCTCCCTCTTGCTCCCTCCGCCTCTGCCCCGGCGATGCCCGATGACCCCACGGGGCACCCTCGCCGTGGCGGTGGCAGCTTTCCACCTTTCGCCGCCCCACCGCCACGGCGAGGGTGCCCCGTCGAGCCAGAGGTGACGGCGGGAGGGGGATAGCCGGGGCGGCGGGGTAAGGCCAGAGGGAGGAGTGGGAGGGGGTCACCGGGGCGGCGGGGCGGCGCCGGGGTGGCGGGCGGCCCGTCGAACCAGAGGGAGAGGGAGGGAGAGGGGGGAGGGGAGAAGAGAGTGATCTCAACCGTCGGATGAGATCCGACGGTTGAGATAGGGCGCCCGGAGAGAAGCTCCTCTCCGGGCGCCCGGAGGCTACCGGGGCTCTTTTTTTATTAGCCGTGTCATATCCTACTTGTTGGAAAAAATTGCATGTCACCGTTCTCGTATCTGTGCTTCTTAGGTCAAGATTCAATCCTTCTTTATCTCATTAAGGGTATAAGTGTCACAAGAGCCATTTATTTATTTATTTTAAAATCTGCCTCATCCAAACAAGCTTTAGGGGGTGACTTTTGACAAAAACACTTTCGGAGTAGGCATTACCATATGGGTCACGATTTAACTTTTCGTTAATAAAAATAATTTTGTTAAAAAGCCACTTTTTGAAAAAGCTAAAGTGGTTGCCAAACGGTACCTTAAAATCAGAGGGTCTAAATCCATGTTGCCAAACACACCCTTAGATCCATATGCTCTTAACGTGTTTGTGATAGTGTGGCGAGCGTTACAGGTTTTGCAATCCATTTCATAACAAAAAAGCGAATTATTAGTTATAACTCTACTAGAAATTCTGTTCTGATTTTGCATGGGTGGAGAGATTGGATAAACCTATTGGAATTTACGGTCATCTAATTCTTGGACCCATGTCGTGCTTAGGAAAAAAAATTAGCGTGCAAGTAATTTTTGGTGAACAAATGAGGGCACATCCGTATTAAAAATATTTATATTTTGTCTAGGGGCATATTCGTACTCAATGCTGGCCCTCCATATGGAGAGAAATAAAACGTGGACAATTCATTATTTTTTGGCCATAGGAATACTTACGCATGAAAAGAAAGGAACCACATATTTTGGGTGATTCTTACCTTAACAAACACGGTGTGTGTTTAGTCTCCAAGTTGTCATGCAGTTTTTGAAAAATGAACACACACTCAGCTCAAGGTTTGTGATTGTGCATATTTATAGCATGAAGCTTGACTTGCTAATTCCAAACTTTTAATGGGTTTCAGTCATTTGAAAGAGCATGGTCAGATTAAATTTGATTATGTTCAAAGAGCAATGTAATTTGTTATGGGATATTGGACGAAACCAAATGTACAAATATCTAGTGCTCTTCCTGCAACAAAGTGGTCACCAGCCAACGAGATGGGAAGTCAAACAAGAAACGCTTGGGGGGATTTTTTCGATGTTAGAAATTGAATATTTACATGGTCCTAAAAACCTTTGACTCGAACTGTAAAAGTGCAGATAGTCAATGGTTAAGCTGAAACTGAAGAACTCTTACAGAGATTGGATGGAGACATTTGGATATCCGTGGAGAGCAAATCAACGAACAACAAGTTGAGTTTAGAGATCCATTGGTCTCAATTCAAAGGAGGACAAAATTGGAGTGGACAAAAATCACAATAATCTACGGGTGGTTTCTAACGCTGGATCAGTTCGCTCTTCTTATCCTGCGCACCCCCAAAGAATTGCTCTTTTTAGGGCCTGTTTGGCAGGCTTAAAAGAAGCTGGATTCTAAAGAATCCAGCTTCTTTTGGGAAATCTCCTCCCGAGGAGATTTTCTAAAAGAATACCTTATGACTTCTCTTAATGGCATTTGGTGTAAATGCCAAAAAATGACAAGGGTAATTGTTAAAAAAAAATACGGTTTCCCATAATGATGAGGTTTTTTGTTATCAAATGCCTTTGTCTTCTTTTAGAAATTACAGTTTTTGCCACTATGACCTAAAATGAAGTTGATTTTGGCCAACCAAACATCACTTTTCTTAAACCTAGATTCATCTAAAGAATTTGGATTTCCTACTCTTAAAAGTGCTAACCAAATAGAGCCTTAACCTCACAATATCATTTGTTTGTCCAATTACATGTTCATAAATACGTCGTCCGTGCTCAAGATCAGAACCCATGTTTCCCTTTTAGCCACTCGTCCTGGCTCACGAGCTGAGTCAGCTCGCGAGCTTTTCCAGCTCGACTCGGCTCGATTTTTGGCTCGACTCGAGTTCGAGCCACCCTATAGCTCGACTCGGCTCGACTAAAAAAAACTCGATTTGAAAATCAGCTTGAGCTCGAGCTCGACTCAACTTTCTTTTCTGAAGAACGCCCTTAACCTTCTACTATGCAAAGATTGGCCTATTTTGGCTTCTTGGTTGGATGCAAAGACCATCAATTCGTTTCATTTTTATAGAGCATATAGAGCCTTAGATTCATACTCTTAAACGATACGAGACTTTCATATTAATTCATGACTTCCGCCGCCGCCTCCCGCCTTAGTGGGAGGCGGGGGGGCGGTGACGGTGGCGGTGATGGTGGGAGGCAATGGCAGGGTCATGAACTATCTCAGATGTAATAAATATTTTTTTGTGCATAATGAACATAAAAAATATTGTAATGCAATTGGTTAGTGTGTTGATATATTGGATTTGTGTTTGGGTTCGAATCTATGCAAAACTCATAAATAAATTTTTGCAAAAAGAAATTGCTTGAGGCCAGCTTAAGCATAAGATAGTTGAGCTCGAGCCGAGTTTAGGAATTAGAGGTCGAACCGAGCTCGAGTTGTTAAATCTTAGGCTCAAGTTCGAGCCAAATTTCTAAAAGTCGAGCTCGAAAATTGAGTCAAAACTTGACTCGTCCCACAGATTTTGGGTGTCATTTACGATCCTTGAATCACCAGGCCATGTTTTCCTTCAACCAACACATGATTTACCGTTTGTCTTTCTTCTTTTAATACTCCATAAGTTTAACCTTTTTTTCATACTGTACTGTATATAGAATGACTAACCTACACTTGGGGATCCCTAATTCTGGGCCGAAAGCTATCTAGAATGCTGCAAATCTTGTTATTTTTAGCAAATACGGTTTACAAACTGACCAATAATTCCAATCCAAGTCTCCACAAGCATGCCTACCCAACAAGTCTCTCGACCACTCAGGTTTTTTAAAGATCTGCCTCTACTTCCCATTTCATTGCTTAATTTAGTTCATCCAATGGAGAGGTTTAGCAGAAAAGTTAGATGCATGTTGGGGGTTCTCTTAGCCCCTTTGTCTCTCCAATGTGAGGCCAGACAACCACACTACCATGCAGGGTTTGTTACGGTCTACAATACGCAATTCTTATTCAATGGATCCCCTTTTCTGTTCAATGGATTCAACTCCTATTGGATGATGCATGTTGCTGCATACCAATGTTTAAAAATTCAAGACTCGAACTCGACTCCAAAGGCCATGGAGTCGAGTCAACTCGGAGTCTTGATGGAATCACAATGGAGTCATGTAGTTTCTTAAGTCTTCATTTATGGATAATTTTGCATATTTATATATCTCTATAAAGAAAACCATAGAATATATTTGCTCCGTGTTTAGATTTTTGGTTGAGAAAGGCTGAATCTATCTTCAAAAGGGATGATTAAGTACATTGGAGCATGCAATAAAAAAGAAGAGAAAATGAGCAATGATATTAGTTTTCTCATTTTCAAATGTACCTATTTTCTGAAATCTTAGATGGACTGTAATTTGACATAGTCACAGGGATATCATCGTTTTATGTAAAAAAGTTTCATTCATCTATCCTTCAAGGAAAACGAAAAGGCCATGGACTATGAGAATCTTTTTTTTTATTTGCAATGGAGGTGCCATCTTCAAGGAAGAAGAAGACTGTTAAATATAAGTTTAGTGAGATATTAATAGCTCGTTAAATAGAATTAACTTAATATAACATTGGATTCCATAAAAAACTTTTATGAATATTATAAATTAAGGGATAATTTCCATTACAAAGTCTTAATGAGGATGGTTTCCATGGAAAACAGTTGTACATGGAGCAACGGAGTCAACAGAGTTGCTTGATTTACAAGACTGGGCGAGTCAATGAAGCCATCAAAGGAGTCTTACGTAGTGGAGTCTTCAGGCGAGTTCGATTTGGTTTGCAAACGAGCCAAGTTTTTGGAGTAAAAAAACGAGTTTTAACCAAAGATACAAGGTCTCCAATGTGTTTAGGGAAGCCGCCGCGGCTTGCCTCACGGTTTGCCGGATGTGGGCTTTTAGCGACGGAGGCAGTGGAGCTCTGCAAATGTCACTGGGTGTCTATGACGAAAGAGTCTTTCAGGTTGGCAATACTCCGTCTGTCTGGATTATTCTTTCCTTAGTTAAAAATGTTAGAAGTGGGTGTTAAAAAGGGAATTAAAACCTAT
Organism: Houttuynia cordata; assembly: GCA_039654745.1. NCBI lineage: Eukaryota > Viridiplantae > Streptophyta > Magnoliopsida > Piperales > Saururaceae > Houttuynia > Houttuynia cordata. The sequence goes on from CM077504.1 coordinate 28,608,322, forward strand.
TAAAACCCACTTACTATTGATATGAATGAGTGAATTGGGTGAAGGATGAATAATCCCACATCCACACCAAGGAGGTGTTGTGGTTGGTATATAAGGTCCAAGGAAATCATTCCAAAGTATTGAGAGATGTACTGAACCTCTTGAGTTAATTCACAGCGATGTTTGTGACTTAAAACTTGTTCAAACAAGAGGAGGTAAAAAGTACTTTATTACATTTATTGACGATTGCATTCGTTATTGTTATGTATACTTGCTAAGAAGTAAAGATGAGGCTATAAACATGTTTATATTATATAAAACAGAGGTTGAGAATCAACTTGGCAAGAAAATTAAAGTTCTAAGAAGTGATAGAGGTGGGGAATATGAATCACCTTTTGGTTAATTCTGTTCACAACATGGTATTATACACCAAACCACGACACCTTATTCACCACAGCAAAATGGAGTTGTTGAACGGAAAAATAGAACTTTAAAAGAAATGATGAATGCTATGTTAATCAGTTCTGGGTTACCTCAAAACATGTGGGGGGAAGCTTTGCTTTCAGCCAATTATATTCTCAACAAAATACCTCATAAAAAAACCTTGCAGACACCATATGAGTTATGGAAAGGTCGAAAGCCTTCCTACAACTTCTTAAAAGTGTGGGGGTGTCTAACAAAAGTGGCGGTCCCTAATCCCAAGAGGATTAAGATTGGACCAAAGACCATTGATTGCGTATTCATTGGTTATGCCAATAATAGCAGTGCATATCGTTTTCTTGTTCATAAATTGGATATTCCTGATGTAAATGTCAATACAGTGATTGAATCAAGGAATGCTTCATTTTTTGAACATATTTTTCCTTGGAATGCAAAAGACACTAGTGATGACCAAGAGGGAGAAGATGATGAACCTAGACGTAGTAAACGTGCTAGAACAGCAAAATCCATTGGTCCAGATTTTCTAACTTATTTGTTAGAAAATGAGCCTCAAAGCTTTAAGGAAGTCATGTCCTCTCCTGAAGCACAATATTGGAAGGAGGCTGTAAATAGTGAAATTGAATTCATTATGAAAAATCACACTTGGGAGTTGGTAGATCTACCACCAGGGAGTAAACCTCTCGGATACAAGTGGATATTCAAGAGGAAGATGAAGGCTGATGGATCAATTGACAAATATAAAGCAAGACTTGTTATCAAAGGATACAAGCAAAAGGAAGGTCAAGATTATTTTGATACATATTCACCACTCACAAGAATAACTTCCATTAGGATGTTAATTGCTATGGCTGCTTTGTATAATCTTGAAATACATCAAATGGATGTAAAAACAGCATTCTTGAATGGTGACTTGAATGAGGAAATATATATGCAACAACCGAAGGGTTTGTTGTATCGGGTCAAGAAAACAAAGTGTGCAGACTTGTTAAATCTCTTTATGGGCTTAAACAAGCACCTAAGCAATGGCATGAAAAATTTGACAAAATGATGATGCCAAATGGATTCAAAATCAATGAATATGACAAATGTGTTTATGTCAAAGCTAGACCTGAAGGCTATGTTATTGTATGCCTATATGTGGATGATATGCTCATTATTGGTAGCAATGATAATATCATTAAAGTTACTAAGAGGATGTTAAACAAACAGTTTGACATGAAGGATATGGGTGTTGCAGATGTTATACTAGGGATGAAAATCACTAAAACATTTGATGGATATGTATTATCTCAATCTCATTACATTACAAAAATCCTAGACAAATTTAATGAGAATGATAATCGTCCAGCGAGAACACCTGTGGATGTGACATTGCATTTAAGCAAAAACACGGGTGAGAGCATATCACAACTCCAATATTCATAAATTATTGGAAGTCTCATGTACCTCATGAATTGTACGAGACCGGACATTGCATACTCAGTAAGTAAACTGAGTAGATATAATAGCAATCCAGGGGAAGACCACTGGAAGGCTCTAGTCAGGGTTCTTAGATATCTAAGATATACCTTGAACTATGGACTACACTATACAAGGTATCCAGCAGTACTAGAGGGGTACTGTGATGCAAATTGGATATCTGATACAGGAGACTCCAAATCCACATGTGGATATGTCTTTACTCTTGGAGGTGCAGCAGTGTCTTGGAAATTTTCTAAACAAACATGCATTGCAAGATCCACAATGGAATCAGAATTCATTGCACTTGATAAAGCAGGCGAAGAGGCTGAGTGGCTTCGTCATTTTTTAGAAGATATTCCAATGTGGGGGAAACCTGTGCCACATATATGTATCTATTGTGATAGTCAATCTGCTATAGAAAGAGCACAAAGTAACTTGTATAATGGTAAGTTTCGACATATACGTCGGAGGCATAATACCATAAAACAATTGCTCTCTAGTGGAATAATTTCCATTGAGTATGTTCGGTCAAAAGAAAATATTGCGGAACCGCTTACAAAAGGTTTGACCAAAGAACAAGTGAGCAATTCATCGAGGGGAATGAGCTTGAAGCCTATACATTAAGAATCACCATAATGGCAACCCAACCTAGTTGACTGGAGATCCCAAGATCTAGGTTCAAAGGGACAACCGAATTGTGGGGGATTCAAGGGGAATCACTATGGAGATAAAATCTCATTCCCATTCCTATGATAAGATAGTGATGCCTGCTGAATGAATCAGGATAAGCTTTGCTTTTAATAGTTCTCATAGCTTGACTTAGTTCGAGTGGGGTATTGCAGGATGCTCCTAATGAGAATCACCTATATGAGTGTGAATGTGTAACACCCGAAAAATCGGTATGTCTTTGGAAACTGCTATTTTAGGAAACTGGTCTAAAATAGGAAAGTTTTCGTATCTGTCGTAATTTTTGGTCTGGTATTTCATTTTGGCTATGTGGAACCCTATCTTGACGTTTATTGGTCAATGAGATTGTTTAACCAGATTGGGCAGGTTCTCCCGAGCGCGAGGACTAGGCCTGGTGCTATAACCCGTCTGACACCAGGGGTTGGGTACACCTGATGCCAGGGCCACTTGAGTGCCAGGGCTAGGGCTAGTCATGCGTGCAAGTACGCGTGTGGCGGAGCCAGAGAACGTGCTACCAGGCGTGGGACTCGTGCATGGTGGGACTACACTTTACGCGTGTAAGTCATCTTAACCGTACATCTTAAACTGTATACCAAGATGCGTGAGAACCTAAAGAGTGCCACGTGTACCCTGTAGTGGTGTCACCACGTGATGATGTGGACACCCTTGGGCCCACGATTTGGAGGACCAAATCGTGGGAAACTTTTGGGATTGAAATCCCTTTTGAATTTAAATATCTTACCTTAGCTAGTAAACCACTTATCCTAATTGGCAAACAATTCAAATTGAAATTCAAATTTACCTAATTGTAATAATTAGGGGAGATTGATTGGCAATTAAGGAGGATTATGGATGATGCTAGAATCATATTCCAAATCCATGGTGGCGCCATGTTCTAATTTGGTGAGGTGTAATTCCGGATTTGGAAAAATTGAAGAGACTAAGCTAATCAAGAAATTCGAAATTGATCTAAGAGGGATTAAAGTGATCGAAATTGGTTAATGGAGGATGCTAGGGCATATTCCATCCAATTAGTTGATCCTCATGGTAAGAGGATCGGATTTGTAAAATTAAGGAGGGATTGATTGGGAGTTATCCAATCAATCCAAGTTAATTAAATCAATTAATTCAAAAACTTACCCTTGAACCGTAATTGGAATTTGATTAAGTGGATTGTATTGGGCTTGATTGGACCAATCAAGGACCCTTCCATATTAATAGAGGGCGCCCTTGTGGCATGGGCTAGGTTTGGAAAGATGGTGATTAATGAGGGAATTAATTGGGAGTTACCCAATTAACTCAAGGCAATTAACCCAGTCAATTTGAAAACCTACTTATTAGAAACCGAAATTGAATTAGGCAATTGGGATCGGTTTTGAGCTTGGAGAATATGCTTTTTGGAGGTTCAATCTAGGCCCTTGATTGGAGAATAGATCTACGGTGGTGATTAACCGAAAATATCTATTTGAGGGCTACATTAGTGGCCCGGCCAATCCTTTTTGCCATTCTCCCATTAAACCGACCTTGGTGATCCCTCACTTCGACCCCACCTTCTTCTCCCTTCGACCAGCAGTAGCCAACCTTGAAGAAGATCGTGGTGACACCCCTGGAAGTGGTGGTCGCGCGTGGAGGATCAACGAGTCGTTGGTGTGGTGCAACCGGTGATATATCACTCGTCGGAAGTCGGTTCTTCGTAAGCAAGTAGGATATTTTTACCACAACTCCTTTCTCTGATTTTTCATGATTGATCATGAGTTACTCTAATGTAAATCTTGAAGCTTGCATCGTACTCTCATTAGATGTTCAAGTGGTTATTGCATGAAATGAAATTATGCATGTGCTCATGTTGTATGTGACATTGTATACAATCAATGGTATGCTCTAATATTATTATGCCAAGCCCTAGGTGACGTCCCCATTTATTGCATCTTTACATGCTGTTCGTGTCCCTCTTGAAGGCCTTATACATCTGCTGTCCAATAAAAGTTAGCTCTTTTAAGAACGTTTATATTGATTCAAGTTACAATCTTCCATATGTAATAAATCGGTTTATAATCGGTTTGCATATTGTCTAAGCCATTCGAAATTGTATGTTGCTTGGAGATTAGTGCCCACTGATGCACAAAGGTGGAGTTTTTGATTCATGCCAGAGTTTTGGAACGTTGTCTGTCCTTTATTAGTTGTTCTAAATGGATATTTATATGTCAACTTACAACTAATATCCTATTCACTAATCGGGTAATTGATTGTCTATACTATTTGCTAATCCAAAAGACTAATCCTTATACACAAATATAATACATTCTCTGTAATATCTAATGGGGTCTGACATTAAGTCAGCTCACCTCAGATCATAATGGTGTCCGAGATTACATGTCATGTTTAATACCACTTTTGTAAAAGGAATAAGATAAAAGGATTGACATTTAGGTTGTAAAATGTAACCAATTAATGGGATTTAATTAATAATTCCATAACCCTTTTAGTTCTGGAAAATACCTTATGGAAGAGGTAATGATGTCAGAGATAATTAAATTATGAGTTAATAAAGTTTATACAACTAAGTAACAAGTATAATTGAAGTTAATTAACCTCGGCCAGGACTAATCCTGTGCAGATGAACCTGACTCAGAAAATAATAACTAATTGTGCAAAAGTCTAAAAATTAAGCCGTCTGTCAGGTTGTAAAATAGACACCTAAGGATATCTAGGATAAAAATTTCACTAGTTATCTCTCTGTGTACAGAGCTTGGTAACCGATTGAAGTGGGTTGTTCTGTTTTGGACAGAACCCTGTTTCTGGTTTTAAAAGAGTGGAAAACCCTAATAATACTATGAAACATGAGTTAAGATAATACTTAAGACTTTAATTAAGTATAAAAAGACTTATAAGGTACTGAGAATAGTAACCTTACAAGAATATTAAGGGTCTTAGAGTCGAGCGTGGTGTCCCTTGATAATTGTCCTTTTTATTTCCTCTCTTGGGTTATTCATGACTCAAAAGAGTATTCAAAGCTTGAACCTTATTCGAAACCTCTGACGTGGTCTATCGGAGACACGTCATTCAAATTATTCTGTGTCGGGGATTGTCAACTCTAGGGTTAGGTATGACGATGAAGACGGCGGAACATGAACTATTGGCGAATCTCGTGGTGTGTCTCATTGATGAGTCATTGTAGTCGGGTCTCAGTCGAGTTCCCAGACCTATTCATTCTGAGTTAGCAACACTCCTTAGTGAGTCGATTCGAGTTATGTTTGAACCTTGCTTTCTACTCCTATGAAGAGTCGAAATTAGAAAGTCTTGACTTAATCCTCTTGATAATAAGGCCCAGATGTTTTCAAGAACTGTTTCTCCGCTTTGAGCCATTTATGAGAACTCTTAGTCGGAATCATAGTATGCTCACGAGCCATTGCTAGACCCATGGTGGTCTCCGATGATATTGAACCTCTGTAGTTCAGCCGATGACGGCAAACGCGTGCGCATTAGATTGTATGACATTACGGAAGGTCTGCAATCTCCGCCCATTGTGCCCGTAAGCACCGATGGGGCCAGCATCCCTAGACGCATGGCCGGGTTCCTCTGTAGAACCTCTAGGATGTTCTGGTATTGATGTCCATAGAGGAAGTGGACAGAACTGACAGCAGAAATTGTTACCTCTGACATTTGGATGTCCGGAGCAGATGTTGTTACTTTACCTCCATTACTCTACGTAAGTTTGGAGTCTCTGATATTGATCTTAACCTTCCTTGACTATGGTGTCTCGGATGGTAGTTGTTTCCAGATAAGCGAACTCGGTATTTGCTGAACCTGAGTTTTTGGACTTGTATCTATCTTTGAGTCTTTGACCTTATTCTATTATTCCATTGTGGGTTTTCTGTATTCTACTGGGTATTTCCTATGGAATACTCATGCATCCTCTGATGCAGGAATTAAGAAGGAACAGAAGTGATAGCGAGCAGCGACGTGGATGGATATGGGAGTCTGAAGACTTATTTCTTTAATTATGTTATTATTATGTTTTGTTGATTGAACTCGCGGCCTGCGCGCCGTTTTATTTTAGTCCTGTTGGGACAAATTCCGTTAATGTAATAATTAATTAGATTCCTTTTCAGTTATCTATATTTTTGTAAGTGAATATTGTTTAAGTCATATTGATCCTGTAAGTCCCATGATATTGAATGGGACAATAGAAGTCTTGAGTATTCGGTCAGTCCCAGGTTTCCCACCCTATGACCGTCATTGGTTGGTCGCTTCCGCGTAAATCGGGTCTTGGAAATTTGGGGCGTGACAGAATGGGCCACTTCTATGAGAATTTTAAGGCTAAATCTTTTAGAGCACTCATGAAAACCAGGTGTGTTCGGGGGCCAAAATGAATAAAGTCATGAGAACCATAATGTGTATGAGAAGTGATTGTGTGACTTCTATTGTCTTGGTTTACACAAACGGCTGAACAGTTCAAGACATCACGTTCACTGATTAGCCAATAAACCCGATAGTCTTCACAAGGGAAGGTTCAAAGCCAAAAACTACATTTCCCCCATGCATGATCTTCTCAATATTTGTTTTCACAAGTTTTCTGCATAGTTTTTTGCATAGTTATCCAGCCAATACCCATTCATGTGGGGGATTGTTAGAAGTGGGTATTAAAGAGGGAATTAAAACCTATTAAAACCCACTTACTATTGATATGAATGAGTGAATTGGGTGAAGGATGAATAGTCCCGCATCCACACCAAGGAGGTGTTGTGGATGGTATATAAGGTCCAAGGTAGGCCTTTGAAGTTAGGCCCAAGGGCCGCCCCACTTTTGTGGGAGAGAGAGATGTTGGACCCATGCACCTAGATGGGCTAACCCACACACGTGCGCGCGCCGCCGCCGCCACCGTTCGTCCATCCAGCCGGCTCAGTTCGGTTTGCACGCACAGCCGGCCGGGTCGGGTCGGGTCAGGTCGGGTTAGGTTGGGTTAGGTTGGGTCAACAAGATAATATTATTTTGGAAAAAATTCAATTGGTTTGGTTTTCTAATTTATTTTGGTTCAACTAAAACAGGTCCGGTTTATTTTTATGACCGTTAATGGACGGACGCGTCCGTTTAACGGTTAACAGGAAACGGTGTGTTTTCAACGGGCTTTAACGAGATTTCTATTACTAGCACTTCATCTTCTTCCTTTCTCTCCTCTCTTATGTGTATGCGGTTCGCTGCGCGTACTGTTTGGAGTGCTCCTACAGTACGTGGTTAATCGTCTTATCCTGGGAGGCAGACGCCCACGAGTCTTAAGCACCGTAGGGAGGGTGCATTCTGTCTTAAGGACAAAGTGTTTCGCTTGATTCAATCATCAATTTCTTCTAACGATTTTTCGTCTTTGTAAAGGTACACATATCTTATCCTTAAGACAGTAGCAGTAAGTAATATTTATAACAAAAAAATAAACTATTGTCGCTTTACCAGCTTTTAATTAGTACAATTTTTAGCTTGATGTATTTATTGACGGATTATAGTTATGCATTCGATTTGAGGGGCTTGATTTTGTGGTTGCTGAGGCGAGGAAGTATGGTATCCGTCTCATCTTGAGTTTGGTTAACAACTACAACGAATATGGCGGAAGGCCACAGTATATTCAATGGGCAAGAAGTGCTGGGGCTCAGATAAACAATGACGACAATTTCTACGTTAATCTGGTGGTTTAAGGGTTACGACAAGGACCATGTCAAGGTAAGCAAATCAATGAAGTGACTATTTGCTACGCCTGCTTTTGCGAGCAAACAAATTGATCCTGAATGTGCATGCACGAGCAAACTTAAGTCACGTACGTATCAGTTATCTGATAGAGATTTTTTTTTGTTTTGCTTTGCAGAGAGTTTTGACAAGATTCAACACCATATCAAGAATCATGTTCAAAGATGATCCGACCATCATGGCGTGGGAGCTGATGAATGAGCCCCGTTGCCAAGCTCATTACTCTGGAAATCTCGTGCATGTGAGCAACTACTTCATGATAAGAATCATAATAATAACGAAATAATCCATTGAACTAACATTCTCGGCTATCAGCAAAAAGTCCATCAGTTGTAAGCTTCTATCTTTCGTTTACAATATGCTTCGCACTTGTAGGAATGGGTTCAAGAGATGGCAGCATACACAAATTCGATAGACAAGAGGCACATGCTGGAGATAGGCATGGAAGACTTTTGCGGTGACTCCATGCCCGACAAGAAGGACAACAACCCAGGGTATCAAGTGGGAACATACTTTTTTATCAAGAGCAATCTCCTTCCAGAGTTGACTTTGCCTCCATCCATGCATACCCATCCATGCCTTAGTCAAATATTAAACATGCTTTTTTTTGCAACAAAATATTAAACATGCTTCACTATTGAGAATGTAAACAATATACCAATGTGCTGATCATAATTAAGTACTCCTTCGGCGATGGCTCTCATCTGGCCTTCATGCAAAAATGGGTGTTGAGCCACTGGGCGGACGCCAAGACCATCTTGAGGAAGCCGCTGGTATTCGCCGAGTTCGGCAAATCGAAGAAGGGCCCGGGGTACAGCATCAGCGAGAGAGATGAGTTCTTGAGCAGCCTTTACATGGACATCTACAACTTCGCGAGGAGTGGGGGGACCATTGGAGGAGGCCTAGTGTGGCAGATCATAGCGGAGGGGATGGACTCGTACGACGACGGGTACGAGATCGTCCTGTCGCAGAGCTCCTCCACCAGTGGTGTCATCACCAGCCAGTCTGAGAAAATGAAGGCCCTTGCTCATGCCATGGCCGGGCCTATGGACCACATGACACTAGGCCAGCCGCACGGTGGGAAGCACGGACGCACTCACACCATCACCATCGTCGCCGCCATCAATGTGATCATGGGAGACATGGCCAGGTCGACCAAAGGAAGGAATGGCCATGACATTGAGGAGAAAGGGCTTAATTAGGTAGTTAGATCTTTGCGAGGGAAGATATGTATGTTTAGCATGGAGTGTTCCGCTGGTGATTAACTTTGGTCACTGGATTTTTTGCACCCATCCTCCCCAAGGTAGTTTAGTGGCAATCAATCTTTAGCAAGTTATCGTAAAATTCTCTAATTTCAAGAAAGAGCCTATCTGATTATCTTTGTAATTATTTTGAGCATATTCTAAATCTCACCTCAAATGGAACCACAAGGTCACGAACCACATCCAGGGGGGATTAAACCCAAGACCCACCCAGAACCTGGAGCTCTAATTCCATTTTTAAATAGCCAAATTCTCCCCAAAACTCGAGGTTTTGGCATATACGAGGCCCATGTGAAAACGTCAGCAGATCTCCTACCTCAAAAGTTAGAGAAGTTATTAGCTGCGCGCCGTGCATAGGAACAGTGTGCTCATCACCAATGGGTGATGGGCACGTCTCCCCTGTATGTGGGTCCCTTGTGGCAGGGGAGACGTGCCCATTGTTAGAATATAAAATATGTAATAAAGATTTCCGTTTCATAACAGCTCGAGCTTTTGGAAACTTGGTTATCTTACATGGTATCAGAGCTCATGGCTAGGGAAGGTCCTAGGTTCAAGTCTCGCTGGAGGAGTTTATATTCCAATTATGTTCCATGTGTTGCGCTTGTTGGACGCTTACATGTTTAGAATATAAAATATGTAACAAAGATTTCTGTTTCATAACAGCTCGAGCTTTTGGGAAACTTGGTTATCTTACATGGTATCAGAGCTCCAGGCTATGGAAGGTCTTGGGTTCAAGCCGCTCCAGGCTATGGAAGGTCTTGGGTTCAAGTCTCGCTGGAGGCGTTTATATCCCAATTATGTTCTACGTGCCGCGCTTTATGGACGCTTGCACATAAATGAGGATGTTAGAATATGCAATAAATTAATAAATATTTCCCTTTCCTAACATACTGTTCTCCCTGCGCGGCGCGTAGCCAATAATTTTCCCAAAAGTTAATACATGTTTTTTCCATTTTGCTGCAGATTCTGCAATTCTGCATACAAATGGTGCATCGCTTACTACTTCCAGGAAAGTGCTTTGCTCAACAGTCAGCGTAAAAAACTTGCTATGGCATTGATTTCTTGTAACAAGCTCATCCAGCACTGATGAAATTCAGAGGCGTTTTGCAGTCAGTGTTTGAATTTGTTCGTAGAAGTCACCATTTGTTAATTGCTATAAAGTGCTACTGTGCCAATGTTAATAAATCGACAATAATGGAACCTTTGCAAAATGAATATGAAAAAATGTGCGTGGTCGGCAGGATTCGAACCTGCGCGGGCAAAGCCCACATGATTTCTAGTCATGCCCGATAACCACTCCGGCACGACCACCTGCTTGTTAATGGCTTGAATCTTTTTAATTTAAATAAATTCTATATTAGTGCCCACGTTTTACACCGATGGAGTAAACTCTCGACCTTAATTCGACAGAAAAAAAGGTATTGTTGATCGAATATCAATGAAGTGGATTACATTGTGTGCATAATTGACATCAAAATTAATTAGGTGAAATGACATCATAGGGCGTAGAGGTGACACATCACGTACAAATTGATTTGATGACTTTTGCATTTCAATTCTGACCGATATAACTTCTATTTAAAATTAGCATGGATTTTTTTAATTACTCCATGCTTTTTCTTTTTGTTGCTGGAGTTATGAAAGAAACAATCATAAGCGAGAGTGACTAATGTATACTTAATAAAAGGGAAAGTATTGCAGCATGATGAGATTTTTTATATAATGCTGAATATATCAGCTAATTACACGTTGAAACATCACACGCAAGCGCGGCTCATGATCCTCAAACACCAATGTCTCGATCCCACTGAGCTTATTTACGATCCCGTTTGTGAACAACATCATTCCCCAAGCAACGAAAATGAGAGAAGAGGACAAAAGTATGTTTGATAGACCGGACCGTTTTTGCGGTATACTAGAGGGGCTACTGGAAGTTTTGGCTGTTTACATATCATCGAGCGGTAGACCAGAGCTTATTTGTGATGGACCGGAGCCTACGGATTTCTTGTTCCGGTAGACCAGTGCTCTCCGGCAGTAAACTGGTAGTTTCCAGGGAGAGACGTATCCACGCGGAAAACTTCTAATTCAAGACAGATTTGTTTGGCATTCTTTCTTGTATTAAAATATTAAAATAGGGGACTTGTAGAAGTTTAAAAGCCTATATAGGGGGATTCAAGGGGCTTCCTAAAGTGTATCATCTATGTATTTTCTCTCAAGAGTGACTTTAGGGTTTAAGGTATTTGAGAGAGACCTTGTAATATAAAAGTTAATTATACACAAGGGTTGAGAAGAAGTTTGAGTTTTGAGTATTGAAGCTTGTAATCTTTAGGATTAAGGGCCCGCTCGTGAAAAATCCAAAACATCCACAGTGAAGAGGAAGTGTTTCAACATCTACAGTGAAAAATCCAAAAATAAATAATAAAAATTTATAAATAGTGAAAGTGAAATTTTCACTGTCAATGTCTTGGATTTTGATTTTTCACGATCCAAATGGCCCGTGAGAGAGAATTTCTTGTACTCTTATTTTAATGGCCACACAAAATTTTCACGACATAGTGGAAGGAAATATTTTTCTTGGAGGCAAGGCGGCTTTAAGCGAACTATACAAAATTCCATGTGTGTTTTTTGTTTGTCACACAAAATTCCATGTGCGTTTTTTGTTTGCCGTTTTCTCAAATTTTTCTTTTATTTCTTTGATCATCCTACGGGCTTAAAACTCTACAGATTGTTTTCTTTTCTCGTTAAACCTCCATTCCATATTTTTCCTTGGTTGAATTCCTCAATTTTCAGTATAGAAAGCCCGATGCCAATATGCCACCATCTTTATAAGGACCTACAAGCCCAAGGTCCTCAGGAATTGTTTCCTTGCCAATTTTGATTTCCATTGGCATTCAGATTCTTTCGTGACCAAACATCCAGAATTACGTTTGTCGCTGTTTATCTCTGAACTTCAACTCACAACTACGTGCAAGTTTCCAGACTTGCTACCCAATCAATTTACTTTCCAGACTTGCTATATAACCAGCAAAGAGCAAACCATTAGCCTTCTTAAAAAAAAAAGCAAACCATTAACCTTCACTGTCTAGCAACGGAAATTCACATATACATTTGCACTAGACCATAAAGATAATTACAAGCAAGATCTGTTTTCATGTATGACACTAAGAAACCCTATCAAGCCAAAATGGTTGAACTCCTAAACTTCATAAGCATCTACATACTAATCCATAGAAAGGCTCCAGCCCCTTGGCCTGAGAGAACATAGCTGAACATTCATTCTGCTCCAGCTCATCTGAGTCCCAGAACAGGCCATGGCGTCACAGCTCCTGGCGTTGGCAGGGGCAGCCGCATGATGGGCACTCGTCTCACCACCGTGAAAGCTTCATTGAGGCGAGCCGCTTGGATTTTGAACTGAGAAACCTTCTGAAGATCGAATGTAAAGCAGTGAAAAATCAGAAAAGAACTGAACACATGAAATTCAATACAGTTGTACATATCGACGGCATGCATAACGAATTTATCGAAAAAAAATTCAGATGCAACATTTCTCAATGGCTAATAAGTAGAAAAGGCCTAAACCCCATGCAATGGATTGAAGCTGCATCCTGCAAATATGAGGCTAATAGCATTGCAAATATAAGACGTTTAGTTTTTTCTTTTTTGGGAGAAATCAAGTTAGTTATTAGAAAAGAGAATTTTTAGACTAAAGCCAATCGAGCTTCGGAATATTTTTAAAAAACTCCAGTTTTTGCCTAGAGAATGTAAAATCAGATGCATGAGTATTGAGGTGCAGTGATTAAAGCAAGGCACTTCAGGACACAAACGAAAAGCTTTGCGGCTTGTGCAAACTTTCCTCACTTGGTGATTTGTGTACAATAAATAATACTTAAGTTTTCCAAGAAAAATGTTACCAATAAACGACAGAACAGAGTACAGATCAAATGTACTTAAACAGTCTTGCCTTTCAACGTTGAGGAGAAAAAAAAAAGATCCAATGGTGCACTATATTGGAGAACAAGAAACTTTGGGATACTATCAAACGAAAAAAGCGTTTGCGAAGATAAGTGCCCATTATTCAAAAAGTAACTAAAATAACATCACTGTCCAATAGCGTATTGGCACGTGCAAATGCAAGATATATAAGCTGAAAATCACAGAGAGCATTGAAAGTACAATAACTAAAAAAAAGCAGTCCAAGAGCATATATGTCTATTGATACAAGTTCAAAGAGACAAAAATCGATAAACAAGTAAAGAATTTGTCATTGAGGGTGCGCTTGGATAGACAATTCTATCAGATTGTTGGGCAATCCTTGTTATAATAAGGGCAAATATCTAGGGTGAGGGGCTCCTTTAGACTGTTGGAAAATCAAATCCGAGGTGATTGTTCAAAAAGCCAGGATTGTTCACAATCCGCCCAACAATCCTGGATAGTCGAACAATTCAGGTTACCAAACGGCATTTTCCACAATCTGAGACAATTTGGCAACAATCCGAGCAGACTGTCTATGGAAACGGCACGGAAGATGATTGCGCCTAACTAAAGCTCTTCATTACATTGCACTAACCTCAGCACGAATTTCTACCTGCCATTCAATTACTTTGTGCTCAACATAAACAGTCAATGCATTATAGACATATGATTAATATAATATCTTTAGCAAAGCATTGACAATAAGATTTTAGACCAACTTTGCAGCAATTAGACCATATCTCCAATGAATAAATAAGAAGTAAGCATACAAAGTGTGACAATATAGCAGTAACCCAAAATAATGTGGATAGAGATCTCTCACCTTATCATCCACGCTAAAGTTCAGAGGGAAGCTTCGAGCCCTACGCTTCATTCTGTACAATTTCCTCCCTAAAATTACAAGTCCCATAGCAGCTGCTGCTATGGAGATTGACCAGACGGGGCTAATCCGAAAAGCGTAGAACTTCAGAAGCTCAAACGGCAGTTTCCACCAAACTATCTTCTTCTTTTCACCCTCACTCGAATAGCCCCCCTCTGCATCAGAGACATTTTCAAGCCCCTCAGGACAGTCGTCTTCGACGCGAGACCCTTCTTCCTCAGCTTTCCCACATGAAGCTGACGATCCCGGCTCGTCACTTGCTTTAAATTGATCGTCAAAGGCCAATTGGATTCCATCAAAGTTGTGGTGATCTGTTGCAGTCCAATTCTTGTAACTGAAAACACCCGAACTAGACCAAAAATCGACGGAACCCCGTTTGTAGATGTCGTTTCCATCATACCCACCATGGCCCATCTCTGATTTTCCATCAAAGCTTCCACCTTTACCATCCACCGATTCATCGCCGGAGGAATCCGACCAAAACTCACTGGACTTCCTGAGCGGGAGCTCTACTCCACCCAAACCCACGACCGTCTTCCCATCATCCCCGTAGCGAGGCTCGGAACCGGGATCAATCCAACTCGGATTGTCAGAGTCTGTAGAACCCTCTTCAGAATCCCGGCCGACGAACAACCTCGCCTGCCTTTTGTCAGAGTCGAGAGCAAAGTAGTCCGATTGCACAACGCCTTCTGAATCTCCATCAACCCCTTCGAACTCTCCGCAGCTGGGAGGTGCGTCTTGCCCAGAAGAAACGACGCCCACGACGGAATTCTGGAGCAGCTCCCAGTCTGTGAGCTCTCCTGCTCCGTCCATGGCGATTGCTGAGGCAATCAAGGATTCAAGATGGAAACTTGAAAAACCAGGGCTCGTGAAGGATGATGATGAGAGAAAGGGGGGAAAGGGTGAAGGCAACAAGTGTCCAGGGTGACGAAGATAAGGCACTGACCATTTTGCTGTCACTGTTGAGTGTCCAGGGTGAACAGCAGCGATTAACAAGTGTTCAGTTCAATTAAAGCTTGTTTAATAATCCATATTTACCCTGAATTAAGCATATTTAAACAAAGCATTGTTTAGTTATACTAAAATATAATTTGTTCATTTTTTAATGAGTATTTGAATTTTTTCCTGAGAGTTATATTGGATTAAAATGTTTAATTGGAGTACATAAACTGATAACTGAAAACTTTTTTCGTTTTTAAACTGATAAAGCTTGCTTATTCTGTGTGTGAAATAGTGGGGGCAAAAAAAAATAATAGTAATATTACGTTGCCAAAAAAAATCAGTAGTAATATTACACACAGGAATGAATCCTAAATTGTTATTAATCTGTGTATAATCCTTTTAATCTGTGTGTGCAATAGTGGCAAGTCAACAGCAGACTGGGTCAGGGCGAAATTCGATTTACCATTGAAAGATTATAGTTATAACTTAGATCATACATAATTCCTCTTATACATAAGCTTTTACTTTTCAAATGTAAACAAAGTCATACCGAAGGAGGTGAACTTTCTCTCGTTCTAGTTTCAAATAGGCGAACAAACAAAGAAAGTTTTTGCGGTGTGGTCGTCAAATTGAGTGGGTAGAGCAAACTAAAAACTTATGATTTCTTGCAAAGGGTTACAATGATATTAATGGAAGATTCAAAGACGTTTATACGCAAACAAAAAAGATTATTCGACGTTGTTCCTTAATTGTTTTTTTAGCAACAGTTGTTCCTTATTTGTTGTATGAACTAGTATCTGACTATCGGCATTGAATTTGATTTTAAGGAAGGTAAATTATCGGTAGAACCTTAGTTGAAATAAATGGGTAAGAAGTGTTAAGGTGTGATCAATTCCGTTATGTAGGATCTATTATCCATAAAGAAGGGGATATTGATAATAATGTGGTGTATAGGATAAATGCGGGGTGGGTAAAGTAGAGGGCAACCTTGGGAGTTTTGTGTGATAGACGTGTTTCAAAAAGAAAAGCAAGTTCTATAGGACAACCCTTAGGCCTGCATTACTCTATGGAGCGGAGTGTTTGGCACAAAAAAGAAGTCATATAAATAAGTTGAATGTAGATGAACCGAGAATGCTAAGGTGGATGAATGAGATAATTAAGAGAACGGATTAGAAATGAATATATTCGTAAGAGCTTAGGGTAGTTCTTTTAGGGGAGAAGTTGAAGGAATGTATATTGCGTTGGTATGGACATATGCAAAGAAGACCAATTAATGCCCTGTGAGAAGATTACAAGGGATGCATGTTGCCGACCCCAAATAGTTAGGAAATGGCACTACTTGATTATGATTATGATTATGAACTAGTATCTGACAACTATCACCTGCAAGGGGTGGAAGCTGGAAAGGAACCCGAAAAGGGAACATTTTGTGCATTTTTTATAAGAAAAAGGCAGAAGAGACAAAGCTTGAATCTAAACAAGAAAATAACTGTACATTTGCAGCTCTAAATTTTGCAGGATGCTCCTTTTTCGGCATAACCGTGAATCCGTGATTTCATCTTCTTTTGTCCTCCTTTTTGCACAAACCATGAGGTGTTTCTGGAGGCCCTTCTTCGATTTTTCATGTCGTAACAGCTGGAAGATGTGACTGGAGTCGTTGCATGTGACCAACTTCTTAACCAAATGGTTTTATTGTAAGAAATTCCGAAGATCAACCACCATGACAGTGATGTCGTCCAGGTTGCCTCGCATGCAGGACAGTTCTACCAGCATTTTGCATGATTCAATGGAGTCTTTTTGCTTCAACACCACATCAACTGCCTCTTGATTTGATACCTAATTAGCATTAACTTTCTAATTCAGGTGATCATCACATAAGTGATAAAAATCGTAGTATAACACAACAGGAAAAGAGCCCTGCCACATGCGTGCCTCCAGACAACATGGGCCGTTGGATTTTGATCCGCCGGCTCGAATCTCGGCTCACGCGCATTGGCCCCGGGCATATACATCAACGATTTGTTTAGAAAAACTGTGAAACTAATAAAGAAAACATCACCTTATCCCACAAGCCATCGGAAGCAATGATAAAAAACTGGCATTCTGGGGTGAGACGGACTTTGTGAGTGTCTGGCTCAGAAATAACCCATTCCTTAAGATGTGAATCACCAAAGGCTCTGGACACCGCTAGCGAGCCCTGAACTCTCCAGACTCCATTGTGAATGTTCACATAACCCCCCTGCATGGGATTGCAAGGTAACTCAGTTAATTTCTTTCTCCTAAATTTTTTTATGTTGGTTATATAATTGGTCTTTAAAGAAAGAAATAACTCACCGAGCTTTCGATCCGGCAGCGTTCATCTTGCCTGTCAATCCTGTGGTCGCCGGTCAGTACGTCAGCCACACCCTTCCTACTCAGAACCACTCTGCAGTCGCCGACGTTCGCTACTTGTGCCACTCCATCCTTGATGAGCACAGTAGCTGCACATGCTCCACTTTTGAGGCCCTGTTCATGAACAGCATTATTTATGTAAAAAAAAATAACAAAAATTAATGCATGAAATGAAGCCTAAGACAATAAAATTAAAATTCTGGTCTAACTTGGACCGAAGAGCAAATTTATTAAATGTAGCTAGAGCCTAGAGGTTAGTGGAAGGATTCAGATGTGTTTGGTAGTTGGTGGGGGGAGAAGTTCACGTACCTGAACCAGAAAGTCTTGGTCCGTGGTTTGATAGCCAACTTTTGTTGCCTTCTCTAAGATTGGCTCTTTTTCTTCTTCCTCGTTCATCTCTGCTAAAGCCCTTATGATATTCTTTCCAAGTTTGTCTGTAACATAATCTACAGCTTCCCGGCCACCATGGCCATCAAAAACGCCGAAGAAAGCCTAGTATATCAAAGATATCCTGTTTAGTACTAACACCAGAAATATACTAAGATTTGGATGTAAACAAAAACAGAATGAGTAAAAGTTTAACAGAAATAGGATGAGTTACTGAAGATATGTTGCCGTACCTGCTTGGAGTTTTCATGAATGTCGGTCATAACTCCATATCCATCTTCCATGACCCTTCTTCTCCGGCCTCTCCTGCTGGCTACGCAGAAGTCTCTTCCTTGCACAAGCACGTCCCTCTCACCTAAATCCTTACAAGCTTCATCAAAATTAGCCACGCAAGCTTCTGGTATAACAATCCTTGCCGGCCTTTTCCGCGTCTTGGCACCAATCACTTCTCCACATATCGAGGCCTTAGACTCCTCCCGTGGACATACTTGAAGATTAACACGATCCTTTGGTCGAAATTGTATACTGTCTTGCAGAAAAACGCTTCCCGTTGGGCACCTCTTTGCCTCAATATTCAACCCATCTTTTCCAAAATCCGATCTCCTGGTGCACAAACGTGGTTTCTGTGCTCGTGGGCTTCCCTCCCCACACGGGTGAGTTACCTCACATGAATAGCTGCCTGAGCTCTCCTGAGATGGAGTACATAACGAAGCCAGAATCATCCCTTTGGATTTGGAAGAAAAACCCCGGGAGCCATAAACCGTCCAAGGAGAAGAAGGAGAAGACGAAGGTTTAGAAGACGGGGAAGCAGAAGTCCGAGGGGAGGCGGTACTCAGAACCATGGAGAATAAGCCCTTCTTTCTGATGGCATGAACAAATCGTAGAAGGAGAGAAATCAGAGAGAAACTCCACAGAAATTCAGCTGCATCAATCATCTTGAACTTGGTCTAGAAAAAAAAAGTATAATACCATACAAGGAAGTCGGATTGTGAGGTCTTTGTATATATAAGGGGAAAGTGATGCCAAACTAATCGTCCTATAATGATTATCGAAATGGTATGTTTTGACTGGTCAATACGTAATACAATAGTAGATGCAAGGGCTGGTTCTTGGTACACTCTTCAAGGGACGAGAAGACACGCCAAGCCCTCTTCGACAAAGGGAGGACTGCTTCAAGGCGAAGGAAAAGGTCGGAAATAGGGCGAGGCGAGGAGATGCCACGGGAGTCGCACTTCCTTTCTGCTTCCCCTGCCGACCTACGATGTATGTCGCTTTCTGTGGCCGATTTTTTTCCGGTCTTCAGTTCCAGCATGGACCGACCACTCGATCATAAACCTCATAGCCCCCTTTTTGAAGTTCCAACCTTCACTGTTGTGACATTTTCTATGTTTTGAGAATGTGGGCTTCTTGACACCAATTGAAAAACTATTGGAGATAGAATTTTTAGCAGTACAGTATTTATATAGTGTGAGAAAATAAACAAATAAGACCCTTGGGCGCGTACTAACACGCATTTGAATCACGGGGTTTCTCATTTTCCTTCGTTTTTTCCACTTCGTTATCACTAGAAGGTAAGGAAATTAAGTTCAATTGTACGAGTGACAAACCAAAGTTCTACTTATGAAATTTAAACTATTGACATTGACGTGAGTGTCATCTGGTTTTTTTTTTCACGCAAAGAGATGAAATGGGCAACCATGAAAAGAAAAATGAAGAGATGAAATAGGCAAGTGTTGTCCCACGTCTTGAAGTTAAAACTTATTCCCGGACACATTTAATATAACAACGACTGCAAATAGCTGTTCCTACTTAGAACACGCTTGACACAGACCTATTGACTTATTTACGGATATGATATCAATTTAACGACCATTAGAAGATCATTATGGCGATGAGGTGATCGGTCATGGATGGCAGAGGAAAACTCTATCTGCGACCTCAAGATAATCAAAATTCAGCAAAATAAAGTTTATGTAATCCAAAGTCCAAATTGAATGGTTATGGAATATGCATTTGCCTTCTGCGGCTGTGACACAGAAGGCAGAAACTTAGGGTACCAAGCGGCATTAAAAGCACCACAAAGACTTCTTCTAATGGAGTCTTGTATCCAATATAAAAATCTTTTAATGGAGTCATAGCACGATGACCAAGATGCAGACGTAATAGGGAAGTAGAGTCAATCTTGGATTCTAAGCTTTAAAGAAGATAGAAGAAAAAGAAAAACGTTGTTCTTCTGATATCAAGCGTCACTGATGACTGATGAAGCTAATTATTTACAATGGCCGCTACGTTCAGCTTCCCATCTAACATAACTTTACCATATTGTTAGAAAACATAGAAAAATATCCCATCGTCCCCCAGAAATTTTTCAGCGTGGCCGCACACCATGCTGCCCGTGTATTTCACCATCCACCAACTTGCACCAGTGGTTGTGACGGTTTCTATCAAAGCCCTGGTGGCTAACATGTTAGAAATTTTTGTGGGTACAATGGCCTGACCCTGTAGCTAGCCTTTATGCCAGGGCAGGGGGAAGTGATCGATCTTTAAGATCGACGGGGCACACGCTTCGTGCCTGCTGTCCAGAATGGACGACTCCTTGGCACCCTGGAGTAGTGTCCAGGGACACCCAATAAAATATCTCAAGTTAATACGTTGGTGAATGATGGGGGAGTGTGGTGTGGGAAATACACTGAAAAAAATTTCTATTTTCCCACACATAATTCTCAGACATCGTCAATTGCTAATGTGCTCATTGATGCACCGGTTCTATATTTGAAACCATGAGCTCGGGGCCTGGCATATCGTCAGTCATTGGATGTCTATCTGATGTCTTATAAACCGCGCGACTAAAAGCGCCAGAGAACGGGGTCCTTAAACTAAATGGTTGTACTAAAAAAATGGTATAGAAAATATCAAAAAAGAAAACACTGAATGGTAGGAACTAGGAAGTGAGATCTCTGTTGTCCACTGAACCAGGGACAGAAAGGTTAGGCCCCTAGCGCCAGCAAGGTTACAAAAATCTACCCCAGAAGACCAGGCATGTCTTCCAGAATGTCGTTGGTCCAAACTTAGAGAGTTGAATGAGCTGTCTGGGGAGTGGTCCTCAAAGACATACAAAAACCAACTACAATTGGAGTAAAAACAATTAGAAAATGTGTTAAGAACAAGTCCGAAGTGCATGTAGTTTCTGATAAATGTACTACAAGAAATATTAGTTCTCAATAAGAAAATGTAGTTCCAACTCTAGTGTTGGCTATTTCGAAAGAAAAAGAAAAGAACATCTAGTGTTGGCGGCATTAAGAGTTAAGCTTAACCTTAAGAGCTTATGTTGACTACTACAAGTAATTTTATCCAACAAACAAAGGGGACCATTTCTCAAAGGTTGCTGGATGACGGCAAAAAGCCGGCGAGGAATTCTAGAAACACTACTGGGCTCTGTTCTTTTCTAGTTGCGGTCGCATTAGATTGCAGTTGCCGGCACGCTCAAGTCTGTGTCTCACCCTTCCTCTTCTAGAGAGATGCATCATCTGGAGCCATGAGCTCATGGGCTTTTTTGTGGGTTCGGACTAGGCACGTTTTTCTGGGCCCTATATGGATCCTACGAGATTTGTGACAACTATCCTCGGTTTCATCTGAAGAGATTCCCGGGAAGCTGTGGCAATGGCCGTTGGCGCGTCGTCAGCTGCTAGTGTGGCCATGAGCTCGAAACGCTCCGGAGCAACAAGACCTTCGAAGCGCCTCTTGTTCGACCGGCGCTATGGATGGGTGTATGTCTCTCTCCATGCTCTCTCTTGTTAATTTGGGGTTTTCTATCTGTAGAAATGATATTTGATTGATTATTTTTGCAGGATTGATGAATGGAAGGATCCATCGAGGGAGGCTCTTGCTGGTGGCAGGGGAATGTATGCTATCCTTCCATCTTGTTACCTTTTTTTTCGTTTCTGTTTAAGGTCTAACTTAGATATATTTTGCGTGCTTAGGTTTTGCATTTTGCCTCTTGCGAAAGCAGTGGCGCAGGTTGTTACGTTGTCGGTAAGGAGCTTGCGAACATTACTCTATTTAGTTATGTATTTTTGTTTAATTAGCGATTTTGATGGTTAGTTAAAATTGAGCATTTTTTGATGTGTGGATGTTTCTTGTACCTGTTTCCTTTATCGCCTTTGTTGTGTGAATTTGGTTAGAGTATGCAGCTTGGTCTTAATTTGTACTCCCTCCGTTCGAAATTATTTAGTTCATTTTGAAAAAAATCAAGGTAATAATAATTCGGGACGAAGGAAGTATTTTTCAACTAGGCTTCTCCCTTCCAGGATATGGCATAGTTTTTGTGGAAACCTGGGCAAATGAAGGAAATTTAGAGTCTGTTTTCGGAATTATGCTTGCTTTTATTTCAACAATATCACTTTCACATGTATAGGCTGACTCTATCTTCAGAGGAGGATAGATAGAATTTGTGAGAGATGGTGCATAAATGATTGCAATGGAATCTCTAGGTGTTGAAATCATGGTGAGCTCTTGCATCTTGCGTTACGGGTGTATTAAGCGAGCTGCGACAGCTCAATTCAGCTTGAGGCTCTGCTCAACTTAGCTCAGCAAATATCAAACTTGGGCTTGTTGAGCCAAGGTTGAGCTCACCTCAGCCCAAAACAAGTTCAAATTGTTTTTGACATTATATTATTATACAATTAGGAGCATTTTGTATGGAGGTACTAAGATTTATCTGTACTTATATATTAGGTGTATATGTACATGTAAAAGTTAGTTTTTACAAAAAAAAAGGTTTGTTTTTAGAAACTGCATTATGAGTGGAGCCATACCGTGCTCCAGCTCAACTCTTATGCTAGTTTTGATCATCCAAGCTTGGAAACCAGCCTAGCTCAAGCCGAACATAGCTCAGCTCGGACTGCTTGTTGGCATAATTATGTGTGTTTTTGCTGAGTTATGTGCTTATATGGAATACCATGTGTGAAAAAAAAAGCGAGGCACACTTCTTGAATTATTTTCCATATTTCATACTAGTATAGTTTGTGTTCTAGGGGGTAAAAGTGAGGCATACATCTCTCCCAAAATTTTGGAGTCCCCATTGGCACATTCTTATTGGTATAAACAGCTTCACTAATTGAATGTTGCCAGATTTCTAATAGAGTCCGAAACAAAAATTTTGATATCAAGTTGTCAAATTCAAATTAAGGCGAGGCATAGCTGTATACTTCAGTAGAGATTTGAAATTTGGCCTTTGGTTTTCATGCACTTGTCTTATGCTTCTTGCAAATCCAATGCAAGATAAATACGACGCACCACATATAGAATTTAAGTTAGTTTAAGGGAAAAATTGTGTTTTTAGAATGTACATACTGGAATTTCAACGGTCAGGGAGGCCATGGCTTCCCTGGTTCCATGCCACCATTTTTGTCCTTATGTAGTGTCCATATGGCCTCTCTTTACCTCTTCAAAAAAGAAGAATAAATGTTATCAAACGAACTTGACTTTCTTGGTCTTATTTTTCAAGAGTGCAATTATTGTATGGTAAAATTTGATTGGTGTTATTTTAATTTGAAATTAATTTTATAAGCAACAATGGGATTTTAAAAGACCAGTGATGGTTGCTCATTGTAAGTCATTTTTACCTGTTGCGACTAGTTACTTTGTATGATCAGTGGTCATTATAAAGTAATAATCTTCCAATCTTTTCTTTTTTGATTTCTTATTTCATGTAGATTAACTCTGCCGCAATCTCTATCGTGGAAGTGATTAAGAAGCCTGATGTGCTGTCATCTCAGTCTCTGAAAACAGCTCTTCAGGATCAAGTTCAGAAATTATTAAGCTCATTCCGAAACCCTAATCTTCACATGCTGCCTCTCAAAAGGAATTCTTCCATTCTCTGCGTTGGTTCACTAGAACATGTAAATGACGGAAACATTGAGTCACAAAGTTAAGGTTCTTTATGGCTGCTGTTAGAGCTTCTGTTAAGCACGTTGCATTCTAGTCTGTGTAATCAATCTTTGCCAAGAGATAGAAAAATAGTTGCCTTTTAATTGACTATTTTTTCCCCTTATAATGATGCGTGTAGCGTGCCAATTGCCAAACTCTCTAGGATATTCCTGTCTAGTCTGAACGTGTACACACATTGTAGTATCGGCACATGGAAGAATCATGACTTCCTAGCTTGAAAGCTGCCTGCAAAATAGTTATAATTTGTTGGCCATTTAATATTCTGTTCATCCATAGACAAAACATTTATGTCATAGCAAATGCTCTTGTTCACATCATGGACTGCGGCTGTAGACATCTTTTAGTGCATTGGTTGTTCCTCTTTTCATCTCGTATTTCCTTTTTGCTTGCATAAGCGTCTCTAATGAGGCTGTGTATCTTACCATTCACCAATTAACAAGTTAGTGCATGAATGGTGAGATACTAGGCCAGCGCGGTGTGCAAACGTACACTGAAAATTTTCTTGATGGAATGTGAGAGGGATGAGCATTTAAAATTTTCCAACTTCCACAAGTCGCTGCCCTTGTAATTTGTAAATGATACCACCGGTGAGCTACTTCTCTAGTAATGAAATAAACGTACTTTTCTGTAAAGTTGGTATACATTACGTAAACATCTAATGTTGTTCACTAGTTTATATACGATCCGCAAGCTGTGGGAACTGCTGAAGAAGAAAAGCCACTCCGTTAATAGCATCCTGCAATTCATACACAAGAAGGTTTCACTCAAAAAAGCTTCTGAGAATGCTGCACATTTGTTTTCTAGACAAGAAATCTAGTGTAACGATGGCAGCTGGCTCATGGCATTGCCCAGGATCACATGCTAAATGGAGAAAGATATAAACAAAGCACTTACCAATGCCAGCTTCCCAGGCTTAATAGCAGGCTCCACACTGTCCCTCCCATACCTGGGATTCACAATCAATATCCAATCAAATAGACTGACGCATACAAGTTCTTCCGTCTTGTTCCCCTCTGGCCATGAAAAGATCAACTAAAGAAAATGCTTACACGATTTGCCTCTTGCCGTCGATCAACTCAAGTCGGTAGAAGCTGCATCCCTTGCTAAACGGAAATGGCCGTCCCTTCCACTCTGCTCGTACCCACGACAATGTCAGAAAACCAATACACCCACAGGAAGTACCATACCAAAATGAGAAGAAAACACAGTACACACCCACGTGCCATGTAACGCCAACAGCCGCGGAGTCTTCATCAGATATGTCGTCAATCACAAACTGCAGATCGCTGCTGATCGAATCGCACAATTCCTTGAAGAACTCCATTATCGCCTGCAAAACAACCAATACCGATTTAAGTGCTCTAGACTAAGTGAAATGCGAACTTGAAATTGGTTTCATTTTGATTACTGGCCTGCCGTCCGACGAAAGGGCGAGGGAAGATGAGATCCTCGTAGACGCACGCCTCGGCGATGAGCTCCTCCACCTTGTCCAGTTCGCGGGCGTTGATCCCATTGTAGAATCCTCTCACTGCGTCCGACGCCGACAAGAAGCGCTCCCCCGACGACGTCGAAACAGAAGCCGTAGTCGAACCGGAGGCTCCACCTGAAAGCTTCAGTCTTTTGAAATAATCCGGCGACTTTGTTCGGCTTCTGAACGGATAGACAACGGAAAAAGAAGGCAAAGACGATTTCGGAGGAGGAAGAGCCGCGGGGAACACGGCCGAAGCCGATGCCGATGCCATGGCGCACTTCTGTCAACGTGCGCTCTGGCTTGGTTACTGCAGACACTGGTGACGACGATGAGCAGATATTAGGTGCGCCTGTGGCGTAGATTAGTCCCATGCCCTTGCTGGGCCCCGCTCAATTGGCTAACAATTTTTGGATTTTCCCTCCGTAAAGCAGAATTCCGGGAGAAGGCCACCGGAGATGGAAGCCAGCCTCCTTGTTCTTCTTCCTCCCAGAATCTCTCCTAATCCAAAGCTCATACTTTATAACTCAATTTCTACAACTTTTGATGACTCAATCCGGAGAGTGACCAAAACAGTGTCCAAGAAGCGGTTCAAGAGAGTGCCCAGATTCAGAGAAGCGCATTTGTTCCCTCTCTCGTTTCCGCTTCATTCTAAGAATCCGCATGTCGTCTACTGGGACATTCAGCGGTTTGCGCGGCAGGGGAAGCTCAAAGAGGCCATGGCCATCATGGACTACCTGGAGCAGCAGGGGATTCCGGTTAACCCCACCACTTTCTCGGCTCTTCTCTCCGCTTGCGCGCTGTTGAAGTCATTGACGGAAGGGAGGCAGATACACGTTCACATCAGGATAAATGGGTTGCAGGACAATGAATTCCTGTGTATGAAGCTTGTTCATATGTATACTGCTTGTGGGTGCTTGGAAGATGCTAAGCGGGTGTTCGATGAAATGTCCAACAGAAGCGTTTATCCTTGGAACGCGCTGTTAAGAGGCAGCGTGATAAATGGTGACAGAGATAATCGGGGGTTCATCCAGATATATTCGAGAATGCGTGAGTTGGGGGTGGATTTGAATGAGTATACATTCTCCTGTCTGATCAAGAAGTTTGCGGGATGCCCTGCACTGAGAGAAGGGCTGAAAGTACATGCACTTCTTGTTAAGAATGGATGGTTGAGTTCTTCGGATCTCCTAATGACTAGTTTGGTTGATATGTACTTCAAGTGTGGCAAAATTAAGCTGGCAAGGCGGTTGTTTGATGAGATAGCTGAGAGAGATGTGGTTCTATGGGGAGCTATGATTTCTGGCTTTGCTCACAATAGGTTGAGACGGGAGGCATTAGAATATACGAGGTGGATGAGGAGTGAAGGAATAGAGCCCAATTCAATCATACTAACAATCATTCTCCCAGTTATTGGGGAAGTTTCAGCACGAAAACTGGGACAAGAGGTTCATGCCTATGTCATAAAGAGAAGGAAGTATGCCAAACAGCTTTTCATTCAGTCCTCATTGATTGATATGTATTGTAAGTGTGGAGACCTGACTTCAGGAAGGCGAGTTTTCTACGAGTCCAAGGAGAGGAACACAGTTTCATGGACTGCCATGATGTCAGGTTATGTCTCAAATGGTAGGCCTGAGCAGGCGCTGAGATGTATCATTTGGATGCAGCAAGAAGCCATGAGACCTGATGTTGTTTCGGTTGCAACCATCCTTCCTGTGTGTGGGGAATTGAAGGCTTTAAAACAAGGGAAACAGATTCATGCTTATGCAATCAAAAATTGGTTTTTGCCCAATGTCTCTATATCTACTTCTTTGATGGTCATGTACTCCAAATGTGGAAGGTTGGAGAGTTCTTATAAGGTTTTTTATGGCATCGAAAGGAGGAACGTAATCTGCTGGACAGCTATGATTGATTCCTATTTAAAGCATGGGTCTTTGCATGAAGCACTGAGGATATTTAGATACATGCAGCTTTCTAAACATAGGCCGGATTCTGTGTCCATGTCGAGAATTTTAAGTGCCTGTGGTGATCTGTCTGCTCTGAAGCTTGGTAAGGAGCTGCATGGACAAGTATTGAAGAAGGACTTGGGCCACATTCCTTTTGTTTCTTCAGCACTAATCAGGTTTTATGGGAGGTGCACAGAAGTTGAGAAAGCGAAGCTGGTGTTTGATGCGATATCTGCGAAGGGTTCTATGACTTGGACTGCGATTATTGAATCTTATGGCTATAATGGTCTCTATAGAGAGGCTCTTAGTTTGTATAGAAGGATGAGGTCCAAGGGTACTGAGCCAACTCATTTCACATTCAGTGTTGTTTTATCTATTTGCAACGAAGGTGGATTTGCTAATGAGGCTCTTGACATTTTTGGATTCATGGCTCAAAAGCACAGCCTGAGGGCATCTGAGGAGCATTATTCTTCTATGATTGACCTCCTCAATCGCAAGGGGAGATCTAAAGAAGCAGATCGATTTGTAAATATGAAATCAACTCTTGTTGATATGACATAGAACTTAGATTGCTGGAAAATGAATTTGGAAAATTTACAATTTTGTGCATGTACATATTCAATTGTCAGCAATCATATGGACTGATGCCAATTCTACATCGGCAATATAACATTATATTACACATTATCTCGGCAATATGGACAGAAGGAAACAAGCATCTTTGAACTACTGTCAAGTTGAACTCACTCTTATGGGCAAGATGTATCATTGATACGATGGTCTTAAAAGAAAGATGCTTTTGGCCAGTTCCCATTCTCTAATTGACAGATCCGAACCATCCAGTTGGTTCAGTAGAGTGAAACCAACATCTTCAATAATTCTATTGGCAAGCGGATGAAGCCCACCATGCCAAGTTAGTATGAGTAAATTTCTATGTACATATATTCGATTGCCTGCAAACCTATAGGATGTGGCGTAAGTCTTTTAAGATGCTACAGGTGAGGTTTTATTAACACTTATTTGGATCTTTTGGTATCAGTTATGATATTTAAAATCTAGTCTAAGCAGTATAATGTTTGGAAAGCATTATGTGTTTCTTTATATGCTGCCATTATTTGACTATGTGGGCAAAAAGAAACAGCAATTCTTCAATAAATGCGCTTACATAATTGTTATGAACCTCTTTGACTAAACCTCTCCTATTTCTAGTGCATCCTTCTGGCTTTGACTTCATTAAATTGAAGCATTTTTATGATTTTGAAAGACACAAACTCTTAAGTCACTCTAAATGCCAATCCATCCATAATGGGGCTGGTTGCATCTTACCTATCAAATGCCATTCCTACCAGTAGCCCATAATTTACTTCCAAGTCTTCTGATCAAGAAGAATACTACACAAAATTCCTTCTGCATGAACTGTCTTTGAGGTACTTCCCACTACATTGTTTGGAGAAAATCTTATGAGAGTAAGCTTAAAAGTAAACAGACAGTCAATGAGCCATATTAGAGGCCTGTTGATTACCAATTGCAGCAAGACCCTCTTGGGGGGCTTCCCCATGAAAGTTATTATACAGATATACCTTGGAACCATCCGCTTAGATGTCCATGGAATAAGATAAAAATCTACTAGCCCTGAGATTAGCTACATAGGCACAAGTGGGTCTCTTTGAGCATTTACGTAGGCAGTGACGTCATTAAAGCACTCTATTCTATATATATAATCACATGGTGTGTACTGAGTAACGACCCCCCCAGCAGCATGGGTCTGATTAACCTTTTTACATGGATATTACTTAAAAAAAAACTTTTTACGTGGATGAATTAAGACCGTATTGGTAGACCCACCCACCATTTTAACAGCTATCAACACATTAAACTTATCAAAAAGGAAAAAATTACACGCATTACTAGCCCCTGTTGAGCATGCCAATAGCTGCATTGCACAATCTTCAGTTTTTTGTTTCTTTCTTGAACTAATCAGCAGTCATCAGTGTGGTCCTAACCCTATTCCTCATCACAAATTAAACCCTAAGCCTCACGCAATGAGAGAGAGAGAGAGAGAGAGAGAGAGAGAGAGAGAGAAAGAGCGCTTTCCAAGTGGAAATATAGTTAAGCAATTAATTATGGTTTATTAGATAGTTCTGCTTGTTTATAAACCTATTTGGATTGAATTGAATAGGGACCTATCCTGATGATTTTTGTTGTTTGAGGGTTTGCATGCATACATTTTTTAAATCTTGGCACAAACAATGAATCAGGACCCTCAAAATGTAAAGACAACCTCGTGGGCGGTAGTGCTTTTCTGCAAACCACTTTAGCCAGCTCCCTGATATCACTCCTTCTCTCATGGAACCACACAAGCATGTATATATAGCACGCAAGGGGGAAAAGTAACTTGTGCCTTGTCTTAATTAAGTTGGCAACTTCAGCTCTAATTTGCCAAATTTGTGCAAGAGAAGGTGATCACTAAGAAAAGCTACCATTTATGGATTTTGGAAGGGAGGCGGCGATACCAATCTTCGACATCGGTGGTGCACGGTCTCGCGGGCGAGGGAAAATGGTGGCGGAGGTTAGAGAGGCACTGGAGACGTGGGGGCTCTTCCAGGTTGTGAACCATGGAATATCCTTGAGTCTGTTGGACAAGGTGATGAAAGAGACGCGCAAGTTCCATGAGGATGGAAGCAAGGAGGCCAAGCAGGCGCTGTACCCGGACGACCCAGCCAGCAAGATTAGATACAGAAGCAACTTCGAACGCCACTTGATGCGTCCCAGTTGGAAGAACACCTTGTCCATTCAGATAGGAAAGGAGTTTCCTACTCCTCAAGAGTTCTCCTCTCCTTACAGGTTCGTTTAATCTCTGGATCTGATCTAACATTGTGTTGATCTCATACAGTAATGAACCTTGTGCCGTTGTGCATGTATTGAAGTATATGTACATGGCATGGACTCACTGAGATCTATCGCAGCCATACTTGCTGATGGTCTAGCTATCAGCTAGCTCTTGCTCTGTGCTACATGCCTATATCTATATAACTATGATCTAGGCTGAAGGATCACGGAATTAAGTGAAGGAATGAGTTGAGATCTACTAACTATTCCCTTAGTTCCATATTATTAGTCTTATTTGGTTTCAAAATGAACTCACATCAGTTCATTTTGAAAAACCAGGTGTAATATATGGAATGGATGAGTACTGATGTACATGAGACAGGCCAATTCACTGTTCACTGCTGGATCTCAGCCAGTGCTCATAGGCTTGGACTTGCACGGGTCGTTGTTCTCTTTGATATCCGGGGCTTTTTTGCATACTTTTATATCTTCCGTGATAATAAGTAGTAGAACCTATATACAACTGAACAACGTGTAATAATAAGATTGTCACTAGGGTTTCTGGCCAACACAAACGATGTAGTAAATGTGTAGTATGTATTACATGTTTTTCAAGCCCGTATGTAATACAACAGGCTTTTCAAACGATTTTCACTTGTATTATTACAAAAAAGACATTTTCACCTATACATGGAAGATCTTCGTTCATGGATTATAAGGAGTCTTAGTTGATGGTCACGTTCATATTCGAAGGAAAAAAGATGAAGCGCCATCAGTGACGCATGCATGATACACCATTTAAATGGTGGCCTAATTAGTAAGTGGATGGTGTGTCCGAATGAGTCTTTTCCAAATGAAACGGACACAATTTCCATTCACCTCCACTGCCTAGACACTGTTCTTAAAGCTATCGTAATCCTTATTGCACCATACATGTGTGATCAGCTCAGTGTTCGACCCTTTTTTCTGTTTGATTACCGAAATCCAAACGCATGCATTAGATCTGCTTGATTAAGACGTAATGGTCCTTCGTATAGATGAATGAGCCTCCTTTTTAGTCTTTATCCATCCTTCTACATGAGGAGTGGCAAAGTGTGGGGAACCCACCACAGATTCTACATCACTTTTCGTTGAACATTAACTATATACGCCATATGATATAATTTTCATCAACAGGTTATGCCTTTTATAAATAGGGCATTTATTATAGAGTATGATCTTATGATATGTTAGTTGTACTGTAGTCTATCCTATCAACGTATGACACTCACAAATAACAGAAGTTGATAGAAAATATAGTCCAATTAATGGTGTCCTTTTAAACGTTAACATAGTAAAAGTGATAACACAACGTAGTGCATGACATCGAAGGATATTGTAGGTTTGTAGCCTTACTTTGCAAGGTGTTTGGTCTTTTGTAGCTACAGATAGCTAAATAATATGGTATTGAACTTACTAATGTTAACTTATAATCAACCTAACTCATGATTGATTGTGTGAAAAGCCTTGTTCTAAATTCTAAATTCTATCGCAGCCATACTTGCTGATGGTCTATCAGCTAGCTCTTGCTCTATGCTACATGCCTACATCTATATAACTATGATCTAGGCTGAAGGATCACGGAATTAAGTGAAGGAATGAGTTGAGATCTACTAACTATTCCCTCAGTTCCATATTATTAGTCTTATTTGGTTTTTCAAAATGAACTGATTTTAGCTCATTTTGAAAATCCAGGTGTATTAATATGGAATGGATGAGTACTGCTCTACATGAGACTAGCCAGTTCACTGTTCACTGCTGGATCTCATCCTGTGCTCATAGGCTTGGACATGCACCGGCGTTGTTCTCTTTGATATCCGGGGCTTTTTTCGCATACTTTCATATCTTCCGTGATAATAAGTAGTAGAACCTATATACAACTGAACAACGTGTAATAATAAGATTGTCACTAGGGTTTCTGACCAACACAAACGATATAGTAAATGTGTAGATGTTTTCCATGTTTTTCAACCCCGTATGTAATACAACGGGCTTTTCAAAAGATTTTCACTTGTATTACTCTATTATAAAAAAGACATTTTCACCTACATGGAAGATCTTCGTTCATGGATTATAAGGAGTTTTAATTTATGGTCCCGTTAATATTCGAAGGACAAAAGATGAAGCGTCATCAGTGACGCATCCATGATACACCATTTAAATGGTGACCTAATTAGTAAGGGATGGTGTGTGTCCGAATGAGTCGTTTCCAAATGAAACGGACAAAATTTCCTTTTCACCTCCACTGCCTAGACACTGTTCTTAAAGCTGTCGTAATCCTTATTGCACCATACATATGTGATCAGCCCAGTGTTCGACCCTTTTTTCTGTTTGATTACCGAAATCCAAACGCATGCATTAGATCTGTTTGATTAAGACGTAATGGTCCTTAGTATAGATGAATGAACCTCCTTTTTAGTCTTTATCCATCCTTTTACATGAGGAATGGCAAAGTGTGGGGAATCCACCACAGATTCTACATCACTTTTCGTTGAACATTAATTATATACTCCATATGATATAATTTTCATCAACAGGTTATGCCTTTAAATAAGGCATTTATTATAGAGTATGATCTTATGATATTTTTTTTTATTAATGATCTTATGACATGTTAGTTGTAGTGTAGTCTATCCTATCAACAGATGACTCTCAAATAACAGAAGTTGATAGAAAATATAGTCCAATTAATAGTGTCCTTTTAAACGTTAACATAGTAAAAGTGATAACACATCGTAGTGCATGACATCGATAGGATATTGTAGGCTTGCAGCCTTACTTTTCAAGGTGTTTGATCTTGTAGCTACAGATAGCTATATAATATGGTATTGAACGTACCAATGTTAACTTATAATCAACTAACTCATGATTGATTGTGTGAAAGGCTTGTTCTAAATTCTATCGAAATGTTTGAAGGGATACCCTACTCGCGTACGTGAATCATGCGAAGAAGCTGGGGGAAACGCTGATGGCGCTGGTGTCGGAGGCATTTGGGCTTGAACCAGACCGTCTGAAGAAGATAGGGTGCCTGGAAGGGATGCGAGTGGCATGCCACTTATATCCCCCAACTCCCCACCCTGACTTGACCGTAGGCATCCTTCCCCACTCCGATCCATCCTTCCTCACTCTTCTCCTCCAAGGCCAGGTTGGAGGCCTCCAAATCCTCCACAACCACAACTGGCTCCATGTCCCTCCCGTGCATGGGGCTATCCTTGTCAACGTTGGGGACCTTCTCCAGGTATTAGTATTGCATGCCATCATATCCATTGCATATTGATGCGTTAACGCGCATCACTGGGTTAGCTAACTTGCCATTTTGTATATAATCATCTAGAGGTAGAATCAGAAGCCTGAAATGTCACATAATACAAGTGTTTGAACGTATATAATACTATACACTAGAATCATAGTATTATATGTTGAACGTATATCACATCTAGTATCGTACATGTTGAGTATATGGAGTATATTGTAGATTTCCATGTATCAGATATAAACATGTACACATATCTAAAAGCTGAGTTTTTCCTTGCCGTTTGAGCTTTGGTTAACGAATTTGCTCCTAAAACAGTATTAATGCTATGATTTTGCGTTCAACTCTTGTGGGATGCTTTGGCCTTGTGTGTGCCACCAGTTTGTATATGGTTCTTGTATGTGCAGGAGAGTTTAAATATACAAACTTACTAGGAAACATATCCTTTACCTACAAACTTTAAAACGGTGAACATGGAAGCATGCATGATGGATGTTCTTGCTTCTTTGTGCCAATTGGTAGAGTGTTTAAGATGTTATGCATTCTGTTTAGCAATTTTTACTTTTTGCAGCTCATAACTAACGGCATACTAAGAAGCGTGGTGCACAGAGTCGCGGTGAACCAGACCAAGCCGAGGATATCAGTCGCATGCCTCATCAATGGCAGCTGCTCCAAGGTGAGGTTGGGGCCGATGAAAGAGCTGATACATGATGGGAATCCAGCTCAGTACCGGGAAACGACTGCTCCCGAATACTTGGTCCACTTTTCTTCCAAATTGGCGGATTTCACAATGGGCTTGGCTCACTTAGAGCTCTGAAGTTGGCAAAGCCAGGATCCACTCGATTGGCCCCTTTTCCATTGGCTCAGTAGTTTGCTATGTAGTCCTAGTTTTTAGTGTGTGTGTGTTTTGGTAATCATTTGCAATTAAGGGGCCGTTTGGGGCGTGATTAAAAGTATCTGCTATACTGCAGCATTCATGTTTTTTCCACTTAAACACCTCAAGTCGTGTTTCACGCTGGATAGTGAAAAAATCAGAATGCTACAGTGGACATGGAAAATCCACTGTAGATATTTTGGTTTTTTCACGCCCCAATCGTCCCCTAAATTTTTTACTTTATTTTTCATTTAATTAATTTGATTCTGCGAGTTAGCTCCACTAAGCTATGTTAATTGTTTAATTTAGTAATGGAAGTGTGAGTGGGCTTGGAGCCTCCAGTCCAAGTATCTGAGGTGTCCAACAGCTGGACGGTCCTAAATCCCTTTGGCCCATCGCATTTTCAGGTCCTCCTCTCGGACCGGTTGCAAGTTTTTATCCTTTTGAACAAACAATAAGTAAGAGCTTTTAGGCAGAAATTAATATAGTTAATTATTAAACATGTCTTACTTTCCCACTCTCGTAAACAGGAATCATCCCTTTGACCATGCAAAAGTTAAACGGTCTCACTGTACTCATCGATGGGCTCAATGCCAAGTACAATAAGTATAGAAAATGGGTGGCAAACCCTAATTTTCTCTCTATTTTTCTTATAACAAAGGATGTTCAATCCTCTACCCTGCTAGAAAGGGGCAGGGCAACTGTCTTGCCACCAATCTCCTCGGTTACGTAGACAGCCTACCTTTCAAAGGGTATCCTTGGAGATCCGACATTAATCCTCTCATACCTATACAAATTGATGGACCTGAAATAAATTTCCCCTAAAAGGATCAAACTCAGGACCTCAAATGGGCTGGAAATGAGCCACAAATAGGTTGGCAATTCAACTTAGAACACTAACTTCAGTTATGTGGCAGCTTATGCATCATCAGATTGTGATCCAGGGTAGGAAACTTGAATTAAGGGCTGCAAACCATCTGCTGTGATCGCGAATATATCCGTATGAAAATGCAATCAATTGACCTAATTTTTCATTACCCACAATACTCGAACTTGGGGTTTGTTTGTTTGCTGCTAGATGAAAAATCGTCAAGGTGAAAGAAATACAAAAATTTTATAAAAACTGAAATATGTTTGAATAATTTAAAATAAATATACCCTAAAAGTATGTTTGAAGCCTGAAAACTAAAAGGTTTTATACTTCTTTTACCCTGATGATTTTTTTATCTTTCAGCAAACAAACACACCCATAGTTGACGAGGGTATAATCGTTAACTTTAATCCGCCTTGGGGTTTGACGTATTAACAAAATCCAAGGGGGGTGAAAGTAAAAGTAAATTTTCGTGCATGTCTTTCCTTCCGATTATTATTTCCTTCCATATTTTTAAATTTTTTGTCTTGTTTCCATTTTCTGTCCATTTTGCACAAACAAATCGGGAAAACAATAGAAGGTGCAATTTTGCGGAACTTGAGCCAGATTTGAGCAAGAAGAGATGAAAATTTTCAACCGGTTGGCCAGATCGGCCGGACTCCAATGCATGCTGCGACTTTGATTCTAATTTTGGCAATTTTTTGCCGCCAGCTCTGATCTGTAATTGTTCCTACTTATTCGTATTCGGATTTAGGTTTTGATATCAGTCTGTTGTCATTTTCTATTGTATTGGCTTCTCTACAAGTTTTTATATGTAATGGTGTATGCATAATTTTGGAAAAAGATCTGAGGACGTTGAGTTTCAGGTTTTTTCCGCCTTCGTTGCTTGGATGGTGGAGATGGAGGTTGGATGAATTGATTTGAGTTTAGTTTGAATGTTTAGATATTAAAGTCTTTTATTTTCTCACTGGCAACAAAGGTTCAAAGATGATGCTCAATTTTTAGATATTGGAGAGATAGAGGTGGAATTGTTTTGAGCTTGAGGCACTATTTGATTATTCTGTTTGCCAGAAGCGCGGAGGAGGTGGTGGCTCTTGTAGGAATGCTGTTTGATTGTCGGGCTTAATGCATCGAAGGTTGGGGAATTTAGGTTTGATACTGAGTAATAGTTGGGCAGTAACCTGCATCGATACAGGTTACTGTGAAGAAGTGTTATGGGCAGCATTTGCTCGAAAGCTAGTCCCACGTCCGATGATGATGCTGCGATTCAAAGAGATGGCAGAGGATCAAAGAAGTTTTCCAAATTGTTTGTTGCTGCCTCTAAGAAATAGCAGGTTGTGGCTGATTTGGGTGGCGGGGCTGATGGGCGGGCCAGACTGATACAAAGTCCTCAAGAGAATGTGATATTCACTCCGATCTCTTCAGATGAGGGGGATAAGAAGGAGATGCCTGTACAAGGTGCTCCCACGAATGTTCTGCGCACAAGAAGAGCAACAGTAGATTCTGGCGTAAATAGGAGAGAGCAGAATTTGAGAATAACTAGCGTGCCAAATGGTATTGTTGCAGAACAGATTTCCGCAGGATGGCCATCTTGGCTTATGGCAGTGGCAGGTGAAGCAATTAGAGGGTGGGTCCCCCGGAAATCAGAAACATTTGAGAAGTTAGACAAAGTTTGCTCTTTTTCCCTATCTTTTTGTATCTATGCTACACCATGTATGATGTGGATATGCTTTGAGCCATGTTAATTTACTTGTATGTAGGGCCTTGAATATTAATGCATTGCTTGATGTTGTCAGTCTTTTTCATCTGTATTCTTCTTATTTTATTCTTTTCTTTATATGTATTATGAGCAAAGACCAGCTGGTTACTGCAAACATAGCAAATGTATTTTTTTACTGTTCTCTTATTGAAGTTATCATCAGGTAGAGAAAATTCATAATGATATTTTGTGTAGGTCAGTTGAGGAAGAAATTTCATATTGTTTAATTCAGACGTTGAAGTGGTGCCTTTTGTGTCGGTTAAAGGCTCTCCCGATTGTCATGTGACAAAAAGTACTGTTCTAAATTTGATCTCTTTGAAGCCAATTCTCTATTTGCATGCATGTTTTGTTAATTGTAGTCCTAAGAAGAGTGTTTACACTCTCTGGAGGAATATTTACTATTTGGCAAGGTTCAACATGGATATTTCATGGTAATCCTTTCTCCGACTTTGCTCTCCACACATTCCGATAATATTTTCAGTAGGCTTATCTTATTTATTTACTGGATTTTTGGTTTCAGGTACTTCTTGGACTTCAACACTGTCATAGTCGCCGGGTCCTTCATCGAGACATCAAAGGATCAAATCTCTTAATTGATGATAATGGTATACTTCGAATTTCAGATTTTGGCTTGGCTACTTTCTTCTGTCCTGAACAGAGACAACCGCTTACTAGCCGAGTGGTCACATTGTGGTACCGGCCTCCTGAGCTTTTGCTTGGGGCGACTGATTATGGGGTTTCTGTTGATCTATGGAGTAGCGGCTTCATCCTTGCTGAATTGTTCTCAGGGAAGCCTATAATGCCAGGAAGAACAGAGGTCAATGTTTACAAGTATGTAGGTACAGTAGTTTTGAGTAATGCTGCAAACTTTGTTTTGGTATCGATGGATAGTAGCCAAAGGCAATAGTTGCAAATAATCCTCATGCTCTTGCTGAAGAGTTTTGAGACGCTAATTTAATGTACAAATGCATAATTCTGCAAGCAGGAGAGATGAAGTTATACAATGCTGAGCAGTCTATATGAGTCTTCTTAGTTCGGTCTAGCTAAATATAAGAAACAACTGTAATCTCAGCACTGGTAGAACATGAAGTGTGGGATTTGTAGGAGAAGTCGATAGTAAACAATTTCAGTGATGAAATCAAATTGGATACTCCTTTTACATGAGTCTTGCGGCAAAGGATTTTAAGCTAACTCCATACTTGGAACTTCTTACCGCTTCTAGATTTAAACCAATTTGGGAAAGAGGAGAACAACGAGCCCTCTTTTCTCAATTTAAAACATTTGAATTATGTATCTCATAATTTATCTTGGTCCAATGTTCCATTGTATGGAAGTTAAGAAAAAAATACTGATTATCAACTCTGTGTATCTCAAGGAAACTCTCTCTCGACCTGTTTCATGACTTTTGTGAAGTAGGCTGTTGTGTACGTCACGACATTACGTCAGCGGCATCAGTATCTCCCATTAGAATATTTGCTTATTAAGTATCATATTGTAATCAGACCTGTTTAGGCTAATTGTTAGGTAACGGGCTGATAGAGAATAATTTGGCCCAATTATCAGATGGCGCCTTCCTTGGGGGCCGCGCCATCCCTGGTCTTTATATGGAGCTCGTGCTCCTCCTTTGAGATTATGCAATATTGAATTCCAAACTTCCCTCTCAACTCTTCTTCTTCCTTCTTCCATCGCTGATTCCAGTCCTTGTGATTCTGCCGAATCACAACATTGGTATCAGAGCACTCGATCCACGGGTACTCATGCCTCCTCGCAAACAGCCTAACATGGCCCCCGAGATTCCACCAGAACCAGAGGTCGCCAAGGAAACTCAAAGTCCTAAGGTTGAAGCCGATCCTACTTAGACAGCTATGCTGTCCCTTCTGGCCTCGATCAAGGACGAACTTCGGGAGATGCGGCTCGAGCGGGCTACACAACAACCCCCTAAATCAGCCACCATCACCCCACCGCCACCTACACGCGAAGTGGGAGGCCCTAGTCGGCAGGAAGGATCCTAGGCGCTGGGGGGTTCATTACTTGGCCAGGCCAGAGGTCCGTCCCTTCCGTATGGGATTCAACTGGGATCCGTCAACCTCAACGCGGAAGGTGGACGCCATGGCCCAGCGATGCGAGGTATACCAGATGTTCGGGAAAATGCCACAATGACCAACCGCACTCGCAATCTGTAGGATGAGATGGAGGATGTGTGGGACGAACCCCAGGAGCACCGAGGAGGCCAGCGGAACAGCGCGGAGCCCAGATTGGCCCGCCTACAGTTTCCACGATACAACGGAGAAAAAGATCCCGTCAAATGGCTCTATAAGGCTGACAAATTCTTCTCATATCAAGGTACCTACTCTGACGATGAGCGCCTGCGGGTGGCAGCATTTCATTTGGATGGCGATGCATCCATGTGGTTCCTGGCATATGAAAAAGAGACACGATTCCCCACTTGGTCCTCTTTTTCTGACGAACTATGCATTCAATTCGGGCCGAACGAGTTCCAGGATTTTAATGAGATGTTATTGTTGTAATCAGTCTAGGAAGATGAAGAGTCAGTCTAGGAAGATGAAGAGTCAGTCTAGGAATATGAAAGGTCAGGAATGTTGTAATCAGTCTAGGAAGATGAAAAGTCAGTCTAGGAATATGAAAAGTCACATCTTGTAATCAGTCTTGGAAGACGCGCCTCTCCTTCCTTATAAGGAGGACGTCCTCCTCCTGCTGGGTATGCAATATTAAGAACTATTCCTTCCCTCTCAAATCTCTTCTTCTCCTCTTTGCGGATTCCAGTACTTGTGATCCTTACGGGTCACAACATTGGTATCAGAGCGTTGATCCACGGGAATTCATGCCTCCTCGCAAGCCACCCACAATGACTCAAGAAGCTCCATCGGAGCCGGAGATCGCCAAGGATCCTGCGAGCCCAAAAGCTAATCCCGATCCTACCCAGGCTGCCTTGCTGTCCGTCCTAATGGAGATTCAAAAGGAGCTCCGGGAGATTAAGCTTGCTCAGGCTCCTTCTCAGCCGCTCAAATCAGCCGCCGTGACTCCACCACCACGAGAGATGGGCAGCTCCAGCCGCCAAGATGGATTCCCTGGCATGGGAGCCTCTCTGCTCGGCAAGGCCAGCGGACAGTCCCTACCTTATGGGATTCAGTTGGGCTCACTCAACTCCAACGCCGACGGAGGGCGCCAGAGCGCCACCACAAGGGATACGCAAGGTGTTCGACGAAATGCTACAATGAACAACTGTGACAGGGCCTTGCATGACGAGTTGGACGATGCTTGGGACGAACCCCAGATGCCTCGCGGAGGCCAACGGAACAGCGCCGAGCCCCGATTAACTCGCTTGCAGTTTCCTCGGTACAATGGAGAAGACGACCCTGTTGAATGGCTCTATAAAGCTGACAAATTTTTCTCCTACCAAGGCACCTACTCGGATGAGGAACGCTTACGAGTGGCAGCGTTCCACCTGGATGGTGATGCCTCCATATGGTATCAAGCGTTCGAAAAGGAGATCCGCTTTCCCACATGGGTGTCTTTCTCTGACGAACTGTGTATTCAATTCGGACCGAACGAGTTCCAAGACTTCAATGAGATGCTGTCCACCTTGAAACAAACAACTTCGGTAAGGGCATATTACTCGGAATTCATGAAAATTGCTAACAGGTTACCGGACTGGCCGGTGGCGGCATTAGTCGGTACATTCAAGCGCGGATTGAAGCCTGAGATAGCGGATGAAATGCGCCATTTTCCTTGCCACACAATGCGGGATGTGGTGCGGCATGCCCGAATTGAGGAAGAGAAATTGGGTCGTCAGAAGCGCGGAGGGCGAGGGGCCTGGAGCCCACGGCCACTTAGTCAACCCTCATCGTCAGCGGCTCCTGTTGTCAGCGCCAGTCCCAACCGGACCCCCTTGTCAGGCTCCATTCCCACTCCTATTCGCCGCTTAACCCAAGCTCAAATGGCAGATCGGAGGGCCAAGGGCCTATGTTTCAACTGCGATGAAAAGTATGTCCAGGGCCATCAATGTGCGGCTCGGGGTAGCTTACTTATTGAGGAGGTTGAGGAAGAGGAACCTGCTCCGGCTGAGGACTTCACCCCTGTATGTGACTCATTCCAGCCAGAGATCTCGGTGCACGCATATTCCGGCACTTTTACTCCACGCACCATGCGTGTGCAAGGCATGTTAAAACGACAGCCAGTGGCAATTCTGATTGACAGTGGTTCGACACATAATTTCATTAATGACAGGGTGGCTCATCGACTGGGTTGCTATGTTTCTGACGCCACCCGATTTGATGTCCTTATTGGCGATGGCAAACATCTCCGAAGCTCGGGTGTGTGTGCTCAAGCCTCCCTCACCATTCAAGAGCATACCTTTACCACCGACCTGTTTCTCCTTCCAACCAAAGGAGCGGATGTGGTGTTAGGCGTGCAATGGCTCCAAGAATTGGGCGATGTAATGTGGAACTTCAGCGAGCTAACCATGGACTTTGACGTCAAAGGGAAAAGGGTCCGTATACGGGGAACCCAGCCCGGCAACCTTCACTCTGCCCACGCCGTAGACTCCTTCAGACGGTTCACACCTGAAGGTATGTTTCTACAACAGCGATCAATGGGGGATGTGGAGCAAGGGGAACTTCCTCCGGACATGCGTATACTCCTGGAGGAACATGCGGATATCTTCTCTGAGCCCACCGGCCTTCCTCCCCAGTGGGCCCATGACCATCACATTCCTTTGGTTCCAGGGGCTCAGCCGACGAACATCCGGCCATACCGCTACCCCCACATTCAGAAGGCTGAGATCGAGCGGCTGGTGGGAGATATGCTGACCACAGGTATTATTCGTCCAGGCAACAGTTCCTTTTCTTCACCAGTTTTACTTGTGCGTAAGAAAGACGGCACCTGGCGCTTCTGCGTGGATTATCGCGCCCTGAATGCTATTACCGTCAAAGATAAATACCCCATTCCGGTGATTGAAGAATTGCTTGACGAATTAGCAAGCGCACAGGTCTTTAGCAAGCTTGACTTGCGTTCTGGGTATCACCAAATCAGGATGCAGGTTTCGGATGCGCACAAAACTGCGTTCCGGACCCATGATGGCCACTTCGAATTTTTGGTAATGCCATTTGGGCTGACCAATGCCCCCGCCACTTTCCAGAGTTTGATGAATGACATTTTTCGGCCATTTCTCCGACAGTTTGTATTGGTATTCTTCGACGACATTCTTATCTATAGCAGAACTTGGGAGGAGCATTTGGGTCACCTCAGGTCGGTCTTCTCGCTCCTAAGAGCTAATTCTTTATTTCTAAAACGTTCGAAGTGTTCGTTTGGCAGTTCTCAGGTGGAATACCTTGGTCATATCATCTCACGTGACGGTGTCGCTACAGACCCTTCCAAAGTAGCCACCAAGTGCGTCAAGGCGTTGCGCGGCTTCTTAGGGCTGACGGGCTATTATCGCCGTTTTATTAGTCACTATGGAACTATTGCAGCACCACTCACGGCTTTGTTAAAGAAGGGTGCCTTCAACTGGACCAATGAGGCACAAATGGCCTTCGACCGACTCAAACAGGCTATGGCCCATGCGCCAGTATTGGGACTTCCTAACAATTTTCCGTTTGTGGTGGAGACTGATGCTTCTGGTACTGGTCTTGGGGCCGTCCTCTTGCAACAGGACCGTCCAATTGCTTTTCTGAGCAAAGCTTTGTCGGGCCGCACTCTTTCCTTATCGGCCTATGAACGGGAGATGTTAGCCATTATTCATGCTGTGACCAAATGGCGCCCATATCTGTTGGGCCGGCGGTTTACCATATGGACCGACCATCAACCTCTGAAATATTTCTTAGAGCAAAGGGTGTCTACTCCGGCCCAGCAACGATGGGTCTGCAAGCTGTTGGGTTATGATTATGAGATTATTTATAAGAAAGGAGCCGAGAACACTGTTGCAGATGCACTCTCTCGACGGCCCATGCCAGACTCTTGTATGGTCTTATCCGGCCCCACTTGTCCGTTCATTCCGGACCTTCAACAAGCATACGCGGAGGACCCGCCCACCAAGGAGTTGGTCCGTCATATCCAAGCTCAACCAGTCGTTGAACCCCCCTATGTGTGGCGGCATAACCTGTTATTTTGGAAGGATTGCTTGT
Source organism: Houttuynia cordata (assembly GCA_039654745.1). Classification (NCBI taxonomy): domain Eukaryota; kingdom Viridiplantae; phylum Streptophyta; class Magnoliopsida; order Piperales; family Saururaceae; genus Houttuynia; species Houttuynia cordata. Next base: position 28,651,588 of record CM077504.1, read on the forward strand.
GGGTGCCCAATTATGCTGACTTGCGTCGACGCATCATTTCACATTTCCATGACACACCCAGTGCAGGCCATGAGGGATCATTTCGCACATATAAGAGGGTGAGCCAGAGTTTTCTGTGGAAAGGGCTACGTCATGCCGTGCAGGATTATGTATCCACTTGTGATATTTGCCAACGTTCCAAGTCCATGACCACGTCTCCTGCCGGCCTTCTTCAGCCATTACCTATTCCGGCTAATATTTGGGAGGATGTTTCTATGGATTTCATTGAAGTTTTACCACTTGTTCAGGGCAAATCTGTCATCTTGGTAGTTGTTGACCGGCTATCGAAATATGCTCACTTTTGTGCCTTGAGCCATCCTTTTACGGCTCGTACGGTTGCGGAGGTCTATGTGCGCGAGGTCGCTAAGCTCCATGGTATGCCAAGACCATTGTGTCTGACCGCGACCGTGTCTTCTTGTCTAATTTCTGGCGTGAATTCTTTGCTCTCCAAGGTACGCAATTACATATGAGTACAGCCTACCATCCACAGACAGATGGGCAAACGGAGGTGGTGAATCGCTGTTTAGAGCAGTTTTGAGGTGTTTCGTGGGCGATCAACCCCGCCGTTGGCTTCAGCTCCTACCGTGGGCTGAGTGGTCCTACAACACCGCCTACCATACTCGTGCGGGCTTTACTCCCTTCGAGGTTGTGTACAGTCGTCCTCCGCCGACGGTCCTTTCTTATGTTCCCCATCGTTCAGCTATTGCTGAAGTGGATTATATGCTTCAAACTCGTGATGAGGTGTTGCGGCAACTTCGGCGCAACTTACAATCGGCTCAGAATCGTATGAAACAGGTTTATGATCGCCACCATACTGATCGCGTATTTCAGGTGGGCTCACTGGTCTATGTGTCCCTTATGCCCTTGCGCCAAACTTCCTTAGCTTCTATTGACAACAGCAAACTGGCCCATCATTATCATGGACCTTATGAAGTGATTGAGCGCATTGGGCCGGTGGCGTATCGTCTTGCTTTGCCACCGGGCTCCTTGGTACATCCGGTGTTCCATGTGTCTCGTCTCCGTCAGTTTATGGGTGATCCCCTTTCTGTGGCTAACGTTGCACCTGTTCCACTCATTGAACCAGCAGCTTCGGAAGTTCCATCCCCTGCATTTATTATCGATCGCCGCCGTGTTCGTCATTCGGGCCGCATTGTGACGGAGGTGTTAGTCACTTGGCAGGGTCAGCCATTAGAAGATGCAACCTGGCTCCTCGAGGATGACTTTCTGGCACGATTTCTATCATGGACGCCTTGAGGACAAGGCTGCAGCGGAGCGTGGTGGAATGTTGTAATCAGTCTAGGAAGATGAAGAGTCAGTCTAGGAATATGAAAGGTCAGGAATGTTGTAATCAGTCTAGGAAGATGAAAAGTCAGTCTAGGAATATGAAAAGTCACATCTTGTAATCAGTCTTGGAAGACGCGCCTCTCCTTCCTTATAAGGAGGACATCCTCCTCCTTCTGGGTATGCAATAGTAAGAACTATTCCTTCCCTCTCAAATCTCTTCTTCTCCTCTTTGCGGATTCCAGTACTTGTGATCCTTACGGGTCACAACAGTTATCCACACTGAAGCAGACAACCACGGTGAGGGCCTATTATTCTGATTTCATGAAAATCGCTAATAGATTGCCCGACTGGCCGGTGGCTGCATTGGTCGGCACGTTCAAGAGGGGGTTGAAGCCGGAGATCGCAGATGAGATGCGCCACTTTCCTTGCCACACTATGCGAGAAGTGGTGCGTCATGCCACGATTGAGGAAGAGAAACTGGCCCGGAGAAGAGGGGGTCGTGGGTTATTGGTGCCGAAACCCTATATCACTTCCACACCTGCCCTGGCTCTAGCACCTGGTGCAGGTACCCATCGGCCCAATTTGACAGGATCACCGGCCACTCCTATCCGTCGTCTCACATCTGCACAGATGGCAGAACGGAGGGCCAAGGGCCTTTGCTTCAACTGTGACGAGAAGTATGTCCAAGGCCATCGTTGCACTGTCAAGGGTAGCTTACTCATTGAGGAGGTGGAGGATGAGGAACTTTCTCCGGTTGAGGAGTTCACCCATGTTTATGGCCATGTCCAGCCGGAGATCTCAGTGCACGCCTACTCGGGCACTTTTACCCCACGCACTATGCGTGTACAGGGCTTATTGAAGCGACAGCAGGTAGCCATATTGATTGACAGTGGGTCGACACACAACTTCATCAACGGCAGGGTGGCCTAGCGACTTGGTTGTTATGTATCTGACGCCACCTCCTTTGATGTTCTCATCGGCGATGGCAAACACCTACGTAGCTCAGGTATGTGTGCTCAAGCGTCCTTGACCATTCAAGGGCACACGTTCACCACAGATCTATTCCTACCCCCAACAAAGGGGGCAGACGTGGTCTTGGGCGTACAATGGTTGTAGGAATTGGGTGATGTTCTATGGAATTTCTGCGACCTTATCATGGACTTTGAAGTTCACGGAGAGAGGGTGCGCATACAAGGGTCCCAACCCGGCACCTTGCATTCAGCCCAGGTAGTTGATTCCTTGTCCCGATTTACGCCTCAAGGGATGTTCCTTCAACAGCGTGCTATCGGCGATGTGGAACAAGGGAATCTTCCTCCGGACATGCGCCATCTCCTTGAGGAACATGACGATCTCTTCTCCGCACCTACCGGTCTACCACCACAGCGGACCCACGACCATCACATTCCACTTGTTCCCGGGGCCCAGCCAACTAATATTCGTCCGTATCGTTACCCTTATATTCAGAAGGCAGAAATTGAGCGGCTAGTGAGTGATATATTGAGCACAGGTATTATCCGGCCCAGTAACAGTTCATTCTCCTCTCCGGTGTTGCTTGTGCGCAAGAAGGACGGCACGTGGCATTTTTTCGTGGACTATCGCGTTCTTAATGCCATTATCGTTAAGGACAAATACCCCATTCCAGTAATTGAAGAGTTGTTGGATGAGCTAGCTGGCGCCACAGTTTTTAGCAAGCTAGACCTACGTTCCGGGTATCACCAGATCAGGATGCAGGCTTCAAACGCGCACAAAATGGCCTTTCGGACCCACGATGGCCACTTCAAATTCTTAGTCATGCCATTTGGTCTGACCAATGCCCCTGCAACTTTTCAGAGCTTGATGAACGACATCTTCCGTCCACTCCTCCGTCAGATCGTATTGATTTTCTTTGATGACATTCTGATCTACAGCAAATCATGGGAGGAGCATTTGAACCATCTCAGGTCGGTCTTCTCACTCCTCCGTGCTAATTCCTTATTCCTAAAATGTTCGAAGTGTTCGTTTGGCAGCTCGCAGGTGGAATATCTAGGCCACATCATCTCGTCTGAAGGGGTAGCCACCGACCCTTCAAAGGTTGGGACTATGTCATCTTGGCCGGTACCTCATTGCGTTAAGGCATTGCGAGGTTTTTTGGGGCTGACTGGATATTATCGCCGTTTTATCCGCCACTATGGTGCTATTGCCAGGCCACTCACAGCTTTATTAAAGAAGGGCGCTTTTGAATGGACTGATGAGGCCCAGTTGGCTTTTGACAAACTGAAACAAGCCATGGCTAATGCGCCAGTTTTGGGACTGCCCGACTTCAATCTTCCCTTTGTTGTGGAGACCGACGCTTCTGGCACAGGTCTTAGAGTCGTTCTCTTGCAGCAGGAGCGTCCAATCGCTTTCTTAAGCAAGTCATTGTCGGGCCGTACACTCTCCTTATCGGCCTATGAACGGGAGATGATGGCCATCATTCATGTAGTAACCAAGTGGCGGCCGTACCTATTGGGTCGCCGGTTTGTGATACGGACAGATCATCAACCGTTGAAGTACTTCTTAGAGCAAAGGGTGTCAACCCCGGCTCAGCAAAGGTGGGTTAGTAAATTGTTGGGCTATGATTATGAAATTACCTATAAGAAAGGCGCCGAGAACACTGTTGCAGATGCTCTGTCTCGCCGGCCCATGGAAGGGTCTTGTATGGTTTTGTCCGGGCCCAATTGTCCCTTCCTTCCGGAGCTGCGGCAGTCTTATTTGGAGGACCCGTCAACGAAGGAGTTAATCGCTCGTATCCAGGCCCAACCAGCAGCCGAGCCCCTCTGTGTGGCGGGACGACCTGTTATTTTGGAGGGATCGTTTGTGGGTGCCTAACTATGCTGACTTGCGTCGCCGTATCCTTTCTCATTTCCATGACACACCACTTGCAGGCCATGAAGGATCATTCCGTACCTATAAGAGGGTGAGCCAGAGTTTCTTGTGGCAAGGGATTCGACGGGCAGTACAAGACTATGTTTGGGCCTGTGATATTTGCCAGCGGGCCAAGGCCATGACAACTTCTCCAGCTGGCCTTCTCCAGCCACTGCCTATTCCGGCCAACATTTGGGAGGATGTTTCCATGGATTTCATTAAGGCTATCCCTGTTGTTCAAGGGAAATCAGTTATTTTAGTGGTCGTTGATCGATTATCTAAATATGCTCATTTCTGTGCGATGAGCCACCCCTTTACGGCTCGTACTGTGGCGGAAGTGTATGTGCGTGAAGTTGCTAAACTCCATGGTATGCCAAAGACTATTGTATCAAATAGAGACCACGTCTTCCTCTCCAACTTTTGGCGCGAATTCTTCACTCTCCAAGGGACGCACTTACATATGAGCACGGCTTATCACCCACAGACAGATGGGCAGACGGAGGTGGTGAATCGGTGTGTGGAGCAGTATCTGAGGTGTTTTCGTGGGCGATCAACCCCGATGCTGGCTTCAACCCTTACCGTGGGCTAAGTGGTCCTACAACACAGCATATCATACTCGTGCGGGATTTACTCCATTTGTGGTTGTATATGGTCGCCCTCCTCCCACAGTCCTTTCATATGTTCCTCACAGATCTGATATTGCTGAGGTCGACTACATGCTTCAAACTCGCGATGAGGTGCTGCGGCAACTTAAGCTCAACTTGTAGTCGGCGCAGAATCGTATGAAACAGGTCTATGATTGCAAACACTCAGACCGCGTCTTTCAAGTGGGCGAGATGGTTTACGTATCTGTGCTACCCTTGCGTCAGACTTCCCTTGCTCCTATTGGCAACACTAAATTGGCCCACCGTTATCATGGGCCTTATGAGATTGTCGAGCGCATTGGACCGGTGGCGTATCGTCTCGCCTTGCCCCTGGGGTCCTTGGTGCACCCTGTGTTTCATGTCTCCCGTCTCCGAAAGTTCGTGGGTGACCCTTCTATTGTGGCCAACACTGACTGACCTCCGCTTCTCGTGCCAGCGACTTCTGAGGAGCTCTTTCCTACTTCCATTATTGATAAACGCCACATAAGGCGTTCCGGTCGCATTGTGACGGAGGTACTAGTAGCTTGGCGGGGCCAACCACTAGAGGAGGCCACCTGGCTTCTCGAGGATGACTTCTTGGTTCGATTCCCTTTATGGACGCCTTGAGGACAAGGCGGCAGCGAAGCGTGGTGGAATGTTGCGTACGTCACGACATTGCGTGGTGGAATATTTGCTTATTAAGTATCATATTGTAATTAGACCCGTTTAGGCTAATTGTTAGGTAACGGGCTGATAGAGAATAATTTGGCCCAATTAGTGAGCCATCAGATGGCGCCTTCCTTGGGGGCCGCGCCATCCCTGGTCTTTATATGGAGCTCGTGCTCCTCCTTTAAAATTATGCAATATTGAATTCCAAACTTCCCTCTCAACTCTTCTTCTTCCTTCCTCCATCGCTGATTCCAGTCCTCCGGATCACAACATAGGGATTAGTCTTTGCCTCCCTATTTCTTAAGTTAAAAGTATTTTCCTGAAATTGTGCAAAATGCTGCATGGAAAATGCCGTTAGAAACTGTTTTTTTTTTTGGTAATTTTGTGATCTGATTTAGGACCAAGCTTCCTTCTTCTACAGTATATTTTAGTTTCTCTTTAATGTTCATTCTCCACCTCTTCTTTAATCTGCTATGATGCATTAACATAATATTCTTCTACATCAGTATCTCAGAGTGCCATGAGCTTGAGAGTAATAGGTCATTATGTGTTATTGTTGGACAATGAACTATGTTACCTACCATGTAGGTTGAGCAATTGCATAAGATTTTTAAGCTATGTGGGTCACCATCAGAGGATTACTGGAGAGAATCTAAATTACCGCATGCAACTATTTTTAAACCCCAACAACCTTATAAGCGTTGCGTAGCTGACACATTCAAGGACTTCCCCTCTACAGCGTTAGCCCTCCTGAACATCCTTCTTGCGATAGAACCTGCAGCTCGAGGAACTGCTGATTCTGCTTTTCAAAGTGAGGTACAGTTTATTGGTTTTTCTTAGCCATGGTCCATTTAGCCAAACTGTTCTGTCAACTACCAAGTTTATATCACAATATAAAGCATACTGCTAAACATGTTTTTTTGTACAAAATTTTCAACATTGAAATTTTACAAACATCAGTTATCATTTATCAACTAATTCATTTATGTGACATTCGATTATCAGAAAAGAAAGAAGCAAGCTTGCAATTTTAGGAGTTTAGAGAGTCAATATAATACATTCTTATTGTGAAGCAATACCTGAGAAAAATTTTATTTTATCATAGATAGGTGGACTTCTTTGTCCTTATTAAACTTTGAATGACAAATTTATCGGTCACTCAGGTGCTGATAGTGAAAGATACCTGCAATGTGAGAGAATGTATTCTAATGGTGCGTTTGGAAGCTGAAATATTTCTTTCACCTATCAGGGGCGTCAGGGCAAAAACTTTCAGGCCTGATTTGTGAAAGGTGAAATATCAAATATGTTTGGGAACTAAAAATATCACGCTGATTTGTGTTTGGAAAGGAATATACATCAGCATCTGGTATCATGTAATCAATTACACGATAGGATGAGCTATCGTGTAATCGATTACACGATAGCTTTTTAATGAGTCAAACTTCAACGATGCATTTCTTACTTATTTTTTATCCATTTTGGCCCTTTTTTTTTATTCTTCCTCATTTTTAGTGGTCTTTCTTATAATGATGATATTATAAATATGTTGATCCACCACGTGCTATTTATCATGGATTTTGTAATATATTTTTTTGATAAGATCTCAAGGTCATTATGATATCATGATGATCAAAAAGAGCATAAAAAATAAAGAAGAACAAAAAAATGGCCAAAATTGGACTAAAAATGAAGGAGATGTAAATTGTTGAAGTTTGTCCTATTTTAATTGAGAATTACACGATAGAGTGTGCTATCGTGTAATCGATTATACGATAGCACATTGTGTCGTGTAATCGATTCCACGATAGCTCACTGTAATAGATTACTGGCTATCATGTAATCGATTACACTATAGCACTGGCTATTGTGTAATCGATTACTGGCTATCGTGTAATCGATTACACGGTAACTGTTTTAATGGGACAAACTTCAATGATGCGTTTTTTACTCATTTCTAATCCGTTTTGGCTCATTTTTTTTTCATTCTTCCTCATTTTTAGAGCTCTTTCTTAGAATGATGAAAAATGGTAAAAACGGACTAAATTTAAGGGAGATATGACCGGAAGGGTGTCCCTCCGCTCAACGGTGCGGCGGCGGCGGAGGTCGGGATGAGGGGGGGCACGGGCTCCCTCGGCTTAACAGGGCGGCAGCAGCGTCGAGGTGGGAGGCTCAACACGGCGGCGATGGGGGACACGAGCGTTGTCGGCTCAACGAGGCAGTAGCGTCGAGGTGGGGGATGGGAGTTGATTTTTTTTCGTCAGCCATCAGTTTTTCAGGGGTGAAAGGTGGCAATTGTCACCTATCACCGTCACCGACCATTTTCAACACTTTCAGCTATCAAACGTTTTTCAGTCTGATAGCTCTTTTTTCAGGCCTGAAAGGTGATATTTTTCAGTAAACAAACACACCCTAAGTGATTAACTATCAAAGTTTTTGAACTGAATTAGTACTAATCCAATATAAAATGACAACCAGCAGTCTAGATTTTTTATAAAATGTAAAAAAATAACTTGTTAGAAATGGTAGCATTTAGCTTTTTTTCGTTGACGGGAATAATCGGCGTGCAGACGTCATTCGAATATTAGACTACATATATGTTTAGAAACAATTAAACCTCAATATTCCATGAGTACTTGGTCTAAATTAAAAGAGTTGATGAAATTATCATGGGAAGGCAGATATAAGACCCTCAGAGATACTATTAAATGAAAAGGTCTTCCTTAGATTCAGTCTTGCCATTATTCAGTTTACAACATTAACATTGAGTTCTTTCTGTTTCCAGTTCTTCACAACAAGTCCTCTTCCTTGTGATCCTTCGAGTTTGCCGAAATATCCACCAAGCAAGGAATACGATACTAAGGTTCGGCAAGGGGAAGCTAAGAAGTGTGTCTATTATTACCTTATCATCTCTATTAGCATAAAATGAAAATTGGCCATGACTACTCTGGTAGATATTTTGATTATTCAAGATCAAAAAGAAAATTATTGGTTTTTGCAAAATACATAGTTGCATAGAAGGACTTAAAGCTATGGGCTTTATTTTAATGTTTTTAGAGTTAATTAATTCAGCCATCAAGACTTCTGTTTGAAAGGTCAACCATTTCGTTCATGTTAAACTGATATCTGTTATGGTCTTTAATCATGATCATTTTTTGCTACTGTCTTCAATCACAATCACTTATCACTGACTGACACTGATAAAGTGAGTCCTTTTCAAAATTCAGAACTATTCAACTTTGTGGCATTGCACATTTTCAGTGATGTGTTTATTTTCTTATACTAATATCAGCATTTTCTGTCTGGTAAATAAATAGGCAAAGAGCAGCTGCAGAAAACGGGAATGGGTCATCCATGGCGCAAGGATGAAGAGATTCTAAAAAAGAAGTGAACCCAAATTTTACTCCTGAATCGCAAGTAGCTGCTCAGGTAGGCACCATTATATAGTCAATTGTTTCTGAGAGTTTGATGTTGTGGCTGATTTGGTCACTGGCATGGCCACGAGGCTTAGGTACATTTGCTGAACCAAATTAAATGAATGCTCTCTCATTGCTACCCTCCTGTTCAATCTTCTCAAAGATTCATGTTTAATTTTTTTAGTATTTAGACTTTAAGCAATAATTTCGTTGAAGTTCACCCCCTTAATCTTTCTGCTTTCATTGTGCTGTTCTTGCAGAAGCGACAAGGGCAATCAATGTCTAAAACTGGGCGGGAGAATTATAAATTTAGGGGAGATAATGGCTCTAATTTTCCCTTTAATCTTCCTCGAGAGAATTCTTCAAATATGGTATCTCACTCGGGTCCATTATTGCACACTAATGCACTTGGGTCCTCGTTAAATGGTAATGAGAAGTTTGATGAAGACAAGATCCACCCAACATTTGTCCCTGTGAGAGGATCTCATCGATTTCATTTGAAGTCCCAGAGATCCATCATGCATCAAAGTGGCAGACCTATCCAACCTATCTGCTTTTGTTGCAACAAGAAGGACTGCAAAATTGGAAAATCACAAGGACGGGAGTAGTCATCATTCGCCAGAGCAGGGATTGAGTTCTAGATATGCTCCTTTACAAGATGTGGAACCGACTGAGAGGCAGGGATGGGCACATCACCTGTTCCATCGTCCCACATCTTCCCACAAGAAGGCAGATGGAATATCACTGAAAGAATACTCAATGGTAAGTAGATGCATATGACTTTTAAGTTCAAATAATAATGAGCAATGTACCAAAGATGCTCCTTGCACACTTTTAGCTTACGTTTCATGTCATGAGCTTCTGACTCAGATCTGTTGTCTTACAAATAGCAGCAAGCTGAGTCAATTGGCTTATTATCTCATAATAATATTAGACATAGTGTACATGATGGTCATGGTGGTTAGATTGAATCTGCATGATAGTATTGAAGTCCTGGAACATAATGCGGGACTTTCCAAGTTGAAAAAGGTACCTTAATCAGGTGGGTTATATGTAGCTGATCAAGAAGGGAGGGTCTTTCTGATGGTTTCTTGTGATGCAATGAGCAACGCTTTGCAGGCTTTTATTGAAAGTTCTGCAGTAACTTACTCATTTGCTTTGTGTATAAGAATTGTTAAGAGCATATGATCAGTTCTCAACTCTAGCCTTCCATAGGACCTCTCTGGGGAGATAATTATAAGAAAATTAAACTTTTTATTATCATGTTTTAATGTAGTAAATAAACTTTTTTCCTTAAAAACAAAGCTTTTTACTCTTTGAATTGTGGGATTTTCGTAGCTACTTTAATGATACTGCACATTGTGAACCTTTGGAAAATGTTACACCCATTCACTATTTTATCTTTTCATATTTTAGGGTTATGCTTCAAAGAAGAACAGAATGCATTACTCTGGACCTTTGTTGGCACACGGGGGGAACATTGAAGAAATTCTCAGAGAGCATGAGAGGCAGATTCAGGTAGCTGTTCGAAAAGCTCGCCTTGACAAGGTCAAGACCAAGAAAAACTATGGTGAACAAGCGCAGTCTCTATCTTTGCTACACGATAGCGTAACAGCAATCTAGTCTTTCGAAAGGCAGCATTTTTACATTATTACTGTTCATGGAAGTGCACATCGTTCAATTTGTCGTGACAAGGATAACCAACAGCCAGTATGGTGAGGAAGCCCACTCTTGATCTGTGTACACCATAGCAAATTGGCGATTTTTGGTATTTGAGAGGCAGACTATAGTATCATTGTCCATAGATGAGAAATGTGCTTAATTTGTCCTTGATGAGAAGGGAACTTCACAATTTTTTACCCTAAGTTCAAATTCATACATGTACATCGGCTTAACATAATTGGACAGAAACCAATCTCAATACTTAAAGTTACCAAACAAACAAGCACTAACTCTTGGAAAATCCGAGTGGTGATAGGAATTCTACTGACAATTTTGTTGTCAATACCAATGCGGATACTACAAATAGAAATTGTGGAAGTTTACTGCAAATTACCAGACTTCAAGGAGTTGACCCAACTGTGGTTTCCTTTGGTGTGATGGAGAAGATCCATACAATACTGGGAAAAGAAGGTGATCTGTATTATGTATTTGATCAATCTAAATAGTGTATTACAGGAAGACTGGCATGTTTCAGTCAAATTAGTTGAGGTTGTTAAAAGGATTTTACTTCTCCACATCTGTTGCCATTCAGGTTGTAACTATATTTATGTGTGCCTTTGCAAATGCATGTGTGTGCGCGTGCGTGTGCGCCTGCACGTATGTGCACCAGAACAGTCATCGTCATCATAAAGCACAATACCTGCTGTATTAGTTCAATTGCATAGATGTTTTTTATTTTTAGTGAAGCAGGTCGCCCTCAACAATGCTGGGAAAAGAAGGTGATCTGTCTTATGTATTTTTTATTGATGATGCTGACTCTTCTTTTATCATCCTCCCCTCTTCAGAGGGGGTTGTATGAGGAAGGGCATACGACATAAAAAGTTATCACTATGTTTCTTTGTATGAATTTTATACCATCTTGATTCTGATAAGAGTCAAACGTGGTATATCATCTATGCTGCCGATCCCATATAACTGGGATAAGGCGTATGATGATGATAAGTGAAGCAGGTCGCCCAGTCATTTGAACTGTATGCGTGGGCTTCATGCCTTTCACTTCCTATATGACGATACTGTAAAAGAGGTCGTTTGACTTGGAAATAAGGTTCTCTGCAATCTGCATCATTGAACGGTATGCGTATCACAGCTTACGACCGATACAAGAAGTGCCATGCTGAGAGGCATGATGTACGTAAGTTCGTCAAATTATGAATTAAAATATTCTTCAAACAATCTATTGCAGTGCATCATTGTGGTTTGAACACTTAGACAAAGATATACATGCAAACCATCTTAGAATGTCCAAGCTTGAAAGGATATCATGTTCATAGTCAAGAAACACCTTGTCTCATCAATTTGAGGTTGGCGACATAGATCTTATGCCTCCAATCAAGCATGTTTTTGTTGTAACTCTTTTAAAGAGCATAATTATATCCTTTTTATTAACTTTATCCAAGTCCTCTTAGGTCTCCCTCTCCTTCTTCTGACCCTTTTTTACTTGCATCCCCTCAAAACTTCTTACTTGGGCTTCCCTTGTCTTCCTTTAGCATGCCATGCAAACGTAGCCTACATTATCTAAGTTTTTCTTTTCAAGGTGACACCCTCCTTTCTCGCAAATATCCTTATATCTAATCCTTCCTAGTATATTCTGTATTGCTGGTCAACTAGTGTCCTATAGAATTTGCCCTTAAGCATCCCATAGAACTTACACCTCCAATGCATCCCATCTTCTTGTTGCGAAATGTCATTAGCCTTCATATGGCAATTATGACTTCTACCAGGTTTTCATGACGCTATTGCAAACCGCTTTAGGTTTAGGAAGGTATTATTAGCATTAGATTTTAAGTGTGAACATCATGGAGAACAAATCTAAATGGACCGCTTTGCTTTTATACAACCTCCATGGGGCTTAGATGATTAATTTCTTAACTTGATAAGTCTGAACTTTATAAGCCTGCAACGACGAAAACTGATTCGTTTTATGGGGACATTCAAACGCAGAGAAGTGACATGTTGGCAGTAATACAAATTGTTTGTCTGGATTATTGCCTAGTAGACATGAAGTAATAGTTAGTAACCATACGTCTCTATTAATAGTTCCAGCCTGAGACAGAATAGGGATGGAGCAAGATAATGGCGTATCTCTCTTTTGTTCAAGCATGAAAACCCCCTTCTACATGTTTGTTGAATCAACAAGCATGAAAAATATATGGTTGTTCCCTTAGAAAAATGAAAGATGCCAAAGTTTATCAAATTGTCTTGCAGTCTCATAAGATGGTAATCATACCTGTTAAGTATAAGTGCCAAAAAAAGAACATGTCGGGTATCGGAAGGATATGGATTTGACACAGACAATCAAGAGGTAATCTGTCTTAAATTCACATAAGTTATCTTTTTCAGAAAAGGAAAAAGACAAAAAAAGTGGTATCAGCTAGCCAACTTCAAGCATATCGTGGGTATGTACATCAATTAGAATCCTCTTCCAATGTGGACGTTCAAAATATGCAGCCACAATCATGATCCATCTTGCTTTGGCTTCCTGCTAAGCTCCGAGTAAGATCCACCCATTAGTTGCAAAATCTCTTCCCATAGGCCTGAAGGAGAGTGTGACGACTGGCCATTGATCAAATTTGCACTACAGGCCACCACTATCCAATAGTCCGATTCAATCTCCTCCCTCAGCTGATCGAACTGCCAACCTGCATAACCTACAAAGAATCTGAAATCCTGCGCTTGTAGTTTCCCTTTCTTCACCAAGTTGGCAGCTTCGTCCAAACTGTTTCTTGCACCATAACATAATCCTGGTATAACCTGTTCAAATCCTGTAACATGCGGGGATTGCTCTGTGGTTCTCAGCAAAAACATACTGGCATCAAGAGGACCACCAAAATGGAGAGAACAATCAGCAAAAGTAGTTGCAAGGTCGTTATTGGAAGGTTTCATCTGTTTGATTTTCTTGCGAAGTGGACGGTTGATTACCACCCCAAAAGGACCATCTCTTGGGTCTTTGGTGCCAGATCTCAAAAGGAGGACAACTGTTCTCTCAAATGTGCTGACTCCATCAAGCTTCTCAGTGGCTACCAGGAGACAACCAGTCTCTGGAACTGAAATTGGATGCGCCCAGCTTAATCCAAGGGGTTTAGAGGGCTGGTGAGCATCACTGACAGGAGCATCAACATTCAAGAGTTCATCCTGGCAAGAATTACAGTGTTCGTGACATTACTTTACCTTGGTAAGTTAAGCACATATGGCAGTGCATAGTAACAGACAGTATATAGTTTTCCATGAAGAAGGCAAGCATCAACCTAAAGGCTACTAGTATTGAAGAACATTTTACAACTTGCTGCAATCAAGCATTTAGTACCTTATGAGATACAAGATATGCTCGCATAGTTCTCCAGTCAGAGAGACGAAATTTCAAGGATGCAGGATCCCCTGATTTAGTGTTGCTGAAGTCGGGATTGCTTTCCATTGGACTTCCTTCCTCAGGATTAGGTTGATCACTGCTTCCTGCAATAATTGTGACATTTACATATCAATGAACATTAAGCACATATCTTTTTCAATATGTACAATAGCTTAAACCATTAGAGTAACTTTATTCTACAAAATTTAGATTGTCATTCTGTTCATTGTTCTTCCACAACAACTGATTCGAACAATTCAGGTTCTACATTTAAAATAAAAGAAACAGCAAGGAAATGCTCCCACTGGCAACTGATAGACATACAAGTTCTACATTTATTCAATTCATAAAGCATATATATTACTAAAAATCTTGTGTTAGTTACTACAACATTTTAAACCATTATGAGTAACTTATTCTGCAAACTTCATCCGTCCACAACAACTAATACAACACAATTGAAGATCGGCACAAAAGAAACAGAAAGACAATACTCCCACTGGCCACTGTCAGGAGTTTTCCTCAAATTATCTGCATTAATGCCTGTCCTAAATGCAAGAAAAATATTTTACTTTAATAACAGAAACAATGCATCAAATTAAGGTGAAACACAAAGAGTGGACGGCGACAGCAATCACCAGCTCTCAATTCATTGTTCAATCAAATTAACTACTTCACAATCAGAACAGATATAGTGGATTAGATCAATTAACAAAAAAGACAAAATAGGATGAATCAGAGAAAACACATGAAAGAGCAACAAGTAAGATCACCAGAAGAAGATGAATTGTCTGGATTTTTCTTCCCCGTCGCTCTCACCACCACCGATCTACATACAAAACTCTTCCGCTCTAACAGTCTTACGTCCAGAACCCCTCCATCTTCACCTCCAAAAAGGCGCAATTTTGGAGACATGGGGAAGAAGGGTCTATGCCGAAAAGAACAGATTTTGGCATGGAAAAGAACTTGGCCTGAGCTGCTGAGGCTCATGGAGCAGAGATCCATGGCGACTGTTAAATGGGTTTCTGTCAATTTCTGGAAAGAGAGTCGGATTCGGATGGATTAAGGGAAGAGCTGAGGCGATGGTGGCATGGGACTGGAAGGGGAAAACCATGAACAGAAAAAAAAAAAAGATGTTTTTTCAAAATACATAAAAGATGATGCTTAAATGCTGAATTGCCGATTTGGAACTATGGAGTAGAGACTGCTGATAAGCGTCCCGCCCCCACCTGCGTGTTAGGGGTATTTTCGTCATTACATGCACAACATAAATAAAATCTCGTACTGTAGGAGGTTAGCCTATTAACAATAAAAATTAAAAAGGAAAAAGTTGAAAGGAGACATCTCGTGCTGGTTGTATGAGCCTATTTAATGTCCAGCCATCAGATCTTGATCCAACGAAGCAAGGGTGAGTGGTGGTTCATTCTCACCTGCTCACTTATTTGACACCAATCATGTAAAAATATAACGGCTCAAGATGACTCAGCTCATGCAATCTTCTAATAACTAGGGGTGTTTTATACTTTAGGACTCGATTAGAATGGGAAGAGAACCGACCCCTCTTAGAGCATGCATCCCGCCACCAATCCCTTTGGGTGCATACAAGTACACCTATTATATGTGCTAGGTAAATCGGGATATAATGGGTGGGTGGCCACCCCTACAGAGTGAAGCATGTCTGCATTTTCAAATAAGTTTAGTTTATTGCTTTAAGGCATGCAGGCTTTCATTCGACGAAGGGAGTGAGTAGGACTTCCATTTTGACTGCGTCTTAGGGGTAATTTCGTCATTATTTGTATTTAATAAAAATCACATAGGAGACTAGCTTAGTAAGTAATAAAAATAAAAATAAATGACCTACTTGTCCAATAAAGCTTGTCTACATTTGAAAATGAGTTAAAACGTAGTTTTCTCTTTCCCATTCATGTTTTTAGTCTCGAAGGATCAAAGTAGGGCATGTAATATATGACCGGTATTTTTTAAATCAAAACGAGCTACAGAGGGAGTAATCAGGACTTGCTTTGAAGGAACAAAGAAGGGATAAAAACTAAAAGAGAGATGGAGATATGAGAAGGGTGATCTGTCTTCCGATGGATGGCTGAATAAATCCAAAAAATCTGATTGGTCGGTACTAGGCTTGGTGATAAGCTGTAGCAGTGAAAGCTCAACATCAGTGGTTTCCTTGGTGGCTCAGAGAGGAGGATGTGGAGATAAGGAAATGGGAATATGCTTATTTTGAACTTTTTCCTATCGTCCTTGTTTTCATGTTGAAAGTGAATTTATTTGTCACCTCATCTACTGAAAATTATGAGGTTGATAAATCTGATCCACTTTAAGCCTTGTCATTACAATTAGGTGGTGATTTATGTCAAGAAAAGTTAGTAAGTCAGTGTAACTAATAGACATGCATAGCCATCTGGATAGACCCTTCTGCCTTGTATGGATGCGAAGAAACTGGCACGCATCTGAGCCTTCTCTTGCTAGCCACTCTGCAGTACATTTTGGTTGTTGATTTTGTTGTAAAACTTAACTTATACTTTCAAGAGGCACATAGGCTAGCACCCTCATATATCCCCTGGTAGCCGTGCAATCTAGATTGTGTGGCTTCCGTAAAACAGGCGGGGTGAGAGTGGAAGTTGTGGGACTCTGTCCGGCCTATTTTTTTTCTTTAAATTATGCAGAATGTATACCTTTTATCAATGGATCGAATTGACTTGGAAATTCTTAGAATGTATACCTCTTCTCAATGGATCGCATTAACAAGGAAATTCGTAATCAATAGGTGAAATTAATTGTTATTTTTTATGCACAAAGGATCACATAACAGAAGAAACAAGAGGATTACAATTCATAATTGCAACCTATCACAGGAATAAGCTTGTAAAAAATCATGTGGGATATCGTTTTATTGCTTTCACGTTTGAGTGGACAAACCGCTCTCTATCAAACTCTATGAGCGTTTTGGAATTGCATCAGAAATTTGGGGTCAGTTATGATTAACACAGCCATTGGATACTGATTTTTTTTTACATTAATTGGATATTGAATTTGAACTTCTGGTTCAACTCCATTCTTATGCAGATATTTTTCATCTAGCTACCATCTACCAGATAACAGGAATGTTACGAATTGGATATACTTTGAAAGTCAACTTGGACGCGTCTAGCCTGACCGGACTCCATGACCAAAGTCCATGATGATGGTAAAAGATTTTAGCACGGTGCATACAGGCCTAAATGGTAGCTGATTACATAGGGGCTGCTTGGGATGCCATTTCCCACACATCATTTAAGGCAATTCCCCGCTATTTCCCATTAAAAAGTGTTTGGGAGGCACATTTTATTTTTTATTTATATTTATATTTACATTTACATAGTGAATAATTATTTAAGTCATTTTTATTTATGAGGTCAAATATATTTTTAAATATAAATCTTATGACGAATAACTATGTTGCCCTTTCATCATTCATGTCTTCTTTTGAATCCTCAAAACCCATGTTTAATTAAAAATTGTACTCAAGGGCTAAAAAGATATTTTTTATTCTTAAATGGTTTCCTAATGGAGTCTTCAATCAACCTTTTACATCCTAAATGATTGAAAGAAAAATTAAAAAAATAAGTATTACTAAATAAATTATTTTTTTTATTTTATTTTTTTAAAAAAAAACTTTACATTTCCAACCATCAGTGTTTTCAAAACCGGACCGGACCGGCCGGTCTGACTGTGGTTAACCAGAACCGGCCGAAAAACCGGTCCGGTTCATCCAGTTCAACGAACCGGAAAAACTGCCCGGTTTTTCTGAACTAGTGAACCGGACCGGACCGGTCCGGAATTTTTTTTTCTGAAAAAATTTTTGTAAGAGGGAGGGGACATTCTATATTTATATTATATAAATTATATATTTATCATATATTTACACTCTCTCACCTAAACCGGCTCACACCGGTCTGACCGGACCAGCCATCAATCCGATTCGATGGCCGGTCCGGTTTTGAAAACCTCAATGGCATCCCAAACAACCCCATAGCACAGTAGCATGGTCATGGACAGGATTATGAATCGGGTCAGGAAAACGTTTTCCACATCGAATTTCCGGTTCAGTCTTCAGATCTAATCTTCTCGGACCGGGCGGCGGTAGACCCCCCCACTATAAATAGCTTAAACCTTCTCGCCCGAGGGGCTCATTCGCCGCCGCTCATTTCCTCTTCCTCCGCGCAGTTCGCAGTCGCTTACGCCGCCGA
This sequence comes from Houttuynia cordata, assembly GCA_039654745.1. Classification (NCBI taxonomy): domain Eukaryota; kingdom Viridiplantae; phylum Streptophyta; class Magnoliopsida; order Piperales; family Saururaceae; genus Houttuynia; species Houttuynia cordata. Next base: position 28,669,811 of record CM077504.1, read on the forward strand.
TCGCATCTCTCAGGTCGATTCCTCTCAATTTTATCCTTTTTCTTTTCAATTTAGTGCTCATGTTCTGTTCACTTTTGGCTTATTCTTTAATTGGTCGTTGTTTGAGAGTTTTTCTTTTTCTTTTTTGTTTTGTAAATTACTTGTCCATCACCGGTGAAAATCCCATTTCTATACCTGCCGAGTTTGACACTGGACCAACAGGGATTCGTTGCGAAGGTCTGTTTTGATTAATTCCACACTTCCTTTTCGAAACCCTAGTTTTGATTCTATCTGCTTGTTCTTATCTAGGGTTTTTATTTCTCTTTGAGTAGATATGTCTTTTGGAGTTTATTGTGTGTCTAAGTTATAATCGGGATAATATTGCCACTGGATTTTGTTTTTGGTGGGCTTGGTAAAAAGTTTCAATTTTTAGATGTTGCGTCGCTAGATCTCTCGTGTATTTGTGATGTTGGTGTTTGTGGATGTTAGTTCGTAGCTTTGTGCTGAGTCGAGAAATTAATATCTTTCTTTGATTTTGGTGTGCGCAGACCTTGTGGCATAATTGGATTACCTGATTTAGGTTGGAAGGTAGGATTTGGAAGGAAATATGGACATAGACAGTGATATAGCTAGACTGCAAGAAGAAAGGAGGAAGAAAGAGCAGGAGGGAGTTGTATCTCTCACGTCACGCACCTTCGATAATGACCTCTATGGGCATGAGAACCGCTTTGAGGGTTATGAGCAATCAATACCAGTCAATGAAGACGAAGAAGAACAGGATTTTGGAGAGCGGGAAGTTGCCAGGAAACTGGCTTCTTATACTGCCCCCAAATCAGTTTTGAAGGAATTGCCAAGTGGAGCAGCAGATAATGATGACTTAGGTTTTAAGAAGCCCCAGAAGATTATTGACAGGGAGGATGACTACAGGAAGAGGAGGCTTAATCGGATTATTTCACCTGATAGAAATGATGCATTTGCTATGGGGGATAAAACCCCTGATGCGTCTGTGCGAACCTATGTAGAGATAATGAAGGATGAAGCACTAAAGAAACAGAGAGAGGAGACGTTGAGGGAGATTGCAAAGAAGAAGAAAGAGGAAGAGGAAAAGAAGGCAACTGAGATGGATAGAGATGCGGGGTCTGCACCTTCCCAGGTAACCCAGAAGAGAAGGAACCGATGGGATCAGTCACAGGATCAGGACATAAGCAAGAAAGCCAAAACGACTTCAGGGGGTTCAGATTGGGACATGCCGGATTCAACTCCTGGTATAGGTCGTTGGGATGCAACTCCAACTCCAGGCAGGGTTGCTGCTGATGCTACTCCTTCTTTGTCACGAAGAAATCGGTGGGATGAGACACCAACACCTGGTCGATTGGCTGATGCTGATGCGACACCTGCTGCAGGTGGTCTCACACCTGGTGCAACACCTGCCGGCATGACATGGGATGCAACGCCTAAGCTGGGAGGGCTTGCTACCCCAACACCCAAGCGTCAGAGGTCAAGATGGGATGAAACACCTCTTACCATGGGCAGTGCGACCCCACTTCCTGGGGCCACACCTGCTGCTGCGTACACTCCTGGCGTGACCCCAGTTGGAGGGATTGATCTTGCAACCCCTACACCAGGAGCTATAAATCTCCGTGGAGCTATGACCCCTGAGCAATATAATCTTCTCCGGTGGGAAAGGGACATTGAGGAAAGAAACAGACCTTTAACTGATGAAGAGCTTGATGCAATGTTCCCACAGGAAGGTTATAAGATCCTGGAGCCTCCAGCAAATTATGTTCCCATTAGAACTCCTGCAAGGAAACTTCTTGCCACCCCAACCCCGATGGGTACACCTTTATATGCTATTCCTGAGGAGAATCGAGGTCAGCAGTATGATGTTCCCAAAGAAGCGCCTGGAGGGTTGCCATTTATGAAGCCTGAAGATTACCAATATTTTGGTGCACTTTTGAATGAAGAAGATGAAGAAGAACTGTCACCTGACGAGCAAAAAGAGCGGAAAATAATGAAGTTATTGCTCAAGGTCAAGAATGGCACTCCACCTCAAAGAAAGACTGCTTTGCGGCAACTTACTGATAAGGCCAGAGAGTTCGGGGCTGGTCCACTGTTCAACCGTATTCTGCCATTGTTGATGCAACCAACCTTGGAGGACCAGGAGCGCCACCTTTTGGTTAAGGTCATTGACAGGGTCTTGTACAAACTTGATGAGCTTGTTCGGCCATTTGTGCACAAAATTCTTGTTGTCATCGAGCCTCTTCTGATTGATGAGGACTATTATGCTCGTGTTGAAGGAAGAGAAATAATTTCCAACCTTAGTAAAGCAGCTGGTTTGGCCACTATGATTGCTGCAATGAGACCTGACATTGATAATATTGACGAGTATGTCCGGAATACAACTGCGAGGGCTTTCAGTGTGGTTGCATCTGCATTGGGTATTCCTGCCCTCTTGCCTTTTCTCAAAGCTGTTTGTCAGAGTAAGAAGTCTTGGCAAGCTAGGCATACGGGCATAAAGATTGTACAGCAAATAGCAATTTTAATGGGATGTGCAGTTCTGCCACATCTGAGATCTCTTGTTGAAATTATTGAACATGGTTTGAATGATGAAAACCAGAAAGTGAGGACAATTACTGCTCTGTCACTTGCGGCTCTTGCTGAAGCAGCTGCTCCCTATGGAATAGAGAGCTTTGATTCTGTCTTGAAGCCTCTATGGAAAGGTATTCGGTCTCATCGAGGGAAGGTGCTGGCAGCTTTCCTGAAAGCTATAGGTTTCATCATTCCACTCATGGATGCCATCTATGCAAGTTACTACACAAAGGAAGTAATGTTTATATTGATTCGAGAGTTTCAATCTCCAGACGAAGAAATGAAGAAAATTGTTCTGAAAGTTGTTAAGCAGTGTGTCAGTACGGAGGGTGTGGAAGCAGACTATATTCGTAGTGACATACTGCCTGAATTCTTTAAAAACTTTTGGGTGAGAAGAATGGCCTTGGATCGCAGAAACTACAGGCAGCTTGTGGATACTACGGTGGAAATAGCCAACAAGGTTGGAGTTGCAGATATTGTAGGAAGAATTGTTGAGGATCTTAAAGATGAAAGTGAGCCATATCGAAGAATGGTAATGGAAACCATCGAAAAGGTTGTTGCTAACTTGGGGGCTTCAGATATTGATGCAAGGTTGGAAGAGCTTCTTATTGATGGTATTTTGTATGCGTTTCAAGAACAGACGAGCGATGATGCTAATGTGATGCTTAACGGGTTTGGTGCTGTAGTAAATGCCCTTGGTCAAAGGGTCAAACCTTATCTTCCTCAAATTTGTGGTACTATAAAGTGGCGTTTGAACAACAAAAGTGCAAAAGTAAGGCAACAAGCAGCAGATCTGATTTCAAGGATTGCTGTTGTTATGAAGCAGTGCCAGGAAGAACAGCTTATGGGCCATTTGGGTGTGGTCTTATATGAGTATTTGGGAGAGGAATACCCCGAAGTTTTGGGTTCCATCTTGGGTGCCCTTAAGGCTATCGTGAATGTCATTGGTATGACCAAAATGACACCTCCCATCAAGGATCTGCTTCCACGTTTAACACCCATTCTGAAGAACAGGCATGAGAAAGTGCAGGAGAACTGTATTGATCTCGTGGGTAGAATTGCTGATCGTGGAGCTGAGTTTGTTCCTGCTCGAGAATGGATGAGGATATGTTTTGAGCTTCTGGAAATGTTGAAGGCCCACAAGAAGGGTATTCGACGGGCAACTGTGAATACGTTTGGCTATATAGCTAAAGCAATTGGGCCACAAGATGTTTTGGCTACATTACTGAACAATCTCAAGGTACAGGAACGTCAGAATCGTGTCTGCACAACAGTGGCTATTGCCATTGTCGCTGAAACTTGCTCTCCTTTCACGGTCCTTCCTGCTTTGATGAACGAATATCGTGTCCCAGAGCTAAATGTGCAAAATGGAGTTTTAAAGTCCCTGTCTTTCCTGTTTGAGTACATAGGAGAGATGGGAAAAGACTATATATATGCAGTGACGCCATTACTTGAGGATGCCTTGATGGACCGTGATTTAGTTCACAGGCAGACAGCTGCTTCTGCAGTAAAGCACATGGCATTAGGAGTTGCAGGTCTGGGCTGTGAGGATGCATTGGTCCATTTGCTGAACTATGTGTGGCCCAACATTTTTGAGACTTCCCCTCACGTTATAAATGCTGTAATGGAAGCAATAGAAGGGATGAGAGTGGCATTAGGTGCAGCTGCTGTTCTTAATTATTGCCTTCAGGGGTTGTTCCATCCGGCAAGAAAAGTGAGGGAGGTCTACTGGAAGATCTACAATTCCTTGTACATTGGAGCACAGGATGCACTTGTTGCTGCTTATCCAGCTCTGGAGGATGAAGCAGAGAATATCTTTAGCAGGCCGGAGCTGACGATGTTTGTTTAGGTGCATCTTGGGTTTTAGACTTCCAAATAGTTATATAGATTCACTTGTACTCTGTTGGAGTTTGTGTTTGCTTCATGTAACTAAAACTATATGCTGCCCTTCGCTTGGATGCTATAGGTTTGGGGTATTTCAGCCTGAACTCTGAATTCTTAGTACTCGACATTTTTATCTTCTTTCATGACATGTATCTGATATTTCATCTTGACTTATGAGCTTTATCTGCATGTGTTCCATTTTGTTATAAGTTCTGCTATTAATAAGTTACGTGAATGACTGAGTAAACACTTGGAACTTACCCTAGACAGGGATGCCTATGGACTTCTCTATGGACCAGTAAGAGATGGAGCAGGTGAAGCTAGAACTTTTCAGAAATTACATTTAGGGAGTAACTTGAGTTATGCACTTGAGGACTTCAGGTCTTAGGGTTTAATGCTTTAGATAAAAATGCTCGTTCTTCAGGTAATTAACTGTATTGGCAAAGGAGGTGAAGTTGGGAGTGTGGTGATTGCTACTACCATTTCATGCCCTAGTGCATGCAGGTCACTGCTTCTCCTGTCATAGTGTTTTGGGATCCCGCAGATGTCTTGCCCTACTGCAGGTCACTGCAGTTCCTATCATGTTTTGGGATCTCACGGAGGAAGGGTAGTCCTAGAAGATATAGTGACGGCCTTCCTCAGCCCTTTTTTCAATCGTCCAGACACTTTTTACGATTATAACTGGCAATGACAGCCTTCAGATTGAAAAATTATCTCGAATTGTGATACTCATGCTAAATGATTGGAACAATGGTAGCATTACTCACGATTTTACGTGCTACAACTAAAAAAAAGGCATGATTCTCCAAGCAATGACGAAGATCATCTAAAACTGTAGTAGGAAAAAAGTGACTATCTACAATTCAATGACTGAACTAATGGGGTGTTGGGTGGATAGCCAGGTCCACAAGTGGAGGTCCTGAATTCGAATTCCCCCTCACTCTTGGCCCTTCACCCAGTCACGATTTACCCGGCCAAGACGACTTAATCTTATCGGTCTCTTAGAATAAATAAACACATTAAAAGTACTAGAGATTAAAAAATGAAAAATAATTAGAAAGAGCTGTAGCAGGGAAGATAAATGAGTATCAATGGCAATTCTTTTTAGCAAAAAAAAATGCCAATTCCTCTTGGAGTTGAGAAGCGAATTGGCCAAAATGTGTGCAAGTGCTTTTTCTATAGAAAAACCAAACCCGGTACGAGCACACCAAAAAAAAAAAAAAGAAGAAGAAGAAGAAACCTGACTACCGCCTGACCCGGGGTTGCATCAGCGGCCGGCCCTCGGAGAGAAAAGCGTGCCGAGCCCGGTTCACATTCGATTCTGTGATCCGGAAAAGCCTGGCTATATATACAAGGGCCAATCCCCAATCCGCGGTTGGTCTGGAATTAGGGCTTTTGATTTTCAATCCCCTTTTCTTCACCGCCCTACGCATCGATTTGATCTTTCTGTTAATCAATCATGTCTTCGAAGCAAGGTATCATCTTCTTCCTTTATCGTTTTGAATTTTGAAAAAAAATTACTTTTTTTTGTGGAGGGAGCTCTATGTACGATGGATGGATTGAATATGCTTATTTGTGTATGAAATTGCTTGAATTAAATGATTTTTAGGTGGGAAGGCGAAGCCCCTGAAGGCGCCTAAAGCTGAAAAAAAGGACTACGATGAGGTACTTGTTCTTAATAACTTGTTATCGTTTTTTTTATTGATTGTTAGTTTTATATTTTGGTGCTTTCTTCTATTGATTTGATTTCTATTTGTCGTCCATGTGTGGATGCTTGTGTAGAGCTAGTCGGATTAGCAGTTTTAGATATGCTTCTATTGATAGTCTGTTTACGTTGGTTATTGGCCGATGGATTCGCTGTACCCTTTTTGGTTTTCGCTTACTGGTATTAAGGATGTAAAAGAATGTGTGAGAGGGTTTCAACTGAAATTAGTGTATTTTACGATAATGAAGGTCGTTGTAAATATTACTTTTATGATGTCAATGGCGCTTAGACTGAAATATTTTGGATTTGTTTCCATATAAACAATGATTTTATTGGCTAGAGGAGCCTGATTGTTTAATTATATAGTAGTGATATGACCAGGTTGATCATTTTGCATGTTATAGCCAGCTCGTACTAGACTGCGTAGTCTAATTCTTTTAGATTGGGATTTTATTTGCCTCGTGAAAACATTAGTGACAGAGATATGGATCAACTTAAGGGGAAGGTCTATTTTAGCCACCCATGCGGCAGAAAAGGTATAATCAATTAATTATGTGGTAGGGCTTTCTTCATAGACAAAAGGAATTGGTGGGTGTGTCTCATGTTGTAACCTTTGTTTATTTGGCTATGCCATAATGATCTTTTGTTTCTATGGGGATCCTTGGGCACATGTTTTTTGGGATCCATGGATCCTTTCTTCTGAGGACTGTGTACCCTCATAAAAAATGACACTTCTTTGTATATTTTTTGCAGAACGATTTGGCTAATATGCAAAAGAAGAAAGATGAAGAAAAGGTCAGTCTTTATTCTAGATTGATTCTGGTTATATTTGTTTATAACTTGTTTTATATGAATCTAATAGTCTTGCTTTTCGAACGAGCAGGCACTTAAGGAACTGAGAGCCAAAGCATCTCAGAAGGGAAGTTTTGGAGGTGCGGGTCTTAAGAAGAGTGGTAAAAAATAGAAGTGCACCCATGGACTATAACGTGTAAAAATAGAAAGTGTTCTCTTAACTCTATTCACGAGAACGAAACCATATTTTGGTTAATTATATGATACTGGAGCAAGTGCTTTTATTAGATTTCACCAGATCTGTGTTTTTTTTTTTGGATTCTCTTGTTTAGTTAAAGCACATTTCGTGTTCTGTCATCCAAAAAAGAAAAAAAAAAGTTCCTACGTGTTCCGATAGTTGGTAATAATAATTTCTGCTGTAAGGAAAGCGGAAAACTGGTTATGCTGCCATACTCAAACTTGAACAGACCAGCTTGAGGAAGAGGTTATAAGGCTGAATACAGGCAATGCTGAAATTTAAGGTTGTTGGCAGCGTCAGTGAGGACGATTGCTTTGAAATCTGGCCGGTTCTTTAACCACCAGGATAGCTCGCCAAGTACAAACCTTATCTGATTGCCATTGCCTGTGCAACTCCCTCCATTTTAATTTTAGTTGTCCGATTTGAACCAGCCATTTTAATGGATTTTGCAATTCATGTCCTTCCTCACCTTCCCTGACACCCTCTCCCTCACCTTCTCCACCTCTTCCATCTGCCGTCTTCAGCTGCTGCACTAGTCTACTACCATCGAACAAATTTTTTTGTCGAAAGAGACCTGCTTCTTGCTCTTCTATTTGCCCTCCCCGCCATTTCCCTCAGACTCCTGAGAATCGCCGCATGCTCTACTCACGCTCTTCACCTGATCAAGGCCTCAAAACCAAGGGATCTCCACCTCCTCTACTAAATCATCTCACAGAGATCTTGCAACCTCCTCATCTTCGGATTAACTGGTCCCCAGTATACGAGCTGCTCAGACTTGCAAGGGAAAATTCGAGGTGTATGGTTCATAACTGCAGGAGGAGGTGCGTTCAGAGGAGGACGGGCTGCGTGGGAACAGGGTGCACCGGGTCGGATGGAAGTCATCTGTATGGCCAGTGCAATGGCAAGGAGATCGTAGTCAATGACGTGGATTAAATGATCGCGAAGTGGTTTTTCTGTGCCATGGTAAAATAAAAGGAGGCAAACACATAACTTGAGCGAAATCAAACTATTAATACCGAACATTTTTTCCTCTTAATCGGATGAGAACACGTTACACTGCATGGATAAACTCACTGATTGGATAAAAGGCTTCAAGAAGAAGAGCATCAAACCAAGTATTTAGAATTATATTTGGCAATGCATTTTTGCCCGCTACGACTGGCTAACGACAATAAGTTAATACAAACAGACATTTTTCATGAACAAGCCAAGCATTTGGAGTCTATTCAGCCTACAATTTACATTCCAACAGAAGATCTTTTGTAAATTCCCTTACAAGCATCCCCATCATATTGCCCATCTCCCAACACACACAACCGCACCAGAGAACTCTCATATCAATCTGAAATAGGTCCCAAGTAATCGCCATCCAAAGTCCCCAAAACAGAAAACTCTCTATCAGACTCCCTCCACTGCCATCCTAGCACCTTGAACCGTACCTCTGCACCCTTCGCAATTTCCGAACGTTTACTGTTCAAAAACATAGGATTTTCACCAGAAACAAAGTGGTATCCAGCCATTGTCGTGTTAGATACAAAAACTTGCTTTATTGGTCCACAGCTCATAAAAACTCCAAGTTTCAAAACGTTTATCACCTTGCCACGTAATATTTCACCCGTGAATGGTTTGAAGGTGATACAGCTGAATCTTACAGGAAACAACACATCACCTGTAACTTCTCTCACTTTTCCTTCGCCCATTGATTTCCATGTTTTGACAAAAAGATAATATCCATGATCCTTGGCTGCTTTCTTCTTCGATACATCATCAAGGATTCGATACATCAGTGACTGTTGAAGCAACAATCCTTTTCCATGAAGGCCTTCAGGAGGGACTGACACATTTTCAGATATCTCGACCTCAAGAAACATGCTTGCAGATCTAATAAACACAGAGGAAGTAAATTATCATATTCTATGACATGTAAGATAAAACTGAAAAATCAATATCAAATATCGATCATGAATCGAATTCAAATTTAACCGTAAGGTTTGCTTGATGCATGTGAAAAAACTTCAGCTAAAGCAAAAATGAACACTACCTTTCATTAAAATGACAAACAAATTCTACATTTCAGAAAAACGGACAGCAAATAGTTAGCAACCTTATATCCTATTCACAAACAAAAAGTTATCAAAACCCTAGCTGAACTCATAAAAGTAATGTGAACAATCGCTCCTCTCTATGCAGGGTATAGAGACATAATTGTGCTCCTCCGAGTAATAAAAGGCAAAACAATGAACAATATGAATATTTAATACTCCTTCCATCCTGTTTTAGATGCTCCATCTGGAAAAGAGGACAGTCCCATTAAGATGCTCCATAGGGTTAAATTAAGTGGATTTTGAATCTCTTCTTCCCCCCCACCCATCAGTTGGGTTTTCCACCATCCTATAAAAATCAACATTTTTTTATGGAGCTATTAAAACAGAACGGAGGGAGTAACATACATGGACAAAAAGGATATAATAGATTTTATGTCTACTAATCAGAAGAAACAGACAATTTCTATATGAACATGGGAATTGGAGGCATGATGTACATGGACAAAAGTGAATCCACTATATAAAATCAAAAGAATTGGCTAACAGCTGGTATGGCAATGAATTTCAAAACTACTGAAAAATGAAGAATATTTTGCATCCTTTTGGTTTTCTAATTAGGACTATGATACGTTTCCCTGTAGTAAAAGAAGCAAAAACGTAGTTAAGAACATAGGTAGAGTGGTTTACTTCAAGGGAACTAAAACCTCCTAATCGCTCTTCGAGGGAACGATAAATCCGAAGGACACAAGTTCAGTTTCATACAACAAACATCCAACCTTATTCATTCGTCTTTCACATCTTTAACAAATTGTACTCAATCAAAGGCTCAACGAAAAGTGTTGGCCTCATGCGTAAGACATTATTATCACAATAATGCAGTAACTAGGCTCACTTGATCTATGCATTTAGCTACCCTTATTTTTTAGTAGTACTCATGCTCTTCATACAGTTTAATCATAGATACTCATACCTCCAATGTGAGACAATCACCAACTTATAAAGTGAATAACCACATAACATGAATAACATAACGCAGAATACCGTAAATACGAATCAGAACATTAAAAAAAAATTGATACGTAACAGAAAAAAAACGCAGGTTACTCTCTTTTTCTGAGAATGGAAAATGGGAAAACGCAGCATTGAAGTCTGATCAAAGACAGAGCAAAGTCGGGGAGGGGAGGAAGAGGAAAAGGGATGAGGGATGAGGGAGAGAAAGACGAAGAAGAAGCGTTTCCGAAGGTAAAGGCGGAACCTTTTTTGGTTTCCGGCAGGCTTCGATCGACTGAGCTTCCGCACTTCCGTCGCTGTGAGCGAGAACCATATACGGTTTTTTGTTTCGCTTTTTGGTCTTCTGAATCGAGAAACGGTGGAACACCGGACCAAACCGAAACAGACTCCCTCTTGTCACTTTTTTTATTTTTATTGAGACAGTTATATAATTGATCAATTTTATTGATATGTTGGATCGACATTAAAAGCTTAGGTTTTTTCGAGCAGTCACATAATTGGTCAATTTTATTGAGATGTCGGATCCGGATTAAAAGCCTAGGCTTTTTTAGGGAGCAAATCACCTTTCATTGCAGAGTCCTCTCAACCTCGACCTAGGGTCGCTATAAGGTGGCCCTTGTTGCCTTCTCCAGGCACCCAGCTAGAAAATCATTAGGAAACGATATCATTAAATTTTGGTACGCTATTTTTATTATTTATCTCAATTAAAAGTGACAGGTGATAGTAGGTTTTAGTGAACCAAAAAGGCATTTTATAAGCCTAACCTGAAAAAACATTCACAAGAAAAGTGGAGCCTGATTATAAGCAAATATCCATAATGGATTTTCCAGATCCATTGTAGCATCCATGTTTTTTCCATATCCAGCGTGAAACGACCCAAACAGCCCCTAAACCGAAAAATGTTGCAACAGGGCTGTTCGCCAACCTATCCTCGGCCAATACAGGCCCTCGATCATCAAGATCAATGGTGGGCACGCATAGCAGGGTGCAAGTGAATTCTCTTCCTTTAAAGGAAAAAAAGCACCAAGAGGCTAATATGCAATGCTATGTATATATTGTAGCTAAAACAACAAAAAATGATATGCTTCTCCGGTTAAGGCAAAATAAGCAAATACCATGCTCCTTTTGACCCATGGTTAGCGTCTGTTCGGAAATAAAAGGTAGACCAACTTCAGTTCATTTGGGATTTTTCAATCCGAAGATTACGAGGGTAGGGGAGAGTATATAGCTTGTTCTCAAGGTGACTTTAACAGGTTTCATATGGGCTTGCTTCTTTGTTTGTTTTCTTTGCTTGTTTATAGCGTGCTCAATTTTCCTGTAGCAATACTTGCCAAGCCTCATAAAGTGCTTTTGATGGCAAAAAAATACACAACCTTATCATTGAAAACAAACATAGCAGATGACACAAGTTGTTTACCACCATCTGTTCAGGCCCATACACTATTTGGATAGTTTGCATATTAAAAATCTGATGCAAAAATTTGGCAAACCACAAGGAAACGATACCTTGGTTGCATTTTCAAGTTAATACGACACAACTTATGTAACTATATTCGTGGATTCTTCTATCTTTTGTGTGCTTCAATAAGCAGTTGACTGGAGAAATTAACTTGCAATAACCCAGGACTGCCTTCAAACTGGGCTAGGAAAGTGAGGACTGAGGTGGTGTGGCGCCTCGTTAAGGCGTACAGACGGCATATGCATGACCTAACGTGAATAACATCTAAAGTTGTCGGTCAGGAATTCAAAGTTGCAGAGGGTGCATCAACTAAATGCTCCCGCCGTCTCTCCATGAACTCTTGGTAAAACAAGTTGAACTCTCCGCATTTGATTGCTTCCCTTATTGACTTGAAGAAGCCAATAAAATGGTACGTATTATGGCTGCAAAAAAACATAACATTCTCAGAAGATATGCACATGTCTGAATGAATTAAGCTACGTAAGATGTGGACAAGAAGAATTACATTTCCAGAAGAATCTGAGCTAGCATTTCATGCACATTTAGCAGGTGATTGATGTAAGCCTTCGAGTGATTCTTGCATGTATAGCAGCTACAATTATCTAAGATGGGTGACGTGTCTTTTCTGCATGTCAGGAAGAAAGTTCAATGTTAATGTAAGAAAAGTCAAAGAAAGCAATATGTAGTTGCAAGTGCACCCATATTTAAGACTCTACTACCAAGAAAACTATCACAACTTTCATGAAGAAAATCAAATAAATGGGAAAATGGAGAACACAATGTCCAAATGGCAGATGACGCAGCAAATCTTTCAATTTATGAATAGAAATAGACATCAAAACAAGCAGGGGATCTCAATCACTCATGACAAAATCTAAAAACTTTTCTGAATAATCATGTGAAAAGTCAAGCATGTTTCCTCGCGAGTATTAAAAGGATAATAAAAAACGAAGAACCAATGAGATATACTGGTAGATAACTTAAAATTAACAGTGTAGTCTTCTACTAGTACACTTCCATCCATTCACATGCTTATTGCAACACTTTTCTGTGAAAAGACTATTCATTGAAGTAATCAAATTTTAACAAGTAATCAAATTCATAGAACTTCGACTGACATGAGTTAGCTCCTAGGTGTCAGTGCCGCCCCCAAAGAAGTCACACGAACTGCAACAGTTTCTGCCCAGACAGGGGGGTCTGGAACAGGTAGCAAGATTCTGCTTTGTTCCCTCAAATTTTAAACGGAACCCAGATGCAAACAAACCTGTTTCTGACCCGCAAAAGGCACAAGTTGACAAGAAACAGATCCAATTCCCTCAACTTGAAATTTATGAGAAGTGTTTAACTAACAACTATATATGCAAAGCTTGATTCTCTTTGTTTTTCTGACTTTCGTTTTGCTAATACAAGCAAAAAGCTAACTACAAACATTTTGGCTTCAGAAGGACGTCATTTTTCTGCAAATGCTTGGTTAGCTGCAAAGTTACCAAAAAGATAAATAAAGGGAAGGAAAAGAATGAGAATAGAAAGGATAAGAGATGCCTTCACTTACCTAAAAATAGTGGCACGAAGATTAATCTTTGTGCAGTCACTCCCTATGTAACCCAGCTGATAATTTGAAGTGCGTCTCTCTTCTCCTTTGAGAGGAAAGACAAGTGCAAAGCCCCCAAGGGTAAGATGGTAGATATAACTACAATTATTAAACACCATATTTCAGTCTGTACAAAGAATGGCTAAGTAATGTTAGGAAGCTACAAATGTTCTTTATTACATACGTAGAATCAAATAGGTCAATTCCAGAAGCCACACCTTGTAAAACCTCCTCTGCAAGAAAAGAAACAGTAATTCATTTGCACGGATCCAATATAGACAATACCATGCTGTGCTTATCTTCTAAAAGTACTAATTGTCATCTCTGTTATTATGTAAATTGCCACACATTAACATGGCTAAATATTATACATCAAGCATTGAACGTATCAACCAATGTAGTGGATATATATCCTTATTGACGCTGATATATACCATAATAAGCAGTGTGGAAGAACACAACATTCTGCTCTTATCAACTAGGATACAATTAGGTTTCCTATTTGTTGACAAGCGCACAAATTGGTAACGATGGATATCTTCAACCACATGGAGTTTAAAGTTGTGCTCCAGGAGACCTAAACCACCTCTCTAATCCCTTGTAGATGCACATTGAACTCATCAGATATAATTTGATTACAACTAACATAAGATAATGTAAATCAATAACTGAAAAGACAACAAGCCCTCATTCAATAGAAAAAATTGACTAGGCTGATTTCTAGCTCCATGTAACTCAGAGCTTCAACCACCACACAGAGACAACCTCATCTTAAAAAAAAATGCGTAGATCATATACTTGTAAGGATACTGCTAGAATGCTAAACCTGGAAGTCCAAGTCCACAAATTTGACGTAGTTTTTCTCCAGGTAAGATGTCCTAAAACAATAATCACCCAATATCAGCTGCATTTGATGAAAAGAATTTTCATTCGAGACAACGTACACAAGGAAAACTGCATGGAGTAATGATGATGGGCACATTTGATTAAAAGAATTTTCGTTCGAGACAACATACACAAGGAAAACTGCATGGAGTAATGATGATGGGCACAAAAGTGAAAAGAAAACTATTATACACAACTTCAAAATAAGAATGTAAGGTCTTACTATGATCGCATTAAGAAGGGCAGGACGTTCATCAATGGTCTCTCCAAGGCCAAAACCTCCTATCCAATAGCCTAACAAGAGCATTATCAAAAGGTTATTGCAACAACAATGCAATCTAGATCCAAACAGCTTAAACATTATCATCTAATGTTTATTATCTTTTAGAGGCATTTTGAGATGGCAAAATTATTGACGTGGATACCTATGAAAGGTAGGTAAACTAAGAAGGCCTCACATTGGGAAGTAATTTTGCTTTATTCAAACAAACTTAGGCTTGACCAAAGTTATGAGTGACATCCAGTTGCAGCCATGATTTACAATCTAGCATTTTTTTCGTGTGTGTGTAAGAGAGTGAAAATTATGGAATTCGGGATGCATGAGAGAGCCCCTTAGTCTTTCCTCACTCACTCTCTCTCATGTATCCCGTTAAAACACAGAACTTTTGTCTTATTTTTTCTATAATAAGTTGTGTAAACAAATTGTTAAAATTCAACCCTTTTTACTAGAAGAGTAAAGAAAGAAATCATGTCAAGAGTTGGGTATTACAGAAAGATAAGCCGACCTGCAACATTTCGATCACAAACTTCCTGAGCGCATCGTCTGCGCTCATCCAAGCTACAGCCACCAACAATGGCTCCCAGAACAGACCCCGCTCCTGCCTAGATTTAATATGGAGGTCAGCTTCAATGTTATAGAGTCTTAATTTTTCCGCTTTTTACAACTTGAAAAACTTAATAATATTTAGCTTTTCATGAAAAAAGAGGCACATCATACGTTTACAGTCTTCTTGAACGTAATTGAGAATAGAAAATGTAAATACAAAGTGAGTGATGAACCGGGTCTAAACCAATGCAGTCATCAAGCCAACGAATAGTTCTGTCCACCGAAGTTCTGTTCCTCTTTTCTGAAACCCAAGCTGGAACCTCATCAGCTAAACTAGCCCATAGATTTGGCTTTAAGGAAGAAACAGTTTCCACGTAATCTGCAGGTTTTACCTGAGCTAAAATGTTTACTATCAAGTCAAGAAAGGCATTGAAAACATTTAAAAAACAAATGGCATATGTTACCAGCATCCGACCAAAGGGTGTTTCAAGGGAAGCTCCAAGTTTGTTTGTGCCTTCAAAGTCAGGAAGGCAAACTATAGAATCTCTTGGAGCAGCTATAAAACCATGATGATGCAATCCAACCATGTGAGATAAACCTCCAATGGTTGAAATAGTCTTTGCCGAAGGGCACTCTAAACTGCAATAAATAACGGCCAGAAAACCTCAGGAAAACACACACAAAAACTACCATACATCGGATCACCGCCTAGATCTCCCAAAGGTATCAAACTACATAATAGGACTTTGCTGAGAAGCATATAATCCAGGAATACAGCTCCATTGAGTTCAGTCCACCCATGGGAAGAACCTCCTTCCGTCCCATATCAATAGCTCCTTTTCTTTTTAAAAAAATTTGTCCATGTTTTATAGCTCCATTTGGCTAATTTAAGTGATTGGGCACCATCATATTGGTGAAAAATTGTAGTCGTTTAGTACCATTCATATAAACCACTACTTTTGTTCCCAATGGAGCTATTAATATGGGACGGAGTACTTAAAAAGGCCTCAGCTGTATATTCAGGTATTTGATCTCCGTTTCTGAAACATCGAAGTTAAAAGAGCATCCTTTCACCATCCAGCAACAGTAACACATGACTAGAGAAACAGACAACTTAAGCACCACATCGAAATGCAATGAACTAGTCGAAAATCTAGATTCCGAAGTTCAACATATACCAGCTACAAGTATCAAGATACCTTTCAAAATTAAAGAAAAACGAGCAACCAAGATAGCAAAAGCGGACACCTTCATCGCCATGGGCAATACATAATTACTCATTTTCGACAGTAACAATATTCTCAATAGGAATGATAGAAAGAGTAGTGGGTAAACAGAATACTCACAAGTGAAGAGGGCTGGTCTGGAGGAGAAGCGAATCGGAAGAGGGGAGAGTGGAGAGGAGGTCGGGAGGGATGAAAAAGGGAAGACCTTTACGGGTGGAGAGGAGAAGGGAAGGGGTCTCGACTGGGGTGGGGCAGTTGCCGCCCAAGTGGAGAATCCCCGTCCGAGCTCTTCCATTGCTGCAAGCTTTCACCACGAACTTCATGGCTTCTCCCGCCACCTCCGTTTCCTTTGCAGCCGCTGAGTTCATTTCAATTCACGAACCCAAGAGTTTGGACCCTCAAAAACCCTCCATGCCCCAACTATGCGATCAAACCAATTCTCTATTCTATACCAATGTGTGCATGTGTTGGTCCTGTGTTGTATATCCTATGTGATAAACCTTTGTATCATGTTGACTTCAGAAGTTTGTGGTTCCTGAAGCCAGCCAAGGAGTCACTTATCCAAAAAAATTCTCTGTTATTGTCATCTTAATAAAACTCCAATTAAAACCAACTTAGCAAACTTCGCCCTCGAAATGATTTTCAGAAGAAGCCCAAAAAATCCAATTATCAATGGTTTAGAAAGAAATAAGATAGCTTGTGAAATATTTTAATGTAGAAAGTATATTAGGAATTTAGGCTCCATCGCTGAAGTTGAAGGGTTCGCGAGCCACAGTGGAAGCGATTTTTAATCGTCCGTGGTGGTGTTGAATTCTCCAAATTCAGATTTGATCATGAACTCCTTACACTCACAAAAATAATAACAAAAGAGTACAAGAATCTGAGCAATATATACGAACAAATATTTATCTCATGCACAATCAAATAATACGCAGGAATGAGTACTACTAACCGGCGGCCTTTGTGCCAACGATTAATCCACGAAAGAATAAATAATTATGTCAGAGATCACCTCCAAACTATTTATGCGTGAATCAATGATTTTCTATTCTCCACGTAAGATAGCAATATCACTTTCGTGTTTCTCCCAACGCTTCGCTTTGATTGTATCTCCAAGATCAATCACCAAAAGCCAATATCAAGAGCAAGAAACAAGAGCCAAAGAGGGAGAGAGAAGAACCGAACCACCACAAGGAGAGAGAGAGACCATGTTAAAAAATGCAAAAAGCTAGGGGGCATGGCACTGTTCACGCCCCTTTATTCTCTCCTTTTCGGTTACCTAATTGGGGTGTAATTCTCCTAATTACTCCCTCTCTCTATGGTAAATTTTAACCATCATAGGACTCTTTCAAAATGGTTATAAATAGGTGTCTCTTCCATTTTAGGTGGACCCACCAGGGCCCACGGAAGCCTAACCTCTCCACATGTCCACATACCACATGAGAGGGCAGACTCCTCTAATAATCAAGACATATACTATGGGACGAACCCACTATATATATATATATATATATATATATCTTACATCCCCCACTATACGTTCTGTGCTCATATTTGCGATTCAACAGTGACTTGTGCACTAGTCCTATCGTAATCCAAAACTATAAACATGTTTCACAAATAGATCCGTTGTCAATGCCTTCGTTAACGGATCAGCCAACATCTCAACCGTAGGAAGATGACTCACCGTCAACTTTCCCCTTTGTAGCATGTCAAATATATAATAATAATAATGCATCTCAATGTACTTAGCTATGGAACTGATCTCCCCATTACGGAGTGTTGACACAATTGCCAAATTATCATAATAAATTTGGACATGAGCATCAGTCCACTGTTTTAGCTGTAATTCAGCTAGAAACTCTTTAATCCACACTGCCTCGGAAGCTGCCAAACTGCATGCAACAAACTCAGCTTCCATCGTAGACTTAGTAATGCATATCTGCTTCTTACTAGCCCATGCTACGGCGCCGCCACCAAACATACCCGGCAGTGGATTTTCGGTCATCCTTACACCCGGCATAGTCCGAATCACTATACCCTTCCAATGATAGGTTCTCAGCCTGATATGTGAGTTTCATATCCTTAGTACCTAAAAAGTATCTGAACACCCGCTTAATAGCTTGCCAGTGTTGCATACCTGGGTTAGCCTAATATCGACTCACAAGGCTCACCACAAAAACCAAATCAGGTCGAGTGCAATTCATGGCATACATCAAGTTGCCAATAGCCTGCGCATATGGCACAAATTGCATTTTTAGACGTTCTTCGTCTGATGCATGTGCCATTTTCTTGGACAAAACTATCCCTTCATAGATGGGCGAATCTATGGTCTTCCAACCAATCACGCCAAAGCGTTTCAATACACTATCTATGTATGATTCATGAGATATACTTGGCCTCCTCATTTTTCTATCTCTCTCAATCTTCATCCCTAGGATATAAGATGTTTCACCCATATCTTTCATTTCAAATTGGGTTTTGAGCCATTCTTTAAGACTTAGAATCATACTAGTGTTGTTCCCCATCAATAATATGTCATCTACATATAGTGACAATATCATAAATCTACTCCCATCTTTAAAGGAGTATACACTAGTCATAGTCATTGGTCACAAAGCCATATTCACTAATCACCTTGTGAAAAGTAAAATATCATTATCTTGACGAATGTTTCAGTCCATACAATGATTTAATAAGCTTGCACACTTTCGTTTCCTCCCCGAAAACAACCCCTGGGTTTGTTCCATGTAAATCTCCTCCTCTAAATCACCATTTAGGAAGGTAGTCTTTACATCCATCTGGTGCAACTCTGAATCCAAGTATGACATAATTATCAACAAACATCAGATTGAGATGAACCTAGACACAGGAAAGTACGTCTTTTAACTCTATGCCCTCTACTTGTGTGAACCCTGTCACCACAAGTCTTGTTTTGTACTTATCTATTGATCCATCAACTTTGAGCTTCTTCTTGAAGATCCACTTACACCCAATGAGTTTCCTCTCATCTGGTAAGTCAACAATTTCCCAGACTTTGATCTTCAAGATCGAATCCATTTCCTCTTGAACAGCCTTCAGCCATTCCTTGGAATCTGGACTACTCATCGCCTGCTCAAATGTGACTGGATCACTAAGTATTGGTTCATCTATTTAAATTTTATCTCCACCAAGCATCGCGTAGTAATCCTTCAACAACATTGAAGGTCTACGTTCTCTTGATGCTCGTGACTCCATATCCTCATTGGATGTGTTACCTATCACCTGTTCATTACTAGTGACAATAACCTTCTCTTTTTCTATTTTAAAGAGTTACACTCTCTTACTAGGAGTTTTAAGGTCTACATCTTCCTCAAGAAACCCCCACGGTCTCATCATCATGGTATACTACAAATTGATACCATTTAGAATGATCACAATAACCTATAAAATTACATTTTATGGTCTTAGGATCCAACTTAGTTCTCAGTTGATCAGGCATCCTTACATGGGCCTTTGACCCCCATGCTCTCAATTTCGAAAAGTTTGGACGTCTTCCCGTCCATAACTCATATGGGGTCAATTTGATCGACTTAGAGGACACCCGATTTAGTACATAAACATCGGTGTCTAGTGCTTCATCCCAAAACTGCATTCTTAGTTCATAGTGGTTTAACATGGACCTTACCATGTCCATCAACATTTTATTACGTCTTTCAGCGACTCTATTCCGCTGTGGGATATATGGCAAAGTATACTAATGCACTATTCTATGGTTGGTGTAATAGTCTTTGAACAAATCAAATGTGTACTCACCACCTCTGTCTGTTCACAGAACTTTAATTTTCGTCCTAATTGATTCTCAACCTCAGCCTTAAATTCTTTGAATTTTTCCAAGGCATCGGACTTTTTGGATAACAAATACACATACCCATACTTTGAATAGTCATCTATAAACGTACTAAAATACGTCATACCCCTTTGAGTCTTGACGTTTATAGGCCCACAAATATATGAGTGAATGACCTCTAAAAGGTCTGTTGCTTGTTGACCTTTGGGAAAATGTAACCTAGTCATTTTGCCAGATAAACAATCCTCACATATGCGCAAATCATCACCTATTCTAGGTAGTAACCCACTACCCGACATTCGGTGTAATTTTCTCACATTAACATGGCAAAGGCGTAAATGCCACAATAAAGTATCATCAATCACACAAGCAATATACTCATAATCAATCATTTCATTAAAATCAGCAAAGTCATTGGATACATCCAGTTTGAATAAACCATCAACTAGTGAAGCAGTAAATAAAATGTTAATCTTTTGTCCCACAGTTCCCTTGCCACCCTTGAATCTGACTTCAAATCCCTTCTAAGTTAGTAAATGGATTGAAATCAGATTCCTACGAATCGTTGGTGTAAGCAAGACATTTGTGAGGACCAGAGTGTTTCCTCCTGAGAGAGGAACACGAACAGAACCTATCCTTAGCACATCACAATAAGCGTTATTTCCCATGTAAATCTTATGCTCTCCGGGACTATTCTCTTTCAGTTCGGCAAATAACTCCTTGGTCATGGCCATATGACGAGTTGCAGTCGAGTCAAGCCACCATTCTCGTGTTAGTGTTCACAATCAGTGCTTCATAAATCATACACACTATGTTATTTCCTCCACTTTGCTGTTTCTTTTTCTCATTGCCTTGGGAGCCATAACTGAGGCTTCTTACCCTTCCTCTTGAAGTTCTTCTTTGAATTGCCAGCATAAAACCCACCTTTCTTGAAGCCAACATGATGAGCAAGGTTGGCAAATGCATTAGAGGCCCTCACATGATCTCGTCTTTCCTGCTCTAAGCTCAGCTTGGCAGTAAGGTCATCCAATGTAAGTTTCTTATTACGCAGGTTCAATGCCACCACAACTTGTTCCCATAATGGAGGAAGACTGGTGAGTATTGTAGACACTTGGACCCCCAATGAAATAGAATCTTCAAGCATCTCCAGCTCACTAGAAATAATGGACATGACATTTATGTGTTGAAGCACATTCTTGCCTTCCTCCATCCTCATGTTCGCATAGCGAGCGTGGAGCAACCTGATATGAGCCTCAGTATGCTTTCCATACCTCATCTGAATGGCCTCATACATTTCCTTAGCCATTTTGTGTTTCTCAAAAAGTAACTCAATATTCAGCTCCATAAAAGTAAGCATCGTGGTCCTTGCTCGTGCATCCTCTAATTTGAACTTCTCGTACTCTCTCTTTTGAGCAGCAGTACTATTCTCATTTGGAAGTTCAACGACATGGTCTAATAAATGACTCAGTTCTTCAAAGAATAATATATGGCGAATGTACCTCTTCCAGTTGACAAAATTTGTGGCATTCAACTTTTCAGTCTTAGCCAATTCACTGGAGACCATACATGAAACCATTACAACTTTTATAAAATCAACAAGTGGTGCAACAATGTGAAGATAAAAAATCTACAACTAGTGAAAATAGGACAATAAGTATTAAAATGCAAAGTTGAATCACTAGACAACAATTATTTATTGATGTGGCATAAATACTGCTTCAAAATAATTAAGTTTTTCAAATCTTTTCCCTTGCGATCACGAAAAATAAATTTTTTATAATTTTTTCCTGAGAATGCGATCGATCGCGGCACAAAATAAATTGAGATGAGTTTACATGAGATCGTTCTCATACAAGGAGCATGAGGCCAATCTTTATTGACATTAGATTCCAATCGGAGGGTGGATATCAAATCAGTGGGTTGGTGAGTGTGTCACATCAATGAGTGGGTGAGATCATTATGGATATTTGTAGCCGTCAGATCAAGATCCAACTGCTACAATTCAAAGTGGCCTCATATAAGCAATATGAGAGCGATCTCATTTAAACTTTTCCCAAATAAATTTTCCCAGTTTTTCCCGAGAATGCGATCGATCGCGAACAGCACCGATCGATCGCTGCACAAAATAAATTTTTTCGATTTTTCCCGAGAGTGCGATCGATCGCGAACTCACCGATCGATCGCTTACCGCTCTTCCCCTTCGATTTTACACTGCGGCGATCGATCACCATTATGGAAATTTTTTTTTCAATTTTTATTGCTCTGAATTTCACACAAAAATAAATCAGATTTTTAGGAAGAATTGAGGCTCCGATACCACTGAAGGGTTAGCGAGCTGCAGCGGAAGCGATTTTTAATCGTCCGTGGTGGTGTTGAATTCTCCAAATTCATATTTGATCATGAATTCCTTGCACTCATAAAAACAATAACAAAAGAATACAAGAATCTGAGCAATATATATGAACAAGTATTTATCTCATGCACAATCAAATAATACGCAGGAATGAGTACTACTAACCTGCGACTTTTGTGCCAACGATTAATCCACGAAAGAACAAATAATTATGTCAGAGATCACCTCCAAACCGTTTGTGCGTAGATCAATGATTTGTTATTCTCCACGTAAGATAGCAATATCACTTTCGTGTTTCTCTCAACGCTTCGCTTTGATTGTATCTCCAAGATCAATCATCAAAAGCCGATATCAAGAGCAAGAAACAAGAGCCAAAGAGGGAGAGAGAATAACCTAACCATCACAAGGAGAGAGAGAGAGACCACGTTCAAAAATGCAAAAAACCAGGGGGCGTGACACTGTTCACACCCCTTTATTCTCTTCTTTTCGGTTACCTAATTGGGGTGTAATTCTCCTAATTACTTCCTCTCTCTATGGTAAATTCTAACCATCATAGGACTCTTTCAAAACGGTTATAAATAGGTGTCTCTTCCATTTTAGGTGGACCCACCCGGGCCCATGGAAGACTAACCTCTCCACATGTCCACACACCATATGAGAGGGCCGACTCCTCTAATAATCAAGACACATAATATATATATATATATATATATATATATATATATATATATATATATCTTACAGAAGTAACATATAAAGGCAATGTTATTCGAATGCACTCACAGCTCACTGCAGCCACGTTTTATTTGTTTACTCGACTCGATCCTTGACATAGAGATTCTTGATGAAAAAATATCGTTCTATGAGAAAGACTGGTCCTTCGTGATGGATTCTGTACTTCCTTTTTTTTATTCAATAGAAATTCATTTAATAGAAACTCAAGATACATCAATCTTCAGCATTGCAACAAGAAATATTCATGCTTCAAAGTCAGTTCAAATAGGAGGATATCTCCTTACACTAAGCCACCACAAAGATAAGTGTCTCAAATGACAATACTGAACAAAAAAGCCTCTTTCTGAGCATGGGCAATAGAAGCTGACCCAAATCATAGAATCTTCTTGAATACCTTTTTAATCACCTATCCAAGAGGGGATTAAATCTACAGACGATCACCATCTCCATATTCTCTCCAACTCAATGAATTCAAAGGCTCTAATGATGAAGGATGAAATTTTATTATGAAATAAATTTTTTTATTTTCCAACAGGACGAAGGCGACTTCTAGCACGAATGGTATGCTCTTACCTCCTCAATCATCTACCTTCTATGAGCCAAGAAAGTTGATTATTGAAGAAGATGTTACATCACGAACCACTAGGAGAGTCTTCACCCTACTCAACTTAAGAAATCCTAAGAGACTAACACCACGTGAAAAGCTCATGTTGTTGCGATGAAGAAAAAAAGTCTACCTAGCTGAGGGCAAATGCCACCAGCTATTCGGGAAGAAACCCTAGCTACCGCCTCTCTCTCTACAGACTTTTTAATTACTAAGCTAAGAACACTGAATTTCATGATTTCTAAGTATATGACCCAATCGCCTTTTCAAGCAGCTTTATAAGCTTTGGGTGGGGCCCATGGTTTTCATTGATTCTGATTCATGGGCCCTACCATTAAATCCTTGAGCCCTCCTCCAATGCCTACAAAGCCGCCTAAAGGTAAACACTGTATAGCATAACTCCAGCATTTGATCTACCAAAGCACTTGAGTTACAATCATGGTTTTAAAAACCGGATCGGCCAGTCTAGTTCAACAAGAGCCGGTCGGGTTTTTGAGCGCGGTCGGCTGGGTCGATTAACCCAATCGACCCCGTTTAACCCACCTGATTAAGCCGGGTCGAACAGATTTTTAAAACCATGACCCAAACCCATATTGGTCGGTTTAAGTTCTTTCAAGCACAATTTTATCTTTTTCTTTGCAATATCTTTTTATTTTCTATCGACATTGGTAGAATTTCCTACAATATATTCTTTTTTTATTTTATGTCTTAAAAATTTTTTTTTTTTTTGTAATGTGGTTATTTTGTTTATTAAATTGATACATATAAAACATTAGACTATGTAAAGTTTTTATATCATATACAGTTTTGGGAAAGGGAGGTATCCATTTTTTTGTATTGATGACGTCATCAATCAGGTTGACCGTTTGAACCCGGTTGGACATACTATGCAAGAATTCTGGGCCATTTTAAAACCTCAGTTTCAATGGCATTTTGCCATAATATGCTCTCGGGGGAAGCGAGAATACCGCGTGATGGGACGTTTTAAGTAGGGAAAAGTGGCTCTAAACAAAGGGCTGTGGTTGCCCAAACCCACCATTGATCCTATTACTGATACTTGGGGATGGTTAATTGAGAGACCAACAAATTCCAACACTTCTTTTTTCAAGGTTAATTGAGGGACCAACAAATTCCAACATTTTTACTTTGCTTATGCGTGTTCCTTGGCCCATATGTGCTTTACCTTCAAGATGCCTCAACCTTCTACCCTACCAACACTCAACCTCTTGCATAATGGATAGAATCAGGAAACCGAGTTCAATTATTGAAGAAAGTAGACATGATTAGCGGCATCTAGATGCTTGCATGTCTTCTCCCAAGACCATTGGATAACATGAATAAAAAACAGAGTGACGAACTGATAGGACACCACAGATCTAACCACCATATATCTTTTGTCACCGAAAATCTTAGTTGCTGTACTGTCCTTATCAATCATCTCATCCAATGCTTGTTGCTTCATTTCGAAGAACAGACCCCCTTCTCCTCTGCTTTCTTCTTCACGTCGCCAACCCAATGCAGGTTGTATGTTCTCCATTATATCATCCCAGTTCTCCATTATATCATCCCAGTCAACCGAGAAGCCAGAACCCAGTTCTTCTCTAGAGCTCAAAGATAGGATTCCCCCATTATTCATCTTCTACATCTTCTGTAGCTCTGTTCCATACCTAAGTTGTTTCTCTTTCTCTTTTTCTCCATAAATCAATAGCTACCCTTTAAGGATTCACTGGGAGGGGAGACAGAGTAAACAAGAGGAAGTTCTTCATGGGTTTTTCCCACCTACACATGAAGTCCAAAACCCAAAATTTTCTCAACATCAAACTTCTCCTCTTTGCCATCTTCTTTGGGTTCCTCATCCTCTTCATCGTAAGATCGAGCCTCTCACCTTCCTCAAACCCCCTCCCGAAACCAACCTCAAAGACCATCCAGGAGGAGGACGGAATCCAACCAAGCAGACCAGCATCATGTCCCACGACTCCAGCAGAGCCATGCAACAAGATCCCAGCTGCTCTAGCCCAAGCTCTCATCCACTACTCAACCTCCAACATAACCCCCCAGCAGACATTCAAAGAGATCGCAGTCACGTCCAGAGTGCTCGAACGAAAGTCCCCATGCAAGTTCCTCGTGTTCGGCCTCGGCCGTGACAGCCTCATGTGGAGCTCTCTCAACTACGGTGGCCGAACCGTCTTCCTGGAGGAAGACAAGGCCTGGATCGAGCAGCTCACGTCCAGATTCCCGTCCCTGGAGACTTACCATGTGGAGTACGACACCAAGGTCAGCGGGGCGGATGAGCTGATGAAGCAGGGCAAGGAGGCGGCCTGCCGGGCGTTGGTGGACCGCAGATTCTCCGAGTGCCCATTGAAGCTCAAGGGAGTGCCGAGCGAGGTGTACGAGGAGGAGTGGGACTTGATCATGGTGGATGCGCCAACTGGGTACTTTGAGGGCGCGCCGGGGAGGATGGGGGCTATCTGGACGGCCGGGATGGTGGCGAGGAACAGGAAGGAGGGGGATACCGACGTGTTTGTGCATGACGTGAACAGGGAAGTGGAGGACAAGTTTTCGAGGGAGTTCTTGTGTGAAGGGTATCTGAGGGAGCAGGAGGGGCTCTTGAGGCACTTCAACATTCCTAGCCATTCTGTTGATAGTTCTAGTAGCTCCAGTAAGCCATTTTGTCCTGAACAGTAGTAATCCCTTCTCTTGATATGGATTTTTGTTTGAAACTTTGAATATATAGATTTCTGTTTTTGTTTCGGAAATTTGTTCTGGTCCTGTGTGTTACGGGTAAAAGGAGATTATTTTTACAAATAGTTGGAGATCGAGGAAAAGTATGGAGTCCTTATTTGCATTGTTGTGTTTCGAAAATCTAGAGTTTGTGTCTCAAAAGTATGCTTGAATTTTGGATAGTCTGGCTGCGGTTTTGGGACATATTTGAAGAGGTTTCTTTCAAAGCCAAGCATTTTTATAGTGTTCTACATTCTAGAGGGGAAGGGCGTTTGCACTGTTGGGGAGCAAAGCCAGATGGTAGTTGGGTACAGAAGAACAAATTGCCCCATTTTTTTTGGCAAATGATAGTGCTACACATTACTTATTCAGGCGAACAAACAAGTCACCACGTTGTCCAGATGACTCCCCTTCATATCGGGCAGGAGCATATGGAGGCGATGTGCACTCATAACCAAAATATTTTTGTTATATCAAGCACGCCTTTTAGATGGGCCAAGGCGTTCAACCTCCAGAAAGATGAGGCTCGCGTCTCAAGTACACAATTTTTAGTGTGTAAAGCGAAAAAAGTGAAAACATGTAAAAATGAAAAAATATAAAAGAGTTGACAAACCTATAATGCGTTTTCCTCCGAAACAGACCCTAGCTTCGAAGTCTTGCTGCTAATGAATCAAGGAGAAATTCACACCGGACTACACAAATCGGGTAATGAACTTTCACAAAGGAGTACATGGGCAAGTATACACACGGTGATCAAATCCACATGCTGCCAAAAGCCTCTTCAAACGCCCTCCTCTTGCTCAATTCAATAGTCCAGCCCCCAGCTCTACCTCCCCTCTCAGCACGTAGCTTTTGCATTTCTTCATCATCCATGAAATAACCTTGAGCTTCAGGCCCACTTCCAACAAGAACAGGTTGCAATTGCGGAACTGTTCCCGTCGGTCTCGGCTGCACCAATGCACCTCCAACAGCAGTTGGTGCATACTGACCGGTCACCCCACCAACTGCCGGTTGCGAGCTTTGCCTTTGAACCTGAAAAATACAATCACAAGCTTCATAAAGAACATTTGAACCCATATTTGTTTGCTTTGTCCAGCCAAATCATATTTTCACGCTACTTAAAAAACTCATCCAGTGCAGCAGAACCATTAAAAAAGGTGAGACAAAGCCAAGTTATGCTATAATTTAATGAAAATATTGAAATCTATAACATAATAGTCAGTAAACAGATTTAACTGATGGAATCAACCATGAACATATAAATATGTCCTTAGTAGCATGTAATAATATCATCCTCCTTTTTCCAAACACTTGCATTATCTTTCTCCAACGAGGCAAAATATACAGCATCATATTCACTGATTCATGTGGATCTCTTGGCAGAGAAAATCAAACGAATTAGCCAGTTAATCAACAGATACAACCCATGCCAGGTATATGGTGCATTTAACTAGCACAGACATCACTAATGATAAAGGAAATCGCAAAACTATTGTCTACCAACTGGCTTACCCCATCAGTGATATCCTTCTGTGCAGCATTTCCTCCCTTGCTTGCTTTTATAGCTGCAGCTAGTTCTTCAGCCTAAATAAGCAATACCATGAATATTTGAGAAGATGAAAGGATCTTGGGAAGACTACTAGAAGCTTAAATTTTACAAAAACACCCAAACAATAACAAATTTAACTACGTATAACAACTAAAGAGTAGATGCAATGCAAGAGTAAACAAAATTCTTCTAAGAAATTCTTGCCCGTGCATTAATAATCTGTTCAGCATTTTCTTCTTTATAATTGGCAATTTTTGCTTTAATGGCTTCAGTATCTATTCCTTCAATTAGGTTAAAAGCTACAGAGCAACAAGCATAAAGTTAAGAACAGAAAAAGACCTGCGATGGGACTTCCTATACAGTTATACAACAAAACCGTGTACTAACTCTTGGGACTTACTCATATCCTCCACTTCGTCCAGATAATCATTGTACTCTTTTAAGGATGAAAAGTCTTCCTGCCTTTTATTAAAACTGTGGTCATCATGGAAAACGTCAACAAATGGAAACATGGCTCAATAGAGTTGTAATGTTCATTGGAAACTCACACTAACAAAATCTTTCCCACCAGTGAAAAATTAACGGAGCCATATCAGTTTAGTAAATGGAAATTTTAATAGTCCCTTGAACATTATAATCCCAGCCTATCTCATTATGCCTCCTTATTCATCGCAGTTTTAGCCTCTAGATAAACACTTCAACTTCCAGTGGATTAGAAATTAGGTTCCCACTTACAAATGTCTGGCGTACATCTCAGGGTTCTTCCAGTAATGGAAAGTTTTTATTTTGTTTGCAGAATGCATAAAAAGAAGATAGTCAGAAGTAAAAGAGCTGAGAGAAAAACACATACATATTTGCTATTTTCCTCCTGACTCGCATCTCATGCTCGAAGGCAGTGTCTCTATAAGCTGCCACCATCTTTGCCTCTCGAAACAGGGCTTTCCTTCCTAAATGGAGAGGCCCCTCATCGAATCCTTTCGGCTAACATAACATCAAGATTGTTTGAAGGAAGAATCCCCAAATTCTTCTCTGCTGCGTTTGGACAGGAGAAGGATTTAAATTCCAAAATGTATTTTTTGGTATCAGAGGTATTTCAACTGCGAATTCATAAACCTGCACAAATTCTTAAATTTCTTGTTTCTAACTCATAGACAAGATTTGGATTTGGATTTAGATTTTAACGAACAGATACAGATTTCGTTACATTACTTTTTGCACACATTTCGAAAGCAATTATGCTCGAGATAGTACCTTAAGATTCATTCTCTACACATTGGAAGCGGCCATAAGATC
The DNA here is from genome assembly GCA_039654745.1 of Houttuynia cordata. Taxonomy (NCBI): domain Eukaryota; kingdom Viridiplantae; phylum Streptophyta; class Magnoliopsida; order Piperales; family Saururaceae; genus Houttuynia; species Houttuynia cordata. The sequence goes on from CM077504.1 coordinate 28,699,125, forward strand.
GGCAACATGTCTGGACCATACATTCAATATATATATTCAAATTTCTATGATCAACCTGGTACTGCAGATAATTTTTGTAAAATTAGACACAGCTAGAAAACAATACAAATGAGAAAGAATATTAATAAGCAAATGCTTGACAAGCATCAGAATAAGTCACACTCTTAGCACATCCAATTGAGAATTTAAATAGATGGTTTTGGAATGTCCCAACATTGACCTTGTCATTTGAAGTAATAGCAACATAATGGGCTTCTTCAGGACATATCCAGTCAATAATTATCTTCCTCCAGTCAATAATTATATCCGTACAATTCTTTTTACAATCAAGATAACGAGTATACTTATACGAAAAAAGGTTTGCACCAAAATTGGGCATATGCTCTTATAAGAGTAGTTAAAATGTCAAATATAAGGGCTTTGTTCACGATAAGTGTTTTTCTATAGATAGATCACTGCAGAAAACTCTTCTTTTAATGTACAGCTATAAACTAATCTACAGCTAGAATTCACTAGGGAAATATTATGTACGATGCTTAGCTATATTTCATTTTTTCATAAGAATAATAATAGCAGAGCTATTGATGATAGTTTGCAAAGTTTTTTTTGGTAACTGATAGTTTGCAAAGTTAAATAGCAAAATTCCCACTAAAAATGTGATCACCTATATTCCAACTCAGTTATACTCCAATAAAAATCCCAATTACCATAAGAAAATTGCATACATGATACCAAAGAGTCAAACAAAAATTTCTGCTCTGTTAATCTTTCAATTACCTAGTCTATAACATTGCAAAAACAGGCTTCACTTACCCAGTCCTCACTCCAGATTTAGAGAGAGAATTTCCAAATCAGAAGCTTACAATATTCAGCTCTAAATCAAAGATACACATACAGAACTGCTAACGCATATTAACCCGAAGTCATATAGGAGACTACCATCGATTCCGCTTCAATACATGCCCAGAAGGCCCGGCGATCTCAGTCGCCTGACAAATCCCCGGCGAGAGAGAGAGAGTGATACCTGAAGATGGAGGAGGCGAGAGTGGCGAAAAAGCCCTGGCGATCTCAGCCGCCGGACAGAGGAGGAACGGCTTGGGCGGGGACAAGGAGCCCGGCTGTTTCATATCGATGGCATCGATACGTATCCTTCGGCAGCGAGTACTGGACGATTCGCACGCATTTTATCGACGGATACGCACATCCGAGGCTTGATCGTCAGGCAGGCAGCCATCGGCTCTCCAGTCTGAGACTCTGAGTCCTTATCTCAAATCCTGTTGGCGAAGTGATGAAGAAGAAGCTGTTGTCTTCAGCGCCATGGAGAGGAGGAGAGGGAGAGCCCGAGCAGTTCGAGGATGCGAAGCTGAAAGTTACCAACCAGCCTGGCTCCACTCCCACCATGGTTGTCCCCCGCAAGAAATCCGTTTCTTCCAAGCCCAAAGACTCTGAACCCGTCGCCGAGATCGATCCCGAGCTCAGATATAGCTTCCAGAGGAACGCTCAGGCTCGTCTCTTTTCATTACTTGTGCTTGGTGATAGTGATATTGATTTCCCAGTTCTGCCGATGTTTATATAAGACCTTGTTGGGTTTTTTGGGGTGCTTGTATAACATGTAAAGCGAATATGAGTGAAATGTTTATAACTAATGTTTTTAAGGTAATCTGTATGTGTACCTTTGTCGTGAATCGGCGTTTTTTTCTTCGTGCTGCTGCGGTTAATTCTTTTTCCCCTGATAGTGCTAAGTAGATGCTACTTTTATCTATGGAAAACTGTTGCTTTACCAAAAAATTTATGCAAATTATTTAGGTTTCTACCTTTAAATGGTTTGTTTTAGAAATCTTGTTATGACTTCCTGTAGCTTTTGTTGATGAGGATAGAATTGTTTTAGAAGTAATTATGGATGAGCATACTTTATATGCACTAGAACATCTTATTCCATCTATTTCTTTTATAGTCTGATTTGAAAAAACATGTCCTATATTGATAGTCCTGATGCATGTTATCCAATTTATACTAATTTGTGGATGGAGTAAAAAGAGTAGTTATGGAGCAAAAGGTTAATTAGTTGGCTTCCCTAAATATCACCTTTTTTGAAATATGATATCATTGTGGGATGGTGGGAGTATTTGTTTTTGTGTTTTTTTTTTTTGCATCAGTACTTAAATTTATCTCTAAAAATTGTCTTGTAATCTCTTATATAGTACAAGAAAACAAAAATTGTGGAGACATACTAACAACAGTTCATAACACTGATAATCACTCAAAATAACCACATGATCCCCAAAAATGTTGCCAGATAATGAGTCATAAACTGAGCTTATGGTTACATATTCTGAAGTTTTTATCAGTCTTCTTTGGTGGTTAACAGCTAGCTTCAAAATGATAAGCATGGAGCTCTGATATATCGCTTGGTGATGATTTTTCTGGTATGACCTTGATCTCAGAAACCTGGAAGACCTAAATGTTTAGACATTTGAAAGGCTAATCAACCCTGGAAATCTGGAAACCGCAACCCTGGAAACCAGGAAGACTATATATTCACCAGGCTTTGTTTGTTACTTGCTTCAGTTATTCCTAGAATCCATAAAGGTGAGACAGCAGGTTGAGTCCCCTGGTGGAGGAGATGGATAGCTCAGGTGGAAATGGATGACATTTTGGATAGCATAAAATTGCACATGCTGGGTGTGAAAATTAGACCAGAAAGGCGACTTATCTATTGAGCCTTCCAATTCAATCCATTTCTTGCGGATGAGGCAGTATCAGTAAGAATTGGAACAAGTACGTGTCTCAGCTTTTGGAAAAGCTCACAGATTTTGTACAAATCAAACTTTCACTTTGGTTAGCAGATCTCCTGTGTCCTAACCAGGCCTTATTTATTAGTTGCATCATTAATTTCTAGGTTCCATAAACATTTGATTCCTTGGGCTAGAAATTCTACGTGTAACTACCAGCAATGGGGTCCTGGGGGGGAGGAATGCTGAGGAGGAAATGGGTGGGCATCTACATGAAATTGCACATGTAGAGTGTGAAAATTATGTCAGAATTCCAACTTTAATTCTTGAGCCTGCAGGGTCTGACAAATTTCTTTGTGGATCAGGGAGTATCAGATGTTTGGAGTTGCAACAAGGACTTGTCTCAGATTTCATTGCGCATCACATATTTATTTTGGTTACTTCTTTTGTGTGCTTATTGGTCCTAACTAATGCTCCCTCTGTTCCAAAATACTATGTACATTTGGAAATATTTACGGTTCCAAAATACTGTGTATATTTTACCAAATCACGTGACTTCCTCTTTCTAAAATTGGAGGAGACTTGGAAGGATTGAGTTGAACTTGGTTGAAAATGAGCATATGAGTTGGACGGGATGTCATGGAGAAGAAGTCATGCGACTTCCTTGTGGGCTTCATGGTCCAATAAAAATAAGAATTTTCTTAAATGTACACAGTATTTTGGAACGGAGGTAGTATATAATTGTGACATGGAAAGCCTATTCTTTTCATCTAAATGACTTCTTCGTATTGAACATCTTCTTCTTCTTCTTTTTTTTTTTAATTTTTAAGTGGGACACGTTTTCCTTTTCACTACACAGCGCTTTGGTTGAATTTTCTTGATAGTTGCGCCATCTAGTCTAACATAATTTTTGGTTTTTACAATGAACTTCAATGACCATTTAATCTATTGTTTTTTCTTGTTACTGGTTGTGGCCTATTTGTTACTTAACCTATTGAACACCTTGTTGCAAAGGTACCACATTTTAAAGGCAAAAATGATTAAACTGTATTCAAGAGAAAAATGTCTGTCCTGTTTTATAGTGATTTTGTTATATAACTCGGAATTTGATTTTGTATTTTCTTTGCAGTTTCTTAGACGTGTATTTAGCATCGACACCATTGTGAAGCCTCTGCCTCCTGGGATGGCTTATTATGCATCCCGCAACTTGGGTTTCTTTACTCGAATTTTCACACAATTTTTTGGTGAGTCCATTTCTACCTCTCAGGAATTAACTCAATTTTCGTATGTAAAGAGTTTGAGTGACACTGTGACACTCTTGACCATTTCATTTGCAGATCCAGAAGGAATATCAAACGCTCAGAAGTCCCTCGGTTTGGGGCAAGAAGAAAAAGTGCGTCGTGTGCGCTGATTCATAGTATTATCAAACATTAATCCAGGCCTTCTTTTCATGCAATTCTGTTTCTGTTGTATGTAATGTAAGACATCCATTCAGTTGCTGTTCAGCTGGCTGGAGTGCAAGTGGCGTTAAGACTACTCGAGTCAATTTTGTGGCAACCTAAGTTCACCTTTCTATGGCTTTCAGCCACTGTATTTCGAATCTTCTTGTCCATCCCGTTGGAGTTAATATCAATCACAAGAGAAGATAATGCCTCCAGGAAGAGAGACAATCAATGCCACCCTGAACTTAGACACTGGCCCTGCTGTGAAATTTTCATTTTTCTTTTTGAATTTCCTGTTCTCCCTCCTGTGAAGTATGAAAAACAGAAAGACGGATTCCGCCTTTTTTTTTACTACCACATATCTATCCATATTCCAGAGACCTTGGAACTGACTGAATTTGGATTGCCCACGTCATCCGTCATGGCCGTTTTTGTTTTAAGCTGAGACACTGGAGCAACTCTGCGCATGTATTTACAATGATACCCATAACTGGACACCGAATTTGTACAGCATACTTATACACCAATGTTTTTGTTGAGTGGGCGGCCACATGCCAACAAAACATGGGTGGGTATGGGTTTGGTGCAAAGATTCAGTATTGCACTTCTCAATTTCCTCTACGATTTTACGTACTCCCTCCTCCCAGACTTACCAACCTACATCCCAAATCTCAAAGAGTTATAACTTAGGAATCACTATTATACATTGAACACGGAATTAACCTCATAGTTAGTTGGGAGCTTCTCCCAAAGAAAGAAAATAAATATCAATTGGTCGCCTCTCCGGCCAACTTTGACGGCATTTTGCGATTAGCACATTCAAGCCTTGAAGACTCAATAACCAATGTAGTTAATTTCTTGTTCAATGACTGTGTAACAAATCTGTAGCAGGACCATATTCTTATGTTGGAAATATGATCACGCACCAAACAAAAACCCCCGGTGTATGGGTATGTTGTGTGGTGTTTCCGTTGCTTCCAAGTTTCAACCTACCAAAACTTCCAACAAGACTTGAGAGCTGAGAACGACCCACAGCCCACCTGCGGGTAAGGAGGGTGCATTTCAGAAATTCCGCATCCTCATCGAGGGCATTTTCAGTATTTAATAGAAGAAGATTGTGCTGCTGACGAGACGAGACGAGACGAGACGAGACAGGCGAAAAGGCTTCCCACCTTCCTCGGCGGACTTTGCACGAGGATTTCGGAAATCATCCCTCAATATCGCGAACCCTAATCTCATCGATTCTTGTCCGTTCGTAGAAGAAGATGAGCAACGAATAGTAATAAGAGCTTCGCAAGCCCCAGTTTTCTTCTCGTCAAATTTTTTTTCTTTTTTGTTTCTGAAACTAATTTTAACCATTTTCTCTTTGGTGATTTATCTTTTTCATGGTTCTGTTGTTTTGAAGCGACTACTTGTTTAAGCTTCTACTGATCGGAGATTCCTCCGTCGGAAAGTCTTGTCTTTTGCTCCGATTTGCTGTGAGTACTTTCTCTCATCTTCTCTACTGTTGCATGCATTTCTAAAAATTTAGGAGTATATGATGATGCTAACTTTTGCGAGCTGCTGCATTAGGATGATTCGTATGTGGACAGCTACATTAGCACCATTGGAGTTGATTTTGTATGTTGATCTTTTTTCTTTGCTTTTTTTTTTCAATTTTTCTGTGATGTTGCTTACTTCGACCTTTGCTGCTTCGTCTTTTTTCAGAAAATTAGAACGGTGGAGCTGGACGGGAAGACAATCAAGCTGCAGATTGTGCGTGTTTTGTATACAAACTTACTCTTTTGAGAGTTGCTGATCTTCATACAACATGAGTTTGAGAGAGATTGCATTTTTCATTTCTGTCTCATCAAAATTTTAATGGTGTTTCTAGTACTAGGAGCTTTTCAAACGTAACCTCGTTTCGAATACTGGTTCCACTAGTAGAGTTATTTTTTATTTAAAAAAAAAGCATCACATGTACTAGAGTACTGGGTTTCTGGCATAAACTGTAAACTTGTTATAATGAAGACTTGAGCAAGCCCTATTAGACAGGCAGGCCTCCGCAGAACAACCGCCCATAACAAATTAGGTATTACAGATCGACATTAACTGTCAATATGGAGCTTACCTTGATTTAGAAATTGTTGCAGAAATGGTTGATAGATCACCATTGTATTAGCATGGTCTTAGTATAATTTGGGAGGAAAATATCACCATTGTATTAGCATGGGGGGAAAATATCACGAGGTTTCATAGCATTCCTCTTTTCCATGCACAAGAAAGCTTTTCTCATGAGATTCCAGTTTGTTAATGGTGTCACCATTAGCAACTGTCCCCCGTTGTTACTTGCTTGTTTTGATATTACTGTACCATTCTGCACAACTAACCACCCCGTTTTATGATATCCAGTGGGATACTGCAGGGCAAGAACGCTTCAGGACCATAACCAGCAGTTACTACCGAGGAGCTCATGGAATCATTGTAAGAGAAATTTCTGTCGCCTTTTCTTTTTCCTTGTAATTGCTATTTGAATTGACTCTTGGTCACAATTTTTTCTTTAAAACTTCTCTATAGTTGGTAGTGAAAATGTTTGTCATTTTTAGCTCATGGAATCATTTGCTTGCATGCATAGTCGCAAACATTGGTGATAAGCTGGATGAAATTTTTTATTTGGAACAATTTTTTAATAGGCTGGATATTTCAGCTGTTATCTTTTGATATCTATCCCTTCCGAGTTGCTTCCCTCCTTTAGATTGCAAGTGCAGAAATCAATGTTGAGAGTATATATTTTGGTCGATAAAACATTTTCTATGTTACTGATATACTATAATTTGCATTTTTGGTTGTCTCTTTTTATATGCTTCAACTGTTCAAAATTTGGAGACAGGTATATCTATGAGGTGCAGAATGGATTATGTATGTTTACATATGGATTTCTCTTAGTGTGTAAAATAGAAGCTGTTGGATATTAAAAGCGTCAATGCTAGCACTCTTCTTTCTCATCACCAAAAAGTCGGTAAATGCAGGCAATATGTGATGTACATGTTTCTAAGCTCTATCTTATGATCACTTTGTCATTGTTTGTCCTGAAGCTGTGGGAATAAAGTACTTAGTGTCATGAAAATATTAATAGATTGTGCATACCTTTCCTATTTTTTTGTTCTACTGAATTTTTCATTAGGTCGTAATTATTGACTGATAAAGCTAGTAAACACTTACCTAAAGTTTTTGTTTATTGGTACCAGCAGAGATTGTTTTGTGTGATTTTTTATTTATAAAATTGTAGACTCATACAGGCAGTAATGGTGAAAATGGTTGCCAGGCACATGAATGTGTAAAATTTGCATCATTAGATGGCTTGAAATGGTTCTTGAATGGTTGCTTTAAGAGACATGGCAAAACTTGAAAATGATAAATTTGGATTGTGTGCTTCAACTGCTTTGTTGGGTTCTCTAATTTTGTTGCACTTTGCATATGCAATTTAAATTGTTAGGTCTCCCATTTTATGCCTAAAGGCTTCTGATGCTTTTAAATTGACAGATAGTTTATGATGTTACTGAGAAGGAGAGCTTCAATAATGTTAGACAATGGCTGAGTGAGATAGATAGATATGCCAATGACAATGTGTGCAAGCTTCTTGTCGGTAACAAATGTGATTTGGTTGACCAAAGAGTTGTGGACTCACAAACAGCACAGGTAATTTTCTTTCTTTTTTTGTTGTCAACCCAAAAACACTTCTTGCAGACCTTTATATGTCTGGAAAGATCTGTAAAGAATACTATGCTATAGTTTAGCCTCATACATTAAGCAATATGGATTTTTACAAATATTCTGCTGAAGATTTCAACAGCTTCAAAAACATTTTATTTAAATATTTCTACTTGCAAAATCCGGTGTTTTTCCTTGTACTAGAAAACTGCCCTTTCTTTTTAAAGTATCGTCATTAGTACCACTTTTTACAATATCGTCGCAGGCATTTGCTGATGAGCTTGGGATCCCATTCCTTGAGACAAGTGCGAAAGACTCAGTAAATGTAGAACAAGCTTTCTTAACCATGGCTGGGGAGATCAAGAAGAGGTAGTCTTAATAGCTCAATCCCACTTGATACCTTTTTCCAATGTATAAAAAAAACATTTTTCTAAGAAACGCTACGATAATTTGGAAGTAGGAACATGTACTCACTCTGCCCCAACTAATAGCTCATTTGGAGAAAAAAAATGTCCATCTCATATTAATAGCTCCATTTGCCTCAATTCAAGTGGCTTGGTACTTAAAAAGCATTTACTATTCATCTGCTTGTGATGGTTTTTAGGCTGGCAGATGAGTTATATAAGAAGCTTGTTAAGTGTTTTCCAAGTATCCAGCTAACCGTTTACCATTCTCTTGGCTCTGGTCACATCATTCAATAAACATCACTTTTTCCTCAAATGGAGCTATTAAAATGGGGCGGAGTGAGTCTTAATTTTCTGTTAAGAGGCTTGCGGATCAACTATTGTATGTTTTTCACCAGTTAGAGTTGGGCAGAATGACCCTTTGGCTTTTTTATTGGAATGATTGTTTTTGTTTGACAGATTGGGAAGCCAGCCTAGTACGAACAAGAAGCCGGCAAATACCGTTCAGATGAAAGGCCAGCCAATTCAGCAGAAAAGTAACTGTTGTGGTTAACCATTCTTTTTGTATGTTATTGTCACAAAGGATCTTTAGCCAGCTCTTTCTGAAAGTAGTAAATTAGATGTTGTACTTGCACGCTTTCCTCTTCTTAAGGGACATTTGTAGTTTGAAAATCTGAATGGAGAATTCAATAGGTGTATATGTTTTGTTAGTGCTGGTTGCTTTTAAACCTTCTGGTCAATGGCTTCATGCATGCTTTTATTCAGAGATCTTGAGATAAACTCAGGGGTTCGTATATTACCGTTGGTCTATGAGGTCATCGACCTCATAGACTACTCACCTTTTAGGCGGACGGGATCTACCGTCCTTGTAGTGTCCGACCCATGGCAGACTACTCACCTCTTTTCAATACATGATCACGACCAGTTGTGTAGAAACAACGCAAAGGCATTAGGACTTGCTGAAAAAAAAAATACAGACTGTTCTTGACATCGGCATGTATGATCCTGACTTCTTTTCCGGATGTTGCTGCGAGCACACAACAAGCTTGCAACTCAAGTCAGATATGCAATGCTAAATTTAATATATGCATTCAATCAGACGGAAGTTGGACACCTTTAATTAGACAGAAACGTGAGACTCATTTGTATTCAGCTGGATATGGATAAGTCAACTCAAACGCTCTAATTGTTTTTTCTTTTGTGACAAAAAAGGCTCTTAAGCAACCAATGAGCAATAGTTATCAGCGAGATCAAACCAAAACTTACAGCTTAGTCGTATGTTAGTGCTTGTCATACGACTTAGCTCTGTAAAAAAAATAATCTAGGTGTCTGTACTGTATGATAAGATTCTGTACAAGTGAACTGGAATTTTTTTCCCCTTTCTTGCTAAAGGACATCGCCATCACTATACCAAGCATCAGAAAAAAGTACTCCCTCCGTTCCAAAATATTGTGTACATTTACGAAAATTTCTATTTTTATTGGACCATAAAGCCCACAAAGAAGTCAGATGACTTCTTCTCCCTTAAATCCCGTCCAACTCTTATGATTGTTCATGAACAAAATTCTAGTTATAATCTTTCCAAGTCTCCTCCAATTTTAGAAAGAGGAAGTAACGTGATTTGGCAAAATATACACTATTTTAGAATAATAATATTTCCAAATGTACATAATATTTTAGAACGGAGGGAATATAATTTAAAAACAAAAGGTGACATAAAAAAGTCAGTCTAACCTTTGGCCTCGAAGAGCATAAACAAATTAAGCAGAACTTTCCGTCTATTTCCTAGAATAGAAATACAAAACCAAGAACACAACTCATCCAAGACTGAGAAAACAGCCATATATCACAAAACACAAGCCTTTGTTCAATGACAAACATATGCAGACATGGGTATGAAGTTATGTAATGAAAAAGCAGAAAAACAAGAAGGTAACCTGCCCTTGTACTCTATCCTGAAGAGCAGCAAAGCTTCTTCACGTTAGTATCCGCAGCTGCAACTACAATCGTCTTCCCTTCTTTTATGCTGGTCGGTGCAGGGTCATCTGTACCAATCGACTTCTTACTAATTATCCGATAGATCTCAGAAAGGATTGTTTGAAAAGCCTTTTCCACATTAATTGCTTCAAGTGCAGATGTCTCAATGAAGGACAGACCTTCCTTCTCAGCATAGCTTTGGGCATCCTCTGTGGCAACAGCGCGCAAATGCTTGAGGTCAGTTTTATTCCCAATGAGCATGATCACTATATTGGAGTCAGCATGGTCCCTCAATTCCTTGAGCCATCTGCTCACATTCTCAAACGTAGTAGGCTTTGTCACATCGTACACCATGAGAGCTCCTAGTGCCCCCCGATAATAGGCACTGGTTATTGCTCGATATCTCTCTTGCCCAGCTGTATCCCATATCTGTGCTTTTATAATCTTTCCTTCTACCTGAAATTTGATATGGAAACACAACAGAGAGAAGTACCCTTCAGAATGCCAATATTAATAGATAGAACAGATCAGTCTCTCAATTCTTCATTGATTGGCATACCTCAATTGACACACAAATCGTGGTTCATTCATATTTGTCAGAAGCAAGCAATGAGAATACACTTCTGATCTTTCTACATTTTTAAAAACCAAACTATAATGCTCTCTTTTTCTCTCAGCTGTTATGACAGATGTTTGCCATAATCAGAGCACTGGGCAGGAAGTTCTATTTTCCGAACTTCAACGCCAAAATGTTATAGTCAAAACTTGTTCAAACGTTTCGACAGATTGAATTACAAGAAATAGCAAATAATCAAATATGTTCCATTAAAAACATTAGACAGACAAATTGTAGCAGGGCCACATTCTCAAGATAAGAGATAGTGAAGCTGAAACAAGTGAGTATGAGGTTCTCTACTTTGACACCAAAATGTTTTGAACACACCAGCATTTCTTTTCTCGAAGGCCTAGAGAATTCGTCGTCGCATCTTACTAACATCACTGGCTGAGACTTCTAACAAAAACTAATTATATCAATACACATTCCAATACGTGAGAAAAACAGTCCATCATCATAACACGATAAAAAATCTCCATATAGAAGCCTCAACATCGCCGCCATAGAGAGATCCAAATGAAACACTAGAGGAACATCAATCAAATCTAGTCTACAGAGACGCAAACAGCTCTCCTGGATACCAGAATCACGGACATTTGACTAAATAAACGCAATAACATTTCTCTCATGACAAAAAAAAACGCATCACAACTTCCAAATTACACTGTCAAGTATCTCTCAATTGAAGAACCAGCGTATCTTCATTTTTTTCCAGCGAAAATAACATAGAATTCTATCAACGACATAATTGATGAGAGAAGGCAGAGAGGAGGAGGAGGGACCTGGAGGGTGCGGGTGGCGAATTCGACGCCGATAGTGGACTTGGACTCGAGGCAGAACTCGTTGCGGGTGAATCGGGAGAGGAGGTTGGACTTGCCGACCCCGGAATCGCCGATGAGGACGACCTTGAAGAGGTAGTCGTATTCCTCCTCCGGCCTCCTCGCCATGGCTTCAGGCGGTGGGCTGGGAGGGGATCCGGGCTATTTAGGCGTCTGATCCGATCCAGCCGGGTCAGACAATGGGGATGATGATGATGACCTCCTCCCCTTCTTCGCCTTTCCACGTTTCTTTGTTCAATTTTTTCCCTCGGTTTTTTCGCTCCGCTTTCCGAGCGCCGTGGGACTTGCAAAGAAAGGAGGGTCGTCGGACAATGGTTTTCCAGAAATGGCCCTCAGCTTTTCCGGAAATGGTGAAATGTTCCTGATTCGACTTTTGATTATTTTTGTTTTAAAAAACGTTCAAATGTTGGGTGTTCTAATTTTAAAAATTGAAATCTCAGGGAGGGAAGAACTAGCTAGCATTACAACATTGTTCATGTTACTCGAGTCCACCACTTCTCTCACATTGCAGACTAATCCTCAACAAGCACAAAATCCTTTTGTATTTTCGTCTGAAATGCTCACCACAAAAAACAGTACTGGCAGGCAAATATGATATGATTTAGGCGCTGGAAACCAAGTAGTATCATGACACCGACATCATCAATTGGGCTCAAGATCTAAAGCAGCAAGCTGCTGTATGTTCATGGGATAGACCACACTGGGATTCCCATTGAAGGCTTTCCTCCCTAGGATCAAGTTCACTGCCTCCGTTGGGTGGAAAGCATCCCAAAACACGTACTGGTCCCTATTGTCGCACGGTGTCTGCAGCGGCAGGCATGTGATCTGCCCTCTGTTCCTCCCCACCCCGCAGCACCCCTTGTCTATCACACTGAATCCTGCACCCACACCCAATTTACACCCAAAATTACACATCCTTAACATACGTTTAGCTAATCTCTAAAACTACATTAATATTAATGGACCAACAATGTTAAGTATATACTCCCTCCGTCCTGCATTAATTGTCTGGATTGAAAATCCAAAATGATGATAAAACTACACCATTTCTGACCTCTAATCCAGACAATTAGTGTAGTATGGTAGAATAGTATAGTAGAATATAGTATGGTAGAGAAACAGTACCATAGGTTCTGGGTCGGCTGAGAATGTCTTGGAACATGGTGTAGATGTCGATGTAAACGAATTTAGCACGGGGGAAGTTGGAGTTGAGGTTGTTCACCATGGATCTCACGTTCCTGTTGAATGGAATCACCAGCTTGTTCACCGAGTCCGAGCAGCGGCTGTTGGTGCTCTGCGCCAGGATGCTAGGGATGCACCCCAGCTGCCCCACCCCGGTCAGCACGAACTTCCTCGCTCCCAGATTGTACAAACTCTGCATATTAGAAATTATATCAATATGGAGAAGAGATGAAGTAAAGTAGATCACGAGGCAAGGACACGCAAACTGGTTACAGTGAGTTGTCGGGTGTATTGCTGGATCAAGAGGTTGGCGAACTGTTGGCCATTGTACTGATTGCGAGTGGCGTAGTTGGGCATGAGATAATTGTTGAGGTAGTCGTTGCTCCCCATGCCCACGAAGAAGATGCAGTTGGCGATCGCCTGCGCGACGTCGTCTGCACCTAATCTGTCCGTTATCTGGTCCAGCGTCGTCTCGAAGTTCCTGATCTGTTGGTTGAAAGGTATGCGATCAACCTGCATGCATGCATGCACACATTGGTCAATACTTTGTGATTTATGAGTACATAAGTGCCGGATAGTGAATGTCTACTTACGAAGTTTCGGCCAGTGTCATCCAAAATTCCAGCGGCTGCAGAAGCATAGTTGACTCCGTGGAGCGACTGTTCTGCTGAAGATTGTGAGTATGCAGGGACCAGGGGGAGGCCCAGCAGCTCGGCTGAAACAATTTCACAATTTGTTAACGGGACTTCAAATAAGAAGAAGGTTTGGTCCAGATACAGTTCTTGCTATTTCAGCAAGCCAGCAAGAGGAGTATAAAGATCGATGACGATCTTTTTATGCCAGCAACAGTTTTTTATTTATTTATTATGAAATTCGAATTACTAACTGGCACACTGCTCTATAGACTTTTAGGTTGCACCGGAAGGGACCAACTAGTATAAATATGAAGTAGACTGCAAAACTGTGCTCCGTCTAGGAAGTTGCAAAGGGAAATTGTTGACATATAATTACTCTTACAAATAAACGAATGAATAAAGAAATATAAAGAATAAAAGCAAAACAGTGAAAGGTAAAGGTAATACGTATTTTCAAACAAAAGTATACAACAAAAAAGAACAAATTTACTTGAGAAGTGAAAGCTACAACAAAAGCTTTAAATAAATACATGCAATGAAAATACAAACCTAGCTAGAGGCGGGATTTTTAAAGAGATTACCCAATGTACAATGTCTATACACGACAAATCATTCAAACTCTTACGTGAGAAAGTTAATGAAGAAAGAGCAGTTGCACCGGCTGATGAGAAGTTGAAAAAATAGCAGTACCTTAAGTAGTCGAAGATGATGAAGAAGCTTGTACCAAAAAAAACAGATGAGGACGAAGAGAGAGAAACGAACCAATTTCGTCAACCATGGTGAAACCATTAGAGAACCTTCCAGAGGGGCCGCCAGAGAAATCAATCCCGTAAGGATAGTAGTTGGCCTTGGCAAAAGAAGGGAGATCATTGTTGTTTCCATTGTCTATGAGGGAATCGCCAAATACAAACATGGCCGGGACCATCTCCCTGTTTCCTTTTCCAGCGTCCGGCGCTATACCATCATCATCATCTTGAGCTGAACATGCAGAGATTAGCAATAGTACAAGGAATGAGAGCTTCAGAAAAGAGTAGAAACCAAAGCTAGCGGCCATGGTAGACTTGGGGGATGAAAAGGGAGCTCCGTTGAGTATAGTGCAGACGGTGGTGGACTATGAGGTTTAATAACCATGGCAACGCTGGGGGTAGATAGGAAAGTAGTTAGTGCCTTCATCTGCTATTTTACAGAGCAGTAAATGATGAACGCCATGACAACATTAACTCCACAGTGCCCGAGGCTTCTCTCTTTCGAGGTAAGAACTTTGACTTTGCAAGTCTATGAAATCATTCACCGAGTTGGCATAATTGCATGCATGAAATGATAACTCTACAAATGTGCTTTTTTTTGCTAAAATATGCTTATTTTGAAAATTAACTAGAAACAGAAGGGGGCTCCTCTTTATTTACATTCAGCAACAACAAAAGAAGAGGAAGAACTACCCCTATAATTATAGATATTTCTTCGGTAACTAAAACAACAAAAGGTCCTCACATAGGGAACCATAACTTTAACTATAATATAGTCTTTACGGTAAACTTCACAGGTAGGAGGATAAGCACGATGATCGTTACCGTGATCTACAGGTAATTCCATTATAAAAGAAGGGGAGAAAATGTAGGATTAAAGCTAAGAGACTAGATTAAATTAAACTAAAAAATAATTATTTCATTGATCAAACATAATGAAGTAGGGAAAACCCTTTACATATTTATAGAATATGAACTATAATCTTAATTGGCATAACATAATGAAGTAGAAAAAACCCTTTACATATTTATAGAATATGAACTATAATCTTAATTGGCATAGGAGTACTCTAGTTCTAGGAATTCAACTAATGAAGAAAATTAATCCTAACATAATCAGAATAGGGTCATAACATTCCATCAACACTTCCACATCACCTCATCCTTGAGGTGCTTTTGTCTTTTTACATCGAAGGCAAGAATGCACGAGGTTCAACTTCATCAAAATATGGTGGGACTACCAATGCTCTGATAGACGAATTGTTGAGAGTTCACTTATGGAGAAAGCTCCTGATAAGTAAATAGGCCCACACAATATATGGCCCTTTGACATCTTGTTTTTTTCCTTTTAAAGAGGGATGAACCAACCCAATGTGTAGAACTTGAACCAAGACAAACAATAAAGAAGTCATGAACCAGCCCAAGGGGTAGGCTGTTGAACCAGCCCAGCCTTGTCCACTTTTTATAATCTCGTGATACAGGACTCTTGCAGAAGCAGGAGGCTCTGTTTCTGTTTTTCACCAGACAGTAGAGGAGGCGACTAGGGTACAACGGCGGCGGGGACAGTAGCACGATAGTGATGATTATCAGCGGAGAAGGCAAAGCAAATTGGGGCGAAAACCACTGGTGGTGGTGATGGAAACTGAGGCCACATGATGGGCGGCGGCGGGGCCAGGAGTTGAAACGCACTGGCAGATATGAAGGTGGTAGCTTTGGTGGTGGTGGAGGCAGATCCGGCCAGACTGAGGGTGGATGGGTCGAAAAGGCGTCACCTTAATTAGGCATGGAGATGCGGCCAATCAGCGATGACAGGGACCACACGAAGATGCAGTGGTCTAGCATGCCGTTGATGGAAGCTGGTTGAAGCATAGAAAATTCGGCTGTGGTCGTGCAGGCCAAAGGTCGACTGTGCTGGTTGAGGCAGAACAGACGGAAGTGTAGCTGCTGCCCACAGTGAGGAGGAACTGGGGTGCATCGGTGTCACAACGATAGGCAATTTGAGGCACGACAACGTGCCAGATTGTGTGGCACGTGACTACATCGCAGAGACGGAATGGCTAACCGATCGACAGAGTGAGGGAGATCCACGGCGGTGGCTACAACGGTGTGCACGATCATGGTGGCAGTGTGCAGAGGAGGTTGCAGCGGCAAATCTGAAGGTGGTGGCAGCGGAGTTTGCAATAGTGATGGCAGTGGGGGGTCTACAACAGCAGCCGCGACAACGATGCTCGGGCAGAGACAAGGTCAGGCCTGGCTGGAGGTGGTGGCAACCAACGTTCCTTGTGGGCCTTCCAACTCTGAGCGTGTTCTTCGTTTTAAAGTTGTCATTGGACATGCATCTCTTCATGTCGCTGCTTCCTGTTTGCGTGCATATCTTCATCTCGTCGCTTCCACTTGGCTTCAAATCCGTCAAGTATGGTCCAAAAGAATGAATGCTCTGATACCAATAATGTAGTCAGTGATCTACAAGTAATTCTATTATAAGAGAAAGGGTAACATAATTAGAATAGGGTCATAACAGTCCAATATTCATGAGCACCAACTCGATAGATTTACATATCTTTTATTCCGATCTCTAATTTTTGTCCAATGATGAAAAGGCGATATAATAAGTTTAGAGGAGGGTTGTGATGTAACCGGTTCTCATTGTCTCATGGATTTAACCTTTGCATACGTCGACCTTAAGAAGTAGATGTTGCCCAACCTCTTGAACCTGAATTAGGAGTCTTGATTCATTTGACCTGCTGATCATCAATTTACAGTTAATGTAGGGGCTGTTTGGGAGGCCATTTGATGTTTGTAGGAAAGGAAAAGTTTTTCATTTTCATTTGATAATTGAAGCATGGGTTTTGGGGATTCAAAAAAGAGACATGAATGATGGAAGGGTAATTATGGTCATTCGTCACAAGATTCCCAGTTAAAAACCCATTTGACAAGTGAATGTCTCCATTCACCTAGAGAATGAAAATGACCATAATGATCATTCACTTACTAAATGTAAATGAAAATGTAAATAACCTCCCAAATAATTTTTGGTGGAAAATGGTAAGAAATGATAGAAAATAAAGTGGGAAATGGTCTCCCAAACAGCCCCGTAGAATGGTGAAGGCCATTGCGTGCTTATTGCTTGTTTATGCTACTTTATTTACGTTAAGCATGCATTAACAAGCGCTCACAGATTGTTCGTTCAAAAAGGAATAGATGCTCCCTGAAAGGTGACAAGTACTCTGTTTCCAAATCAACATTTTCCACGAGCTTTGATGGCGATGGCAGCATACTTGAATTAACAACAAAATGTAGCTTTGGTCAGAGGTCTATTTGCAGCAGCTTATAACCACGGGCATAAGTCTGGTCTCTTTCTAATGACTTTCTTACATTGGCAAAGACCAGTAGGAATGATCGGAAATGTGTCTGAAGTTCATCTAGCTGAATTTGCTTGATTGAGCAATCTGTCTTAGGCAGCCCATATATTTGTGCTTCTTGTTCTGCATCTGCGAATGGCAACATCACATTCTGGAATCTGCATCCCAACTCAAACTACTTTCATGGAAAATCTCCTTATTTTTACCCATAAAGCCCAGACCAGTGTGGTGCTCACCGGTGAAGCTTGTTGTCCAAGAAGGGTTCGGAGTGACCAAAGCAGCATGCAGGATCGCAGTCATGACTCAAGTAACTCCATGGGCGGCACCAAAACCGCGTGACATAAATGAGGACCATTAACAAGGCTCAGAGTTGGAAGTGCAGACGGTTTGAGTCTCCTTGGCCACTGCCCCAGGCGAGAAGAATCTGAATGGGCCCCCACATTATCAATCTATCCATCGCACTCCTCTTTATTATCCAACCATACGACTGCAATCCTAGGCCCACTAACGTGCAAGGTAGCCCACCAACTAATCATACTGCTTTGACTTTTGCCACAATATTGTTTCTAGTTGACTTTGTTTTCCACACATCTCGTAGTTTGACTAAGCCCTTGTTCTGTTGTTCTTCCTCTGATTTTGATGCCTGACTCAACGCAAGAGTATTGGTGCTTTTTTATGAGAAAAGTATTTGTCTACTGCATGTCTATTGATTTATCAAATAGGACAAGAAATATATTTCTTAATGTATTTATGTTTTTTTATAATTATGGTCTATATATGTGCACGCAGTGCGCGAATCACGAAGTGTGCATCGTGCGCTTTTGGGCCATATGATTTCTTTGGTGCAATGACCTTTAAAACATGGTAGCTTTTTTTTTTTTTGGCAACAATTGCCAAAAATAAAAAAGATATTTTAAGGTCAAAATATATGCTAAAAAGATAATGACTCAAGCTAAATATCAAATGTTTTTGGGCCATATGATTTCTTTGGTGCAATGACCTTTAAAACATGGTAGCTTTTTTTTTTTTTGGCAACAATTGCCAAAAATAAAAAAGATATTTTAAGGTCAAAATATATGCTAAAAAGATAATGACTCAAGCTAAATATCAAATGTTTGATGACTTATATAATAGGCTAGCGTAGAAAGAGAGTGAGTAAGACATATATAAGATAGCTAGATTAAGAGATAAGAGAAGTATAAACTTAGAGAAATGTGCATTAAAAATAAAGATAAAAACACTTTAATGAAAGATGATAAAATTAAGGAGAGATGGCGTGATTATTTTGAGCATTTATTGAATGAAAATTATAGTAATAAGATGGATGTTGAGTCTAGTATCATTAAATAGATAACTTATTTTAAAAGATTCTATATAGATGAGGTAGGAGCTGCATTAAGGAAGATAAAGAAAGGCAAAGCTCTGGGGCCTGATGGAATTTATAATAAAATTTGGAAGACACTGGGAGATGTCGGCTTAACTTGAGGGACTAGTTTGTTTAACAAGATATAGAAGTCAAAGAGGATGCCAAAGGAGTGGAGGAGAAATACTATCATACCCTTGAATAAAAATAAAGAGGGCATTCAAAGTTGTACAAACTAAATAAAAAATAAGACATCTTTATGACCTTCATAGATTTGGAAACAACTTACGATAAAAGTGTCGAGAGAACTCATTTAGAGTGTTTTAAAAAAGAATAGAGTTATAAGAGATTACATATATATCATAAAGAATATATATTGGAGTTGTGACTAGTGTACAAATAATTGGGGGAGAAACCAAGGAGTTTTCGGTTATGGTAGGTCTTCATTAAGGGCTAACTTTAAGTCTTTATCTTTTCGCTTTAGTTATTGATAAACTAACTAGATATTTGCAAAATAATGTACCTTTGTATATACTTTCTATAGATAATGTAGTTTTAATAGATAAAAGTAAAGTATTTTTTAATGCAAAACTAGATTTATGGAGAGAGGCTCTAGAATAAAAAAGTTTCAAAATCAATAGGACTAAGACTGAGTGCATGAAATTTAATTTTAAGATATGTAGAATTATAGGTAGAACATTAGTTGAAATAGATGAACAAGAAGTGACAAGGTGTGATCAATTATGTTACTTCTTATCTATTATTTATAAAGAATGAGATATTGATAATGATATGGTGTATAAGATAAATGCGAGGTGGGTAAAGTAGAGGGCAGCATCAAGAGTTTTGTGTGATATATATTTTTCGAAAAGGCTTAAAGGCAAGTTCTATAGGATAACCATTAAGCTTGCAATACTATATGAAGTGAAGTGTTGGGCACCAAAGAAAAGTTATATAGATAAGTTTAATGTAGCTAAAATGAAAATATTAAGGTGGATGAGTGAGATAACTATGAGAGATAGAATTAGAAATTAATATATTCATGAGAATTTAGGGGTGACTCCTTTAAAGGAGAAGCTGAAAGAATGTAAATTGCGTTGGTACGGGCATATGCAAAGAGGACCAATAGATGTCTATGTGAGAAGATTAGAAGAGATGCATGTAAATGAAAAAAACTTGAATGTAGTTAATAAAATAAGATATGACTTCGCTATCTCTTACAAAAGAGTGGGTACAAAATAGGCCTGAATAGAGGCGTAAGATTTATGTTGCCGACTCAAAATAGTTGGAAAAAGATGCTTATGATTATAATTATGATTATGATAGACATATGCATACATAGTACACAGCATGCGTAGCGTAATATTCTAATGGAGCATAGTGAGTTTAGAAGAGGGTAGGTGGTAAGAAGAGTTTATGGACATATGCATACCTAAGGGATCATAGTAAATTTTTTTTTGGCAACAGTTATGGATCATAGTTGGTTTCAACGGATGTTTAAGCCAATGCACTGGCATTATTTTCATTTGTTGTCGGCCCATCTCAATTAAGTCCAAGAGATTTTCTATAGATGAGTCTGAGCCCAGAGGAACGAATCCCCAACCCATTTGACGGCCCAATTCTTCATGCACACCCTGGAATCTGAATATTAGTCTAAATTAAATACAGAGGGGGAGTGGAATGCTGACTGGAGGTATCATTTGGATTGTGTCACGTCTAATTAAGATACTGATTGGTCATTCCACGTTTTTCTAACGTCGGCCACAATGTGGTTGTCCATCAACAAAGTTTTATAAACTTCGAGGAAGAACCTTCTTTTACAAAGTGAGGCTTTTGCCCCCTTTCTTCAGCAGCCACATTGTCCTCATCTCCTTTAAGCATCTCTTCCCACTCATTTCATTGGCTCATATTACACAATGCGTATATAGTTTATCTGTTTCCTCCTGTTAATTGGCAGTTCCGATATGTAAATTATTTTCTTTCTTTTACAAATTTAATCAACCTCCATCTTTCAAACAAAAAAAAATCAATCAAGGAAACAGCAGGAACATTAGGTTTTCAAGCCCAACTTGATAATATATGCCATATCCGTACGAGAATAACGCAAGTGAACTAGCTAATGCTTAATCTGCATTCTACTAATTTGTACAATTGCCATCACTTCAGCCCTCAACCAGTCAAAACAGAATGTTTATCGAAATAAAAAACAGAGAAGAATGAGAAGATATGAAGGCCAGATAAGCCAGGCTGTGCCTACGAAGACCCACCATCCTTTGGTGCTCCTCTTAGGGATCACTTTCACTGCTAATCCACATCTTAATTAGGAAGTAGATGGACTAAAAGCGTTTCTAGTTTGCGAGGCCAACACTACAGGGGGAAGAAGGCATCCCACCGGCTCGCAACTTGCCAATATTAAAACTGATGGACAAAACCCCTTTCTATCAAAATTCCTACATTTTCAATTCTTCTACCCCATTACCGGGCTTTCCAATAATCTAAGCAGAAGGACCTTTGAGCTTTATATATACCTTAATCACCCAACAACCAAGTGTCAGAGATCAAGGAAACCCGATCAGTTCCGCACCTATACTTCACCACGCGTCGAGCTGGGAACACTAGCCATGCAACGTATATGATCTTGCATATCACAGACAACAAAAGTATGTCCCAGTTATTGGACAAGATTCCCTTTGTTGAACTGTGAGAGCAAAGTGGTGGAGGGGGTGAAAGTGAAGCAAAAGCGAGGATGGAGGCAGCTTAGTGGCTCTGGAAGGGGTGGGGTGCACATGCATGGTGAGAGGAGGGGCGGCCTCAGCCGAAAAAAACCCTAATTGGTGGATAGAGCTACTACGTACAGTGCTGAAAAGGTTGCCAGACCCAAGGATGGAGACATGCTCAGGTGGCTAGGAGGCACGGGAAGTGGGTCCAATGGTGGTCTCAAAAGGTTCAAAGATCAATTGACCAATCCCTTTCTAACGCTTTGAGTGTGAACTGTGAAGGAATGAGCTTATGGTACTGTGGTTATATATAAAGGATTCATCAGACTCTGTAAGACAGCTTGTACTGAGAAGTGCAAGGAAGAAGAGAGTGCAGCAACGTTGAAGCTAGTTCAAACTAGTGGAAGGTTGTTTGCCGGAGGCGAACCAGCTTTCTAATTTCGAACCGATTGACAAGATAAGAATGGCTCGAGGGAAGGTTCAGATGAAGAGGATTGAGAACCCTGTGCACAGGCAAGTCACCTTCTGCAAGAGGAGGTCTGGGCTGCTGAAGAAGGCCAAGGAGCTATCTGTTCTCTGTGATGCTGACGTTGGCATCATTATCTTCTCTACCCATGGCAAGACTTTTGAGCTTGCTACCAAAGGGTCTTTCTCTCTCTCTCTAACATATATAACACCAACTTGTATGTATTTTTTGGGTACAACTTATAGTAAATATGTGTCTCATTTAAGCTATTTTGAATTCTTTCAGGACCATGCAAGAATTGATTGAGAGGTACCTCAAGAAGACTCACGAAATTAGTCAAACTGAAGAAGGTGGAGGGGACCATTTTCAGGTGTGTGATTTTGTTTTACTATGAATTTATATAAATACATAGTGATAAAATGTGATGTGCTGACTGCGTTGTGGCAACATATTGTGTGATTAGGATACCGTGAGCCCAAATTCATGTATGTTACATTCCCTCCGTGCCATATTAAGTGTCCTATTTGGTTTTCCAAAATGAACTAAATGATTATCAGTTACTACGCGCAGCAAATAAACATTTGATGTTTTTTGCATGCTTAACTAGACTTTAGATTAATAATCGAATAAGTAGCCACTGCCTAACTTAACGCAGCGTCTTGACCTGTATTACTCTATGATTTTTTTCAGTGCCCTTGGTGATAACAATGAAAGATACAGCAAGATAAAAAGTAGTCAAGTTGGTTAAATTGTACTCATCTAGGGCCAAACATTTTTATTATGACAACTGAATGGACTATTTTGAAGCAGGATACTTAGATTATACTATCATAATATTTTGTCTTGATGAATGATTATGTTATAATAGCATTTGACATTGAGAAGAGCTGTCAATTTAATCAGGTAAAATTAGGAAACAACATCATAAGCCGTAAAGCATTACGTTTGATACTGATTTTCCGTCTTGCCAACAATAACAATGACGCTTTTGAAGCAGGATTCCGTGGAGGAGGTATCCATGCTCAAACAAGAGATTCAGTTCCTGCAGAAGGGTCTCAGGTAAAAATATGGTTATGTACATTAGTATATCAGAGATACCCAAGTTCCTTTGGATATTTTTGTCCGAAAATTGTCGCCTCACTAAAATATAATTATTTCTTTCTAAGGATCCTGGACATAGATCTCAATAAGAGAATGCACTGGCAATCAAGCTACATATTAACCTAGGGTGGTACTGATGCAGATGGTTCAGATGATCTAACATTAGAAAGTACTTACAGGTACATGTTAGGTGGGGGAGTAGGAACCATGAGCTTGGATGAGCTGAATGCACTTGAAAGGCATCTGGAGATCTGGATATGCCACATCCGCTCCACTAAGGTAACATCCTGCGATCTTGCGCTTGATTCTTGCTATGCTTTGTCAAGAGGAAGCCAAAACTTTAGTTTTAGTAGGGCCATGTCCGATTTCTCTGAATGTGCATGCTTAATTACTTCAATGTATGGCATGAGTAGGGCAGAGCTAACATTAGCACTAAGATCTTAAAAAAAAAGGCACTAACGTGTTTAGCCAAGTTTAATTGAGTTCCAATGCGGCTTATTTGACCTCTCCAAGCTTAAGCTCAAATCGAAGATCAGACACTAAAGTTTGAGAGCCTGAGCACCTCCTTGTCCAACCTTAGATTCGATAATGCATGATGCTATGGGTCAACCGTTTTTTCATTCATTTTTCTATAAATTTTACAGATGCAAGTCATGTTTCAAGAGATTCAGGTGCTGAAAAATAAGGTACTCCATCTACCCAAACCTTTTGTTTTTGTTTGTTCCTTTTTCTTATGCTATACATACTATATTTTTTTTGTTCATTCCTATGAGAGAATATAGTAACTATTTTTACCCTCATGTGCAGGAGGAGATTCTCAAAACTGCAAATGAGATTCTCCAAGGAAAGGTAAAAAAAGAAATCTTATAGAAATTAGAATCCTAGACTTGATCTTGTTTTGTTTATTAAGCTTTATACGCGTCAATGCTATACATATGTGCTTCTGATTTTGCTAATTTTGCTGCAGATAGAGGAGCAAAACAGGTTTTTTGATGTGCCTCCTATGATACCAGAAATATCTTACCCACTAACCATACAGAATGAGATATTCCAGTTTTAGAAGCATAGAACCAGACAGAACTGACCGTTAGCATGTGTAAGGCCGGTGGTGAAGGATATATTCTACTTATATATGGTGTTGTGATGAATTATGTGGTGTATAGGTGAAAAACCTTAGTTAAGCTTGGGGTGAAGTGTGCTGTTTGTCTTTCTCACATATATAATTTGGGAGGCGTGTGCAGTATATTTGAATAAGTGTGTTGCTACGGCACTGTGTGGTATATCAGACATAATCGTACAAGGATATTTATATGTACTATATTCTGCGTTCGTGATCAATCTCTCTCTCTCTCGTACACACACATCATTTTTTGTTAGTCAGCACACCACATAGGCCTTACGAGCGTCATATAAAGATACACTCACCTACTTATAATAATCTCACCCACTCTTTGATGTGACACACTCATTTACCTACTGATTTAATATCCATTTTTCGATCGGAATCTAACAACAATAAAGATTGGCCTCATGCTCCTTATATGAGAACCATCTCACGTAAACTCTTCTCTATCTCCAATCCGACTCTGACTTTACAGCTTACAAGACTGCTTGTTACGAAGGCCATGTGGAAGTGACTGCGAACCATCTAACCGTCTTGAAGTAAATTTTGTTATCATCGAAGCTTTAAGAGCTTTTAAAAGAAATTATTTGTGATCCTATGTGGTTCATGTATAAATTCTGTGGGTTGTAACTACACACAGGTAACCATCTCCAATAAGACAAATTGCATTATCAATACAGCTAGAAACAGATGACATACACGTCCACTATCTAGGGCCATCTACTCATTTGTTGCATGGAAATCTGCCACAAGTGTTTGCTTATTAATTGCTACAACAAATCCTCAAGATGGGTAGTCAGTGTACCCAATAACAGGATCTGGAATGTAAAAGGTGGCCCTATCGTATTTGTTGACTGGTGCATTCGGCTCGAACATCTTGGGCAATCAGGGTTGGCGAAGAAAAACCGGCCATATGCGATCAAGTCTGCGCGACCCTTTGCAATGGCCCTCCTCCCTGTCAAAGCCACAGGCAGCAATGAAAGGCCCGGCCATTGAAGGCCTTCCTCATTGGCACAAGACTCTGGGTAGTCATGAGAGTGGGTTCCCCTGAGACGTCCGTCCTGGGCTCCACCATGTGGACGTATAAAAGTCATACTGTTCAGGGACTGCACAACGTGGAGGCCAAGAGCTTGCGGGTCTGAGTCTCCACACGCCATGAAGTTTGCAAAGGGAGAAAGCCTAATGCCGACTATGTCAGCTCCAATCTTCGACGATGGCTTGGACTGTAACTAGGGCAAACCGCGCCTGTTCTCTAAACTTTGGCCGTATTGGTCGGTTCTGTCGTTGGCCTGGTCATTGAGGAATTGGTCGATCAAGTAGCCATGGGCTCTATGTATATCCACTCCATCAAAACCTGTTTCAATGCGGAGGCACTTGTATATGTGTTATCTGGCATGAAAGGACAATCAATTTGTTAATTTTCTATTGCTCTATTGCTTGCTTTTTATTTGTGTTTTTGTCGATGAAGATGTTGGTATATGATAAAACATAACGATAATTTGTTGAGATGAATGGCGTTATGAAATATATCTGATATTGAGGTGTAATGGTTAACAGTAGTAACTTAAGGAGGGCTAGTAAGACCGATAAATAGAAAGTTTAGGATTCCTTGTGACACCTGCTTTTAATGCATTTCTGGCAGCAAGTCTAAAATCATTCACAACTTGAGGGATTTCGTCTGTCCTTAGCCTTCTTGGAGGGGAGTACATGGCTGAGACTCCATCGTTACCGAATTCAACCGGTAGTGGCTTGTCCGTCGAGGAAATAGGAGACTGCCCATTTGGCTGAGAACCTGATCGATTGGTCTAAAGTGAGTCAATAAATGAAATCCAAGTGGGCGTAAAATTGCATGAAGAAGTCACTAATTACTATCATTGGAGACCCTTCCAATATGCCAAAGCTGGCAGAAGATTATGCCCCCTTTGTCATGAACAGCCTTCACAATTGGCTTCCAGGCTTCCACCTGCTCTGTCGTCCAAATTCCAGGCGTCTCCGGATACCTGATTATTGATTCAAAATCTACTTGTACTTGATTCACTGTAATTATAGATGGGATAAAGAAACCATAAGAGAGGGTTAAGGGGGGAGATTCATCTACCCTCGGCCAGTGTCGGAAACAACAGTTGCTTCGGAGATGAGGAGGCCACCTCTGGTGGTGCGCTGATAGTACAAAATGGCATGAGGCTGAGGCACGTTCCCATAGAACCTGCATCTCGTCAAGGGGGGCGGCCAACACTATTCTGCAGCCCATAATTTGAGTGTTCCAACATGTTAAACACTAACCTAGATATTATGCAAACACTGACAGAAGTCGAAAATAGTGTTCCATTGATACAAGAGCAAAAATAAAGCCTGGTGCTACCCAGGATGTGGCTGAAGTATTTTAAAAAAAAAATTATATTAAGAAGATATTAGACCATGGATGGGGGATTTGCATGATAACAGGAAGTAAGAAAAAGAAGAAGGGGAATGGATAACCTAAGATAGAGGTTCAATTTCCCAAGTCTGTAGGGAGTAAGAAGAGGAATATTTGCCTTCTGTTCTGGCATTCCTGCAAGTTGGTGAATCTTAGGGGAGACGGGGATGCTTATGTAGCTAGCAGCCTAATCTGCATATAAGAAGTGAGAATGAGCATTAGCAGCAGATAAGAAAAATTCAAGGGGTTGTAACAAACTAACAATTAGGACTTATGTTACGAAAATTGTTCGTTACCACACATGAACCCCGACGTGCCAAGATAAGCAGGCCCCATGATGTATACATGGCCCTGTCCAAGTGCTTGTTAGTTGTTACATGCCTTCATCTTAGCGCCCGCGCCCGCGCCCGTGGATGGTCTTAGGGGCGAGCAGTCCTAGCAAATTTTCTTTTTCTTTTTTTAATGTATAACTTTTTTGTGAATAAGGCACGTGCACCCTCACAAGGATTGTTCCAATTTTATCTGCCACTAGGATCAGCTAAATCTTTTTATATTAATTATCTCCCTTCATCCAAAAAATCCAACTTATTGGCTTGTAGGCACAATATTTCAAGTCTTCGCTTACCCTGCACATTCATGTTCATGAGTATCTACTGGCAATAAACCTACCGGTGGATCCCTGATTTTTTAAATGCATCTAGGTTTTCGGGACGCAGGGAGTAGTTGTCCAGGCACGCAGGCGTTACTAGAATTTTTCACTGATAACGTAACTAGCCACGCCTACATGCCTTGACCATTACTCCATCCTGTTTTAGAAGCTCCATCTAGAAAATAGGACAATCATGTTTTAGATGCTCCATATGGGCATTTTAAGTGGATTTTCAACCTCTTTTTTCCCATTAGTTGGGGTTTCCACCATCCAATAAAATTCAATACTTTTTTAGATAGAACATCTAAAACAGGACAGAGGGAGTGTTAGACAACACGCTTGTCCAGCTCCCCTATCACGTAAACGCGTCCACATGCTAAGCCTCATAGAAGCTTGAAAGTGCAAGTGTGCTGAGATATTACTTCATTGTTCTCTCGCAAACTCAAATTTATTTGGCCTAAAGAGCTCAATACAAGAAAAACAAGAATGCAATAGGCTCGAGTAGTTTTCAGTAAAAAGTGTGGAAACCACTTTCATTATCTTTCACTAAACACACAAGAAATATGAGGATTCACTCTCATTGCTGACTTCAGTAATCAAGGAAAGGGTAGTCAGTATACCCTACAACCGGATCAGGAGTGTAGAAAGTGACCCTGTTGTACTTATTCAACGGCGCATCCAGCTCGAACCTCCTCGGCAAGTCCGGATTAGCCAAGAAATGCCGCCCATAAGCTATCAAATCGGCATAGCCATCTGCAATGGCTTGGTTGCCATCTTCCCTGTCATAGCCACCGGCTGCAATGAAAGTCCCATCGTAGGCCTTCCTCATTGGCAAGAGACTGTGGGGAGTTACTCGAATTCCACTGTTTCCAGTCAGCATTCTCGGCTCCACCATATGGACGTACATAAGTCCATACTTGTTCAATGATTCCACCATGTAGATGCCAAGAGCTTCTGGCTTGGAGTCGCCGCTTTCCATGAAGTCGGCGAAGGGTGACAGCCGGATGCCCACCTTGTCAGCTCCAATTTCGTCAACAATGGCTTCCACTATCTCCAGAGCGAACCGGCACCGGTTCTCTAAGCTTCCTCCATACTGGTCGGTTCTGTCATTGACCTGATCTTTGAGGAATTGCTCGATCAAGAAGCCATGGGCGCCGTGGATCTCGACTCCATCAAATCCTGTAGTTGGAATAGAATTAGAACACAGAAACGAAGATTGGCATCAGATAACCGTAACTATGATTTGACAGTTCAAATTGTTCACCAGCTTCCATTGCATTTCTTGCAGCAAGTCTGAAATCGTTCACAATGCCCGGAATCTCCTCTGTGCTTAGCCTACGGGGAGGGGATAACTCTACTCCGCTTCCGTCGCTACGGAGTTGAGGCGATAAAGGCTTGGCTGTGGAGGAAATCGGAGCCTGCCCATTTGGCTGATAACCTATTTGATTCAGTAGATTTAATTGGGATCAGCTTCTAAGGCAGAGAATGCTAGCAGGAGCAACAACAACACTTTCAAACTAGTAGAGGCCTAATTAGTACACACCAGTGTTGGAGACCCTTCCAACGTGCACAAGCTGGCAGAAGAAGACTCCACCATTGTCATGAACAGCCTTAACTATGGGCTCCCATGCTTCCACCTGCTCTTTGGTCCAGATCCCAGGTGTTTCTGAGTAGCTGAATAGACAAACAATCCAATTCAATTCAAGGAACACTGTTATCAAAAGACAATTGGGCAATTCAACAATTATTCCTTTACAAGACCTTAAATTGGATTATAAATTGAGAAGTAGAATGTGCTGTGCATGGGAATCATACCCCTGAGCAGTGTCGGAAACGCCGGTGGCCTCGGTGATGAGAAGGCCCCCTCTGGCCGTGCGCTGCGAGTAATAGAGAACGGCATGAGGCTGTGGCACGTTGCCGTAAGACCTCGATCTCGTCAGCGGCGCCAGCACCACTCTGCAAAATCCATCATGGACAAACACAAAGTATTAACATGTTAATTTATTGAACGATGTACAATAATCATTTCCCCAAAGTTGTGCGAAGATAATCAATAAAAGATTGAGTGTTGACAAAAAAAATCAACAAAAGATGAGGGCACCAGTTCAAAGAGGAAAGAAGAAATGATGGTTGAAGGCAGACCTGTGAGAAAGAAGAAATTTTCCAAACTTGTGGGGGGTGAGGAGGGGGACTTTGGACAGATGTGTGTCGGTAACATCTTCTCCAGCTTGTATGGAACCCATGGCTGTGAGACAAAGAATTGTTTGGTTTAGCACTTGTACGATCTTACTCGTTCCTACTCTTGAAGAGGGTTGGATTGGGAGTCCACGGCGGACTTGTCAGGGGCTTCTTATAGAATACGGGGGAACAGTGATGAATAGCATTGAGGTAGGCAATGACATAAGTGAAATTGATCAACTTGTCAAAAAGCAAAGGATTCATCAATGTTGACCACCATCTTCAAACATGGTGTTCTGCTCAAGGAAGTAATATAGACCAAAGAGACAAAATATCGAAAATAATGTGTATAAAAAATATCGACGGCTTAAAACTAGTTTTTATCATATATTTTTATAATATAACTTCTAAAATGAGTGATACTCATTTAGACAAGCATAAATTTTAAAATATGTATTAAAAATGAATATATAATTCAAAATATGTATTTGCGTTTTAAACCGGTATCCTTCCACTTGGCATAGGATAAAAAGCAAACGGGAAAGTTGATTTTTTTTAAAAAATATTTTATTTTCAAAAACACCGATATATTAAACCGAAACCGATCTATCGCCAATGTATCAACGATATTTTAAGAAATCCTGAAAAGGATATTAGAGTGTATCGTTTTACCAGTTGAAGGCTAATATCGATATATCGTCGATACAACATTCCATGGTTCTGCTGCTTCATCTATGATGCTACCAGTGCGCGTGACAGAGGATAGCAACTTCTAGGTTGATGGCCCAGATGCCACTGGGTTGGGCATACTCGTTTATTTTCGGTTCGATACAATTGACTCTTGTGTTTTTGAGTAAGTAGCACTTGATTCTTATTTTTTTGGTGGAATTGGACTTCAACTCTGATGACATGAAAATATGCACAACTACTATGACCCTTGAAAATGAGACAATTATACTCATTCTCTTTACTAATAAATCCACTTTCTTCGTCCATCTACCATGCTGCTCATTTACCATAGCAAAGGCAGCGTAGACAGACGACCAATATATTCTTTCAAAGTGGCAATCCACCAGCCTTGCCTGGTGGAATCGAAACTTGCATGCAACCTTCTGTAACGTGCAAACAATAACTTGAACTGCTACGTTAAGGAGATCGAGTTTAGCGATAACGTTATCTCTTTAAGACAATATGCCCTCCCACTTGTGCTTCAGGAGATCAGGGTGTCTGCCTCCCAAGATAAAACAATTTGTTCTAGTGGGCGAAGGACAACCCCTGACAGGCCTCAGAGAAACACACTCGGCTCAACTCTTGGACATTATGCTAGAATGAGAATTCCATTAAGGATGCATGATGAAAGACACTATTAATAGAGTCGAATGGACATTAGAATTGAACCCATGCATGCACAATCAAGCTAGTGGGAACCAAAAAGATATGACATAGGGAACATGAGAGACGTGTCCGTTCCCAAAGGTTTTGACATATTACCTAACCAATGAGGCCAGAATGTCATATTACTTGGTTGTTCCGGTCTCATGCCATATTACCTGGTTTGGAGATATGGTCCTCCCATTTTGCCCTCTTGAACCTTAGCCGTAAAACCCAACCTCATCTTTCCATATTACATGGTTTCAAGTTTTATACTTCAACAAATTATATCTCCTTTATTTTTAATCTGTTTCCCTTTTTTTCCTTTATTTTTGCTGCATTTTCTTCTAATGATGATATCATAAGGATGTTGAGATAATATCAAATAAAATATAAAAAAATCTACGATAAATTGCATGCGGTGTCTCAACATAGTTAGGCTAACATCATGATAAGAAAGATAAGGAAAAATAAAGAAGAATGCAAAAAGAACCGACAAAAACGGATAAGAAATGAAGTATGTTCCAAAAAAAAGGGCTATCGAGTAATCGATTACATGATACTGCTATCGTCGAGTAATCGATTACATGATACTGCTATCGTGTAATCGATTACCCGATAGCCCTAGCTATCGTGTATTTGTGTACACTATTATGCATCATCGATTACAGGATAGCAATGCTATCGTGTAACCTGTAACCTATCGTGAACTCGATTAATCGCCCATTTTTTAGGACATACTTCAATGAATCATATTTCCTTTATTTCTTATCCGTTTTCGTCCATTCTTTTTTCGTTCTTCTTTTTTTTCCTTCTCTTTTTTCTAATTGATGATATCATAAGGATATTGAGATAATATCTAATAAAATATAGCAAAATCTACGATAAATAGTATGCGGTGTCTCAACATAGTTAGTTTATCATCATGACAAGAAAGAGGAGGAAAAATAAATAACACAAAAAAATCAATGAAAATAGATAAAAAATGAGAGAGATATGAATCGTTAAAGTATGTTCCAAAAAATGGCTATCGAGTACATTTTTTCACCAATTCTTTTTGCGTTCTTCTTTATTTTTCCTCCTCTTTCTTATTATGATAATAGTCTAACTATGTTGAAACACCACATGCTATTTAATGTGGATTTTATTATATTTTATTAAATATTATCTCAACATCCTTATGATATCATCATTAGAAGAAAATGCAGTAAAAATAGAGAAGAACAAAAAAAGGGCGAAGAAGATAAGAAATGATGAATATATGATTCATTGAAGTGTCGGCTTTAGGGTTAGGGTTCAGGAGGGCAAAACGGGAAGACCATGTCCCCAAGCCATGTAATATGGCATGAGACCGAAAAAACTAGATAATATGGCATTCCGGCCTCATTGGTCAGGTAATATGTCAAAACCTCCCTATCCCATGATGGCATGGCATGAGTAGAATTTTTCGTTGGTTTGGAAATCTAAATGCACTTAGTCCAAAAATAAGATTTTCTTATTTGACCCAACCCAACTTGACCACATGTGCGATACGAGTTGAGCTGGCCGACAATGCCTGTTTGGCTTGGCTCAAGGTTGGTTTGTGCACAAAAATGGTCAGAAGATCAAAAACCCATTTCGCATAGTTTGATTGAATCTCATAGTCCCCTGAATTGAATGGGCACTGTAGTCTTAAATCTCCTATCCATGGAAGACTTGGGTTGAGTCTCCGCCAAGGAATTATCGCCGATATGTTGATATTAGGCCCAACCCGATAAAACGAGATGGGTAAATATCGTTTTTTCAATTTTTTTTAAATACCGCTGATATATCGCCTGTTAAAAAAATATTTTCGAAAAAAATTGGATTTTTTTAAAAAAAAGGGAAAAATAACTTTCCCGTTTGTTTCCCATCCTAATATGCATTTTTATGCATATTTTGAAATCAATGCCTTGTCTAAATTGGTATAACTCATTTTAGAAGTTAAATTATGAAAATATATGATAAAAAATAATTTTCAACCACCGATATTTTTTTTACAAATATCTCCGATATATCTCCGATATTTTGTCTCTTAGGCCAACCAATATTTTACCGATATCCGATACGGAATTCCTTGGTCTCCACCGAGGCACAAGGGGGATCTTAGAACAGTAGGTTTTGTGAGCTACTCAACTGTGGATTTATGTGGGCCACTATTTCAAAAAATGGCTCTGATGCATAAGCGGGTTAAGGATAAGGAACATTTTCCAAAATTATAAGGTGGTGTTCAATTTTCGTACAACAACAATAAATTTTATTTTAGTATCATTACAAACACGTCGATTCTCATTTTGCATGATTTATTAACATTTGCACTTAAATTATGATAGTGCATCTTCATATAAATGTATACTTTTGTGAAACTTCTTATAAATGTATACTATAGATTATATTTCAAAACAAATGTTTCTTCGGCAATCAACACTATGCAGCTCATTTTTATTTATTAGTCTTCGTCATGATGCTAAGAACACAGGAAAGGATCAAAATTGGATGTTCTAAGTATTAGAGTTATTATTATCTTCTCTTAGCTATAAAAGTAGAATAGCATTTTACTTCCCATTTGTAAGACTATTTAGGGGCCGTTTGGGGTGTGGAAAAAAGCAAAACATCCACAGTGGATATTTCACTTTCACTATTCATTTCCTATTTTTTTCACTTTCAATGTTAAACACGCCCTTTGTTGTATTTTTCCATTAAGCTATCATAATAAAAAAAACCCTAGTCTCTCTCTTTGTTTTGTCAATATTCTTACATGATATTAGAGCTTTAATTCTCTATTGAAATCTGGAATCGCAGTAATCTCTTTCTCGTCGTTTGAATCTATTATTTCGTTCCTCTCTCCTTTGTCATTAATTGTTTATTATTTTTGCTAGTCGTCGCAATGGTTAGTAAAAGAGATGATTCGCTTCAGTCTATTAGTGTGAGGTTGATTGAGATAAATTATTTGTACTGGAGTTATGTGAGGAAATTTTTTTAAAGGGAAAAAAGATACGGGATTATGTTAGTGGGACCTTGGGTAACCTTATAAATCAAAGTTCTGAAAAATATGAACAACAGTTAGATATTTGGGAATCAAACAGTTCGACAATCATCACTTGGATAAACAATTATTTTGATAATTCGATAGGTACTCAGTTGGCAAAATATATAACAACTAAGGAGGTTTGAGGTCATTTGGCAAGACTATACACGCAGTCTAATTTGCGAAACAATATCAGTTAGAAATAGACATTCGGGGAATTCAACTGAAAAGTATGAGTATCCAAGAATTTTATTCTACCATGACCGACATTTGAGATTAGTTGGGTCTCACAGAATCAGAAGAACTAAGAGCGTTTGTACTATATATTGCCCATTGAGAGGAACAACGGTTGGTTCAATTTTTTATGACTTTTTGTGATGATTTTGAGGGACTTCATGGGACAATCATGCATCTCGGTGGTCAATGAGTTATTGGCTGAGGAGATTCATCTTAAGTCCCGTGCAAAGAAAGGAATTCTCCTCCCTCTTAATCCATCTGTTTTAGCAGTACCTCCAATACCACCTGCCAACTATCAGAACAAACTCTATTTTAAGTCTAGTAATGATGAATGTAATTTCTATAAACATAAGGGGCATTAGAAAACTAAATTTCCTAATAGAATATAGCAGCAGCCACAACACTTTATGGGCCACCATCAAACTCCTCCATGGAAATTCGGGAATCAAAACCAATTCCAACAAGGACCCAAAAAAGCCCCACAACCTAATATGACAGTAGTTGTACCACCATTAGACCCGTTTGGATTTGGAGCCCCATCATCATTTAATTCCACAGTGGCCGCCCATGTTAAGTAATTTTAGAAGTTTCTTGCCACACAACCATATGCTATGTATGTCTCCGCTCTAATAGGTATGTTATCTCCTAATTCTTGAAGAGCTTCTTATAGCCCAGAAATAATAGTGACTAATAATCAGTTGCGTATCCATGAGGTAGGCCATGACACAAAGAAATCGATCAATTTTGAACAAAGTATGGTTTCGTCAATATTTTTTACCACCTTTGCTTTTTAAAATTAAAAGCTACTTCCGTTGCCCTGATATTATTGTGAGTTGTGAGTGCTACACTTCTGCAGTCCTTTGTATTTGTGACGAGAGGTGGACTTCAGCCCATGGAAATAGCACAAGACGATTTGCTAACTGACAAGTGGACCTGAGTGCTTATAGGTGGGAAATTGTTGGGTGTCCCTGGAAAACTACTTCATGGCGTTGCCACCAGGGAGTCGATCTCCATGATCGATTATACACATGCTATGCACTCAGCGTATAGCGTGTCTGCCGTTGATCTAAGATATTGACGGCTCCCTAGTGCCCTCGCATAAACCCGAGGTAGTCAGGCCATTGTACACAATAATTTATCCTTATTAGCAGTCATGTTTGTGGGACTATCACTCAGCACTATATTGCCCTTGCTTACTCCCACCTAATCATGAAATGCTGTATCGGATATCAGTAAAATATCAGTCCACCAAAGAGACAAAATATTGGAGATATTGTGTAAAAAAATATCGGTGGTCGAAAACTAGTTTTTACTATGTATTTTCACAATATAACTTCTAAAATGAGTGATACTAATTTAGATAAAGCATAGATATCAAAATCTGCATATATAATTCAAAACTAGGATGGGAAACAAACAGGAAATTTATTTTTTTTCCCTTTTTTTTAAAAAAAATTAATTTTTTTAGAAACATTTTTTTTTAAAATACCGATATATCAGTCTGAAACTGTAACACCCGAAAAAAATCGGTATGCTTACTAAAACTGATTGATTTAAAATACGAAATTTTGATGCTTGTTTTTGCTATGTTTTGTAATTTGGAGTTGAAGTACGCAAAGAGAGTTTTTCAACGCCACCGGAGTTCGGAGCAAAAAGTTATGGTAGTTTGAATTTTAATATGCGATCAGGGTACGCGATCGATTGCTGGGGTACGCGATTGATCGTCGGGGTACGTGATTGAATCCAGAAAGTGTTGTTTTTAAGAAACCTAGTTAAAGTAGATATCAAATCCTAACTAATCAAGGAGGATTAAGTTTAGGACGTCCCTTCTACCTATGAGAAGCTTCTAATAGGAGGATTTAGAGATTGGATTGGAAAGAAATCCTAAAGGAAAAATATCCTAGTTGGTATAGGCATAAGGTCTATATAAACACCCATCAGGGGGCTCACTTGTGTTTTATAAACACCCTTGCACTATAGATGCCTAGAGCCTTTGATAAAATTGTTATTATCTCCTTACACATATATTTGTTTGGAGTCTTATTGATGTTTTTCCTATACTTGCGAGTTGGGATTGTTGTTGTTGACTAACCTTTCTGTTTAGGTAAAGTAATCATTGTGATCAGTCCTTCAGATATTATATATTCTTGTTTCTATTGAATAAACATTTCTTCACGTTATTTTTGTGTCTCCAGTGGGTTTTTGCATCATACTAGGTATTTCTGTGGAATATTCATGCATCCTCTGATGTAGGCGTGAAAGATAACTGATGCAGGCATGAAAGATAATTGATTCATGACGATTGTAGGACGGGAAAGTGGCGTAGAAGATTTGAAGAATTTTTAGTTATTTGCTTAGTTTGATATTTATTGCCGTTTTGTATCATAGCTTTGATGCTTTCTTTTGATTGACAATTTATGAGAATTGTTGTAATAATGACTATGTAGGATTCATTTAATACATATACAATGTTTTATTTTGAGATTGGATGATGAGTTTTCACGTTCTTGAGTAATCCTGGTATTATCGATTGCACATTCTTTTGAGATGATGTAATTGGCCGGTTGATTCGACTATCCCAAATCGTGTCTCAGGGTTCCTACCTCACCAAAGATAGTATTAAAGAAGACTTTCGCACTTCGATCGAGGCCAGGGATTTTTGGGGCGTGACAGAAACCGATATATCGCCAATATATCGGCGATATTTTAAAAAATTTTAAAAAATGATATTATAGTGTCTCGATGTATCGGGTAGGGTCCGATACCGATATATTGGCAGCGAGTCGACATTCCATGCACTTTATAGAGAAGCTTTTGTGGTCCCGAGTTCAAAGTACCCATATATCCTTTTATGGCATTCCAAGGAAAGTCCAACGACCCACACAAAAGCTTCTCTCTCTAGGGAGGGGGCAGGGCAACCATGAATTTTTAGAGCATTCTATTCCGTCGCCAATCCCCTCTTCTCCATACAAGGCCCACCCATCGTAAGCACTTCATAAAAAAAATCTTGATAGCATTTGAAAATGAGATATTCAGGTTTAAAATGTATCTTTTTTTACTTTTTGCTCTAGTTTGTGATGTCAGGCACAACGTCACCTTTCCCCGATTGCTCATGAACATTGAACACCAATCAAACATGGTGATTTGCTGGAGGAACTTGGCAGTTGGAAAGAGACTTGTTGGGATCCCAGGTTCATTAATCTCTCGGTTCGTGCTGACTTTACTATATATAGTTTAATAAGTATCTTTGTTACATCTAAGATTGTAAATTAGCTTGAGGGTCATGATTTCCTAGCTCTCTTTTATAGTAAGACACATATCCCTACGACCGACAAACTTTTAGTCTAAACCTCCACCTTCAGCTTGTGTGTTTTTCAAAGATTCCACGGCGTGATTGTGATTGTACTTCTTCACATGAAAGTAACATGACATTCAAATTATTTTGATTCTCCCAATGACAACAGCAGAGGCCAGTGCTAGAACAATAGGAATGACAATTACCACTAAGTGGCGTCTGGAAAAGGAGAAGTTATTAGCTGCGCGCCGCAGATAGGAATGACAATTACCACTGAGGGCCGTTTGGGGCGTGATTATTGCAAAAATATCCAGACTGGATATTGGATATATACTGTAGCATCCATGTGGATTTTTGCATCCGGCTGAAACACCTCCTGAGATGTTTCAGCTGGATATATAAAATATCCAGGTGCTACAGTGTAGCAAAACATCACATCTGGATGTTTTGCTTTTAATCACGCCCCAAACGGCCCCTAAGTGGCGTATGGAAAAGGAGAAGTTATTAGCTGCGCGCCGCACATGGGAACAGTGTGTTCATCAAAGACACGTCTCTCTTTCTTGTGGGTCCCTTGTGGCAATACGTGCCCATCACCCATTCGTGATGAGCACACTGCTCCCCCTGCGCCGGCGCGTAGCCAATAATTTTCCCTGCAAAAGACCCAAATTATACAATTGCAATTGGACAAGAATTCTGTCATACAGAACGAGCAAGTTTCTATACATCATCTATGACTGGCCTGTTACTGTTCAATTATAATGAGCTTCTAAAGTAGACGAATTTTGGTTGAATCGAAAGGATACCCTGTCTATGTCTTTGCCAGCAGCAGCACGGGGTCCCCGGTACTCCATGGGGATCCAATATAAGCCGAAGGTGAGAGGGAGGTCGTCGCGGCCCATGGTGTTAGTAGCGCCAAGGGGTAGGATTCAGATCTGCAGAATTGCTTTTAGAGGATGATGGCTGATCTTCACAATGGACGGCGGTTGGAGATGGATTATGATAGATCTTCACAACGGACGGCGGTTGGAGATGGATTCAAGAACTCGCTATTGAGAACACAAAAACTTTCAGGCTCTGAGGCACGTACAAGTACAGTTTTCTTGAAGGAATTATTTGTCCCCCTTGGATAAAACCAAGTTGCTGATGAGCTACACGACAAACTTCCTCCCAGGATACAACAGAGCCTTTGAGAAACTGCAACCA
This sequence comes from Houttuynia cordata, assembly GCA_039654745.1. Taxonomy (NCBI): domain Eukaryota; kingdom Viridiplantae; phylum Streptophyta; class Magnoliopsida; order Piperales; family Saururaceae; genus Houttuynia; species Houttuynia cordata. The sequence goes on from CM077504.1 coordinate 28,737,915, forward strand.
GCAATGTTGAAGAATTCTCCCTGAACTCTCCTTGAAACTGTATAAGAATGTGGCTGAAATTTGTGTTTGAAAACACAAGAGAAGAGCACAAGAGAAAATAAGAACACAAAAGAGGAAAACCGTAATGTGTGTTTTTCTTCTGCCTGTATGCTCATGCATTTGCCCAGGCCTGGGTCTCTATTTATAGACTCCTAAGGGGTGCGAAGTGAAGAGGCATGGCCCTTTATGAAGATGTATCTCATCACAACCGAAAGGATGCATCTATTCCCAATGGTTGCAACCCATTACAAAATTTAAGAAAATGCACCTTTCATTAAGGGGTGCAAAATAAATGAAGGTCACAAAAAAACTAAGGGTCACCAAAAGGTACAACCCTTCATTTTTTTTAAAAAAAATATCAACACATGGTGCCTAGGTGTCGTGGCGGACATAGGCCACGTCCTTCTTTCGAGCTCGTGGAGCAATTCGGAGGGGACGGCTAAGAGAATAGAAAATGAAAGGGAAAGACACGACTACACTTTTGATAATAATACGCAAAAAAGGCATTTGATGAAATGCTTCACATAGCGCTGCATCTATCTTCACTAAAAACTAAAGGGCATTTACCAATATACATCCACAAAAATGGTCAAAAGATCAAAAACCCATTTTGCATAGTTTAATTGAATCTCACAGAGGCCCCTGAAATGCATTGGCACTTTTAGAGTTAAATCTCCTGTGCATGGAAGACTTGGGATCGAGTCTCTGCTAAGGCACAAGGGGGATCTTAGAAGAGTGGGTTTTGTGTGATCGGGCTGTCGATTACCATGAGTCCTAGCAAAAAAGAACTGTATGTCACGGAGTGTGCATGAGCGGGCTAAGGAGTAGAAGCATTTTCCAAAATTATAAGGTGGTGTTCAATTTTTGCACAGCAACAATAAATTTTATTTTAATATCATTACAAACATGTTTAAACACGTTGATTCTCATTTTTCATGATTTATTAACATTTGCACTTAAAATTATGAAAGTGCATCTTCATATAAATATATACTTTTGTGAAACTTGTTATAAATGTATACTATAGATTGTATTTCAAAACAAATGTTTCTTCGGCAATCAACACTATGCAGCTTATTTTTATTTATCACTCTTCGTCATGATGCTGAGAACACAAGAAAGGAACAAAATTGGATATTCTAAGTGCGATCAAAAGTGATTATCCTTCATGCCATAATTCATGCAAACAATACACCTACAAATGCTTCAGTTGATCACTCTCTTTGCTGGCTTCATTAATCAAGGAAGGGGTAATCAGTATACCCGACAATCGGATCAGGTGTATAGAAAGTAGACCTGTTGTATTTGTTCAACGGTGCATCAAGCTCAAATCTCCTCGGCAAGTCCGGATTAGCCAAGAAATGCCGCCCATAAGCTATCAAATCAGCATAGCCCTCCGTAATGGCTCGATTGCCTTCTTCCCTGCTGAAGCCGCCAGCAGCAATGAAACTCCCATTGAAGGCCTTCTTCATCGGCAGGAGACTGTGGGGAGTCACTTGAGGTCCACCGCCGGATATTGAAATCACATACCTCGGCTCGATCATGTGGACGTACATAATTCCATACTTGTTCAATGATTCTACCATGTAGAGGCCGAGAGCTTCTGGGTTGGAGTCGCCGCTCTCCATGAAGTCGGCGAAGGGTGACAGCCGGATGCCCACCTTGTCAGCTCCAATCTCGTCGACAATGGCTTCCACTACTTCCAGAGCGAATCGGCACCTGTTCTCCAAGCTTCCTCCATACTTGTCGGTTCTGTCGTTGACGTGGTCTTTGAGGAATTGCTCGATCAAGTAGCCATGGGCGCCGTGGATCTCGACTCCATCAAAACCTGTTGTCGGAAGAGAAAAGGATCAGAGGTAAGAAGATATGCAACTGATTAGTAGAATTATGGTTTGAATAGATAAGCTTGCGCACCAGCTTCCATTGCATTTCTTGCAGCAGCTCTAAAATCGTTCACAATGCTTGGGATTTCCTCTGTGCTTAGTTTACGTGGAGGGGAGAACTGTGCTTCGCCTCCATCATGACGGAGCTGAGGCGTCAAAGGCTTGGCTGTGGACGATATTGGGGACTGCCCATTCGGCTGATAGCCTGTTTGATTCAGTGGTTGAAACTTAGGATCAGCTCCAAAATCAGAGAATGCGTGCTAGCATATATATCATCATCTTGGCACGACCATTCATGGCATGAACAACAAGATACTCAACTTAGTGGTTTAATAGACTTACCGGTGTTGGAGACCCTTCCAACGTGCCAAAGCTGGCAAAAGAAAATGCCGCCCTTGTCATGAACGGCCTTCACAATAGGCTTCCACGCTTCTACCTGCTCTTTGGTCCAGATCCCAGGTGTTTCTGGGTACCTGAATAGACAAACGATCCAATTCAATTCAAGAAAAGTTATCAAAAGACAATTGGGTAGTTTAACAGATACTCCATTACAAGAAGTCTCTGATCAAATACTCTATCCGTTCGGAAATATGGGAATTTCCCAATTCGGAAGAGTGTTTCTGAACAAAGGGAATATAAATTATGAATTAGAATGTGATGTGCAGTGGAATCATACCCCTGAGCAGTGTCGGAAACGCCAGTGGCTTCGGTGATGAGGAGACCCCCTCTGGTGGTGCGCTGCGAGTAATAGAGAATGGCGTGAGGCTGCGGGACATTGCCGTAAGACCTCGATCTCGTCAGCGGCGCCAGCACCACTCTGCAAACCCACCAAAGATAAGCAAAAAAGTATTAGCATGTTATGAACTTACAAATTATTGCACTCATGAGTCCCCATCAGCATCTCCAAAGTTGGGGGAAGATGATCAGAAGATAAATATAAATAATGAGGCACCACCGTTTCCCAATGAAGGAAGAGTTTGTAGGTTTCATCAAGAGCTATCGACTGACCTGTGAGATAGAAGAAATTTTCCAAATTTGTAGGGGGTGAGGAGGGGGACTTTGGCAACATCGATGTTGTTACAATCTCCAGCTTGAATGGATTCCATGGCCACAATAAGACTCAAAATTGTTTGGTTTATCGCAGTTTGATATTACTTGTTGAAAGTCTTGAAGTGCATTTTATACCCCGGAAAGAACAGTGACTAATAATCAGTGACATAGCCATGAGGTAGGCCATGACACAAAGAAATCGATCAACTTTGAACAAAGTATCGTTTCGTCAATATGTTTGACCACCTTTGCTGTTCAAAGCAAAGCTACTTCCGCTGCTCCGATATTGACTAAGATTGTGAGTTGTGATTGCTATACTTCTGCAGTCGCCCGTGCGTGTGACGAGAGATGGACTTCAGCCCATGGAAATAGCACAAGACGATTTGCTAAATGACAAGTGGGCCTGAATGCTTATTTGCGAGCAAGGGAGGCGATCTCCAGGATCGATGACACGCATGCTATGCGTTCAGCGGTGTCTACCGTTGATCTAAGATATCGACGGTGGTCAGGCCATTGTATACAATAATTTATCCTTATTAGCAGTCATGTATGTTTGTGGGACTATCACTCAGCATTATTCCCACCAAATAAAAAGAAGCTTTCGTGGTATTGAGTTTGAACTCCACTCTCTTGGCCACCCACCCTATCCCGATGATTTATCTTCTGTGTATGATGGGTGGGACTTGCATGCACCTGTTCCGTCCATGAACTTTTCTTGAAGCCATAAAAGGATTGTTATTATGCTGATTTAGGAATATTTTTATCCTTTAGTTTTTGCTAAAAAGTCATTACCTTTATGAAAAAATCTGGATAGCATTTAAAAATGAGTTAGGGGCCGTTTGGGGCGTGATTATTGCAAAACATCCAGACTGGATTCTGGACAAAAACTGTAGCATCCAGGTGGATTTTTATATCCAGCTGAAACACGTCCTGAGGTGTTTCAGCTGGATATATAAAATATCCATATGCTACAGTGTAGCAAAACATCCCATCTGGATGTTTTGCTTTTAATCACGCCCCAAACGGTCCCTTAAATGTATTGCATGTAGGGCTCACAACATTTTAAGCACGTTCATGAGATCTATTAGCATATGGGGCAAATCCAATCACTTGATAGTGGATCCATAACTTTTGAAATGCTGTCAGGATTTTTTGGACCAAGGGAGTTTATGGTAAGTCCAAGGAATTCCGTATCGGATTTTGGTAAAATATTGGTCAACCTAAGAGATAAAATTTTGGAGATATATCGGAGATGTTTATAAAAAAATATCAGTAGTTGAAAACTAATTTTTACCATATATTTTCACAATCTAACTTCTAAAATGAGTTATACTAATTTAGACAAAGCACAGATTTCAAAATATGCATATTAGAATGGAAAACAATTGAAAAGTTATTTTTTTCTTTTTTTAAAAAAGAATTCTTATTTTTTTAAAATATTAAAAAAAATGATCGAATGTCAGCTCCATGATCTTTTTCAAGGAAAATAGTATAGGAAAAGCTAGCGTATGCACAGGGCAGGCTGCTGTCAGATCAGTGGGCCCATATGATCTGACGGCTACCGTGCAGGCTAGCCCGACTCGAACAATATGCCTGCTATGCTATTGTTGATTTTTTTTTGCTAGGATAAAATTTGTGTTGATGAGCCTACGGAAATATGTGAGTCTAATTGGAGGAGCCCACCGTTCAATAGTAAAAGGAAGAAATTGGAGGAGCTCATCGTCTTCAGTGGCCCTTTTTTGGCTGCAAGAAACGGGATGGCGGCGACCCATCACCATTTAGCAAAGCATGCGTGTATTTTTTGACTGATTGCTCTAGTTTGTGATGTCAGGCACAACGTCACCTTCCCTTCTTGCTCATGAACACCAATCAAACATGGCGGTTTACACGAGGAAGTTGGCAGTTGGAAAGAGACCTGTTGGGATCCCAGGTTCATTGAATCTCTCGGTTCGTGGTAGCAAAAGTGCAGCTGAGCTCATGATTTGCATGAGTCCACGCCCAGCTCTGAGCTGCTGCCTGCTGGCTCAGAAAGAACTCATGGATTTTGGGCGTCCTCCAAAAAATTTTTTATTCTTGTTTCTCACTAAGGAATCCCAAGGATATTTTCCCTCAAGTTTAATCTTAATCTCCCTCCATCCATTGAACCCTGTCTGCATTCGAACAAACATGAGTCCATGAGTACATGGCTGATTTTGTTCCCTCAAGACCAAAAACATGCACGAGAGGTGGCGATTCTTGTGTTTCACAGGCCTCAGCTCAAGAGTCCAATAAGTGTAACTGATTTTCAAATGCAGATAAGCTTCATTGGAGGAGGACGCATGAACCAAGATGTGAGGTCAAAGGAGTCTACGGGTGAATGGAAAACAAAACTGGAAAGGCCGAAGAAAGAGAAAAGTCAAGGGCTAGAGCCGTATCCATCGCTAAGACACCAAGTGTGCGGAAATTCTCTTCATGGAGCCTTGGAACGGTAATTGGAAGCTGAATTCGTTCTGCCTTGAAAGCCTCGACTAACATGTTTTCCAAAATCAGAAGGCTGAAGAATGCACAACTTAGTTTTGCACAAATTGATACGACGACTAAAATCAGGCAACACCTATTGTGAGTTTCGTCTGAAGTACAATGAAGCCCTTACAGCATACTCGAAACAAAAACACAATATACCTTGCTCGAAACACAATACGGGCACCAGCCAAATCAAGGCTACACATAGCATTCCAAGCTGACAGGCCGAAAAAGAAAAAAAAAACAACTCTAGTTTTAGCTCATGAGATAGTTAATACCTAATTTTCATGTTTTTTTTATGACTACCTATGTTTCTTGTCAGGCAATACCAATAAACAAAAACCTAGTGATAATGGTTTAGCAATGACAATATGGCTCACATATTTAAACGTTTCCAGAATTAAGTACTATAAATATAAAATAAACCTCATCCAACCCGGCGAATACCGACAAGGAAAACTGGCTCAACCCGACCCAAAATAAGCAGCCGCTTCACTTGAAGCACTTCGCATCCAAAAGACTCTCACCTTCGAATGGCTCTTGATCTTCAATCATTGCACTCACTCTCTCCTTCTCAGCCTCATCAGAGATGTCCACTTTCCTCCAGTCATAAAGCTCCATGTCATAGCACTCATCAATAACAAATTGAGGAATCTCCTGCCCGCGGAAAAGCCATAGCCCCTTCACCTTAAATGGTGGCTCTGAACCGATAACTAGCATCTTCCCAAATGCATATTTCCGTGCCAAATCCATCCTCTGCAGGAAGCCACTCACCTTGTTTAAGGTGACAAAAGAAACAGTATTCTCTTCATTGTATTTGTAGTCACAGAACCAGAGGGAGTATCCTTCAGGGTCGTACATATCCCAAAATCCTGCCCACAAACAAAAGATGAAGTTGCACGCGACCAAAAAAAAAAAAAACATAGATATAAGACACGGTGTGAATAATCTCCATTACTGATTATACTAACATGTCACATAGAGGGGGGCACCCAGACTGTAAATTTGGCCTCATTATTAGTTCTTTTTCAATCTTTCCATGTCCATTGATTTAACACTTTACTTTCAGATGTTTGGACACCGAATAGGGGCCTCATTCGCTCTCATTCAGCTCCCATTAGGATATATGTGTTTGGATGGCGAATAAGCGCTGAATGTGCTAGTTTTTATAGAACAAAGGGAAGGAGGACTAAATTGGTATAGTAGAACATGCAATGTGGAGCACAAGAACTTCTTCCCTTTGGAACATATTACAACATAAATTAATTATTTTCACATACGTAAGCGATTGGATACGATAATTTATGACACCAATTCTGCTGATATCAGGGGTTTCAAGGAGATCCAACAGATCAGGATAAAATTTATTGAAGTTCCACATAACTAGTCAGGCAAAGGTTCACTATACTTTCCACTCAATAACAAGCTTGAGAAGAGAACTTGTAAACAGCATGATATTTACTCTAAAAACAGGCATTATAGACACTACGCTATTATTAAAGTCATGCTGCAATATTTATATAGTTAATATATTAATTTTACCATTTAGAATAATCTCCTCGAGTTATCTATTTCCCTTGATAATATGGAAAAACCCTGAAGTTAAGACAGTAAAAAAACAAATCTTCACTATCATCATATTGTCATTGTCATACTTGTGGTCCATATTAACCGACCTATGCAGCTCTACTTTGTGATGACACATTTTTAACATTCCAATTCCTTTCTGCAGCATCTCAATCCAATTGCACCACAGAGTGTAGTCACCTCCAATGACTAGAACAATTTACTCTAACTTGACATTGTCGTTTGCAGAAAGGGCAATTTATTCAGATAAGCAACAGGGTAAAAATAAAAGAATACCTTTAATAGCAATCTCGCGGAAGTTTGTCTTAGTATTTGAGTAAAGTCTCTTCCACTCATCCAATATCATCTTACTTGGGGGCAATAAATCAAGAGGATTTTTTGCCTTAGGCTTTGGTGCTGCCTCTTCCTCGGCATCTTCTTCTGGTTTTGGTTTGGCTGGTTCTTTCACAGTTACTTTCTTTAGTGCCTCCCTGGGCTTTGAATTTGCAGGCTCTTTTACTGGTGCTTGCTTTTTAGCTGACTGCACAGGGGGAACTGAATCTGTTTGCTTGATCTCACCTAAAATCCTCCGGAAATTTGGTTGGTTAACCATGGTCCAGAAGTACCTCTCAACATGTGGGAATTCAGAGGTGAAGCTCTTTGTCATAATCCTACTAAATCCCAATGTCAAGTTACATGTCATGACAATATCAGCAAGCGTCACCAAATGGCCAACCAAATAAGTGTTGGAAGCAAGATGAGTGTTCAGCGCAACCAGGCCTCGCTTCAAAGCAGATATAGCTTCTTCCTCAGCCTTCAATGAACAGAGTAAATGTTGCACCATATTAGACTATAAAGAGTATATACACTGAATCTACAGGGACCAACTTTCAGTAGAATGTGTGTGTGTGAGGGGGAAAGGGGCGGGGGGTGGTTGTTAAATTTGTGCATATGAGATGTACACTAAACAGACAGCCTTACACGGCATAATATAATATTGCCCCCTTACCTAATGTCCTGATGGCTAATTCCCTTCTACATGCATATTCTTTAATGAGTCAAATGCAAGAGTAGACAAAAGAATTAGATCTGTCATTTCATCCTCTCTTCTCTTCAAACAATAACACATACCTTTTTCCGTGCATCTTTTATTGTTACTATAGCACTATCTTAACCTATTGATCGCAATGAATAATTTAACCTGTTTCTAGTATCTTTGATCTGGTGGTTGGCATGTTGAGTTTCTTCAACAAATTTTCAGATATATAACGTCACTCATCATAAGCTTGTCAAATCTTTATCCAAACCCTAAACTAAAGACACTAATCAAGAGAAGTTTGATGTTACTGAATATTCCCGCAACCTATTTGTTTGTTGACAAAACTAAGATATTATATCTTCGCTCAATTCATTCTGGATTCTCAAAGTTCATATGTTATTGTATCTGTTAAAACCACTTCAGAATATGCTATAAACTGAATCAAGTAAATTTTCAGAGTATTTAGACTTGAGCTGAAGTTGGCCTCCAATTTCAAGCTGAATTGGTTTTAAATATATAAAGCCAACATAGCCTTGCCTATTGTTTTGTATGGAGCGTAGCCCCCTGCCCAAGAACCCTGGCTCCAACATTAAATTTAAAACCAAATCAGAAAAGTTTGCAGGCATACCAGTGGGAGGTAGACCCTGAATCCCATTCTTGGTACAAACCATTTCAATATATTTGCATCAATTTCCATGGTGGCAAAATCAATCCACTGCTCAATAAGGGCCTGCAAACACAATGAATTGCTCTCAATCAATAACAATACTAAGGAAATGTCGATGGAAATCTATTAAAGCGAGGTCTTACATTGTCATATGCTGATGAGCCAAAAAGAAGATTGTCACCCTTCAAACGAGCAACTACAACAAATACCACAACGTTACAATTGGGAAAGAAAATCATGTTACCGTTCTTAAATTAACTTTTAGTAATCTCTTACCATAACGTGCAATGGCATTACTCTCAAAGATAGGACCATCAGGTGTTTCCAGCACAGGAACCTAAAATAAACGGCCAAATTAAAAATTTCCATGGACCTTAACACAAGGTTATAAAAGAAAAAAGAGTAATACCTTTCCAATGGGATTCATTTTTAGAAACTCGGGAGTTTTATTAGAAACCCCCATTTCAAATTCCTTAACCAGCTCCACATTGACACCAGTGTATTTGGCTGCAATGAGAGCCTTGAAGGCGTTTTTGTTTGTGCTTCCTGCATGCAAAAGCTGCAGATATAAAGCAGTTAAAATCACAGACAACAATCAAACTTCATTTAACAGACAAACAGAAAATAGGGTACATGTCAATATACTGTGGCTGTTCAATGTGCTGCGTGAAAAGCTAACCGAGCTTTTATATCCATGAGTTGGAGTGAGCCGAACCTATTCAGATGGCCAGGTGCAGAAACATGAATGATCCAGTTTTCTTTAATTTGTGTGCTTGTGTTGGGGACATTTGTAATCTAGGGGGTGGCACCACACATATAACATACTCCATCTGGAATTATTATTAACATACTGTTTTTCCAAATGAACTAATTTTAGTTCCTTCTGAAAAACCTTATGTTAAAAATAATTCTAAACCGAAGGAACAGCACTCTCTGTTTTTCCCCTTTTGACAGGTATGGAACGATGCATTGAAAATAAAATTCCCCAAATGTATCAACCAAACAACCTTGACAATTCACCAAAATTTAAATTTGTAGAGTGTAAAAGCAGTGATTTACTATCTACAAAATGGGGCTCAATTGAATTTATCATGGGACTTGACAGCAGAATTTTATTCTAAAAAAGTACTCCCTCCATCCCATACTGAGTGTCCTATTTGGTTTTTCAAAATGAAGACCCAAAAAGATTACACGTAAATTTTATTCTAAAAAAGTACTCCTCCATTCCATATCGAGTGTCCTATTGGGTTTTTCAAAACGAAGACTCACATAATCACTGATAAAAAGATTACACGTATTGTTCTTCGACTACACCCATGTTAGCTCATTTTTCTGGTCTGCACTCAGCAGCTGATAATGAGCAAGTAGATCACTTGTTTATCAAACATAAACATCGTATATGAACCAACGGCACAGCGCCAACACCTATACCTTGAATTTAAGCTTCAATTAAACGAAGAAATGCAACCAAAATACAAATCACTCTGACACCATAACCTGCTCCTAGACTTGCTACAATTATAGTACGTAAAATAAAGACGAAATTGACCAACATGCAATAAACGTCACAGAAAACCAAGAACTTACCAGAGCCATTGATAGATCAATGAGAAGCTCCGCTCACCAAAGGCAGATCCGCAAATGGAACAGCAGCCTCTTCCCTACCGATTCCAAAACCCTAGCAAGAGGATTGGCCGTGATACTTGCAGGAACTAGTTAGCATTTTGCAAACTTCTTCGTACAATAGCCATATGTTTTAATGGATTCACAATAATGCCACCGCCGTAATGCATTCACATAGCGGCTGAAGGTGATGGCATTGATGTAGATAAGTTAAACAATTGAGGCAAATATGGAGCCTGGACCGTTCTACAGTCAACCCCGTCCCTGCAATCTCAGCCGTCCAAAACCAAATCAGACCCGGAAGGAAATCGGTTACCCCGCCCACCGATACGGATCGACTCAGTCGAGTGTCGAATCGGGGATCCAGTAAAGCCGATACGAACCCGGAGCGGGAGGTTCGTCTCTCGTGGGACGGGACGGAGCCTACGAGACGGAGAAAAGGAAAGGAAAGGAAAGGAAAGGAAAGGAAAGGAAAAGAAAAACTCGTGCCTGATTACTCCTTGTTTTCCATCTCCATTTTGCGAAATCGAGCTCGGGAGACATACAGAGAGAGAGATGAGTGGGAGGAGTCAGATCTGGGGATTAGCCATTCGATGCCTGATTTTCATTTTTGCGTTTTCCTTCCAATGTCTGTCAGGTGCGTGGTTGGCTTGGTTTCAGTTTCTGCTTCTCTGTGAATTTTCTGAGTTTTGCTTGTTTGTATGTGTCTTATTTCGTGCTGGATAGTTGTGATTTGTGAAGTGAGGTAGTTGTTGAATCTTTTGCAGTTTGTAGGTTGCAGAATCGTGCGTTGAATAAAGTTTGTAAATTTGTTGGGCATTGGTTTTGGTTGTATTATTGCATTTTGTTGGATTTCTTTTCTGAGTTGTGGGAGGGTATTGAGGAAATGATGATGCATTTTAGCAGATCCGGTTGTGTGCAGGTAGTGTGATGTGTCGACTATTGTGTGCTTTTATATTTATGGTTCTTTGCTTTATTTTTTGGGAAATGTAACACTTATTTATGTCTTCTCTTTTGCTTCGCTTCTTTTATCATTTTTCTGGCAGTCCTTTTTTACCTGTAGAGGAATTATTGGGTTTTGAAAGTTACTGCAACTTGAGGAGAATATATTGTTGATGTTGCTAGATACTGCTTAATCACTTTAATTGCAACCTTCATTGTTAAACACTGCATTTAGGTGCTCATATTGTTTCCCTTGTTACAAATAGATTCTCTTTTGGTGTTCTGAATTATGAGTTCGTATGATCGATGGTTTTCAAATTTAATTTGCAATCCATATTTCTGTGAATTGAATTTGTGCATTCTCATATCCTATTAATTGTCGTATCCGACTATATCGTTTTGTTTCCTATGATATGTCGGCTCGTTACTGATTTAATGAACCTTGATTTAAATTCCTTTTGTTCACTCCTTAATTGACCTTATGTATAATTTTCTCATTAGGGGTGGCTGGTGACCCTTCCAGCCCCAAGGACGAGCTGAAAGATGGCAGCTCCGGTTCTTCTAGTGCTGGTGGTGGTGAAAAGGTGCTCTTTGTTTTCCTTGGCATGGTAGCCCTTGTTGGATTCTCCATCTTCTTGTTCAAATTATATCAGAAGAAAAAGAGGGAAGAGCAGCATGCACGACTTCTGAGACTATTCGAAGAGGATGATGAACTAGAGCTTGAGCTTGGCTTGCGTGAGTGAGAACTTTCGTTCATTTCTCAGTGGAGAGTAATAGATCCAGGTAATTCGTTGTTTACTACAGAACTGCTATTATTTTGTAAATCATCATTTATTTCTCGTAAGAACATTGACGCTTACAAACTTCTGTATGGGATGGAGGAATATATGTCATTTAGTGTTAGCCATAATGTGTATGCTATTTGCAATCTTATAGCATCTTTAACCGAGTACCAAAATTTGCCAAGTCAGTTTCAATGGCTAGATTTGCATACTCAGTTGACAATATTTCGAATCCAATTGAATGCTTAAAATCTGATTTGTATTTGGGTACTCGGCTTGGGTACCCAAATTTTGCCAACCCAAAAAGCGCAAATCTTTTTCTCAAGCATTTGGGTACACGGTTGGAGAGAGTACTCAAATTTACTTAAATTGCTACATCAGCATGTGGATTCTCAAATTTGCATTTGAGTGCTCTAGATTTGAGTACACGGTTGGAGATGCTCTTATACTCTGACGTCCTTTGAAGGAGTTCCATCTCACTGACACCTCTATTTCACCAAGATTGCGAGACAAAATCCCAAGGAGTGGATCTTGTCAGGATTTTCTCACATAATAAATGCTTTTGAATTTTACTTAATTGGTTTAGAACTATTACATGTGAAAAATTACTGCGCATGATGCGCAGGTCCTTCGTCCAAACATGGTGTTTGAAAAGGTGCCTTCCAGCATTTAAAAAATGTACGGTCCCCTTGTATTAAACTGATTGTGCAGCTTCACAAGCGCACTAGCATTAAGTAAGTTAAACCATTGATTGTGTGACCTCAAAAATGTTCATTATGTGAATTGGGAATCATTTACTGTCAGCAATAGTTCTTTGGATAATTACTGTCAGCAATATTTAATACACCATTTCGTGCAATCTTTTGCTCTAGTTCATTTAAGGAGTTCCATCGCAGCCAGATGTCAGCAAGATCTCTTTTTTTTTTTGTAATTGTCAGCAAGATCTTTTGTTTCACTGAAATGGTTTGACAAATTTTAACGAGAGAATCTTATTGGGATCTTCTCCCAGTCTCATAATCAATGCTATTAAACTTTATTTAGGACTAATGTGTTCATGTTTTATGTAAATACCTTTCGTTATTAATGTATCCAGTATAAACTTTAACTAATATATCTATATAGTATGTGTTTAATTCATAAGCATGTATCATTTTTAATATTCAACATGCATCCCATGTTAATTTAGGGCAGTAATAGGTATGCAGGCATAATCTTCTCACTGGGGTGCGATATCTGAGATTGAAAAATTTTGATAATTTGGATCTCTCTCTACCAAAGTTCTCACCAGGAAACTTATCAAAAAAAAAATCTCACCAGGATCCATGATGATGAACTTTTGAGAACATCAGATATAGGAGTCCTGCTAATGATGTTTATGTTTAATTCCCCTGGTTGCTTCATTAGGGTGAACATTGTCATGTGCTTTATGTTACTTCCCTGAATTTTCTTTGAATTATTGGGTACATCAATAGCTACCTTACGACTGCTTAAAGGATATGTAAGCACGACATGGTTAAGTAGTTAAGGCCTTAAGGGTTAGCATACATTCTAAAGCATGAGAATGTTTCTTCAATTTCTTTCTTTATGGTTAAGTGGTGTATAAGTTGCAGTGAACCGCTTGCAAATGAGATCATTTGTGAGCAAAATTTTGAGTGGTGGCACATGTGTTCTCTGTTTGATGCTTAATTCTTTAAATATCTCCACTTTGATATGCACCACATCCCACTAATTAGTTTGAACAGCATATGTAGTTATCTTTTTCCAAAAAGAGCCCCATTTACATGCACAAGTGTCAGAGCATCAGCATGCTCTGAGCACTTCATCATGTGGTCACCATTAATGTAAGGGGCAGGCAGGTTTGACTGCCTCTACCTGCCTGCCTCTATATGCGAGCTGTTGGATCGTGATCCCACGGCTTGAGATGAGCGGGGCGCATATTTTTGAATAGGCAACCCTGCTCTTATTAACTATTTCCTTCTAATAATACATTTTTTATACAAAATAGGATTGATGTTGCTGACAAAGTCTGTTTACTGACTCACCATGCAGATTTATATGGCTGTTAATAGTTGGAGATGGCTGGAAAAAGACCAAGAGTGTCTTTTTCCAGTAAGGTTTTGTGATGATTTTGTACACTGCATTTCAGGATATAATTCAACTTGTAATATCTCTTCTGAAAAACAGTAGTTGGCAATAGTTATTTGCATTTTTTTTTGTCTTTTTGTTTTCTGTATGTATATGTCATCTCTACTGCAAAAGGGAAAACATTTTTTTATGTTCTTGGTCTGTACACAACCTTAAAGTTTTGTGAGGACATCTGAGCTGCTGCTAGTTCTTTTTTTCTTTTCTTTTCTTTTTTTCCGTCATTTTTGCTGAAAGGAGGCCTTGGACAGAGGACGGGAGAATTAGATATATGAAAGGAGGTACAAGCTGCCCTTCTATACCTAGTCCAGCCATATCCAATCCCAATTTGAATGTGGGTCGTTTTTTAGGCATTTGACGTGGGTTCCTTTCGCCTTGTTCCGACCCTCCCTTTTTGTGCCCAATACTCCTGCTGTTCTGCATTGACAGGAGAGTTCCAGGTTCGATCCAGGACCAGGGCATCTATGAGCTGGGTAGGGTTTAGTTTCCTAGGTTAGGATAGGTCTACTACCGATGGGTGGTGGATGTCAAAATTGAAAGAAAAAAACTCACTTATCTTTGTGAAACTTGTCAACACCAACCGGCTGTCATATCGAAAATGCTGGTGTCCCAAATGAGACGTTCGTATGACTCATTACCGTTTCAAATATGGTAGAGGTATTATTCAAAAAAAAATAGTAGAAAGGATGTTATAACAAAAAAAGAAAAAAGGTAGAGGAAAATTTTGCCAATTTCTCGTGTTAACACTTGCAACACTCTTGTTTTTTATTTGAATGGTGTTGCTTCTCAGTTTGACAAGTCAATGGACAAAGACATGTAACAAACGTTTTGTGTCAAGACCTAGAAAGCCAAAGAATGAGTCCGTCCCCCCCCCCCCCCCCAAGACGCATGGATGGTTCATCAACAATTTAATGAGGTGAGCTGGCTAAATCGTAGGGTGATGAACTACTCACCTAAACAAAAAATGCAAAGGTTTTTTTGGGCAACAAAATGGAAGGTTATGTAGTACAAACACTAGTTCAGCAAAAATACTGTAGGACAAGCACCTCTGTAATTTTTTTTTTCTTTTGCGGTTATCTAAAGGCGTCCAAACCATTAGGAACTTGTCAGGTAGTGAGCCAACCGGCCTTTCACAACAGAGCTGTATCCTGTAACGAATCCCCTTTGGCAAACTCAATGCCCAACATCACTCACACAGGTAAGTGAAGATATATTCCTTATGGGTGGTCAATGGAGTAAAGCAATGAAGTGGCATTCGAATTCAGAGTCTCCACATCCTAAAGAGCAGACATGACCATACCACCAACACTTGCGAGTAACTTTGCAACCGTAACTATATCATGTCACTTCGTCAATGTAGTTCATCTCGAATAAAAGAAGCGACATATAATATGCATTGCTGACTCCATCCAAATAGACAACTAAAGTGAATGTTGGCCAAACAATCTGGTTTGTAGAGACGGAATTATCCATGGTTTTGGGTATTTAACCAGCGAAAAGACGGACTTTATTGCTGACACATTAATTATTACAGAATGAATTTACTGGTCTAAGAATGAGCTAATAACTAATAGAAGGCAACTTAATAACATAGTAAAACCACACTTCTTCCTTGCAATATATCTGCATAGTGTAAAAGATCGTCAATATCTTCATCATTTCTCATCACAGCAAATGCACAAATGTTCACTAGCATCCACTCGCTTCATATCCCAGCGCTTGGTGTATGACCCTATTATCTAACTGCATGAAACATAAAAAAAACTTTCTAACTGGTTTCAGTACCAACAGAAAGCAAATAAGTAGTACTGCATGCATTACACATGTTCCAATCAATCCTCGATTCCAGCAAAAAACAGATAAACAAACCTCTTTCAAAGAGGTAGCCGATTCTCGAAATAATGTTTATTCCCAGCTGAAGTTTTCCATACACATACAGCAAAATTTCCATAGACAAAGATAGTACATACAATAATTAACTAACAAAAAGATACATACACATAATCTGCACTCATTACCAGTCTAGAACTATGTTTTGATACAACTTAAAATACAAATGTTATGAGTACTAACACTTGGTGAGGACTATCAGAACTAATCATTATGATTTCTTTGATAAAATGCATAAAGAATAGCAAACACTGAATAAATAAAAAAACTTATGCAAGAAATATGATTTGAGAGCAAACCATAAAGTGGTTATCTGGTATATTGCTTATAATCAACTTGAAGCACGAACCAACATTCTCAGCCCCTAAGCAAGGGCTTCCTTGAAATATAGCATTGCGAACCAACCCATCAGCAACCATCTTTGTGCGTTCACTTGGGTTTTCAAAAGACTAGCAGCCAACTGAGAAACACTGCATCAACCAGAACAAAGGGTTATTGTGGTATTGTCTTAGCCCGTTTCATTCCTGTACTGTTGAAAGGAGATACGCTTGGACTCATTCGCGGACTTTCCTCTCTAAGTGTACCATTCAGCATTGCCAATTCCCTTAACTGCTGTTTCTTGTAGAAGTCCATAGATTCATCCTTAAAGCAAATACAATACTTTCAGAACTCTAAAACAATAGTACTTTTCACTAATGACAAATAGTATAAGGCAACTAGTATTATTTATCCACATACCACAGGCTTTAGAAGATCATCCAATATTTCGACAGCCTGATTTAAACGGGAATCAATAACATCAGCTGGAAGTTCAGCCTCCACCAGAACATGCAACGGCTCATTTAAATGTTCATACCCTGGTTTATCTCTGAGCTTTTCTTCCTTAAGAACAAAAAAACAGGGGGAAAAGAAAAGTGTTACGAAAGTTGTCAAATTAGGACCGATTTAAAAAATATTTATGCCAGACATTGGTTCAACCAAAATGCAGAGGAAAAAAATCACAAATAAGTGTTTGTAATATGTCCATAGTCATCATTGAATTTCACATTGCTTGTATCAATTTTCGGGCCCACATAATGTATCAAATTCCACATTGGTGCCGTCATAATTGCCACAATGTGTATGACACCAATGATGATGTTAATGACAACAAATGACAATAATGATCCCAACTAAGCCACTATTCATGCAGAATCATGCATATACTCCTCGTTAATCATACACAATATTCAAAATACCTTAACAGAGTCCTTAACTGAACCACGACCTCTTATAAATACTCTGCACTGGGCGGTGGCCTCAACTCTTTTTAATGAGTTTCCACGAGGTCCCAAGAGTCGACCTACAAAATTGTACTGAAGCAGATGCAAGAAAAAACAAGCTAGTCATTCCAGACATGTCTCAAAAAATGGTGAAAATATTGACTTGGAAAATTTCTTATTGACACTTGAAATATAATTTTGAGTTCATGCGAGGACCCGAGAGAGAAAATCAACTTCCTTAAACGCAAAGTAGGCTACCAGCATTCAAGATGAACTAAAGCTGGAGCTTGACAAGGAAGTACTTTACTACGTGCTTGAGTTAGAGCTCTTATATTCCTACATTATGCTTCATAAGAGAAGAACGACTAGGTTCATCTTTTTTACAAGGACAGGATAAATGTATAGGTCAATTAACATCTTAGGAAATGAAAGGCAAAAAAGATTCCGAGTCACAAGTGAATGGAAAGGACATGCAGAGAAGAATAGCTACTTTGCATATAAGGTTGCTTCAGCCACGAGAGTGTTAAGCATGTCTTGGCAAGGCTTTAAAAGCCATTGAAACCAAGCTTAACCTCGGGATAAGAACAGTCAATCTGACTTTGCATGCACGCTTGTCTGGGTCAGTCGCTATTATTTAATTTAGATTGTTCCAAATTCTCAATCAGATAACTGAAAAATCACAAATAGATTTGGAAAAGGAAACTACTATATCATACACTGGGAAACTTGTCAACAGGAACATCAAGTCTCACAACTTTCTTCATAATGGGGCTGGTGGAAACTCCAGGGGACCCATGCCATCCAATAGATGAAGCTTGAAAACTGCCCATCCGTTGAAGATATCCAGTATCCTAAAACATTGTTCAGTAAGCACTATTAGCAATTTGTTCATGGAAAACCCTCCTTTCTTTTAGTACAATTTAATATATGGGTGGATAAATTAGCAATACAAAGTGCAGACTCGAGAACTTGCAAGAGGACTTTTGACCTTTTTTTCAAGTATAGAAATCAATCCCAAGAAAGACAACACATACTAAAAAGAGTAACCAATAAGCATAAATACCTCTGTGTGAATCCCAGACCATCCTTCCAAATCCATGGGACCACCATTAGAGTGGTGACCCACCGGTCTCAATGGACTCCCCTGTTCTATTCTCTCATGATCAACAAAACTTTGGCTAGGTGCCAAACCAGAAGCTCGTATAATTTCTTTATGGACAAAAAACAAGCACTTTGTCAGAATAATTGGGTCATTTCCTTCTTTCAAACCAATGGATGAACAGTTTAAAAGTTTCCAACACCTAAACTCTAAAGCGACAAAGTTGCTAATAAATTACATTTAGCAAGATAATATTTATCCATCAGAAAACCTTAATCAAGCTTCTAGTATTCCCTCTGGTCACTTTTAATCGATACAGTATTTTTCAAAAGAACTAAAAATTTAGTTCATTTGAAAAAAACTGTATCTAATAAAAATGACCAGAGCGAGTATAATTTAATTAACTTTCAACCAAACTTATAGAAATATACTAATAATCAAAACAAGAAATAAGCAACTTATCACAGCATTAATAAGACAACATATATGACCTTATGACTGTCATACAACAATTTAATGCCTGTTCCAATATCTCGATTACTTTCCACAGAATAAGCAATGACTCATTTAGGTAATAAGCATATATAGATATTTTGATCCCAACTTTCTGTTGGATAAAGGCCAGATGAATATCGCTAAAAACCCTTGTCCGTCTCACATGGTTCTCATTTCATATTTTCAATTATAAGTACTGCCAGTCAACCAACCCCCACCCCCCAAAAAAAAGAAAAAGAAAAAAACTGCCAGCCCCAAAAGCAGGTAGAGTATCTAGATGATCACAATGATGACGTAATTGTTCCAAATGTTATAAGGACTCTGCAATCTGAATAGTATGTCTTAGTTACTAATTTTACAGTCATGTAATTTACGTTACTTAATACTTCAGAAAAAAATGCCTTTAAACACCAAAAAACTAGAAAACATCTAACAAGCAAATTAAATTTACCTTGGCAAAAGTTCATGAATGACAATTAATGCAACTAAACAAGAAATTGCAAAAAAATAAAAAATATATACCTTGATTTAAGAGCCTGCTGCACAAAGGTAGTATCTGCATGAATGGGCCCAATTTCTGCCTCTCAGCCAACAGTTCAGCCAAATATCTACTACAGAAGGACCAGAAGTGGAACACAAAATAAGAATTTCTGAACCAAACAGGGGACAAAGAACTCAATCAAGAGAAAAAAATTATTCACAATAGCTATCTAGTAGTCTAAAACCATCAGATATTACTGCACGAATGCATTGTGCAACGTGCATGTTGCTCAACTGGTCAGTGAGATTGTTTTGTGCAACTGCATGAAATGTACAGAACCAATCTTGATAATCACAAAAAGAAAAAGCAGAAGCAAAAGCAAACTGCATCATGGAAATCTATTACCCTGTTCCCTAGTCCTACATGAGATGGAAATGAGACGTGGAGTTCGGACCCAGACAATTACACTTGAGGCCAAGACTTGACATATGAGGACCTTTAGCAAGAAACAAATTGGAGGGCATTGAACGGGAACCCTGACCAGCAAGCTCTATAGAACTACAACAAAATTTAGCCAGTCCGGTAGTAATCCAACCACTCTAACAGCGTTCTGAACCACCCAGCATTGTTTCAGTTTCCAGGCTAAATAAATGAATTAAATCAAGCTGATTTCAGTATTGTGCACAAGTAACATGAAGTTACTGCATATGCTAGCAGAAGAAATGCATTTCCAGCACATCAATTAACAGTATGTTAAACTTCAAAATGTGATAAACTTAGCGTTGGATAGTAGGTTAAACTGTGGATCCCAACCCAACTCAGAATTCCAACGGTTAGGGTTATCATAAAATCTAATGAGGAATACTATAGCCTAGTCACTGCCCATCACAAAGTACCATCACCACATTGAGCAGACCAAGCTTAAACTATGAATCCCAACCCAACTAGAAATTATAATGGGTGGGGAATCATAAAAACCAATGAGAAATAATGTAGCCTGGTCACTGCCCATCACAAGTACCATAGCTGTATAGAGCAGATCAAGCTTTGCCGGAATATGTGTTAGTGAAAATAGTACTTGACACAGCAAGAGGGTTAATGTAGCAAAAGAGTAATAGGAATTAACCCAAAATAAATGTGTTGAAGACAAATAATGTAGCAATACGGAACCTATTCATAAGAGAACTATATCCAAGAGTTATTGGATATTCAAGGTCCATACTGGTCCTGCCACTGGAACTTACTCAATTAAAATGTCGGACAGAATACGCCAAGTCCCCCAACAAAACACATTCAGGACGGCAATAAAAACACATTACTAAGCACCATATGCATAGCATATAAATATTAACCAGAGAGACATGGGCCTTAGGATTGTGCATCTAAAGCAAATTTAGTCAAAATCTAAATATATTAATCATAATAGTAAAATCAAACAACAGCACAGGAAAGCAGGAACAGATACATTACAACCGTTAACAAAAACTGCACCCACAAGCCAATATCGAGCATCTAAATAAATGAACAAAGAGCTCACACATAATTAAATATTCACTCATAATTCAATGAATCAGCAACAAACTGGAGCATAACCAATCATAAGAATCCGCATATGCCCCCTCAAAACGCATAAGTTACAAGCTTTTACATGAAGACAAAGCAAAGTAAAAGCTTCACAGGGTAGTTCAAAAAGGTAAGACCGAAGTCAATAAACGAGCATCAGCGCCTACTGAGAGCATAAACGACTGATTACTTGAACCGACAGTACTTAGCAAATTAATTGAACCAAAGATCTTAAAATACCAAAACAAATAAAGGTAGGAGAAAAGGGTAAAAGAGTCGACCTCTCTCTATCCATGGAAGCTGAAGAGGGCCGGATGTGGCTGTGAGGGGAAGAATGAATAGAAGAAGGGGAGTACTGGAAGTAAGTGGGAGGTGGAATTCTCTCATCCATGGCCGCCAAACAGAGAAAGATCCTACCTTTTGTCCTCTGCTGCTTATTTTGAAAAGATAAAAGATAAAGCGGAGAGGCGCAGCACCCAGTTCAGAGAAAGTGGCAAGGAAGAAGAAGAAGAAGAAGAAGGGTATATGGGGTGTAGTAGGGTTGCCCTAGGTATTTGGGGTGTAGGACCCGAGCTTGGCTGGGGTGGGCAGATTGCTCTCTGCTCTGGGGGGGGAGAGGGGAGCGAGACAGGAGAGAAATCACCGAAAAGAGACCTTTGGATTCTCTGCCTTGCTGTATTTATCCTGCCTATGATTGCTGATTTTCCATTTTCTTGCTCACCTTGTCTATGGTAAGGTTTTTGTTCTTACTGCATGGCCTGTGCTACCCTGAGAGGGCTTTTCAGTCAGAGCCTCATGTTTTGGGATTAATTAGCATCAAATACTTAGAATGTTAATTTCCTCCTTTCCTCCATTGTGTATTTGAAATTAAGCATGTGAAGGGAATAAGGGTAAAACGACAAAAAGAAGTTAGAATTATTAGAGAAAAGAAGGATTAATTGTCACCTTACATTTGCTTAATCAATAGTTAATATGGGAACAGCTACAGAATGATGGCAGTGACATAGAGTGTTGGTCCCAAAGCTTAGCAGGTTCCGAGCCAGGCGAAAAAACACCTCCTCACACCGGCTCCACCATGTGTTGGCTAGCAAAGAGGAAGAATGGAGGACAATTTGACGCCATTATCTCATGTACAAAGGTTGTCAAATTTAGGTGCAAAGTGACCAACCTTAGTTCATGCTCATTCAATTGACAAATAGTAAAGATAACAATGAAGAGGGAAGCTAAAGTAGTTTTTGCCATCTTCGAAATCGGTGACTAATTGTAGTTGAAGTACCAATAATGATATTTGTGAATGGTAACTAAGGAGTTGAGGAAGCATCTTTCATACTTCTCTCAGACGAGGCGTCTCTTGCAAACTGAAGCCTTGCTTTTATTTTGACAAACTTTGCACTTCTACCTCTTTGGTTTTGAATTGATTTGATTTGATTTTGATAAGAACTACGAAGTCAATAAATTACTTCACACGCCAGTAGTTGGGCTGCCAAAGTCTCACATTTCCCTCACGGGGATGCAAATCGGTTGAAACACCCATCGTCTGGGCCGCTGATCGTCACCTGCCTGCCTAATGGACGATCTTTGTTCCCTCACGAGGAGCCCTAATTTGCCTGTGGCCTGGAGTACAGACTGGCCTAGGGTTTGGAGAAAATACTGTAGTAAAAAGGAACAATATGGTCGGTGAGGCTTCCAGGCCGACGATGGTACCACATATGGATAGGCATAGCCACTTGACTTGTCTAGACTCCCCACAAGATTAGCATGGGATTCAGCCAGACTACTATTTTCAGGTCTTATTCCTCCAGAGTCCAGACAAGGATGGTCAGGTTGGTCTTCATGTGGGAGCAGCTCAAAAGTACGTGTGGGACTATTTCATGCACTCTCACCATGCCAGTTGCTTCCAGCCAGCTTCCAAAACATCGAAAATCTACCACCACTAAAATCCAGCTGGCATATATATTTTATAGGTCTGAAATCTGAATCTTATAGGTGGCAGACGTTCCCTGAAATAGGGGTTCTTGCCTTGCCTTGCGACATCGGGCCATCAGGTGGTGGCAATTGACCATTGTGTTTGCCTGTTTGGTAAGAAATTGAACTTTGTTTAATGGAAGTGAAATTGCTTCATGCCTCGTGGGTCAACAACTGAGCCTGAGCCAGCATGAGACGTGAAAAAAGCAAACGGGAAAGAACTGATTGATCTGCGCCTCAATCAACGGGAATCAAAGAGTTCTTTTTAAGGAATACCCCAACCACCATAAAGTATACTCGTGTCAACTAATTCAGCTTGTTTTTGTTGGGACTTGAGAGTTATCTTTAAAAACAACTTCGTTCACATTGGTAGAACAAACAATAAGCCCATGTGCATGTAAAGCAGTGGGATCCTACAGGAACGCATCTGATATCTGCACAATTTATTTCGCTGATTATTTGTGCATCTTAAATGCTTCAAATGGTTACTAAAGCTTAATAAAAAAACTGGTTACTAAAGCTGGGACCCATGCTTATTCTGTCAAGAAAAAGGCCAAGTATGGCCCAACATGTTGCCGCCAAAGCTATCATGCAAATCAATACTTCCAAAGCAAGCTACACAACTTTAATGAACAGACGACCAGACCTTGTATGTAGTTTGCACTAGTTCAAAAAGCAAGTAGTAAAACTCTCTCTCCACCGACGACCAACAGGTGTAATATTGTTCGTTGATGTCTTCCAAAGGGTACATACGTGCATTATACATGGACAGGACATATATACATAACTGGTATAATCAGACATCTCATCTCGTTTATAGAATGGCACACTTCAAATTTTGAGCTTGCTTACGAAGCTCCTCGGTCTCCCGCCGGGCATTCTCAAGACTCTCCCTCAGCTCACGAATTTCATCTGCAGACTTCTTCTGTGCTGATTGTACAAGCTTCTCTGCTTCCAACCTCGCTGCTTGTTCTTTAGCCAACTGCTTTTCGAGCCTTTCTGTGGTTTCTCGCAGTCTCACCTCGATCTAAACACAAAGCAATAAACAAACAGGTCAGCCTCACACCATCATAAACAGAAATCGGCTTCTGCCAACTGTCTGGATTCTGCAACTGGTGTCATAATAATATGATAAGAATCGAAAGCTGCAATTGTTCCGAACTTAATTTGCCTGGTGCCTGACAAAGCTAACGGAAAAAATTATCGTTTAGCACACTATAAAGAATTTGTATCTTAATGGAAAATGGAAAGAATATGCTTAAGGTGTCTATCAATCTCCCAACATAGCCAAAGTTATGCAGAATGCTGAAAAATGAGCCAGATAAAAAATATACTTAGTGTTCAAATAAATTGATGACTTAAAACA
The DNA here is from genome assembly GCA_039654745.1 of Houttuynia cordata. Taxonomy (NCBI): domain Eukaryota; kingdom Viridiplantae; phylum Streptophyta; class Magnoliopsida; order Piperales; family Saururaceae; genus Houttuynia; species Houttuynia cordata. Next base: position 28,762,271 of record CM077504.1, read on the forward strand.
CTCAATTTATTACAAGTTAAAAAGGACCTGGCTTTGATTCTAAAATGTGAAGTGATAAAGTTATCAGTTACTCGTGCAAAGACTACATATTATTCGATCTGGTACTGCAGGACTTGAACGACATTTATTCTACGACTGACTAGAGCCTACATAAAAAAATTCATGTGGGTAATTAAAGAATTACTTCGAATTTCTGGGATGCTACATTTGATCAAAAAATCATTTCATTTGCAAACGTAACAGAATACTTAATTGAAAAGAAAATAAAGAGACAGATAGGTATTAACCCAAGGATTACAAATTTCAACAAGAAAACCTCATGTACAAAGTATTAAGAATCCGTGCCCAAGTACTTGAGCCAGAAACTGGACAAAAATTGAAGAATCCTCCTCCTCATGAAAGAAATACCCAAACCTCATCGAGATTATGTCTTTATTTCCACAAAAACAATACAGAGTATACTTACATTATTGATCACCCAGATCAAGGATAACTAACGCAATAGCCCCTTTGACTTGACCACTAAGAGTAGATATCAATATTAAAACGAATTCAAAATAACGTGTATAGAAACACTGCAACACACAAAATTTTCAAGCTCACTGCGACTTGACCAAGCAGTAACATATAGGTCAAGTAACATATAGAAACATTGCAACTATCAAAACAAAAGCATGATACTTACCATTTCATATATCTTCTTCAGTTGCTCATCATACGACTTAGACATCTGTTCCTTCAGCTCAATAACTTGCGCTTTAGAATACCCCCTCGAAGAGTCGACCTCCTTAGCAATAGAATCCAATTTCATAGCACCTTCCTGTGGCATAAATATAGATATTTCCGTTATCAATATTGCAACTTTTGCATATCTCTATACAACATATAAGAGCAGTGTATGCACATGCACGCATTCACACATACACAGACACAGTGGCACGCACATGTACACTGAGAAAGAGAGCATTTTTCTATTGCTCAGTGAGAGAGAAAACATTACCTTTAGTTTGGAGAAAAACTCATCTGAGTAAGGTTGTCCGTTGTTTTCCACAGTGACCTTGTCGATAAGGGACAGTAATATATTGACTTGTTCTGCTCTCTTAGTTTCATCTTTAGTCTTATTATCAAAGAGCACGACCCTGCTTTTACATAAACGTAAAATTTCCTGCACCACAATTGCCATAAGTCAGGAAAGGAAAAAAGAAAACGAAACAAATTGCCATAAAGCATGCCAAAACAAAGATAGTGAACTCATTATTGGTAATACTTGCATCCACCGGAAAAAAGTATACTATGAAAACTGCTGATACCGGGAATAAACTTAGGTAATAAAGGATTTAGAAAAATTATAAAAGAAGACATCTGACCAACCTTCAAAGGTTCAGGGCAGTCACGGCCTAAATAGTCATCCAAGGTCTCCTCATTATCTTCAAGTTCATCCCCACCAGTAAATACAACTATCATGTAATTACTAATTTTATCCCCAAAGAAAGTCCGCAAGCTTTTAATAGCTGCATGTTCTTCCTTAGAAAAACGTGTTCTTACAGAGAATACTGCAACAACAGCATGAATTCCATCTGATGCCAACTTGAAACATTTGACAATCTCCTTTCCTATAAAGTCAGACCCCACAGAAGAATCAAATAGACCTGCAAGAAGTCAACAAAATTAGAGAGTTTAGAAGTAATGAGTATATGGACGTCACTAAATTCAACAATGGCACATATGACTAAAAATAGTTTTTGCTTAAAGTGATGATAGAATTCTATTTATGAAAACCAATTGTTGTCGGACTTACTAGTAAAGTCTTGATATAGTGCGCTGCCCAGAGCTCAACACTGGCCAGCCTTTTTGGATGCTGCCACCATCTCCGGCCCCAGTGATCCAAATAGAGGCCGGTATTTCATAATCTCAGCCTTGGAGACTCAACCCTGGCTCCGTTTAGATCACCAGGCTGGAGATGGCGGCAGCAATCCAAAAAAGCTGGCCAGCATTGAGCACTGTCCAGCGCTCTATTACTATATGACAAACTGGATATCTTTTGCAGTGAATATTAAAGGGTAAATTTTTTCACTTGGCAAGGCAAGCTCGTTAATTGACTGCTACACTTAACATTTAAAATCTCGTTTCATTTATCTCAACTAAAATAAGTGTACAACCTCTGATCACATGAAAATTGTCTACTTTACAAGACATGCACTTAATGAAAATAAAGAAAAAACATCAATTATCACACTGCAGTTTCTTCAAGAATGCTTTACATGCTAGCACAGGTTTTTATTATTCAAGGCTTCATTTTAATTTGTGAACTTTTGTTGATGCAAGTTCGTATCTTTTGTTGATGCAAGTTCGTATTTTAATTCACACTTGCTGAACTTGATATATAATTGGTGAGTACAAAGTGTGTCCAAACCAAACGAAGGTGCTCTCTATGCTCCTCCAGACATGAGGAGTAGACTAGGATGTCATCCACAAACACAGTAACAAATCTGTCCAGGTAGGCCTCGAAGACTCTATTCATCAAGTCCATGAAAGAAGTCGGGGCATTAGTCAAACCAAAATGCCCGTACCATGCTTCAACCCACAATCATGTTCTCCAAAGGACCAAAAGTTAAAGGTTTAACAGCACACAAACCAATATTACTAATTACACTAGGTAAATGACATGGACAATTTCCATTATACTACAGTTATATTTATTGTTACCAGCTTTGTGACGGAAGATGGCTATATTAATATTTCATGTGCAACCATCATGTCATGAAGCCAATCCACATATTTAGAAAGGTGTATGATGAATATGATGATGTTGAATCGTCTTATCATTGTCCCCTCTTTGGAGGGTTGCGTCAGGAAGGGTATCCGGTGTAAAAACTTGCCACTATGTTTCTTTGTATGGATTTTGTACCATTTTGATTCCGATAAGAGTCAAATGCGGTATATAATCCATGCCGCCGACCCAGATAGCTGGGATAAGGTGTATGATGATGATGATGACTGCATTTATATTTATTATGCTTTAGCTGACCCCCCACCCCACCCCACAACACACGCACACACACAAAAATCATCAAACTCTCTTTGTGCTAGCTTGTGGCCTAAATAATCCAGTACATGAGAACTTAAACGAACAAAAAAACAAATGTAGTACATAAAAAGCAGGGCGTACCAGGAGTATCTATCACATTAACCACTCGGCCATCTGTTAAAACAGTTTTTTGCAATTCAGTAGTACTAGTAACTCCAGATGAACTAGACCTTGACTTGAAAGCTTTGCGTCCGAGTATGCTATTTCCAGTAGCACTTTTCCCATTACCAGTACGTCCAACCAATACTATGTTACTAATAGCATTAGATATAGGGAACTCCCAATCATCATCCATATTGCTTCCACCCATCATACAACTACAAAGAACATAAGAAAGATCATTCAAAAGATGAAAAGTGGAATAGAGCAAAGTCATCAGTATCATTATTACCACAGCATCCCATTTCAATCATGGCCTTACTGATGTAAAGAAAATCAGACATACATTTTACTCCCTCCTTCGGGAATTAGTAGAAATATTTGGTTTCCTAAAATGAACAACTACTTGCGGACGGAGGGAGTATAACAAAAAGGGAACTGATCCATCCACCTAGCATGATTCAGTAGCACTAGCAACGACAGATGAAGACTTGGTTCATCCACATGTTTGTTAAAATTGTGCCAAACTAAACAGAAGTAACTTCACAGAACATCTAGATCAATCCATATCTACATGTCTCACGCTTTAACCTATCCCTAATATAAGATTTCCACATGATTCTACCGTAGCTTATAATTGGTGCTTTACAGAGATAAAAACCACATCAGAAATTCGAACAAACAACAATCGTGAAGCTCCAAATTCAATTTCCTTCAAATTAAATGTCCTTCGGGTGCTTTATTTGCTTAAAAGATACTCCCAAAACAATATTTCACTTCATTCCTTGCTCTTCCTCCTACTGAAAATCAAAATTCTTCATCAGCAACGTTGGGACTCATACATACCTGGAAAGGGAGCCGTTGGATGACTCGTTCGCCGCCTCGCCGAAGCAGTCGTCGCCTCTGTCGATCTAGGCGTCAGCCTCCGGCCCTCCGAGACGGAATCGATCAGTGCGAGAGACGGGGGAGTCACACACACGTTTGTCATATTTATATACGCGTAATTACCTTCTTACCCTCCGGGTTCTTTCAGCCGCTTTATCAGCCACGGCACCCCAAAATTTCTTGCCCACTTTCATGATAGGGTTATACAGAGGGCAGTGATAACCCTACATCACCCCCACATGAGTTCACCCACTCATTTCCATACACATCAGCTGTGTATGGAAAATGTGTAGGAATCTGCTGTACAAATATCATTTCCCGCACCAATAAGGCTTAAAAGCTGCCGCTTTACTCTTTTCCGTTCTTTACGGCCAACCACCTTTCTCATAGAGGGGAGCCAAACAGGCCTATAAAAGTCATGTTTTCTAGCAGTAACATCCTGCAAAAGCAAGGGGCATGGGAATAAGACCTATCAACTGGACCAATCTGATAAAATATTCCCATAATTAATATTCACTCTGTTCCAAAATATTATTTATATTTGATAAAATTCTCAATTTTATTTAACCATGAAGCCTACAAGGAAGTCAAGTGACTTCTTCTCCTCCTTGATATCCTATCCAATGTGTATGTTTGTTCACAAACCAAGTTCAAGTCAATCTTTCCAAGTCTCCTCAAATTTTGGAAAGAGGAAGTCACATGATTTGGCGAAATGTACACAATATTTCAGAACAATGTATATTTTCAAATGTACACAGTATTTTGAAACAGATGGAGTAATGAATATTAGTTATTTTTATGTCAAATTTATGAAATCAAAGTCTTGGCCGTATTTAAAATTTTCTCCACTACCCTACAAAAAATCTCCCCAACTTGGAAAGCGATTAGTAAGGCTCAAGCCAATATTCTAGAAGGAATTATATATGCCATTAGGTTTGAGGTGTTACATTTTAACTATAGATGTCAACTAATAAAAATATCACTATTTGAGAATGAAATTCTACCAATAGAAGTGACAACTGTTTATTAAAGTTCAAATTGGCAATAGGGGCCACCGTTTATTATTTGACAATAGGGTTTTACTATTTTGAATAAGGGGCCATTTTGGGGCGTGAAAAGTCAGCTCCATCTAACTGAAAAAATCCAGCTAGTTATGAATTTTAAAGATAATCCACTAACCAGTTGAAATGCCTCATCCATCCAGTTGAAAAAATCCAGCTGGTTATGAATTTTTGGGATAATCCACTAACCAGCTGAAACACATGTGACCATAAAAGTCATGTTTTCTAGCCGTAACATCCCGCATAAGCAAGGGGCATGGGAATAAGACCTATCAACTGGACCAATTGGACCTTTATGGTCACATGTGTTTTAGCTGGTAAGTGGATTATCCCAAAAACCCGTAACCAGCTCGATTTTTTTGAGCTTGATGGAGCTGATTTTTCACGCCCCAAATGGCCCTAAGAATGCGGCCTTACTTAACAAATTAAAAAAATATTTCGGGGTCTACTGAACAGTGAACACACGTGGTATTAATGAGAAAAATGGGGTGCTGAAAAGTATCTCCATATTATAAAACTCGGACCGCGAGCTATAAACTCAGCCGACCACACCCATTGAACCAGAAGGAGGCTGCAGAGCAAAAACCTGAAGAAGACCCTCTTGCTACCTGATGGGAAATCCACCGGCAGTGTCAGGTTCGCCACTTCCATGGTGGTGGATTCAAGAGCCGATCTTGTTATGCCTATCCGGAGCTCCTTGCCTGGTTTCTTCCTCTCGCTTTTGCGGAATTCCGCGGCGTGTCAGTCGCTACGAGCTGGTCAGATGGCTCACTCCATGATCATCCGCTCTGGGTTTGGTTCAGATTTGATGACCAGTAATGTTCTTCATCATATGTACTTCACTTGTGGTTCGATGTCGAGCGGCCTCCTGCTGTTCGATGAAATGCTTATTAGAGACCATGGAACACTGTGGTAACTGGTTTTGTGGGGATGGAGCACTTGCATGAAGGGCTTGATTTCTTTCGCCAGATGAAACGGACTGGAGTTTATGGTACCGTGCCGACGTTTGCCTCTGTTTTGGTTGCTGCTGGCGAGGAAGTGTTTTCACGAAGTTCCAATCGATTCATGGAGAAATTATGAAACTTGGTTACTCGTTCTACAGTAAAGCTGGGAATGCAGTTATGAATGCGTACATTAAGTGTGGCTGTGGTGGAGAAGCGAGAAAATTATTTGATGAAATGAGTGATCTTGATGAAGTTTCATTTGAGATCTTGTTAAGGGAATATACTCAAGATGGGAAGTCCAATGAAGCCTTTGAACTGTTTAGATACTCATGTTTAATCGATGTGTGTTTGAGGGATTATGCAGTTTCTGGTTTAATTTGTGCCTGTGCATGTATCGAATATATGTATCAAGGGATCCAAGTTCATGGTTTTGCCACCAAGTCTGGCTTCATTTTACATAATTCTGTTGTAAATGCTCTCATGACAATGTATTCGAGTTGTTATCAATTGGAGGAGTCTGAGTGTTTGTTCAATGATCTGAGGAATCGTGATATTGTCTCATGGAATTCACTCATTAGTGGTTATGCATTTTGTGATCTTGGAGATTTAGGTCTGGGTATTATCTCACAATTTCTTTATTGTGGATTGAGTATGAATGAATCCACTTTTGCAAGTTTCCTTTCTTGTTCAACAAGTGTAACTGATCTGAATACCACAAAGATGGTTCATGGTTTGGTAATTAAATTGAGGGAAACTGTGGATATTTTAAGAGATAATATCTTATTGACCATGTATTGTAGGAGGAGTTTAATTTATTCAAAGATTTTGTTCAAATCAATGGAAGATAAAAATGGTGTTACATACAATCTTCTTGTCAGATTACTATGGGATCAAGGCTTTTTTGAAGAGGCTATTGAGGTCTTCTCTGCCATCCAGTCCGATAAATTCACAGAAGTTTATGAGTCATTGCTATCATATGCTATCTCCAGCTGCTCTAGGTTAGCCTTTGTTGACATGGGAAAGCAGATACACTGTTATGCCATGAAATGTGGTTTTGATACTCTACTCCACATCCAGAACTCTCTTCTTGAGTTTTACGCTACGTGTGGTGAACTGAAAGAGATGGAGAAGATATTTGGTGAAATTGACTTGCCGGATCTCTTCTCCTGGAATATGGTGATTTTAGGATATTCCCACTGTGGATTGTCTGATGTGGCAATCAACGTCTGGCGTGATATGAACGAACAGGGTATTCCACTCAATGAATTTTCTTACTCTGCCCTGATGGACTCGTGTGACTCTGTCGGGTATTTAACAACCGGAGCTCAGCTCCAAGCTCATATCTATAAGTTGGAGTTGCCATTTGATAAGTTGTGGAATGATGAAGAAAGCATCATTTGTATTTGGTGAGATCAATCCTGTGGACAGTATCTCTTGGAATGCCATGATATCTGGCTATGCTTAAAATGGGATTGCCAGGGAATCTATCGAGTATTATTTTCTAATGAGCAAACATGGGCTACAACCAAATTACATGACCTTTTTGAGCATTTGCAAATCGCGTGCCATTCTTGCTGATGCATCTGTTGGGTCTCAGTTCCATGGTCAAGTCATCAGAAGAGGGCTTGAATTTGAAACTTCAATCTCCAACTCATGCATTACTGTGTATGCCAAGAGTGGCCTAATTGGAGACTCGACCAAAGTTTTCCAAACTACCACGTGCAAGGATTTGATCTCTTGGAGTTCTATGATAAATGCATATTCTTGCCATGGCTTTGTAAAAGACACTCTAGAAACCTTCAGTCGAATGAAGAAAACTGGGATAAAACCAACGGCTGTAACATTTATTGGCAATCTTTTAGCTTGTAGCCGAGCAGGACTTGTATCACAAGCATGGGATCATTTTAATTCCACGTACAAAGACCACGGTATTGCTCCTGGTGAAGAACACTATACTTGTATGGTTGATGTATTATGTTGAAAAGGGCAACTTAATGAAGCTAAAAATTTTATAGAAAGAATGCCGTTTAAGCCTAATGCATTGATTTGGAGATCTCTGCTAAGTGCCTGCAGACAATACGGAAATATCAGTCTTGGAGAAGAGGCTGCAAAAAGGATGATGCAGAAGGACTCACATGACTCAACAGCATATGTTCTTCTGTCACACATCTATGCTTCATTAGAGGAGCGAGAAGTCAAGGCAGAGTTAAGGAAGATGATGGACAATAGAGGAGTGAGAAAGGAAGTTGGTTATAGCTGGGTTAGAAACTGGAATGCCATTGCCTCTCGACAACTGACTCTGAAAATGCACATGACAGTATTAAAAAAAAGGAAACTAAACATGACAGAAAAAATAACGGAAGTTTATTATCGTTGGACGGTTGGAGTAGAAGCTGTTATGCCGTTGCCTCTCAATAACTGACTCTGAAATTGTCATAAAAACATTGTCTGATGGTCAAAATTGAAACGTTAACTTTCTGGACAAGAATTTTTTCTCCTATTCGTTCATATAGTTCATGCTGAGGCTGCACAATCTGCAGCTCTCGAGGGATCTTCTGTCCACTCATTTCAAACTCGTTGCATTTGGATACTTATATTAATTTCATCAGAAGGTTTACTAATTGCTTTATTAAACATGGCTTTACCGTCAGAAGTATGCAATTGTGTTTCCCTTGTTCTATATAAGATGTGCTGAAAAGGTTTAAGAAAATTACTGAGTGTTTTTTTTCTGTTTAATTCTGTCAGTGATAGATATTCTGATGCATGAATCTACAGTTTTGATGCACAGTTATGGTTTATGAGAAGTATATAACTTTGAGGATTATTTATGTGAAGTACCAAACTTTTACCTACCCTCAGACCCTCAGGATGCATAGCAATACGTTCAAGAGCAAGGTGTTCCTATTGTTATTAAAGCAGGAATTCCACTAATTTCTTTTGGCAACTATGTTGCTTGTTTTAGGAAGGCTTGTGCTCGGCGTTTCTGTCGGAGTAAAAGATCTTGAAGAAGCTTGGGAGAGCCTACCGGACGATTGCAGTATTGGCTGGAAAGCACTTCCTCAGAGGCAGTCAGCTAATCGCAACTAGGTTTTACTGGCCATTTTGAAATAAATGAATTTGAGATCTGGTAGGTTTCAGACATATATTTAGGACTCAAGGAGATACCTAATTGGTAAGGTTATATATAAGAGGATGGTTTACATGAGATCGTTCTCATATAAGGAGCATGAGGTCAATCTTTTGAGTTGTTGGATTCTGATCCGATGGTGGGTATCAAATCATTGGGTAGGTGAGTTCTTTGTAGCCATTTGTAGCCATCAGATCAAGATCCAACGATTACGACTTAAATTGGCCTCATATAAGCCAAATGAGAGCGATCTCATTTAAACTTTTTTCTATATATAATGATGTTTCTATAATAGTATACATTGTATAATAGTATAGAATCATGACACTGTATTACCCAAATTCTGAATTGTCTTATATCCTCTACCTTATTTATATGATCTACACACTCTCTGCCTGATCACAGGGTGCGTTTGGTTACTGATTTTCTGAAAAAAATTAGTTCCTTTCAGCCTGAAATGACTGAAAGGTGTTTGTTTAGTGAAAAAGCTAACAAGAGCTGCTGATGGTGAAAGGTAAAAATTTCCACCCATTAGTTGTTAGTGCGTTTGGAAACTTAAATGAACAATTTTCACTCCTGACGGTGAAAATCGAAAAAAATCAGCCAATCACCCCTGAAAGAGGTGAAAATGTTGTTCTCATTCGAATGAGCGTCAGCCTGAAATTTTTTTCCACGTCACCTCCCACTGCCCTCTCGTTGCCGCCACCGCTCATCGCTGTCAGCACCACTCGCTGCCGGCCACCGGCTCCGCCCACCATCGGTCACCGCCTGTCGCCGTCGTCGTCCAAAACATAAATTTTTCATTGGCTCTGCCAAACACGAATCACACCCGATTTTTTTTAGGTTCTCAAACGCAAGTCACTAATCAAGAGTCCGGTTGATAGTGAAAGACTGAAAAAATGATTAATTTCAGCTTCTTAAACGGGTTTTTTCCAATTAGAAAAATCACCTACAAATCACCCTGAATTTTTTTTTTCACTTTTCCCTATCAGTTTCCAAACGCACCCTGTCTCCCCTTTAAGCGTTCTTAAACGAGTAAGTCTTTTTATCACTTATGTTTTCAGTTGGGAGGAATGGGCTGGTGCCAATAGTTTAACAAAATATTGAGAACAATCACTGAGAGTGTCGATGGATTACAAAATTACAAATTGGAAACTCTTATTTTATAGTAGTGATGAATTACCTACAAATACTATTGGAGCAAAATTCACCCTTTTATTTCATGCTATCAGTTCTTTTGGTGCTAAATAATCCAAAGAACACTCCGTCCGGTCCGTCCTGTTTTAGACGTTCCATTTGGGAAAAAGGACACTCTTGTCTTACATATTCCATATGGTCAATTAAAGTGAATTTTGAACCTCTTCTTCCCCTAATAGTTGGGATTTGACTGTCGGTGATCCATAAAAATGAACATTGTTTCAGATAGCGCTATTAAGACGGAGGGAGTAATGAAGAGGTTCACGGTCTAATAGCACCTATCTGCATTAAAAAAAATAAAAATCAGTTCATTTTAGTTTTCTAATTCAGACAGGTAATATTGAACGGATGGAGTATCAATAAAATTAATAAAAATAAAATGCTGCCACCACTGTCAACAAAAAGAAAGAGATGGAACAGTCGCTCCACGATGAATGCTTAAGGTGCCTCTCGTGACGGCCCATGATTCTGGCCCACGAAAATCTCCCTTTTCCCTTTTCACCCTCCCACAAATATCCCACGAGTTTGGCCGCCATAGACCTTTCTAGAAAGAAACTACAAAGTTCATTTTTTCTGTTGTAAAATTGTAAGAAAAAATAAAAATAAATCATTTTATCTTCCAAACCTGTCGTTCCTCGA